>JAWNZC010000072.1:3032500-3762500 GCA_035771165.1 Paragorgia papillata
AATGCTTAAATAAGTAACAATCTTGTCCAGTATTTCTATTGATGATATTAACTGTTCTTTCACTAAAATTAATGTACCTAATAAATGTTTTCATGGGACTGTCCTAACCCACTAGGCAGTACTGTAACAGCAGCATTAATATGCTTGGCATGCTGATGAGTTCTGACACAGCAAAGCAGTCAGAAATGTGTTGTATTTTAACTAGTTTTGATGACATTTTATAACCTTCAGTGTTCCTAAAAATCACCTTTCAGAATGCAGGAAATGGCAATTCCGAGACTCTAAATTTTACATTTTCACCGGGGGCATTCGTCCAGACCCCCCTAAAAGTGTTCTTTTTAGTGAATGCCCCCCTCCCCCCCTCCCCACGAGATAATCCTTAAAAAAGGCCTTGATTTTCAAAATGTTTCAATAATTAACAGTATTATAAAAACCGTGATAATCGAATACTGATAAAAGTCATATAGTGCATGCGCTTGAGGAACTTTGAGGAAACTGAGGACCTTCAAAATCCGTATAAGCATTTGATTTGCTCTCTTTGAGTTTTATTAGCCAATCAGAATAAATGCTTAATACTCAACCTGATAAAATTTGCATTGTATTACATCTTTTCTGCATTTACATTAAAATTCCACTTTTCTTAGCCAATCAAAGTTGTGATGTTTTTCCATGTATTTTATTATGCAGCAAATGTCACACTTTTTAAGTGTTTATATTTTGCACCATTTTATTATGAATACATTTAAAAAAGTTTAAGACTAATACAAGACTATCTCTATCTAATAATATAAAAGAAAACTCAATGTTTTTAATCCTAATTATATTAATGTTAATCTACAGTTGTTGCCAGTTCAAGTTATAATAAAGAATTAAATTTCAGAGCTACAGTTACTTACATAAGATTAATTTAAACTATACAATACATCAGCATTACATCACATTAACTCACACTTAGTAACTGTACCGAAAAAGATGGCGACTTGTAAATTTAACCATAATTTTTTTTCGCATAGTAAACTTTGTTTCTTCGGGGAATTATTGAAAAATACGGCTTGACAAAAATAAATTTTAATGGAAAACGAGATCTATGTTAACATAATAAACATTATAATAGAATCAAGAATTACCAAGTTTATTATTTATTGCTGATCTTTCGACCTGTTGACTCAGACCTTCATCAGAGCAAATGCCAACATCGTGTTGACTCACGTAATATAAACAAAACAACTAAACAACCAGAATGACGTAAGAACACAATGGCGTAGTTACGTGCTTATACGTTTATTCTAAAATTAATTAAATGACATAATGGAATCAGGATTGTTGATCGAAGAGAGCTAACCAAGTGCTATTCAATGGCTGACTCTCTTGTGAAATCGTAGGATTTTTTTAAAACTTTAATAGATTTGCTCTGATAAAGGTCTGAATCCACAGATCAAAAGCTAATCAATAAATAATAGACTTGTGTTACCACAAATCGTTACGCTTCTGTTAAAATTTGTCACCATGTAAACATTCAAATAATTAATAGTAAATATTGTTTATTTGTTTTTTTGAGATGCTCTAAGTTTACGAAGTATTATGGTTAAATTACAGCCGCCATTTTCTGGTATATTTTCGATTAAAGAAACATAATAGTCAGAACTACATACATAAAAACGCACAAGATTTTACAGATCTGTAATCTTGTTGATATCTTGTGCAATTTTTGTTTGGGTGACTGACAGAATGTTTGTGTTTAATTATTCAGTCTATTCAGAGGTTGGCTTTTTGCAAAAAATAACGGGTAAAGGTTTTGATTCTTAATAAAATCCACTCAAATTGATACAAAATCATTTTACTTTGTGGAAAAGAAATAATTTGACCGCAAAAGATATCCACAACTAAATTTTTAAGCAAGATGAAGCTGGGTGTTTATTTAGGTTTGCTAAAAGTTCAGAGCTGTTTCTCTAGTATAAACCAAAACCATGCTGTCGCATTGCAAACCAGACTTTAGTCTTGATATATAGCGTTGTCGTTCTTTCATGTTTAATATTCAGTTTTCTGACGAGCGGCAGGCTTAGAGTAAAACTGTACATAATCCAATATCTGAAATAGAGTAAACTGAAGGTTGACAGTCAGAGTTTAAAATGGTTCCAGGACAGCTTTCGTCAAAATAGAACTTCTCAAAGTGTTGTTCACTGCAAATTCAAAAAAACTTGTTTTAAGAAAAAAAAACTTGTTTTAAGATTTTCTTGTCCCGTCTGCAAGATAATAATCTTACTGCGGTTTCTTGACAAGATATTTTGTCTTAAAACAAGATTAAATATCTTAAAACAAGAAATAAAATCTCAAAACAAGAAAAATTATCTTGACAAGAATTGGAGGTTTTGCAGTGTTGTTTGACGATTAATCTTAGTGGAGTTCAGGTATATGAAGGACCATGAGTTGAACATTCTTGAGATAATCTGTAGACAGTCAGAGTTAAGATAGTTCCAGATAAGTTTTGTTTAGATATTCATCCTTAGTATAATATCATGAATCAATGATGATAAACTACAGGTGCGAACCAGATAAAGAATGTCTGAAAATATATTCCTGGTTGAACATTTCAGTGCTGGTAAAATAGAGATCAAAGTTTAATGCTCGTAGTTGATATTCAGTTGTCAGTTGCCAAATGCCAGTATTCGAGGTTTTCCAAATTAAAAAGATACACTTTGAAAAGTTCACGACGTTTGATTTCACTAGTAAAATAGTTCCAGTTATAATTCAAGGAATTGGGCTCAAATTTTCAGTCGTTATTCCAACCATTTAGCATGTTAATAATATAGATAAATAAAGCAACTGACAAGGCTGAAAACCAAAGTATGCAGAGGAACCAATCAGATACCATTATACCAACTTGTGGAAGCGGAATCTTTAACTTCAGTTTCAAACAGATCAATCTTTAGCTTCATCAAGAATAATTGTCATGGTTCAAGTGTCTCAAATAAGCGTTGTCTTCCTGGACCAATGCTGTTAGTTTGACTTTCTCTGTATTCAAGCACCACACAGTTTGTTTTATCTTTGGTGAAGTAACCACTGGAAGATTCCAGAATCGCAAGAATAATTTCCAAAGTTTAAGCAGCCTTGATTTGACTAGACAAACAGCTCGAATTATCTTTATCACTCAAATGGAAACATTGTATTGTACAATTGCTTAAAACATTAGACGCAGATATCTCAGTTCATGAAGTAATATTTAAAACATGAGCAGCAGTGTTTTCTTATCAGATTTAAAACACGAGGCGATAGCTGAGTATTTTAGATCTCATAAAACACATACTGCGAATGTTTTGAATAGCTTTAGAAACGACCCATTTGGTAAGTTCATTGGCGCAGTAATTTTGAAAAATAATGTTGTCCAAGACGAGAAAATCAAGGCTAAAGTCTATGTAAATCAGGAGGATTTTTTATCAGAAATAAAGCTATAGGGACTTCGTTAGATTTCTTTTCTGCTTTCTTCATGAATTATTAATGAGTTTTTAAAGAGAATGTAACATCATACTTGAAACAAAATATGGGCAAGGAAAATTTCTGAAATTTTACCAAGTTAACCCTTCACAGCCAAGACCATATGTTGTATTGTATAAAATCGTCTGGTTTTAGCCAGAAAAAAACCCTAAGGTTTTCAACAAGCTGTAAAGGGTCAAGAATATAGTTTCTCAATCATTTACAATCATTGCAGAAGATCTTTTTCTGCGCTAAAGACAATTCAACTGGTGTTAACCAGAAAAGATAAAAATAGGATTTTTAAAATGGCTAACAGGCTGCAAAAGATTAAGTATCCCATAACATGCAGTTATTACTTGAGTTTACTTTTAACAAAGTTACATCACAAAAAATGTTTTCTTACAACCAGCAAACTTAGTTTAGAGTTTTCTATATAACATAGATACAACTAGTTTTGTCCTTATAATAATAAAGCGTGTAAACGTTATATAATAATGGTAAATATATGACCATTAAAATTACAGTGGCATAGATAGTTCTGAACAATTAAAAACATTTAAACACAAAACAGTATTTACAGTATTTTTCATGCAGTTGAGTACATTGTTGATGTTTACCCGACTAATAACATTAATTTCACATATGGATTATAAAACACATTCTTTTGTTCGTCTACACAACGTCTTCAAACCATTTAGTTTATAACGTTAGTCACCACCACTACCAACACTCTTTCTCAAGACTACATTAACCTAGACGAACAACTTTCACAAACATGTACTATAATAATACTATTAGATTCAAACTATTTACCGTTATGTAAATGTGTACATAAGAATTGTATAATTGTGATAAAATATTTTATTAACAAATTAGTTTTACAAAGTAACTAAATAAGATATACCGTTGACACACACTTTCAAAACATTCTCACTTTACACTTATACTGGAGAAAACTCAAAACTAAACTATTTGACTTTGCTAAATTACAATTTTGTTTCTACATGTTAACACTTTCCTGCCACAGTCAACTTTTATTATCTTACTGGAATTCTAGTTTACTACCTTTTCACTTTGCTCTATCTAAAACACTGCACTTTACTTTTTTACACTCACCGAAAGAGTTAAGCCTTGCCAATTTTAATTATCAAAACTAAGTATTACCAAGTATTTTATAACCAAACAATTAGATAGTACCATTTAAACTGCAGTGAGCTATTTGTGTTAGCCTCAGCTGTAAATATATACAAGATATATCTAGATTACAACTATATCTCCTTTATTCATAGCTACAGGTAACTCAAGTGGAAGGCAAGTCCTCTCATATATACAAAAAAGCTAATTATAAATTCCAATGCTAATACTATATATAACTAAACTATTTGAGGATCCTGTATAAGTGAAGGTATAATCAGAGAGATGCTCATAGTGTTTAACTAACAATGACAAACATGATATCAAAGACAAACTATTGTTATGCAACATATCTGCAAATGATCAAAAATTCTAATTATATTATGCAAAACGTGTAATAATATTATACAAAGAAAGAGCTTGTGTCTTTGTCTGCAAATGCTTAGATAACTCGCCTGTAAATTTTGAAAACTACTTTAAGTTAAACGACCAGAGTATGGGTGTACGTGGAATGCTTCTTGTTAGATTCAACTACCTAAGATATATCTCCTGAATATGCTAGAAACTTGTATTATTAAGTGCTAAAATCTATAATAACTTTCCTATTAAAATTAGAAAAACTTTGAATTTTAATTATTTTATAGGCAGATTAGTAAAGAACCATTATTGTTAATTATTAGCCAACAAAGTCGGTTTTCTTTGATCTACCGCGGAAGATATATCACGAATATACCGGAAATCGGTGCTATAACCTATATACAGCGCTCTTGCCGGTTAATTACGTCAAATTAATATCCCAAGAGAAACCCGACTTTGTTGGCTAATAAGAAAGTTATACGTCCTCGGTTTATAAAACAACTAATTGACCAAGGTCGGTTCAATAACCCTTACTTATAATATTAATTACATTATATTGTATTGTATGTAACTTAGTATATCTTAAGACACACATATACCAACAAGATATTCTAAACTCTAAAGTGTTTTATCCTGAGTAAGTATTTACTTTATCTATTGTATAAATAAGCTGTATAAACACAATGGGCCGATGGCAGAAACGCTGTTTAACTTTTGTTTAGGATAATCCGGGTTTGAACGAGTTTTAAAATACATAGATATTAAGCTGCGAAAATACTGACTATGTTAATCGACAATGAACTATTGTGGTCGACGACGGTTAAATCCAAGGTTACATCTTGTTTAGCTACTCACTAAATCGCCGTTTTTTGAAATGGCCTAATTATGGGCGCCTAAACTAATATTGTTATATTTATAGACAATTACATTTATAACATAGCTTTGATATAGCAACGTTTTTGATTGGCTGTCGTGCGTGCTCCATAACTCGATGGAGCACGGGAAAAAAGCGCGGGGAAAAATTTCAAAACAAAACTGAGTTTTAAATTGACTTTTTACGGCCTTTTATATTATCAAAATACCGAGTCATCTAATTTTATTGAGTAATAAAGAACAACGACCCAGAAGACATTAACTGGGTCTGGGTAACCGAGTTTAAACTGTCCTTTTGGTTGGATTTTAGTGAACAAAAAAGACTTGGCTACGAAAGTAGAAAAACATAACAACCAAAACGATTCGCCGGCTTGTGAAAGGATTTAATGCTATGTTATAAAAGAAATGGCTCATGGTTTAGTGTGCTCCATGGAGTTATGGATGCACTTGGGAAATTGGGAGAGCACTCAAAAATCTAGAGTTGGTCTCGGCTACGCCTCGACCAACTCTTACGATTTTTTCGTGCTCTCCCAATTTCCCGCGTGCATCCATAACTCGATGGAGCACGCTAAATCATGAGCCATTTCTTAAATTGCATATTAAATTGCATATTACATTGCATCACCTATCAAATTGTGATCAGTTTGATCTTCTGTCTAGCTTTGCCATGCAATCTTTTTCTCAGATCTAATTTTCATTTCATTTCATAGATACTTTAACTTTACCTTGTTCGTAATTTCAATCAGTTCAATCAATAGGTCATTTCGCGAGATTTTGTTTTTATTTCTTCAATATCGTGCGTGGAAAACTTAACGTCTTCGCCGTAGATAGTAAATGGGGCCCAAACCTTTAGATCTCCAAAAAAATGGTCTTCGTGTTGTTGAAATATGTTCATTGTCCGTCTCAAAGCCTCACAAACCGACGTTTCGTTGCAAATTTCTTTATAGAAATTTTCCATGAACAATTGTGTTCCTTCATCGTCAATAGGCCAGAGCGTGGCAAGAACGGAGCGAGCACCGGCTGCAAGAAATGCGCGTGCTAGACCAACAACTCCTTCTGAAGAGACATTCCCTCTTCCTGTATGACAACAACATAGAACAACTAACCGGGCACATATGGGAATTTCAATAATATCTTTTTCTCTTACAAGATAAGATTCTTCTTTGGGTAAGCCTTGGCTAGTTGAATTAGGATTAGGAGCAAGAAAGATTTCACCATGCTCTTCGTACCCATGTGCGGCAATGTGAATTATGCCAGCGTTTTGAATTAATTGTAAAACTAGTTGCTTTATCGCCTTGTCTTCTACTAAGGGTGCAGCGTCAAAAAGAGATGCAAGACATTGCGCTTCAGCTGTAGCGGATGGGAGCGGACCCGGTTCAATTTCTAGGCCACGAAAACTAACTTTGCCAATAGTTGGATTACCAACAAACAATGCAAAACCTGGACTAGCTTGATGTGATTGCTTCATGCTGGCATAAAGAGTGTGCAGAGATGGTGTTATTTGAATACTGTAATTTTGTGATATCGAGGAACCATTTTCACCTTTCAAAGCACAAAATGGCACAAAAAACAAATATTTGTCAGGAACAATAATCAGTTTCTTTCCCTTGATAAAATCCTTAACAGGATTGATGAGTTTCTGAAACAATTCCTGTAAAATATGAGTATCTTGTTCAATAGAAGGAGGTTTAGTCGGAAACCTCAGTTTGGCAACGTCAACAGCCTCATAGCGTTGCACTACATTTTTTATTTTTGACTCAGAATCTTGGCGTGTGTTGGGAAGAAATATGCTTTCGCAAGACTGGGCCTTTTTAGAAAGTATGTTTTCTGAGTTCTCTAATTCACAATTTTCTGATCCTTTATTGGAATCAATAAAATTATCATTCACTAACATCTGGCTCCATGGTATTTCCGCAATGTTTATGACGATCAGAAGTAAAATTTGAACTTAGTTTAAACAAGGAGGAATCACGCTTTAAATCAACAGAATAAGTCTGAAGCAACATTTTCAAAATCTCGAAAATAGAATCCTCAGGTAAAGTCAGGTCATTATTTTGTTCCAAAACAATGTGTTTAATGTCATCCACGCCATTTAAAACCCATATATGGAGAAACTTACAAAGATCAAAAGAGTAGAATAAAACAGTGGAACTATTTTTCTTGAGCAGGATGCCCTTCTCAATATTGTTTATTTCTAATTTCTCTTCATTTTTCCCAATATTTCCCCAGGTCTCACGTGTATAATCGACCATGTCATCAATCTCTGATTTCTTTCGTTTCTCGATAAAAGCATGCAGTGCCTTGGCCTTTCCAAGATCAATAACTAACAATGCGGCTTCAATGCGTGTTAACAAAAAAAAAACAATGCATTAGAGTCACATATCATTGGAAGTATTCACTAGTGAATGATATCTTATTTTTGTCAACGCTCAAGTCGAATAAAATCTTATCACCACACATAACAGATCTCTTAAGAAATGACACAGCGTTTTTTAAGTTGCTCACATCTTCCGTTTCGCGAGCTACAAACAAATACAGTGACAAGTAAGAGTTCCCCATGTTTCCTAAAGAAATACATTCCATACTTCGATCACCAATTTCTAAACTAATTTGAAATGTTTCTCCAAAACATTTAAGAGATTTTTGAAACTGCCCCATCTTAGAATACACATTCCCTAAATTTCCATTGTTACTTGCTATTCCTGACCGATCTCCTATTTCAGTGCTGATTTCTAGACCTTTACTGTAATAGTAAATGGCTTCTTCATACTGCCCCATCTTAGAATAGACATTCCCTAAATTTCCATTGTTACTTGCTATTCCTGACCGATCTCCTATTTCAATGCTGATTGCTAGACCTTTACTGTAATAGTAAATAGCTTTTTCATACTGCCCCATACTCAAATAGACATTCCCTAAATTTCCATTGTTACTTGCTATTCCTGACCGATCTCCTATTTCAATGCTGATTGCTAGACCTTTACTGTAATAGTAAATAGCTTTTTCATACTGCCCCAACAACGGATAGGGCAGTCCCTAAATTTCCATTGTTACTTGCTATTCCTGACCGATCTCCTATTTCAGTGCTGATTTCTAGACCTTTACTGCAATAGTAAATGGCTTTTTTCATACTGCCCCATACTCAAATAGACATTCCCTAAATTTCCATTGTTACTTGCTATTCCTGACCGATCTCCTATTTCAGTGCTGATTTCTAGACCTTTACTGTAATAGCAAATAGCTTTTTCATACTGCCCCATACTCAAATAGACATTCCCTAAATTTCCATTGTTACTTGCTATTCCTGACCGATCTCCTATTTCAGTGCTGATTGCTAGACCTTTACTGTAATAGTAAATAGCTTTTTCATACTGCCCCAAACAACGATAGGCAGTCCCTAAATTTCCATTGCTACTTGCTATTCCTGACCGATCTCCTATTTCAGTGCTGATTTCTAGACCTTTACTGTAATAGCAAATAGCTTTTTCATACTGCCCCATACTCAAATAGACAATCCCTAAATTTCCATTGTTACTTGCTATTCCTGACCGATCTCCTATTTCAGTGCTGATTTCTAGACCTTTACTGTAATAGCAAATAGCTTTTTCATACTGCCCCATACTCAAATAGACATTCCCTAAATTTCCATTGTTACTTGCTATTCCTGACCGATCTCCTATTTCAGTGCTGATTTCTAGACCTTTACTGTAATAGCAAATAGCTTTTTCATACTGCCCCATACTCAAATAGACATTCCCTAAATTTCCATTGTTACTTGCTATTCCTGACCGATCTCCTATTTCAGTGCTGATTTCTAGACCTTTACTGTAATAGCAAATAGCTTTTTCATACTGCCCCATACTCAAATAGACATTCCCTAAATTTCCATTGTTACTTGCTATTCCTGACCGATCTCCTATTTCAATGCTGATTGCTAGACCTTTACTGTAATAGTAAATAGCTTTTTCATACTGCCCCAAACAACGATAGGCAGTCCCTAAATTTCCATTGTTACTTGCTATTCCTGACCGATCTCCTATTTCAATGCTGATTGCTAGACCTTTACTGTAATAGTAAATAGCTTTTTCATACTGCCCCAAACAACGATAGGCAGTCCCTAAATTTCCATTGTTACTTGCTATTCCTGACCGATCTCCTATTTCAGTGCTGATTTCTAGACCTTTACTGCAATAGTAAATGGCTTTTTCATACTGCCCCATACTCAAATAGACATTCCCTAAATTTCCATTGTTACTTGCTATTCCTGACCGATCTCCTATTTCAGTGCTGATTTCTAGACCTTTACTGTAATAGCAAATAGCTTTTTCATACTGCCCCATACTCAAATAGACAATCCCTAAATTTCCATTGTTACTTGCTATTCCTGACCGATCTCCTATTTCAGTGCTGATTTCTAGACCTTTACTGTAATAGCAAATAGCTTTTTCATACTGCCCCATACTCAAATAGACATTCCCTAAATTTCCATTGTTACTTGCTATTGCTGACCGATCTCCTATTTCAGTGCTGATTTCTAGACTTTTACTGTAATAGTAAATAGCTTTTTCATACTGCCCCATACTCAAATAGACATTCCCTAAATTTCCATTGTTACTTGCTATTCCTGACCGATCTCCTATTTCATTGCTGATTGCTAGACTTTTATTGTAATAGTGGGTGGCTTTTTCATACTGCCCCAAACAACGATAGACAGTCCCTAAATTTCCATTGTTACTTGCTATTCCTGACCGATCTCCTAATTCAGTGCTGATTGCCAAACCTTTATTTAAATAGTCAATGGCTTCTTTATACTCTGCCAGCTCTAGATGCGCATTTCCTAATATTTCGCAACATTTTGCTTTGCCTGATTTGTCTTTAAGTTCATTTGCAATCTTTTCAGCTCTTAGGGTATATTCTATTGTTTTACTATAATGTGAAGTATTAAGATATATTCTTGCAATTCTAAGAAGAATATTCATTCTCAAACTCTTTCCCTCAACTAAATTACTTAATAATTTTTCGAGCTCAAGATAGTACTTCAACATATCCAAAGATTCTCTATTTCCATCACATTTTTGAAAAACCAACAATAACATTACCGTTTTCAACCATAAGTTACCTTGAAGAAGTTCAATGGATCTGTCTACTATGTATTCAAAGCCATTCTTTCTTCCTTTTTCTTGTAGAATTTTTGCCGTCTCAGCAACAAACTCAATTACCATTTTAATGTCTCTGTTTCTTGCTTGAAAAATCTGTTGTCAGTTTAAAAATATTTAAATAGAGCAAAAAAGCTAACGAAAACGTGTGCAGCAGACGTTTGTACTAAACCGAGGTTTGGTAGAGATAGAGTAGAGGGTGGGGTGAGGAGTCAAATTGAGCTAGTGTCACAAAAAAATTGTGGGCAAGCAAGTTGCTTCAAGGCCGTTTTAACATGCCGTTACCGGGATGCATTTGCACTGGTTGTTTCCAGTTTAAGTACTGTTTAATAAACCAGCAGGAGTGTTTTATCAGATAAAAAGACACGAGGCGAAGCCGAGTTCAAAAACCCAGGTTGAAAAACGAACCACTTGGTAAGTTCATTGGTCTAGTAAGTTTGAAAAATAACCTTGTCTAAGCCGAGAAAATCGAAGCTAAAGTTTATGTAAACCAGGAGGTATCTTTATCACATATAAAGACACTGATTAAACTTTAATTTCTTTTGAATTTTCCTCATGAATTATTAATGGTTTTTGAACATGTCTGTAACAGGTTGTTGACAACTTGCAACAAAGTTGATGACTTCAACGGACTTGTGACAAATTGTTCCAACAACTTGTTACCGCTTTGCACTTGACAAATTGCTACAAGGTTGACAACAAGAAGCTTGCATTGGCTTGATAAAATCACAACTTCTTAACAACTTGTGAACAGGCGTGCTACAAGCTTGTTGCAAACTCATCTTGTCAACACCGAAGCTGTGGGATTTTTACGGGTGTAGATTTGCCGAAATGAAACGACGAGTAAATAAATGAATGAATGAATGAATGAATAACTGAATAAACGAACAAACCAATGAACAAACGAACGAACGAACGAACGAACGAACGAACGAACGAACGAACGAACGAACGAACGAACGAACGAACGAACGAACGAATATACGAATAAATAAATAAATGAATAAAATAAATTTTCGCAACTAGTACCAGTTCGGTCTTTTTCAAATAGTTCTAAAAACAGTACTAATATTTAAATTACTTACTTCACGGCGCATTTTCCCTGCATCAAAACTTTCTTGAGCTGATGCCATTTTTGTATACTGGCAAGACGGTTTTTAGCTGCAAAGAAGCAGAAATACGTGAACAAAACTGATAAAACTTATTTACGGCAGAAAAATACTAATGGCATACAATTTTGTAAAAAGTATACTAATGAACATAGAATTTTAAATATAATTATCTTCTTTATTTAGGATAAAAGGATAAAGGATTAACAACATTAACAACAGTAATTACATTGGTCACCTCGAAACCCTTGTTTTAAGAGGGACGATTAATCGCAAAATGAATATAAGACCCAGCTCAAAATTTTGAAATGTGTCGTATTTCCGGCCTCACCACCATACGACCACCCGTTATTACGAGCACTTTTTCCTGGCCTGAATACCTCCTAAGCAGTGTAATACTCCCCCGTTATTACGAGCACTTTTTCCTGGCCTGAATACCTTCTAAGCAGTGTAATACTCCAAGGGCTTCGCAGTGATCAGATTTCTGATCAGCATTCAGCCGAACATATTCGCAACACGCAAACAAACGTGCAATGATGTTTTAATTCTGATATCATGACATTTCATTGATCAGTATCATTTCAGCCTCGCGAATACATTCACAACACGCAAAACACAAGGACGTTTTAATGTGACCACGACGAAGCACATTCGCCGCTCGCTCAACTCAGGGCATTCGCAACACAGGATGTCGCTATGATCGGATTTTGCATCAACATTCAGCGCGAACACATTCATAAGAGTGATAAGAGACACGGATTTCTAATACACGTAATTTGTAGCAGAGCAAGTTCGTTTATTTCATCGACCATACAATAATTTTTAATCGCTTCGTCTATAAAGGAAATTGACATAATCGGTTATCAGTTGCGAGTTATCGTCTCACGCTGGATTTTAATTCGCTCCGAAGGCATAATCAGTAATTAACAGTCAGTAAGTCAGTTGCCTTTTCACCCTGCATTCTCACTGGCTCCGAAGACAATCTCCACTGCTTCGCAGTTGATACAAAAAACAGAAAAGACACACAACGGTAGAGGAAGTCAGAGGTAGTCTAAATTATAATATAAGGTCATGTCCACACTAATTCGTTTTCAAACGAAAACGAAAACGGAGACCTCGTATATCGAAAACGTATCAAAAGTTTTCCGTCCACACTATCGTTTTCGAATCGTTTTCATTTTACTTTTATACTTAGAAATAATCTTAGATAATAACCACATTCAAAATCATTTATCTCTATCAGTGACAGTCACCACATTAACCTTTTCAATCGCTTTGTTATTGTGGAACAACTTGATCTTTTTAGTCTGTCTAACGCCAGACGATTCTACTCTGTCTATTAAACGCCAGACGATTCTACTCTGTCTAACGCCAGACGATTCTACTCTGTCTAACGCCAGACGATTTTACTCTATCTAACGCCAGACGATTTTACTCTGTCTAACGCCAGACGATTCTACTCTGTCTAACGCCAGACGATTCTACTGTCTAACGTCAGACGATTCTACTCTGTCTAACGCCAGACGATTTTACTCTATCTAACGCCAGACTATTTTACTCTGTCTAACTCCAGACGATTCTACTCTGTCTAACGCCAGACGATTCTACTGTCTAACGTCAGACGATTTTACTCTGTCTAACGCCAGACTATTTTACTCTGTCTAACGCCAGACGATTCGGCTCTGTCTAACGCCAGACGATTCTACTCTGTCTAACGCCAGACGATTTTACTCGTCTCGGAAAGCCATGCTGCCATGAAAGACTAATGTCTCGATATTATTTCTTCTGTAGTTAACACAAATTATCTACTTACATTCGGGGAAAGACAGATCTCACAGAACCTGCTCTGTCCGGAGTGGACAAAATGTCAAAATCTAATACTGTTCCAATGAATCGTGTTAAGTTCAGCTCACCAGAGTCTGTGAAGAAACTTCAGTATGTATATCTCAATAATTACCATCCAAATGCTCAAATACAGAACCTGTGTCTTTGACGAACAGAAGAAACTGATAAGCTATGGTATCGTGTGTCGAGCATACGTAACAAAAACTGACCAATAGCTGCATCTTATTACAAGTACATTTAACAGTTGTACAGTTGTTTATATTAGCGTTGCTGTCGTGAAAAAGGTTTTGATTTCATGCAAAAATGAAACTGAAACACCTTCGGCAGTGAAACTAAATTACTTAGTTTGTTGTTTTTGACGATGACAATGACGTTTTAATGTGACCACGACGAAGCACATTCGCCGCTCGCTCAATTTTTTTCCCAAAAATCATGAAAAATATGCTCATGTTTCTCTGAGGATGGTTCTGTAATTAATTTATATTGCCAATTCCCTTTAAAAAATAATCTCTCTGTTGATAAAAAAATAATTTAAGAATCTTACGGCTTGTTAAAAACATTTGCACCACTAGTGGCTAGCTTAATATCAAATTGAAAAACTCAAATGTAATTGAACATTATTCAATGCTTCTTTAATATAAATCTTATAAAAAAAGTTAATGTTCGCTAATGACTATTTCTAAACTAATCTATTTCTCAAATTCATTGTCAAAATATTACTTCTGTTAAAAAAAGAACCGACAATTTATGTGTCTCGATTATTTACATGTCTTTGGTTTCCGTAGACTTCAACGATACTTTGTGAAGTCTTAGGTTGCCAATTTTCAGTGGTCTGGACGTACTGTGGCCGAACTCTTTCTTGAATGCCATGATAAGGAACTGTGGTTACTGTTGGTCGATGTTCTGCTGGAAAGATCTGCCTTGATGCTTCTCTTTGGTTCTTCTAGACTTCAACGGTTGAAGTATAGAAGAACCAAAGAGAAGCAACAAGGCAGTCAACGCTACTTTGTGAAATATTCAGTGGTCTGGACGTGCTGTGGACGAACACTTTCTTGAATGAAATGATAAGGAACTGTGGTTACTCTTGGTCGATGTTCTGCTGGAAAGATCTGTCTTGTTGCTTCTCTTTTCTTTTCTATTTTAAGAGCAGTATTAGAATCCATAGTCATTCCTAAACTTGCTTTTTCCTCATTCTCCTTTCTTTTTGTTTTCCTACTTTTCCTGGCTTTACTTCGACCTGATTTGTCTAGCTCCTCGTTCTCCTTTTCATCTTTGTTCTTCCTCTCATCTTCCTTTTCGTTTCCCTCTTTTCTTTCCTGTTTCCCTACTTCTCCACATTTTTGGCCTCCTGTTCCTCCTGTTCTTTCTTCCTTTTCTTACGTCCCTTGACTCTCTTCTGCTTCGCCTCTTTCGTGCTCTCCATTTTTCTTCTCCTCATCCTTCTCCTTCTTTTCCTCTTCGTTCCCATCCTCTTTCCGTTCCTTCTCCTCCTCCTTTTCCTTTCCCCCTTCCGCCTCTTCCTTCCCCTCCTCCTTCTCTTCCTCACTCCTCCTCTTCCTTCCCATTCTCCTTTTCTTTGTTCTCTCCCCTCCTTCTCTTCCTTCTTCTCCTCTTCCTTCTCCCCCTCCTTTTTTCTGTCCTCCTCCTTCTCTTTCCTCTTGTCTTCATCCTTGACTTTTTCCTCCTTCCTCTTGTTTTTGTCTTTTTTTCCTCGTCATTCTTCTTCTTCTCCTCTTCCTCGTCTTCCTTTTCCTCTTTCTCTTCTTCCATGTTCTCCTCCACTACCTTCTCTCCCACCTTCCTCCCTTTTCCTTCTTTTTCTCTTACTTCTCTCCCACCTCCCCCTGTTCCTTCTCCTCCTCTTCCATCTCCCCCCATCCTTTTCCTTTCCCCCATCCTCTACTTTCTCACCTTCTTCCTTCTTTTCTTCTTCCTTCTCTCCCACCTTCCCCCCTCTTTCTTCTTCTCCTCTTCCATCTCCCCCTCCTCTTCCTTTTCTTCCCCTCCTTTTCCTTCTCCCTTTCTCATCTTCCTTTTTCTCCTCCTCTTCCTTCTCCCTCCTGTCCTCCACCTCTTCCTTCTTTTCCTCTTCCTTCTCTTCCTTTCTCTCCTCCTCTACTTCCTTCTCCTCATCTTTCTCGTCCTGCTCTTCCCCTTCCTTCTCACCCACATTCTCTTCTTTCTTCTCCTTTCCCTCTTCCTTCTCCTTTTCCTTCTCCACCTCTTCCTTCCTCTCCTTCTCCTCCTCCTTCTACTCTTTCTAGGACTTTAAAAGTCAACCAGTTTCTGTCGCTGTGTCACTAACACATCAAACATTACTTACTCTAATCTTGGAATGCATAATCCTCCAGGCCATATAACCAAAATAAACTACTGATCTTTTAGTTTCCACATGACTAGACTAAATCTAAGAAGAATATAGATTGTATATAATGTATAATTTGCATGAAATAATTTTTAAGTATCATGCAACGTTGTTCAATAAATACTCACTTATTTATCTTCTTCCTTTACCGTTCCTCATTTCTTTCAGTATATCTTGAACTCCGTTAAGTGGGCTGGAGGCGGGAGGCGGGAGAGCGGTTAAGTGGGCTAGACGGGAAACCGTCTGTCGGGTTTCTAACTCTTTCAATCACCAACACTATCCTCACCATCTAACAACACCTGTTAACCAGTAGTTAAAGATTAGTTAAAAGCATATCCCTATATAAAACAATTGTCTGTTCTAAGATGGGTTTTATCTAAGTATAAAGCAATAATCAGATCTGTTCATAGACATAACTCTTGCCTGTCAATCAACAACACCAGGAAGGGGGGGTTGGTCCAAACTAGCAGGGGTTATATAATTACAACGTCTTCCTCTTAACAAGATTTGATCAATCTGTTCGTCCTTTTATCAATTTTCTCTATCTTCTGACTCTCGGTTGAGGAATATTTACTCCATCTTGGTCTGCGTTTGAGGATGTAGCTGGCACTGTTTCTCTAGAGAACAGAGCAGGTTATCGCGTCTCCACTGGTGTTCCACTTGATTTGGCATTGGATTCTACAGCGCTGTCGTGTACAACTGATATCTTCTGTTCCTTCAGTACATTCCTTCACTTTGATTTTGAACCAAATACGATCTTGGTAGAACTTCTGTTTGACGCCTGAATGGTAATCATTGTTTGAGCATATCCTCGCTTTGTCCATTGCTTTCCAATGAAGCATATCTAGGCTGTTCTTGGCATAGTATATCTTTACAACTTCCCAGCGATGTTAAAGAACTTTACAACTTTGCTTGATTCCACAGTCTGAGGATGCAGCAGCCGTCGCAGAACCTTTTTTAAAGAGGAGCTTTCACTAAAAGGGACTCTTCTAGGACGTCCTTGGACGCCACCCCCCTGGCCCTCTAAAAAATCTTGAAATTTAGAGTCTCTCGCTCTATCTAGAATATTAGTTTATTCTCTTCAACCAATGAGAAGATATTTAAAATCCGGCATGGATAGGGTAAAGCTGGACTTCTACTAAGCGTAAAATGTCGCGTGCTTAACTTTTCTATTGAAAAAATTTGATAGTTTTTACTTCGTTTCACGTGCAAACTCTTAAGACAAAAAAAGAGTCGAGTGGGCAAAGTTCTGCGTCTAGTAGAAATCCAATTTTAGAATGAGGTTGCTTTCTGCAGTGTTCACATAAAATTTTAAATTGCTAGAAAGAGATACTGAGTTTTTATATCTAGTGATCAGTTTCGCTGTCGTGTTTTGAATAGGCTACATACAGTAGCCAGCTTAAATAATTAACACCCGCTTCATACGTTGAACGTTTCATGTGCAGAATCTAATGGAAATTACTAAGAATTTTTCAAGCTTCTTTGTATTGGATTATACATAAATATACAAATATTAAATAGCTACAACAAACATGTAAAAAGTCCAGTTTAACTAAATAAAAATGCTTACTTTTCTCTTCGTCGCGTGTTTGTCATCACTGAGAATTCAATCTCTTTCTGGAGCTACTCTCTGCTAAATAAAGAAAAGACAGAACAACAATAGATCTTTGTAGCTTGCATGATTCAACGAGGTACAACTAGGCTGGTTTATTGTGCAGGGGTTGCGCCAGGAATTCCCCAACACAGGGGCTAAGGTTCCTGACAGAGGGGCTAAAATAGGGGGTCTGGGGTAATGTAATTTCTGATCAGCAATAGTATTTCCAATCGCTATATATCAGTGAAAATTACATTAGCAACTTGCAAACCAAAACACTTAGTCTACAGTCGAAAGAAAAAATAAAATGTCACCTTGCTTGTTTATAGCTTTAAAAAGTGCTTTATTAACTGGCAAAGTTTCTTTTTATATTTTCAATTCTTAAAGGACATTGGCAATAAAAATTAAGTTTGTCTAATTTGAAAGAACTCGTCAAATGGTGTAAGAAGACCTTTTACAATTTTTCCGTATCTGTTTTGGTTTTGGAAATATTTCGACCAAAGACAGCGTGCTGTCCGCCATCTTGTTGTAATATTGGGTGCGGAAGAAAATATCCTTCGCCCTGCTGCGAGCTCAAGTCCTTTGCATTAGAGGAAGCCGATCGTTGCACAAGCGGGCTCCTGTTCTTAATGCATCGGACATCGAACTATCTGAGAAAAACTCTCAAATGTAACTCAAAATGTGATAACCATTTTGTAAAAATACACGTTTTGTATAAGTTTATAATTTATATAATATACTATTTGTAATTATCAAAATTAATAATTATCAAAAAATCTTGTTCTTCATTTCATATTGGGTCTAATTAACTAGGAAATTGGTAACGTCACAACCAGGTCAATTTAAAATGGAAATAGCGCAACAAAATCGAGTTTCTAGCTCATCTAGCTGGTTATGATGTCACATGGATATCGAAAATAATTCCAAGATGGCGGACAGCAGGCTGTCTTTGGTCCAAATATTTCCAAAACCAAAACAGATACGGAAAAATTGTAAAAGTTCTTCTTATACCATTTGACGAGTTCTTTCAAATGAGACAAACTTAATTTTTATTGCCAATGTCCCTTAAAACTTCGATTTTTCGCGCTAATCATTTCCCGAAATATGACAAAGTTCCCCCCAACGGTGGGCTATTCACACATAGCAAACTCCGTTTTATCTCAAAGTTTGTTCAACAAAATCACTTGAAACCGTGCACAATAAAACTCCTCGCGACAATGCACATTTCATGTTGAGCAATCATGGAGGTATAAGTGATTTGGTAATGCATAAAAACGCTGTACCCTAGTTATGACATCAGAGACCATTCATTTACATATCAAAGAAACTGAAATATCTCAAAACGAAGAATGATACAGAAAAGTCTTAAAAGGCCTTCCATTACCATTTCACAATTCAAATTAGACAAACTTAATTTCTATTGCTAATGCTCTTGAACTGTGCACATAAAATAATACTGTGTTTAGAATTAACGACATTATCTAATGCACGTGCCTTGTGTTAAAATGTAGTGATTACGGTCACACAACCAAGAGACCACAGTCTATAAAAATTAGTTTTCTGACAAGCAACATTTTTCCATATATACTTCTTGACACAGGATTTGCCCAGAATTGAATAAAATTGCCTAGTGTTCACCAAAATAAAATACTGAAGACCGATTCGGATAAAAGAGTTGGGAACAAGAACATCTTTAAGAATGTGAATAGCTAAATTTCTTGGCAGAAACGAAATATATAAGAACATTTTTAGAGCAACTTGAAAAATTACTGGTTATTTTGCATGAACAAAAACAGAATGGCAAAAAATAATTATAATAATTAATGATATATCGTAAAATACTGATTACTACACGGCCTTGGGCTCGTACAAATGTTGAAAAACATGCGACTTATAAAGAACGCTGGCTGGCACGGTTAAGCGAGATGGCCCAGCCCGGTTCACCCTCTTAATAGGGGTGGCCACTTAATAGAAATATTACCATGGCAAGGGACAATAGCTGAATCTTTAATGCATGGTTAAGCTGGACTTCCACTAGGCGTAAAATATCGAGCGCTCGACTTTTTTCTTTTGTCTTGTGAGTTTGCATGCGCAACGACGTAGAAATTAAAAAGTCGAGCGGGCAATATTTTTATACGCCGAGTGGAAATCCAGCTTTAGAGCTTCTCACTCGCGATCAGAAGGTCGGGGGTTGGAGACCCACTTGGGAACTAAAAAAGCTCGAAGAACATTTACATACAATAGCTTCTGAAGGTCATTGAAATAGAAGATGTAGCAGTATTAGAAGCGACATGACCCTCGACATAGATATAGATAAATATTCTAAAAAACAAAGCAAGTACCAAAAGGTTCGTTGTTCACTGTGAATCCATGAAGTATCCTGACTTCACTTGCTGAGCCAAAGAATTCTGTTTAACTTCACGAAGAGCCTTGACTAGCTGTTCTCTAGTTCCATTTCTTTCGTTGAATCGCATGAGCATGTTCAAAGCCTTTGACGTTTCCTCTTCACCAATTTTGGTGCAACGTATATTTTCAATGTCGTGTTGTTTAAATTGCTTTGTCAGAAGGGCTACTTCCTTCCACAGGTGGGGCATTGCATAGGCTATTCTAACGATCTCGTCGCTTTCAAGTCCATCTATCAAATTGTAAACAAAATTTAACAACACACCTACTGAACAGAATTTTTGGCCCTCACCTTGATAGAATTGGTGCGTAGAATTAACTGGGTAAACTATGGTATTGATTTTGCAAAGAGAAACAGGAGAGAATCGACAACTATACTCCCATAAAGCTAAGTTGGTCACACATCAGAGTACTAACCGCATTCGACCAGGGTTAACATCAAGCGGTGACAGGCAGGGTGCTAACAGCCAACCTCGTACCCAGGGTCTTATCTCCGCTGCTCCGCCCACCGCTGCGAAAAGACTCTGGTCTGGGCTGGTCACGTGTATCCCATATTCTGGGATATTTTTCAACATTGTCGTTAGGGAAGGGGTAGAGAACTTAGGATTTGTCACCATTGTACGCGGAGACTGGTGGAGGCAAGTCGCAAGAGAATCTTAAAATAAACACGATAATATATGCCGACGATAATATAATATACCAACGAAAAAACATTGGCAAAACATTTGGTTAAAGACCCTCAGACACTTTGCTGTTAGGTAAGGCTAGGAAACCGCAAGGCGCTTCGCAACAGTGCAACACTTCACGGAAAAGTTGTCAGTGATTGTGTGAATATTTTTCCTATATCTTTCTGAACTTCCGACGAACAGCGAATTTGAGGGGATTCTCTTCCTCGAAATGAATGTTTACTTCATCAGTTACGACGCCAAGCTGTTACGCCCGTCGCCTGCCGTTTGCCCAAAGAGAGGATTTTGCATGTCATCATTATTGTGAATAAATATATGGAAATCTGAAAGTCCTTGTGATTTAACATCGCCAAGATCGCTAAAACTCGACATCTATAGCTTTCAACAAAAGCTAAGGTTAGTGACATATTTTATTATTGTTTTTAAAAGTGGTTTAAATTTGTAACGCAACAGCGGCAGCAATGCCAACGCAATGTAATATTCATCTTTTAATATAATAATACCGCATGCAATCCTGATCAGAGCTGAAAATCGATTCCTGTTTGGGAAGTGATGCCGTCATGCTGATCAAGAAAACACTGACCTTTTAACAACATATTAATATCACTAGTCTATATCAATTCCCCTTGGACTAAAAAAACAAGGTTTTTAATATGAATCGAAGTCGCTCACTAATGAACCTATTGTTGAACGTTGTTTTTATTGCGTTGTTCTTTTATACACTTGTTGTTTTAAGTAATAGATACAGCATGAGCAGCCGAGCTGTATCTGATTTACAAGGCGGGCTGCAAGCGAGCCGTAGTAAATCAGATACAGCTCGGATGCGAATGCTGTATCTTTCTTAAAATACAAATGCATCTAAGTAATCAAGTTCACCAACTATTTTGGGGATACGGTCTGTTTTAGGCGAGAAAATCGAAGCTAAAGTTTATGTAAATCAGGACGATGCTGTATCCGATTTACAACCACTGCTACGGTATTGATTTCTTTTGAATTTTCGTCATGAATTATTAATGAGTATTTAAGAATAGATATAATTGCGCCGTGAGTACATAAAGCAGTCAGAATAATAAAAAAGTGCTTAACATGTTATCAAAAATCATTAAATGTTGAATAATATAGCAATTCATCACATAACTACTGAGATTTTAAGTATCGAGCAATATTTAGTATACTGTTTACTTCATAAATATACATCAAAGCCCAAGGTGTCGGTACATTTCACGATTTTGTTCTAGTCACTTTAACACATTCTTCTACCTTGTTCGTAATTTACCAATACTCTCATTGTTATTTAGGTGTAATTTCGTGTGGTAGTTAATTCTGCAACTACAACAGATCTAGAATGCAAACAATCAATTCAAGTGCGGCGCAACAAACATTGTTCTTTGAAAACACTTTTAAAACCAAGACGGTTTGGTGAAGCAAACTTCAAATAACACATTGGAAGGTGCTATATATAAATCAACTAATAAAATAAATTAACATTTCAAACATTGTCTCTGTGTGATTATTCCGCGGTCTTCTTAGTTCCTACAAAAGTACAAATCCTACCAGCCCACTCCCAGTAAGTCTGCGTGACACGTGACCAGCCCAGACCAGGGTCTTTTCGCAGCGGTGGGCGGAGCAGCTGAGATAAGACCCTGGGTACGAGGTTGGCTAACAGCTTGTGTCACCCATGCCTCGCACTTGCTCCCAACTTGAGTTTCTAGTTCAGTCAGTAATCGGTACAGCGCTGGACTATAGTAAACTGAATGTCGCGGGTTCGAATCCCAGCTACAGTCTTTCTCTAACACTTTGTAACACATTATACTTTGTAACACGTTATTGTTAAAAAAGAATAATTACAAAAGAGAAAGGTACCCCAGCGGTTAGCTGAAGCAATTAAATAAAAGATAATATTTAACAATTAGACAACGAGCCCGAGTTTTAGTCAATAGTCAATTTCTTTGACTTTTCAAATATTTAGAGTTAATTTGTTTGCCAGGAGCCAATTGCAGACCAGGGGCGGATCTAGGAATTTTGACACCTTAGTCAAAGTAGCTGTGGGCCCATATTTCTAGGGGGATCCGGGGGCATGCTCCCCCGGAAAATTTTTGAAATTTGGATCTTTGAAATGGCATTTCCTGCATTCTGACAGCACACTTGAGCAAAACTTTAAATGTTTTAAAACATGTTTTTAATGGACATTTTATCATTTTCAAGAAACATTTTATCTAAATTGGACTTTGATATTTTCTTGTTGTCTTAGAAATCTTGTGATAGTTTGCAAGTGTGTAAGGCTAAGTTTTTCCAGGAATGAGGGTGGGGAAATCTAATAAACAGTAGAGAGATATGTGGTTACATTCTTATATATGTCAAAGTTCATCAGCATGCCTAGGAAACACCAGTTACACTGTTTCAGTCAGTGAATCCAACATGGACAGCTTGACCAACACACAAGTGAAGGTCTAGCTGAATTTAACATTCTGAAAAACCCAGAGCAAGGTGGTATTACATGGCTGTTGAGCCCCACCTACCCAGAGCTGTCTGGCTTTCAAATGCCTGATACTTGCCTTTTAAACCTCAACCCAAGCAGACAATGTCTGGTTAGGAGTCAGGAGAAGCTTTTGTTAATGACCATAATGGACATTACATGAACATAGACATAGAGGAGCTCAACTCTCTACATCATCCCGATCATTCTAACCCCCATCTAATATGCCACTACCCATCCTCCTACTAACCAATGTTACTATGAGCTGTCTGGTTTTCAGTCGCCAGCAACCCAAGTTCAAATCCTGTCCAGTGCAATTATCAGATTAAAATTTTATAATAGCCACATCATGTGGCGGACACTTGATGAAATATTCGGGGGGTGAGTGCCGAAGGCACGAGCCTTCTAGGGGGGTGGGGGGCATGCTACCCCGGAAAATTTCTAAAATTTGGATCTCTGAAATGGCATTTGCAGCATTCTGAGAACACATTTTGTAAAAAATTTTAGGTTTTCAAAACACTATTTTAATGGTGCATTTTGTTATAAATCACATGCTAAGCATAAAAAAACAACATTTCAGAGAAAATATTCTAGATGATTATCTACATTTGTGAATGGAATTGCAAGGTGGTTTAATTACACGCCAATGACAATGTAAAATTTATTCGCTAAGCGAGTGAAATCCACATATTTCTTTTAAAATAAATAAATATCAAAATTTGATCAGTCTATGCATAGTTCGTCTATGACTCCGTTCTGCGCACGCTTTTGTTTCGTTAACATATTCTATTCTCGTACAAATAAAAGTAGAAATTCTACTTTTATTTGTACGAGAAACATGTTTATAGGCATTGAATTTTGAAATGAAATGTGTAACGGAATTTTGATATTAATTTATTCCGTTTATAGTTGAACAATTCTATTAGCTTATAGCCTTATATGGTGATAATTAGGTTGTTATTGTACAAACGACACGTCGACACCGTAGCAACGTCAATCAACCTGCCTAGAAACGTCATCACGCAACTGTTGCAACGAACGCGATAAATTATTCGCATTAATCAACCTGAATCCGCAGTAATAAATATTTAAACCAGAGAACGCTTGAAAATTCATAACTATAGATATAGTCCGTAGTAAATTAGATATAAGTAACGATTAACGAACTACCACTTTAGGTATGATCAACAACTTTAAATACTATAGTTTTATACTTTTATGAAGAGTCAGAAGATACGTTATATATGCATGTATATCATAAATTTAGAGCCTATAGACTGACGTAATTGGACACAATTAAGCTTAGTCATTGGCTGTCGATAAATTCGCTTACTCATTCTTGAAATGAAAACTTTCTTGTGCTTCCACTTTTCAAAATGAAAGCTTCAGCTAAAATAATTGGGGGGGGGGGGCGATCTCCCCCCCCCCCCTAGTGTCCGCCACTGGCCACATGTGAGAAGAATGCTTACTTGATGTATAACGATAATACATGGAAATTTGTAGAAATGTCATGTAGATATTTATTGCTTAGCTTTTGATCTGTTTCCCCAGGCCCAGACCTTATTACTTATATGTTTAAAAGTTATATGTTATTACTTATAATACTGTACGTTATATATATAGACAATTAACTGACTTGTAATATTAAATAGGACGAATGTAATATGTAAACTACTGTGGAAAGGCAATCTGACTCTGCATCATGATTATGACACACTAGTGAGTATCTAGAATTGAAACACTACCTAAGTAGTGTTTATAGTACTACATGAAGCATTTAATAGCAAATGTTGGTTTATACCAGTGTGCTCAACGCAGATTATGCTAATATGGAACGGATATCAACAAAGGTTAGGGAAGTAACATGACAACAGACTAACATCGATATTGAATCCATATTGATGAACTACGGTACCTATAAGCTTACCTTAGAGCGACATATGGCTCACTCTAGCTTGTCCGCCTTCATGTGTTGTGGCAAATAGACCGTCTCAGCACCGATGTCTTCCCAATCTTGGGGAAATGCTCTCCGGCCGCCAGTACTCGACAAGCACTGATTCTCGCAGACAAATCAACATACATTTGCCACAAAAGAACATCATCGCTGCTTTTTAAAGCACACAACGCACGATCTAACAAGCTTGTAGAAGCCATGAATCGATCGAACAGAATTAGACTGAACGAAGACCTTGCAGACCGCATTTTGCAGGCTTCCGGTAAGGCATACTTTCGGCAAAGCAATCAACCAATCAGATCCAACGATTTGCCTCGTTTTGGCCAATCACAATGAGTAAATCGGCCTAAATCCTGCAAAAATCTAAACCAGTCAGCGCTCGCGATTTGGCTGTTTTGGACCAATGAGAATGGCTAAATCGGCCTAAATCCTGCAAGATTCTAAACCGGGATTGGCTAAATCGGCCTAAATCCTGCAAAACACCTAAACCAGTCAGCGCTCGCAATTTATCTGGTTTGGACCAATCAAAATATCTAAATCGGCCCAAATCCTGCAAAAGTCTAAGCCAGTCAGCCCTCGTAATTTTTCTTGTTCAGACCAATTAGTAAGTTAATATATGATGATATTTATAATTATTTCTTAACAATTTTCACCTTAGTCATCTGACTTATTTGACCAACGCTAAATCCGCCCCTGCAGACCTCAATGAGCTCATCATTAACTGTTTTTTTCTCTAAATGAATATTAGTCTTGTAGGATGAGCACTACATGCCACAACGTCATATTATAAATCAATCTTCATAAGGAAAAACTATACTGCAGTAGATGCAATTCACCTTTTGCTCTAAAAGGAGAAATTTTCTTATAATATTTTTAAGACAGATGTACCTGGGACATCTACAGAGCAAGATTCCACCAGCTTGCTGCTAGTATTTCGCTCACTTCCTTCTTCATCCGTTTCGTTTAAGCGTACTTTCTCTAAAATTAAGGAAAAACAACAAGTCAGTAAAGTGCATGTATACATTTACTAATTCTGAAGCTCTATCATTTCAAACGCCAACACTATCCTTACCAATTAATTCTTTGAATGTTTGCATGATGACAAAATGTAATAAAAGCAAGAATTTGTGGAAACACCACGTTTGTTCTTTTTTTCTGAGGTTCTGACCTGTTGCTCTGATGATGGCCTGAGTGAACAGATGAAAAGCTCAGCAATAGGAACCTTAAGCAAGCTAGGACGACGACGGCAAATAAGTTACGGCATTTAAAAGAAACCATGGATCAGGACATCGTATATTGTATGTTTTATGTATTTTGCAAGACCTTTATGTATTTTGTAAAAGGCAGCCATAGCTTCGACAACATGACGTACGATAGATTAATGCCTAAGTAAACTAACAACGTTGTCTTGAAAACGTGAAAACGTTTCAGCTGACGTTGTATGTGCAACGAGGACGGTGTTAGGATTTCTCTTGGGACTGCAATTTATTCAACGTTTTGTTTTGGTTGAAAAATACTATTGTACTTGGGTCGTCGTCGTGACGTTCGCGTTGTGCTTGCTTAGGTCACTAACCTATACTTAGTTCACGATCACCTCGGTTTTCTTTGATGTACCGCGGTTTATAAGGTTATAAACCTCCCAACCTTATATAAACCTCGCAATAACAATAGAACCTCGTCACAAGTTCTTTTCCTATTGAATTCTTTAAAAAACCTCTTTGATCATGTTATTAATAAATTAAGAACCTCACCCTTAGTTTATTAGCGATATAAATCACTCGGGCTTCGCCCTCGGAATTATATAGAGAATAATACATGGATGTGCGGAAATATGAAATTTATTTCGAGTGTTGACCAGGATATCTCACGAGTGAGCGAAGCGAACGAGTGACATATCCTGTTCAACACGAGAAATAAATTTCATATTTCCAAGCATCCATGTATTGTTCTGTTTATTATATAAAAAAATTGTCCTATTGCCTTGCAAAAATTGCATTAAACTATAATGCTGATTCAGCGATAATCGTCACATGTGCGATTATCATAAATAATCGCACATGTGGGATTATCACTTTTATTAGTGGCGGGAAAATCAATAAAACACTCTATTTTATATAATAAATATCGCTAATAAACTTCGGGTGAGGTTCTTAACCTATACTTATATAAACGTGGTGTTTCTAATAATTCTCGCTTTTATTACTATCCTCACCATCTAACCACACCTGTTAACCAGTAGTTAGAGATTAGTATAAAAGCATATACCTATCTGAAACAATAGTCTGTTATAAGATGTGTTTTATCTAAATACCAAGCAATAATCAGATCTGTTCATGGACATAAAACTCAACAATGAAATCTTGCCTGCAAATTAACAACACCAGGAATGGGGTCTAAACTAGCAGGGGTTTTATAATTACAACGTCTTCTTCTTAACAAGATTTGATCAATCTGTCCGTTTTCAATCAATTTCCTCTATCTTCTGACTCTCGGTTGAGGAACACTTACTCCATCTGGGTCTGCTTTCGAGGATGTAGCTGACACTGTTTTTCTAGACAACAGACCAGGTTTTCAAGTCTCCACTGGTGTTCCACTTGATTTGGGCTTAGATTCTACAGTCCTGTCGTGTAGAACTGATATTATTTATCTTCTCTTCCTTCACTTTAATCTTGAACCGAATACGATCTTAGTAGAACTTCTGCTTCACGCCTGAATGGTAATCATTGTTTGGCTGGACGTATCCTTGCACTTTGTCCATTGCTTTCCAATGAAGCATATCTCTGTAGTTCTCTTAGAGAGCTTCACAACTGTGCTCGATTCAACTGTCTGAGGATGCAGAAGCCGTCGCAGGTCCTTTTTTAAGCGGGGTGTCACTAACAGGGACTCTTTTAGCTAGTGGGGCCGTGGGCGTGTTCCCCCTCCCTGAAAATTTTTGGAATTAGGAGTCACTTGTTCTACCCCAGAAATTTGGTTTATTAAAATTTAGTTATAACTGAACAAAAAAAGTTACTGTTCAACTGCAAACCTACATTTGTGCTTAGAATTTGTTTGCTGCAATTTGTTCATAACAAATAACTAAAATAAAGATAATAAAGAATACTATTGCAAAAGCAACTAAAGAAACTCTTATATCTCTTTGGTTTTTGACATTCATACTAAAAAAATTTCGGCAAAATTGTTTCTGTATTGCTATTGAACAAAACTGAATATACAAGTAACTGTTGTTACCGAAACATAATTGACTTCACACAATTTAAATAGCGCAAAAAAAACACCAGAAACGCGTGGCGTTTGTAAACAGTGAGCAACACACATACAGACATTTAGAAACAAAAATCAACGCTAGAATTATAAGGTTTCAAGTTTTTTCCCAAATTATTTCACTTCTCTAAAAAGCGTAAAAGTGACCTTTCAACTTAAGGTTGCCATGATAACACGTCGAGAGGTGTGGTCAAGTACACAGCACCAAAATATCGTCCATACAATTTGACGACAAGTCACCAAATTTGCTGTTATTATCTTCAACCAATGAGAAGATATTTCAAATCCGGCATGGATAGGGTAAAGCTAGATTTCCACTAGGCGCAAAATGTCGCGTGCTTGACTTTTCTATTCAACAAATGTGATAGTTTATACTATCCAAACTCATAAGACAAGAAAGGAGTCGAGCCCGCGAAATTTTGCGTCTAGTAGAATTCCAACTTTAGAATGAGGTTGCTTTCTGCAGTATTCACATAAAATTTTAAATTACTTTATCAAATTCATTAAAAATTCATGAAGAAAATTCAAAAGAAATGAATATTCAGTCAATATCTGTAAATCGCATACAGATTCGTCGTGATATACATAAACGTTTTCCTCAATTTACTTAGCTAAAAGCACTCCAACTTGAAAAATAGTTTGAAAACATGGATATTTAGATGCGTCCATTTGATAAGTACGATAAAGCATTCGCAGCCGATCTGTATTAGATTTACTACGGCTCGCCTTGTAAATCAGATACAGATCGCTGCTCATGGTTTATCTATTACAAAAAGAGATAATGAACTTTTAATCTAGTGATCAGTTTAGCTGTTCTGTTCTGAATACTGGAATCACTACATACAGTAGCGGGCTTAACTCATTCCTGTTCGAGGGCTTCCCCAGAGGTGAATAATTGGATTATACATCAATATACAAAAAAATAATTACAACAAACATGTAAAAAGTCGAATTTAACTAAATAAGAATGCTTACTTCTCTCTTCGTCGCGAGATTTATCATCAGGATTCAATCTCTTTCTGGAGCTACTCTCTGCTAGTGCTAAATAGAGAAAAGACAGAACAACAATAAATCTTTGTAGCTTGCATGATTCAACGAGGTACAACTGGCCTTGGTTTATTGTGCAGGGGTGTCACCAGGAATTCCCCGACACAGGGGCTAAAATAGTGGGTCTGGAGGAATGTTCCCTCAAGAAAATTTTGCAATTCGAAGGAACTAATACATTTCAGCGGTTCCAGTCAATTCATTTTTACTATGGACGTTAAGTCTCTCTACACCGTCATTCCTTATCATCGCGATGGTCTCAAAGCGTTGAAGTTTTTCTTTAATCAACGCACCGTTTTGGAATCATCCACCTTCGCTTTCCAGAACTTGTACTCAACTTCAAATATTCATTTGAGGATATAAACATTAGGTCTCACTTATTTCTCATGTGAATTTGAGCGCTGCGTGGAAATTGTTATCATAATTAATAAACCTTTCTAAATTGACATGTGAGCAGGATGCTGTTTTTAAGTGGTCCAATGTATTGTTGAAAGATTTGTCTTTCAACATAACCAACAAAGAGGTTTGGGTAACTATTTGCCATTTTAGTACCCATTGCTAGTGTGTTGTTCCTCGACATTTTGGTATATCGATAAATTGTAATGCGCTCATGACTTCTGTCTCTTATAAGCCGACCGATTCACAAGTTATCTTTTATTTTCATCTTCTCATCCCAAGCACGCTAAACAATCTATTCCATACCCACAATTTTTGCGACTTCCCCGCCTATGCAGTAAGGACAAAGATTGTGAGATTAAATGTTTGGAAATGAGACCATTTTTTGTCCAGCGTGGCTATCCTACCCATCTGTTAGACACCGCTATTCACAAACCGTCTAGTATTCCTCGACAGGGCAATTTAAAACTACTTTTGCATGGAAAGACCTTTTTATAAAACACTATATTAGTTCTTACATTTCATCCCTTCAACTACAAAGTAAGGGATATGATTAGCCGAAATTCTCATATCCTAAAGAATGTAACCCATTGATCTCTTTTCGATGTAATAAAAACATTCGAGATGGTTTAGTGTGTAGTGCCCTTAGAAAAAAATCTACTGGCACCAGCGGGAATATTTTCTTGTTCTCGTAGCCGTTGTTACACGTGTTCTTAACTCCGCTACATATATTTCGGGACCTAAATCTAATTTTGTTTATCACCATAATTTTACATGCACCTCTTCCAACATCATTTAGTGTATTTCTTGCAATAAATGTTGCATGCTTTACATCGGTGAAACTGCCAGACGTTTATCTGACAGATTTGCTTAACATCTTCCTTCCGTGAAGAACAATGATGTTGACAAGCCTTCCGCCCGACATTTTAACCACTGTATTTCGGACATGAAAGTTTGTGCCACCTCACCCAATATCTGGTGGTAACAACAGCCGCAAAAGACAAAAAAGCGTCTCAATTTCAAATAGGAACCATTCATCCACACGGACTCAACGAACGCTTTTATTTTTTTAACACTTCTGAAGCCAGTGTTTTTGTCTAGCATGGGCGACATAAACATTGTTTTCATTTTTTATCCCATTACCAGAAATTAATGACAAAATGGCACTTTTTTGTTCTTACCACGTTGTGACGTCATCTGTGCATCTATAACTGAACAGGCAACGGCAAAATGGAATCTATTTGTTAAATAGTGGTTGAATAATTCCTTTTTGAAAGATTTTAGTGATTTTGAGATGTCTCTGATGGTTCTAGGTAAAGTGTTCCAGAGTCGAGGTGCCCGCAAGTAGTAACTGTTTTGAAAAGTTACAGTTCTACATTTAATTTCTTCTAGCATAAGGCCATTTGAAGGTTTGAATTCCTGGTTACTCTAATAGATTTTTTAACAGAGATATTATTGTCAGTTCCAATCTGGATAGATTTGTAGAGGAAGACTAGATCCAAATATTCATACCAGTAACAGAGAGGGAGGATACCAATTAAACAGAGTCTTTCCTTATACGAGACGTTAGTTTGACAATGACAATGGAGCTTCCAAACCACCCCCCTCCACTAATATGGCTCGAAACGTTGGACTCCTACGTTCCAAGTTTTGGCAGTATATCCAACCTTACTATATTTCGATTTGTGTTTCTTGACTTGCAAAGACGTCATATCAGCACAAATATCCGCTAAACATGCATTATTTATCATTCTAACATGAATTAAAAAAGCAAGAACTTCACTCCTACCAAAGTTGGTCGTTTTAAACCTTATCGTCCGATAATTCTGCAAGAAAAAATATATTTACTCTGCGCAAGACAATGTGGTTAATTATACAAGTCGCCATGTTTTTCGGTACAGTCAATTAAAACGTCGGCAGTTCAGCAGCAGCAGCAGCAGTTCTGTACTTTTATATTACTGAACGACTTACTTAGGAAAAGTAGCCAAAAACGCAACATATGGAGCAACCAAACAGTGCTAGAAAATATTAAGTCGCAAAAAAAATGGTAGTTAATTTACCTGTTGATTCCTTTGCAACACTGTCGTCGTCGACAACTGAACTGCAAACAAAAACAAACCAATTAATACCGTCAAATTTTGTCAAAGTTCACACAAAGCTTTTTTACTGTAAATAATTTTATGAAGGTACTTCAATATGAACGTGTGTCAATTGTGTTGCGTTGGCTTGTGTTATTCTGTCCAGTGTGTTGCGTTGGCTTGTGCTGTCCGGTGTGTGCGTTGGGTTGGCTTGCGCTGTGCTGTCCGGTGTGTTGTGTTGTGTTGTGTTGTGTTGTGTTGCGTTGGCTTGTGCTGTGCTGTCCGGTGTGTTGCGTTGGCTTGTGCTGTCCGGTGTGTTGCGTTGCGTTGGCTTATGCTGTGCTGTCCGGTGTGTTGCGTTGCGTTGGCTTGTGCTGTCCGGTGTGGTGTGGTGCGTTGGCTTGTGTTGTGTTGTGTTGTGTTGTGTTGTGTTGTGTTGTGTTGTGTTGTGTTGTGTTGTGTTGTGTTGTGTTGTGTTGTGTTGTGTTGTGTTGTGTTGTGTTGTGTTGTGTTGTACTGTCCGGTGTAGTGTGGTGCGTTGGCTTGTGTTGTGCTGTACTGTCAGGTGTAGTGTGGTGCGTTGGCTTGTATTGTATTGTATTGTATTGTATTGTATTGTGTTGTGTTGTGTTGTGTTGTGCTGTACTGTCAGGTGTAATGTGGTGCGTTGGCTTGTGTTGTGTTGTGCTGTACTGTCAGGTGTAGTGTGGTGCGTTGGCTTGTGTCGTGTTGCACTGTCCGGTGTAGTATGGTGCGTTGTGTTGTGTTGTGTTGTGTTGCGTTGCGTTGTGTTGTGTTGTGTTGTGTTGTGTTGTGTTGTGTTGTGTTGTGTTGTGTTGTGGTGCGTTGTGTTGCGGTGCGTTGTGTTGCGGTGCGTTGTGTTGCGGTGCGTTGTGTTGCGGTGCGGTGCGTTGTGTTGCGGTGCGTTGTGTTGCGGTGCGTTGTGTTGCGGTGCGTTGTGTTGCGCTGTCCGGTGTAGTGTGGTGCGTTGGCTTGTGTTGTGTCGTGCTGTGTTGCGTTGCGTTGCGTTGTGTTTGTTGTGTTGTGTTGTGTTGTGTTGCACTGTCCGGTGTAGTGTGGTGCGTCCGGTGCGCTGTGGTGCGTCGCGTTGTCGTGCGTCGCGTTGTGGTGCGTTGCGGTGCGTTGTGGTGCGTTGCGTTGCGTTGTGGTGCGTTGCGTTGTGGTGCGTTGCGTTGTGGTGCGTTGCGTTGTGGTGCGTTGCGGTGCGTTGTGTTGTGTTGCACTGTCCAGTGTAGTGTGGTGCGTTGGCTTGCGCTGTGCTGTACGTACTGTACTGTCCGGGGTGGTGTGTTGCATTGCGTTGCGTTGGCTTGTGCTATGCTGTACTGCCGGTGTGGTGCGTTGGCTTGTGCTGTGCTGTACCGTCCGGTGTAGTGTAGTGTAGAGTGTTGTGTTGTGTTGTGTTGTGCCGTGTTGTGTTGTGTTGTGTTGTGTTGTGTTAAGTTGTGCTGTTGTTGAACCTTCTGGTAGTAGTTCTCTCATTCGAGCTATTACTAACATTTCTTCTAAAATGTCAATGACATCATTTCTCTTAATCTTCTGTAACAGTTTCTTCAAATCTTCCACAGTGCTTTCTTTTCCAAACTGCCAGTCATTCAAGAGAGCTTCTGTCGGATTATCGAATTTCTTAAATTCTTCTATTTCTTCAGTCTCGTACTTCATCTTGGCAGCAAGACCGGGGAAATCCTTCTTCAAAACTGTTTTGACGTTAAGTTTCTGGCAGATTAAATCTCTGGTCTTGCTATCAAGATCCCGAACAAGAATTGATTTCTTACTTGTAACTTCAGCTAAAGTAAACAAGTAATATGTTTCAAGAATAAGCCAGAGGTATATCCAGCACACTTTGCTTTGAGGTGGGATTCTTTTTCTTTATTCTTTTTTACTTTTTGTAATGCGAAAACTTTGCACCATTCGTTGCAATTTACTTTTTGTAATTTGCAACAAATGGTGCAAAGCTGAACTAGCCGACTTTGGATCAAACATTTGACCTTTAAAATCGAATTTCGGCGCCAACTCTCTAAATTTGAAAACGCGTTTTGAAATTTCCCGACCGCAAGCCTTCAATCCAATTGTTCAAAAGCAAGCTAAAATAGAGAGTAAGACTGACGAAGGCCTGTTTTATATCATGTAAAAAGAAACAAAAAGTGAGAAAAAGCAACGAGGAGATCAACCTCGTACCCAGGCTCTTTTCAACCCGCAGCACGAAGAAAAGATCCTGGTATATCATGGTCACATGACTACCAAAATCTGGTTGTGACAAATTTTGTTTGGACAAGGGTGGGGTAGAGAAGATTTGAAGAAGCTTCTTGCGGAAAGATTTACCGTTTGAGAAAAGACTTCGCTCATGGATTCAAGGGTTCAGCGCTACGTACATGGGCACGATATGACTATGAATACTTTCGAAAAACGGCTGTTCACAAAAACGGCTAACCTACGAGAGACTCGCGGCGCAAACAAGCGAAGAAAAGAAGCAACCGACATGCAGAGGGTAAATAATTTTAATACCATTTCAAATTCTCATTCCTTCTCTAGATGCTCAATATTTCAGCTATAATGCTTTATATTCTTATATACAACTTGTATATTTTGATGTGAATACTATACGTAAATTATTTAAGTGTTGAGCGGAGAGAAATTCGAACGGCTCGACGATCGTCGACATTTACCCAGACGGCAGAAGTTTTAAATTGGATAAACAAAGACGACAAGTAGCCGAGGAAAATATCTCAGCGCTTTGTATTTTTACGATTTATTTGGTATGATGTATGTTGTCGATAATTGTTCGTTTAAAATTAATGATCAACCTTCAAGTTTGAGTACGGATTATCTCTGTTTATTTCACTTGTTTATATAAAAAATGGTCTCGTCCTGTGCGAGAGGGATCAGTTTCCGTCTCCGTTCCACAAATCGGTGTAAAAACTATTTCTCTCCGCTCCACAGCGACACTTTGATAATTTGCGTAGTATTCACATCAAAACAAGTAGTGTGTGCAAGGATAGCATTATAGCAAAAAAAACTGGGCAGCTAGATAAGAAATCGGAATCAAAGCGAATAAAATACTTACCCTCTGCAGCCTGCTTCTTTGCTTCACTTGTCTGCGCCGCGAGTCTCTCGTAAGTTAGCCGGGTTTTTGTGAACATATTCGAAAATCATAACCATATCGTGCCCACTTAGCGCTGAACCCTTGAATCCAAGATCGAAGTATTTTCTCATTTTCTCAAACGGTAAATCTTTTAGGGAAGAAACTTCAAATCATCTCTACCCCACCCCTGTCCAAACAAAATTTGTCACAACCAGATTTCGTTAGTCACGTGACCATGATATACCAGGGTCTTTTCTTCGCACTGCGGGTTGAAAAGAGCCTGGGTACGAGGTTGCGAGACGATAGCAGCTAGATAGTTGCGTAAAAGGAGAAGGAAGCCTTGCTTATAGGTTGAGGACGTCAGCTATACCAAGAAGAAACCGAGATCCCAAAATTTGTTTTTTAGGCAAGTTTTGTATTTTTACCCGATTTACTGCTCTCTGCCTTATCTGATGAAGATGCATCTCCACGATCAACCAAATCTTGTTCTATTGGCATCTGTTGTTCTCTCTGGCTTGCACTCTTGGTCTCTGTGGTGAAGATAAAAAACAGTATTGGTTTTATATCAGTAGCAAGGTAGGCACTTTAGGCTCTGGTAGTTCCGGAACACCTGGAGCTAGGAAAATCGGAGAATCCAATGAAAAACCCTCGATGGACAGGAGAGAACCAACAATTCTACTGACATGAAGCTAAGTTGGTCAACCATCCGAGTACTAACCCCATTTGACCAGGCAGCGGTGAGAGGCTACGCGATAACAGCGGGTGCCCCCTAGCCTGTAGTGCAGGCGTTTCGGTAGTGGGAGGGGCGAGGCGAGCTGAGGAAACGCCTGCCGCCACGCTATTCAGAAAAAAAATATGCGTTCGTCCACGAACGCAGCGATCTTATTGGCTAATATTGACAAATTCTCTTCCGGTAAGCTGTAGAGTGACATTTAGCTTGTTGTCTGCCAACTCCGAAGATAATGAACGCTCCTCTATAAAGTTTTATTCCTAATTTTAGTCGCGCTTGTCGCTTGGTAGTTTGTTTTAAAACAGAAATACTCCATTCGCAAGGTAAATGTTTCATACGTAGCACTATTGTTGCATTTAAGACAAACTTCGTTTACTTCAAGACGTTGTATAGCCAGGATCAAACCGTGCATGGTCAAACTATATTTATGGGTCAACACACACTACATCAAATTGAATACATATCTTAGTGCTTTTACATTAATTAACCTTAGTAGTTTGGTGTTGTTTTGTCGGTGTGGGGAAATCCTCGCTTTTATGTATATAAAGCCGTGTTGTGGTTTGCCGTCGCCAAAGTCTAGCCGCGAACCTTGGCAGCGAACGCGGTTTACAGACATGAATTTCGAATTAAGAACGATTTTATAGATTTTTATCTAATAGTTTCGATTGGTAATATGTTGTGACTCAATCAAAATTACGTAAAGTGTTAGGAGTGCTCTTAAATGTGGTTCCTTGCTTACCGTGTTATTAAATTCCGTCATATTCCGTGTGGTTATATCTATTTCCATCGGCTGCATTCTGTTCAACGAGTTTTGTTGCTGCAAACCCGTTCTAATTACATGTAGGTCGAAATTCTAGATCACACAAGATCACACAGTTGTCAGCAAACATTACGACATTCTCTGAATAATTCTGTAAAGAGTTTCGCTATCTATATTCTATACAAGTATTCTATACTCGCAAGTCGCAAGTTGCAACATGAAATCAGTTGACAGGAAGTAAACATTTTTCATATGATATTTCTCGTACGTGATTGGTTCATGTCATAATTGAGAAAAGGGGGTGGAGTTTTTTTTTGAATAGCATGGCGGCAGGCGTTTCCTCCCCTCCGCCTCGCCCTCTCCCGTTTTGTCGCCCCCATCCCCTACTGAAACGCCTGCTCCCAACTTGACCTTAGCTCAGCCGGTAGAGCGTCGGACTAATCAGCGGAAGGTTGTCCAATGCTGTCGCATAGACTCCAATCGACCGATTGGACATATTCGTGAAGTACAAAGACTTAGATTGGATAAAGTGTATAGATGGAAGAGGTACCCTAAAAAATCCGTCGAATGGATCCATTCGGCAAATTTGCCGAGTCGTACCGATTCGGGTTTCTAAGTGGAACAAAGCAAGAAGATGTGATTATTCATTTACTGTGAGGTTTGTGAGTAGAAGAGGGAAGAATGTATGATATTGATTTACTACGAGGTTTCAGAGTACGAGGTTTTTAACACTTTGAGGCCCGAACCTCCCCCTATGCTGAATAAAATCGTCCGGCGTTAGCCAGAATAAACCTTAAAGACTCGTCGTCAAGCTTCAAAGTGTTAAAGAGATAGGTTTTAACACTTTGAGGCCTGCACCTCCCCCTATGCTGAATAAAATCGTCTGCCGTTAGCCAGAATAAACCTTAAAGACTCGTCGTCAAGCTTCAAAGTGTTAAAGAGATAGGTTTTAACACTTCGAGGCCTGCACCTCTCCCTATGCTGAATAAAATCGTCTGCCGTTAGACCTTAAAGACTCGTCGTCAAGCTTCAAAGTGTTAACAAGATAGGTTTTAACACTTTGAGGCCTCTCCCTATGCTGAATAAAATCGTCTGGCGTTAGACATTAAAGACTCGTCGTCAGGCTTCAAAGTGTTAAGTAGAACGAAGGAAGAATATATGATATTCATTGAGTGGGCGGTTTTTAAGTAGAACGAAGGAAGAATATGATATTGGTTGATTGCGAGGTTTTGAAGTAGAACGAAGGAAGAATATATGATATTGGTTGATTGCGAGGTTTTGAAGTAGAAAGAAGGAAGAATATATGATGAGTGAGTGCGAGGTTTTGAAATAGAACGAAGGAAGAATATATGACATTAAATGAGTGCGAGGTTTGGAAGTAGAACGAAGAAAGAACATATGATTGAATATTCCCTCCCTCCCTCCCTCCCTCCCTCCCTCCCTCCTTCCCTCCCTCCCTCCCTCCTTCCCTCCTTCCTTCCCTCCCTCCCTCCCTCTCTCATCTGGTGTGTTTACTTTTTACTCGTTCTGGAGTCAAATTATTGCTCTTTTTACTCCAATTCTGGAGTAATATCTACTCCTATAGGACTTATTGTTACTGCCGTTTTGGAGTTATGCTTACTCCGAAAAAGGAGTTAAAATTTTGGAGTGAAAAATAACTCCAGAAATGGAGTTATTCTGCTCCTTTTTATTTAACTCAAATTAACTCCTTGAAATTAACAGTGAAGTAACGAATGTCCCGATTGGTACGACTGGTATCTATTCGACAGTATTGGACATGTATGAATCACCGAAGGTCGCGGCGAATCCCAGCCATGCACAGTCTTTCTCTAAATGAATATTAGTTTTGCAGGATGAGCACTCCATTGTCTTATTAAAGATGTGTTTTAAATAAATACCAAGCAATAATCAGAAGTGTTCATGGACATAAAACTAAACAATAAACTCTTGTCTGCGAATCAACAACACGAGGATAGGGGAGGTCGAAACTAGCAGGGTTATATAATTATGCTCTCTTAACAAGATTTGATCAATCTGTCCGTTTTCATATCAATTTTCTCTATCTTCTGACTCTCGGTTCAGGAATATTTACTCCATCTGGGTCTGTGTTTGAGAATGCAGTTGGCACTGTTTCTCTAGATAACAGATCAGGTTCTCAAGGCTCCACTGTACTGCTGTTCCACTTGATTTGGTCTTGGATTCTACAGATCTGTCGTGTGTAACTGATATTATGTATCGTTTGTCCATTGCTTTCCAATGAAACATAACTCTGCTGTTCTTGGCATAGTATATATATATATATATATATATATATATATCTTTACAACTTCCCAGCGATGTTAAAGAACTTTACAACTGTGCTTGATTTTAATGTCTGGGGATGCAGCAGCCGTCACAGGATTTTTTAAAATGGAGGGCTTTCACTAAGAGGGACTCTTCCAGCGGTTCCGTGGACGTGTCCCCCTCCCTGAAAAATATAGAGTCTCTTGCTCTACCCAGAACATTTTGTTTATCGAAATTTAGTTGTAACTGAAGTTGTAACTCTTGGCATAGTATATCTTTACACTTCCCAGCGATGTTAAAGAACTTCACAACTGTACTCGATTTCACTGTTTGAGAATGCAGAAGCCGCCTTTTTAGGTATGTTTCGAGGGGGGGGGGGGTGGGAGGTTTTATTAAAAGGAACTCTTCTAGGGAGTCCCTGGGCGTGCCCCCCTTGAAAAATATTTGAAATTTAGAAAAAGGAGTCTCTCTTGCTCTACACAGAAAATAATGTTATCGAAATGTAGTTGTAACTGAACAAAAAGAAAGAACATACGACAAAAACATACGAAAAAACTTTACCAACTCAAGCTGAAAACACTAATAACGTACATAAAAAGAAAGCTATTGTTCAACAGAAAACCTACATTTGTGCTTAGATTTTTTCTCTCTGCAATTTGTTCGTAACAAATAACTAAAATAAAAATATTAAAAAGCCCTGTTGCAAAAGCAACTAAAGAAACTGTTATATCTCTTTAGTTTTTGACATTCATATAAAGAGATATTCCGAAAACTTATTTCTGTATTACTATTGAACAAACTGTATATAAAACCAACTGTTGCTACCAAAACATACTTGAATATTACACTATTTAAATATTACAAAAATGTACACCCAAAATTCATGACGTTTTAAACAGTGAGCAACACACATACAAATACTTAGAAACAAAAACCAACGCTGGAATTATAAGGTTTCAAGGTTTTTTCACTTCTTAAAAAGCGTACTAAGTGACCTTTCAATTTGAGGTAATGAGGTTACAATGATAACACGTCGAGAGTTGTGGTCAAGTACATAGCACCAGAATATCGTCCATATAATTTGACGACGACAACTCACCAAATTTGCTGTTATTATCTTCAACCAATGAGAAGATATTTCAAATCCGGCCCGGATAGAGTAAAGCTGGACTTCCACTAGGCGTAAAATGTCGCGTGCTCGACTTTTCTATTGAAAAAATTTGATAGTTTGTTACTTCGTTTCACGTGCAAACTCATAAGACAAAACGAAAAAGTCGAGCCCGCGAAATTTTCCGTTTGGTAGAATTCCAACTTTAGAATGAGGTTGCTTTCTGCAGTACTCACATAAGATTTTAAATTACTATAAAGAGATACTGAACGTTTAATCTAGTGATCAATTTAGCTGTTCTGTTCTGAATACACTACATACAGTAGCGGGCTTAATTCATTCCTGTCCGAGGGCTTCCCCAGAGGTGAATAACATCGTCTGGCGTGAGCCAGAATAAAATACTAAAGACCGATTCGGATCAACACAAGTACACATGAGCGAACTTGCACAATTTATGCGATATAAATAGTCATTTAGACCATGAACATCTAATCTTAGACGAGTATGAAATATAGAAGAATACCTAGTAAGTGAAAGATTATAAAGTCTATTATAGGTGAGATCAAAAACCAACTTTTTAAGATTATATTTAACATTAAAGAAATTATTACTATTTTTTAGATCCACATCTAAATTGTTCCAGAGATTGACAGTACTTGAATAAAACGATTTTGCAAATCTATTTGTTCTTATCGGAAATAACGAAAAATTGTTAGCAGATCTCAAAAGATACTTAGAATATGTAGACACTAAAGGAGGAAGCAGGTCTACTAAGAAAGATGGCGTTAAGCCATTAACAATTTTGTAAAATAAAGCAACCTTATGTAAATATCTCCTTAAAGACAAGTCCTCCCATGCAAGCTCTTTCAACAAAGCTCTACGACTGGTTCCTTTCATTGCACCGGTCATAACTCTTGCTGCCTCATACTGAATATTCTCCAACAATTGAGCATCAACATCTGAACAATTATCCAAATCACATCTGCATATTCAAAATTACATCTAACAAAAGTTTTGTATATTACTATTCTTCATTATGACTGTACTATGAAATCAGAACTTAATTACTACTTTCTAAACTATGATACATATATGTTATTTACCGGATGGGAGGTCCGTATAGAAAAATATTTTCCCGAGATCCCAAGGGTGACTCGCGTGACGAGTGACGAATAACATAACTTGTGCAATTATTGAATAATTAATGAGGTTAAGAAGCAATCAAAACGTAGCATTCAAGTCACATGTATACGTCTGTAAATCTCAATAAAGATCATCTTTTGGACAAAGTGATTTGTATCAAAAGTTAAGAATACTAATTAGCCTTCTTTGTGATCTTTATCAAAAGTTATGAATACTAATTAGCTTTATTCTATTCTTTCATTTCATTTCATTTCATTTCATTTCATTTCACAAGTACGATAAAGCATTCTCAAACTCATTAATAATAATTCATAAGGAAAATTCAAAAGAAATCAATATTTAATCAGTATTTAGAAATCGGAGGAAGATTACAGTCAAATTTAGCAAACTTTGAGGTCGATTTTCTCTTAAAATATAGATTCGTTTGAGAAGCTATATCCAACACTCGTCATTGTTCATCCTCCGATGTCTAAATACAGCCAAGCTGGTTAAAAAAACTCGGCTTCGCCTCGTATTTTCAACCTGCTTGGCTGTATTTAGAAATCGGAGGAAGAACACGGACTCGTGTTGGATATATTACTTCGCGTCCGATCTGTATGGGGATTTACTTCGGCTCGCCTGCGGCTCGTCTTGTAAATCCCCATACAGATCGGCCGCTCATGCTTTATCTATTACAAAAAGTCAGTTCGAGGTCCGTTTATTGGACCGAGGGAAAATATTTTTCTATACGGACCGATCAAAAACGGCAAGCAAATATTAATTTTTTTATCATAATTATGTTGCGTAATACAAAGTTGCATAATTGAAATAATTATATTCACGTGATATTCAAAAGTCTAAAGTTCAGTTAAGTCGACCACAACGTTTTGCGGAAATTTAACTTCGACGAACTTTATTGAGATATAAATACCCCGTGTAAAAAATTTGAACCGATATAAACAAATAGGTTTAAAGTTATAAACGTTTGAAATGCTGAAAATTGCGTCCGCCATTAAAAGTGAATATTTATACCTGAGAAGGGTTGTGACGTCATAGTCTTAACCCAAACTTGCGTGACTAAGAAGAAACAACGAGAGCGCATATAATTCGACAACAAAAATGTCGAATTCATCATCCTTTAGTTGTTCTTCTGGCTATGGATCGAAACGGAATCATCCGTTATATGTTTGGAGTGTATGGTAGCCCATTTTGACGAATCTGGTTTCGGAATTTGCCAGGACGATGACTGTATTGCTTCGGCTGACGAGATCGATAATCGCGCAATACGAACAAGATATTGCTGAAGAAAAGTACAATAAATTTTCTATATAGCAGTATTAGTCTGCTAGAGACACAGAGAGAAGTTTTTCACGATGCGCTCGTTTGTATCTTTATGTGGTATGAATGTGGCTTTTATTGAGTTAGTTATGCTATTTATTTTGCAACATCTATATAAAATTCTAATAGCATTTTCTTTACGTTTTAAAATACTAAATTAATTGCTAGTATATACATGTATTTTATATATACAAGTACAATACATCAAATTCAACCTTCGAACCAAGCTTACAACACACATTTCGTAGGAGATTACCAGTAAAGAGACTTTTTTTATTTAGATAAGCATTTGGAGTAGTAAAAAGCATGTTCTTTTTCAAAAACAACCAACTAAGTAATTTAGTTTCACAGCCGAAGGTGTTTCATTTTTGCATGAAATCAAAAACTTTTTCACGACAGCAACGCTAATATAAACAACTGACCCACCTTTTGACTTCATAAAGGTACCTTTTAATCTTTTTTGTTGATCTGCTTAACACATTTTTTGCCTCTCGAACAACATTTATGCAACATTTCAAAGTTGTTTGCCGAACAGCTCAGCGAGAAACTCTATGTGAATGCATCATTACGCATGGCGGAGTTAGTTTCCTATGCCGGAAGTTTGTCGTTTCAAACATTTCGCTGTAATTTTGTCTCTTGTACAATGCTTGGCTATATAATAAAACAGTTATAACATTCGCTCTCGTTGTATACGAACTAATAGCCAACTCGGCGAAGCGCCTCGTTGGCCATGAGCTCATATACGACTCGAGCTCATGGTATAACTGTTAAATATTTCAACGAGTAATTCGAAATACAGTCTCCATTATTATACCCTCGCAATTAATCGTCCAATCAAATGTCTACATTAGCGTCACGTGCCAGCCCAATATTTTACGATGTATAGGAGAACTACATATTGGGCAGCAACCTTTGGACAGGTGCACAAGGTATATTTACTTGCCAATTACACGATTATTTATTTGATATAATAAAACACCTATTGGATTCATCTTCGCCCGATATGGAAAATATTTCAAATATTGCATTTTCTACTTAAATATTTTGCCAGATCGGGCGATGAATCCAATAAGTTATAAGTACCATTTACAGAATGAGTGGCCGTTCTGTATCGCGGTATACAGACACGAGGCGAAGCTCGTGAAACTTATTGAAACGTGAAACTTATTGGATTCATCTAAGCCCGATCTGGCAAAATATTTAAGTAGAAAATGCAATATTGGACGAAACCGAAGTTCGAGCCTAACATTAAAATTTGAAATATTTTCCATATCGGGCGAAGATGAATCCAATAGGTGTTTTATTATATCAAATAAATAATCGTGTAATAGTCTGTAAAATACTTCTGAAACGATCTATCTGGTAAGTCCATTGGCGTAGTAATTTTTCTAAAAAGAAAACGTTGTCTAAGTCGAGAAAATCAAAGCTAAAGTTTATGTAAATCAAGCAGAATCTATATCACATAGATAGATCCTCATTAAATACGGATTTTCTTTGTGTTTTCCTCATGAATTATTAATGAGTTTTAGAATGTATATTTAAAGTGCTTTCGGGAGGTTGTCGTTCAGCAATTTATAATTTGAATGTCAACATGTCTTCGCTCGTTGATTCTTGTTTGTATAAACAGTTTTTCTGGCTTTTATTCCACAAATTTGTTGTTTTCACAATTGTCAGAAGCATTTGGATAATAAAATGACTCATTCATATCGTAATCACCTTTCCTCTGAATCTATTTTCTCCAGTGTCAAGCGAAATAGTTATGAAAATCGATCAACAGTAAATTCTTAACTATAAAAAATATCACTTTCGGACCGTGGTCATATATCGTAAAAAAACTGCCCGCTCACGCAACGAATGAAATTGCAGCATTGCCTAGGACTCCACCTGCTCACGATTGATAAAACAATAAAAATAGACACTTACTAAAATAAATCCAATAGGCCTATATATCTAGCATATATTATGATGTAATTGTTGAACTAGGCTAGAAAGTTAACTAGACCAGGCTTAACTATGACTGAATAAAACTAACTTCTTAAACTATCATGGAATTATAGAGCAAATTGTTAGCCTTATGTCAATTTTATCTCCAGAATCCTTTTTCTGCTTCCAGTTAAGAAAGAAGCGAAGAAAAGACCCTGGGAACAAAGTTAGTTGGTTATAATTGCAAAATAACTTGCTAGCTGACACCCCCCCCCCCCCCCCCCCAATCCTTACTACCCCAGAGCCTGTTTTAACATAAAATATTATAAACATGCAATTCAAGCACGCACTTTAAAATTATCTTGTAATACAGTAAACATTCTACGAGTGGATAGTTAACAGTTTAAATATACACACTGTTTAGGTTACTAGTGCTATACGTACTTTTAATCCAGCATCACCCTGTAGTAAGAATTTTTCTGTGAGAAGACAGTTTATATTGTTTAGTGTTTCACACGTATGTTGGTGCTACTTTCAATCACGTGCCATATAGAAAAAGATGGAGGTTGTACAAGAGGTGAACCTCGTTCCTATAGGTCTCATTGGTAAATTTTAAAACAGAGGTCCGATTTTTCTCACTCTATATCGATTTGAAAACAGGACGTCACAGCGTCTTGCACACAAATAGTATGACCAAGTATGTCCCAGAATCTAGTTTGTTTTTTGCAGACATAAGGTTGTTCACAATGTGTACTTCGTTAATCACAATACCGTGTCAACCCAAATCGTTTCCTGTGTTTCCCGTCTGTTTTACGAACTGTAAATATGCTAGGACCCCGTACAGGCTTAATTCGCTCACACAGTACTGCACGGTTTTCCTGGAAGTGTTTAGAAATATTGATCATAGACCAAGGACAAACCCATTAAATTTTCGTTGAAATTTGGATGAGAATTTAATTAAAATCTGACCACAACACTCTCCGTGCAGAAGAAATGTCTAATTGCGCTCATTGTTCTTACTTTACGCAAACATTTTTGCATAATTTTGGTACGAGTGCAATCAAACATTTTATTCATTCGTACATCTATCTGTATATCGGTCTCGTGAGCTGTTGGCAGGATGGTCCGTTTTCTTTTTAATCATCTCTCATAACCCGAAGGTGTGCAATCTCTAGGGTGCCCTCTCGTTTCACAAGAGTGAATGGGGCTTAATTTTTATTGATAAACATTAATTTAAATGCATGCTCTAAATTGAAAGAAATACAAACTGAAGAAACTTTGCTTACCTCTTCTATCCAACCAACAACAGTCATACAGTTTGTCATCAACCCAGCAGCAAGTTGCACAGGTGGCTTTTCCAATTTCTAAATTGTCAAGAAACACGAGGCAAATGCAATTCCCACTACGGCAATCTTTCTTCTGGTGTCGAAAGCATTCTTTTATTTCATTACAGCGCTTGCCACAGCTTACAACCAAGCGATATTCCATGCCTTTGTACATAGGAGTCGCGCGTTGAAGTTTCTTCATCACGTTAAGGAGAAAAGATTTCACGTCAGAAGCAATCTTTGCCAGCACCGTTTCCGAAAATGATAAATTTTCGCTTGTGCTTGTTAAAGCAATCTCGATTCTTGAGATATATGGAACCAGGATGATATAATATCGAATGCCGCTTGATTCAATAGGTAAACGACTGAAATTGCAAAAAAGATCAGGGTTGGCGCCAGATACCTCTTGACACCAGTGAAGAAATTCCACCAAAAACCGCGTGAAAAAACCAAGAGGAATGTAGCCACTTTTGAAATCGATATAGAGGGAAGGACCCCCAGCTTTTTTCAACTCCTCAGCAATATCTTTGCTTTCCATCTTGCGCTGTACCATAGAGGGGACTAACCAATTAGTGTTATCCCACGAAGGACATATCAAACTCACCCCCTCCATTATACTTGTCAAGGCTTCGCTGTTTTCACCATGACCTTCGAGTACACCTTCGAGTAAAGTAGAGCACAAAACACCAGTATCTTTCAGCTTACTCCACAATTCAGCAAGATTATTGTCTTGCTCATCGCTTGGAGGTATTGTAATGACTTTCGTGAAGAGCTTCACAAGCCATCGTGTATCGAGGACAACCAACTCACCAGCATCTGGATCTTCCGAAAAATGAATAAGGATATTCTGCCGATGGAGAAATTCAATGGCTTCAGCAACTTTTTCAGTAACCTCAGCTTCTTCTCCTATTTCTTTTGCATCTTGTAACTTGATAAGAGGAGTGTCCTCCGCTGCACGAGCGAGACCGTGTTCAAACCTGAGCCAGTTGATGGGGATTTTTTCTTGATTTTTAAGTTTTTTCTTGGCAATATCAAAGATACATTTTCGGAGGTCTTGAATTTTGGAGGTTTTGGATTTGTTATTGATAACAAATATGCGTCGGATGTACTTCCGACATCCGAGTTTGGCGAAGCTTTCTAGAATACGATCTTTCGCTTCTTTAATCTTGTCATCTCTTTCTTTGTCACTTCCCTCAATCTTATCAGGTTTTGTAAGGACGAGGATGACGCAGGGATGTTCATCACCAGCTTTTCCAGGACCATCGCGTTGGTTTAGCATGGAAAGAGTTGTCATCCATTTGTTTGCGTAGTCTAGATTGGTTTCAACCAGATAGTTTGCAAGTGATACTTTTTTGCCTGTTTCCTCGTTAACGAATTGTGGTTCAGCTTCAGCGTCAAGGGCTTTGTCAAGACCGACGACTAAAATAAACAATGACTCCTCTCTTAGAACAATTGAATGCACATCATAAAATAGAGATTGGCCTGCTACATCGTGCATCATAAATCTAATGGTGTCTATTTCATCGGTTAGCGAGTCGACGTCTTTCATTGCTTTCTTAATAGCTCTCATCAACTTGGGATCCACTGCACGCGTGTTCTTTGTTTTTGCTGGAATCTCAAATCTTGCTTTTCCTTCTTGATTCTGATCAAAACCAGTGGCATACGTATCTTTAGCTTGATTATTGCCTTCTATTTTATGATCATCATCATCTTGATTCCCCACCTTTTTTTCATCTTGAAATTTGGCAGAAATTTGTTCTCCAGTGTTGCCACTTTTGTCATCTCTGCTTTCGTAAACAGCTTCGTCTTCACGTTGGTTGGACTTAGGCAATTCCAATTCCAAGGCTACAGTTTCACCGACGACACGATCGAAAAGTTCCTTTGAAGACCAAAGTTCCTGATCCCGGGAATACGTCCAATCGTTTGACTTGTTGTCCTCATTAACTTCAGCAACACTGACTTCAAAACCGATAGTACTTGACATTTTCTCTTGAAATGTTTCACCGAGAAGGTTCTTCTTTAGTGATGTCTTCCCTACGCGGTCTTGACCAATCAAGAATACTGATATACGATTGTTTCGCTTTGTGCCAAATTTTTCGGCTTCTTCAGCTGCAGCCTCGATTATTCTTACATTCGACAGCTCTATACAAGCAGAAAAAAACACTTTATATTAAATTTAAGAAATAGAAAACATTTTCTGTGTTATCATACAGTTATAAAAACACGAGTGGAAGTTTGGGAGAACGAGAGATTAAAGTGGGAACACGAACCCATAGTGCCGGAATGTTTCACTGCTAATTCGAGTTCTCTCAGACTTCTACGAGTGTTTCTATAACTCTATATATTTATATAAACACGGAAAATATGTTTTCCATTTGATGTTTTCCACCCATGTGGAAACAGATTTCCCTGCTGTTCCAGAGCCTCTGATTCTTGATCGCAGGCTCTAGGAACGCGACTGGGGTCAACCCGAAACGCGATCTCATTTACCGAGCGTGAGAAACTTTTCGTTTGTACTGTAGAATTATTATTAGTCAGACATCAACCAAATTCAAAGCGGGATGTTGTTCAACAAACTTCATCAAATAAATTGGCAAAACAGAAATAATAAAACATGCAACAATATTTCACTTATACCTAATTTATCATACACGCCTATTTAACAAAATTTTTGAATTTGTATAGATATTGGCCGTTCCAACGCCCTCATATCCATTCTCGTCCCAAGAGGCCACGATCCTTTTTGTCAGTGCCAAAAAATCGCGACCTTTTGGCGAGCCCAATTTCAAGTCCGAATTTAACAAGATATTAGAAAAGCATGGAAACGAGTACGAGGTTGGACAGTATTCAAATACCAAAAAAACTCTCACGGCACAGGAGAGAACCAACAACTCTACTCACATGAAGCTAAGTTGGTCATCCATCCGAGTACTAACCGCATTTGAGCAGGCTTAACTTCAGCGGAGAGAGGCAATGCGATAACAGCGTGCGCCCCCAATCCCCATGCCTCCAACTTCCTCCCAACTTGACCTTGTGGCTCAGTCGGTAAAACATTGGACTAATTAACTAAACGTCGCGGGTTCGATTCCTAGCCAGTCTTTCTCTAAATGAATATTAGTTTTGCAGGATGCCACAACGTCATTTTATAAATTAATCTTCTTTAGAAAATCAAAAATTATACTACAGTATATGCAATTGTTTTCTTCACTGAAAAAAAAAGTAGTCTTGTAATTTCTTAAAATACCTGGGACATCTTCAGAATCAGATTCCTGCACTTCGCTCTCGGATGAACAAATGGGAGCCTCGTCTAGAAAATTAAGAGCAACAAATATCTTCAATGAGGGAGCTTGAATAACAAATAATCATGCACATTGCACCTTCGTAGAAGAAAATTAAAACCAGTTCAACTGGTTTTTGCTGAAGCATGATTTACTCATGAAAGTTAAAGACATTACACAGTTTAATTCATTGAAATGCATTTCTTAGTTCATTGTTTGTCTGGTGGCATAGCGATTTCTAGCCAGTCTTTCTCTAAATGAATATTAGTTTTGCAGGATGAACACTGCATGCCACAACGTCATTTTATAAATTAATCTTCTTTAGAAAATCAAAAACTATACTACAGTATATGCAATTGTCTTCTTCACTAAAAAGAAGAGTAGTCTTGTAATTTCTTAAAATACCTGAGACATCTTTAGAATCAGATTCCTCCACCTCGCTCTCGAATGAAGAAATGGAAGGCTCGTCTAGAAAATTAAGAGCAACAAATATCTTCAATGAGGGAGCTTGAATAACAAATAACCAAAACAAAACTTATTACGTCATTTTATAAATTAATCTTCTTTAGAAAATCAAAAACTATACTACAGTATATGCAATTGTCTTCTTCACTAAAAAGAAGAGTAGTCTTGTAATTTCTTAAAATACCTGAGACATCTTTAGAATCAGATTCCTCCACCTCGCTCTCGAATGAAGAAATGGAAGGCTCGTCTAGAAAATTAAGAGCAACAAATATCTTCAATGAGGGAGCTTGAATAACAAATAACCAAAACAAAACTTATTACAAAAAGCACCAATTATCTATAAAGACAATAAAAGCATTTAAGCCTGATTTTTTTTTATATATAAACATTTTATATAATAGCATTTACCCCAAGAGCAGACCTGCTTATCTAGGGGGATCACGCGATTATTTAAACCTGATCTTCCTGATTTTTTTATATATAAACATTTTATATAATAGCATTTATCCCAAGGGCAGACCTGCTTATCTTGGGGCGAACATTTAAACCTGATTTTCATATATATATATATACATATCCGACGAAAACTCATTTAATATATATATACATTAGGGCGGCTAATCATCATTACTTGCAGCCAGCGGCTAAATTGCGAAGGATGAAGATCAATGTGGCCATGTCGAGGCATATCAAAGGCTCCACACAGTTCAGACCACGGATGACAGCTAAGATGTAGGTGTTGATTTTACGGAGGGAGGAAAACCAGAGAACCCGGCGAAAAACCCTTATGAGGGCGACAAGATGGCGGCCGGTTTGGTGTTTACCGGCGCTCGTATATTTTCGCTTACATTAGTGATAATAGTAGGAAATCACCTCTTAAGTATAACCAGAGAGGTTAACATAGAGTTTAACAATGATATCATAGCAAATAGTTCCGAAACCAATCGCATCTATCTTGGAATATCATCAGTACGACGAACATGTTGCCAAGGTCGAACGGCAAGAAAAAAATATTCTTAGCGAGCAAGATTCCCTACAACACAAATGGATTCAGTTACTTCAACATCGAACGAAGGCTTCTGATTAGTGGAGACATCTCTTTAAATCCTGGTCCAACAAGTAAAAAGCAAGTGAAGAATGTGAAATGTCCGTGTGTTGAATGTGAGAGAAATGTTCGGAGCAATCAAGATGCCATTGCTTGTGCTTCATGTCATGCCTGGTTTCATGCAAAATGTATAAAGTTATCCAAAGTCAGCTTCCTTTACTACCTAAATCATCCTTACGACGACTGGACATGTTGCACTTGTGCACTACCAAGTCTAAACGAATCATTCTTTGATGAAGGTACTGGGAATACCTCAGCTGTGGTTAATGGAAGCGAATCAGATATCAGTGACACTTCGACAGATTCCTCAACACCTATCCAGTGGTTCAAAGATAACATTAATGGATACTACAAAAAAAATCTGAAGATTGCCCATCTCAACATTAACAGTATTATCGGTAAGGCAGATGAAGTTGTTGACTTATTAAACGAATGTCAGTTTGATATTTTATTTATCAGTGAAACCAAGATTGACAAGTCTGTATCAACTCAGATGTTCTCTCACCCGCAGTATCGAGTTATTAGAAGAGATAGAAAAAAAGGTGCCGGTGGAATTTTGGTTTACATACGAAACAATGTGACTGCTTATAGACGTACCAATCTTGAACCAAAAGACGTCGAATCAGTTTGTTTGGATGTTAAAGGTAACGAGAATTTATGGTTTATTTTGTGTGCATGCTACCGATCACCCAACAAATGCAAAATTACAGACTTTATTAACTCGTGTACAGTGGCAGCTGAGCAAATGTATAATAAACGAAAGGAAGTTATCTACATTGGCGATTTTAACACTGATATGCTCAAAACTAAGCAAGATAATACAAACGAGATTTTGACGTTTTGTGACCAGTTTTGCTTGAACAACCTCATTACCGAACCAACAAGAGTTACCAGGTCTATGGAGAGTTTAATTGACATTATCCTTGTCTCCCATTCAGACAGATTTTCGAAAAGTGGCAATCTGAAATTGGGTATTAGTGATCACGATTTGATATATACCATTAGAAAGCAAAAGTTACCTAAGCCAAAATCGAAACGAATTGAATTCAGAACCATGAAAACTTTCGATGAGTCGGCATTCCTATCCGACCTCAGAAATATCCCATGGGACAGTGCTTATGTGTTCGATAATGTGGACGACATTAGCTCGCATTGGGGGAACCTCTTTGTACAAGTGATAGACAAACATGCTCCTGTGAAGCAAATACAACTCCGTGCCAATCAACTTCCATGGATAACACCTCAAATTCAAAAGGAAATTAGAAGAAGGAATCGATTATATAAGAAATGCCGTAAAGGTAAAGATGAAATTGCATGGTTAGATTATAAAAGTCAACGAAACAAAGTAACAAAACTTAAACGTAACGCCATCAAAGATTACTTTACGAATGCCGCGGTGTCTTCAAAACATTCTGTTGGTGAATTTTGGAAGAAGGTAAAGCCTTTATTGCCGAATAGCAAAAGTAAAGGTTCGAGTAATGATAACATTACCTTGATTGAGAATGGAAAAATGATTGAAAATCCCGCATCTGTATTTAACGTAATATGTAAAGGCCGACAATGAGGACTAGACCGGGTTTTCAAGTACGAGGAATTCGTTCCAACTCGTTCCGAGTACTTGAAAACCCGGTCTAGTCCGAATTGGAGGCCTTTACATCACTTCTCAAAATCACTTGAAATACCAGGGAAGTACTGGGCAGAGGACTTGAAATATTATTTCCAGTCCAAGGACTTGAAATAATATTTCAAGTCCTCTGCCCAGTACTTCCCTGGTATTTCAAGACCCTTCACGTGGTGCAATTCAGCGCTTCTGATTGATTGATTATCTCATGAATTATTAATGAGTTTGAGAAACATATTTCACGACTTCCCTCATCGATAAAGGTACTTTATCAAAGAATGAAGATGATTTTGTTAATCATCCCAGTGTAACAGCAATTAAAGAGCAGGAATTTAATTTGGACTTCCAGTTTAATCCTGTTAGTAGTGCCTACATCTCTAGTCTCTTACAAAATATTGATGTAAAGAAAAGTTGTGGACCAGACGGCATTACACCCAGACTGGTTAAAATAGCAAGTCCAGTAATCGTAGATCCTATTACAAAACTGTTTAACCATTGCATTTCATCGTCGACATGGCCGAAAGAATGGAAATTAGCAAATGTTTCGCCAGTTTTTAAAGCTAAAGAAGAATCTGACAAATGTAATTATCGTTCTATTAATATTTTATCAATTATACCTAAATTATTTGAAAAACTAAAGTTTGATCAAATGTACGAAGCGTTCTTACCAACGTTTTCAACGAACATGTCAGGTTTTCTAAGGAACCACTCTTGTTGTTCTGCGTTAATCAAAATTACTGATGACTGGCGTCATGCTCGTGATGAAAAACAGGAAGTGGGAATCGTTGCAATCGATTTATCCAAAGCGTTCGATTCGGTTTGCCACTCTCTGCTCCTTGCGAAGATGAAAGCCTATGGTGTGAAAGATTCCGCCTTACAATTGATAAAGTCGTATTTGTCAGACCGAAAGCAGAGAGTTCGGTGCAACGGATTATACTCGGACTGGCTTCCCATTTTAAGTGGAGTACCTCAAGGCAGTCTACTTGGACCCCTCCTATTCAACATCATGATAAATGATATTAACTTTTTAATTAGTACTACTTCATTACGTCTCTATGCCGACGATACGACAGATTACTCATCGCATATAAATCCAATAACACTGGAGCATAACATCAACCAGGATTTGGAAGTGCTATGCCGGTGGTTTCGAGAAAATTGTCTTGGAATTAATACATCGAAAACACAAGCAATGATAATTGGTAAATCTGGATATAATTATAACTTTACTGTTGGAACCGACTCGATTGAGATAGGTGATACGTTGAGAATACTTGGAGTGGACCTGGACGATGATCTTAATTTCAAATTACATATTAATTCAATGGTAAAGAAGGCATACGCTAAAATTGGAGCACTACGAAGAATTAGGCGGTTCATACAGCCAGATATTGCAGTTCGTCTTTATAAAGCCTACATTCTGCCACGTTTAGAGTATTGCAGCCCAATACTGGTTGGCATTGGTAAAACTCAAGTGAAAAAGCTGGAAGCAGTAAATCACTACGCTATCAAATCTTTGTTAAACCTTCCGCGTTCAACCGATTATGAAACAGCTCTTAACTTAATCAATATGCGAACACTTGAACACAGACGATACGTTCAATCTTTGTCTGTATTTTTTAAAAGTTTTAAACAAAATGGACCTAATTATATTTCAGATTTTTTACACACCACGTACGACATCTTATAATCTACGAAATAGTAAGTTTAAAGTAAGGCAATCATCGTACAATACTAGGTATCTCGATAATTCATTTAGTTATATTGTTTCACATTTATGGAACAATTTACCAGTTGACATTAAAGAGACAGATTCTTTAGCGATTTTTAAAAAGAAACTGCATAATGTTGTTTTATCCAAAGCAGCATGCTTGTGTAGCAGCTGCTCGTAATTTTTAGTCTGCCATATATTGTTAGTAATTTATTTTATTCGACTACCAGTTTTTATTTATCACCTGTATATAGTTAGATTATTCCTGTTCTGTTTTGTCGAGCGTTTTTAACATGAGCTATTAGCTCGGGAGACTGGACGACCACTCCCTACGCCTTCGACGGTAAATAAATTATTACTATTACTATTACTATTACTATTACCCTCGAAGCACAGGAGTACGGAGCCCGATTAGTGCCATACTAATTTTGTGCTTGATTTTACCAATATCGTGCTTAGTTGTTTTTTTCTCCCGCTTAGTTTTATTTTCTCGCGCTTAGTTTTTTTTCTCGCGCTTAGTTTTTTCCCGACTTTTTCGACCGCTAAATATTATGTCGCAGGCTCAATATTCGCGCACGGGCGAAACCGAAGCAATCTTAAACCACTCACCACTGGAGTAAACATGGGCGATTCTATTGAAAAGGTAACTAAATCGTTTAAATAGTTTTCGTATATGGAGCCATTGCTTGCTAGCTCATTCCTACAATTGGAGTGTTTGGACTGAAAGTTGAAACATGGCGGACTTGAATATTGGTTTTGTAATTATTTTCAATTTGCTCATATTAAATTGGAAATACATTTATATGTTACGCAGCGTTAACTCCCTAAATACCTACTCTACAACAAGGGAAGGTCGAACGTGGAGATATCATTGAACGTTACTTTCATTTGGAAATGAATTAAAAAGAGATCTTACTGCTGATTGGATAAATGCATGGTTATTACTTGAGTATACATCAACGGCTAAAGAGAATTCTAAGGTTTCGTGGTATTGAGAGAAGAAGAAATCGTAGCGATATCTTCAAGAGGTTTGTCGATGCTTGGAAATGAAATTGCGTGGTATTGGAAGTAGTATTGGGTATAGACAAATGACCCAAAGACTTCCACACACCTATGGCCTTTGTGTTGACAAAGATACTGTTAGAAACCTATCCAATTGTAGGAATAAGCCAGCAAGCAATAATAGCTCCATACGAAAACTATTCAAACGATTTAGTTACCTTTTCAAAAGAATCGCCCATGTTTACTCCAGTGGTGAGTGGTTTAAGATTGCTTCGGTTTCGCCATGTTTTACCCGTGCACGAATATTGAGTCTGCGACATGATATTCAGCGGTCGAAAAAGTCGGGAAAAAACTAAGCACGAGAAAAAAAACTAAGCGCGAAAAAATAAACTAAGCGCGAAAAAATAAAGTAAGCGCGAAAAAAAAAAACTAAGCGCGAGAAAAAAAACTAAGCGCGAGAAAATAAACTAAGTGCGAGAAAAAAAACTAAGCACGATATTGGTAAAATCAAGCACAAAATTAGTATGGCACTAATCGGGCTCCGTACACATGAGTTGCAAGCTCAACGACGGGGTCATTCCCAAGCGGTCACCCATCCAAGTACTAACCCCGTCTAACCGGGCTTAACTTTTTGGTGAGAGTCAGCGCGCTAACAGCACACGCCACCCGTGCTCCCCTGAATATAAAATAGGGATAAAATCACGGGCCAGCCTTCGGTAGATCTGCTCCAACAATTAATATAAGCAACACGAGGAACTTGTCTTTAAAACATCTTGATTAACAACGTTTCGGGGCACTTCCCCTTCTTCAGGTACAACAATATGAGGAGTATGCACTGGATTATAAGTTTTGACATACATAAATTAAAATATTTAAATATTATACTTAAAACAATCCAGTTGATTGAGTCCTCTAGGAATAAAAGAGTCCTATTTATATGTCGAAAATCCTTCACGTGCAGTCGGGTCATTAACATTAGTCTTATCTATTATAGTTACAGATAAATCAGAAAGACCCTGATGGTCTTCACTGAATAAATGGGCATATAGATGCTCACTGGGTATATTCCTCTGGCCCATACCATATCTCAAACGACTGCTCTTATGATTGTTAAATCCCTTGCGAAACGGTAATAGTACTACCTACATATATTGCTTATTGCACTTTTTACAAGATACTAAATATATAACACCAGTAGAATCACAATCGAAATGGTAAGTAAGGGTTAGAGAATGGTCACGTGTGCTCTATGGGATATGACTCTATATTCCATAGGGCACGAGTGGCCATTCTCTAACCGTCTTAGAGAGAATGGTTGCAACCACGAAGAAGTTTCAATTTTAACTATAAATGTGTTGTGTTTGTTTACAGGAGAATTTACTCTATTGAGACTACAGTAGTGACTCTATTGAATTCATTAGTGACAATATAGAGAGTTCACTGTTGCTATGACAAAAGAAAACAAAAGATCTTTGCAGTGGACTCTATATAGAGCTCACTAGTATGTCTAATCTTGATGAATCAAAACGCTATGGAGTATGGAATATAGAGCGTTGAAATTTTCAATAGGGATTGACTGAGTGGGTGCAGTCTAATTAATGAAAAACGTTTGCTCAGAATTACAATCACTCAAGGTACGCCCTCGTGAGACAAACTTGCAGATTTGGCACCTGCTTTTGCCACAAGCGTGCATACCAACAGATCTCTAGGGATCCTGGCTAGAAGGAAGACTACATGTGGCAGCATTAACGAAATCCACCCCGTTTCACACCTCAGAAAAAAATGATCCACACACTTCTCACCCCCGATTGGAAAAAAACTTGGTTCCACACACTGGCCGGCTGCATGTGGCAGCATTAACGAAATCCACCCCCAGCTTCACACCCCAGAAAAAAATGGTCCACACACTTCTCACCCACGATTGGATCCTCGCAATGGGGCGAAGCCAAACAGTTCATAAATAAATTTACGCAAATTTATTTATACCTCTCCCCCTCTAGTCCCATGGCCACCAGAGGATGGCATCTTACTGATAGGTTGGTAGCAAAAGTGACTCACTGTAAGTAACCATGCGGGCCTCACACACACCGTCACATAGCTCAGGTAACAAACATATCGGCTTGGCTAATGTCACCAGAGGCGTCCTGGCTCCTCAGCTTGGCTAAATTAATTGTACCACCTAAACTAAAAGTCCTTGGTCTACCTTTCCAGCTCGATCTGATTTTGACCATAAGTCTTCATAGCATTTGAGAACATGCGCTTCGTTCAAGTCGCGGTATATCTCACCGTTGAACTTGTGTGTGATCTGCTTAAATAGGGTGGACTTCAGATTAGGCTGATGGAATGACTCTGAGTTGCCATTTTTAAGATTAAAACATAAGCGCCGGCTACCTGGCACGAGCACATGGTTCATTGGTAGTGTTGCCATTTTAATGTACAAATCCTGGCCAGACTGAATTTCAGTCGGACTGAAAGTCACATCGACGACTCTCCGTGTGCCCCTTTTACTAGAATCTGGGTATTTGGCTTTGAATGCGGTTCTAAGTTTGTCTTGCATTAATACTGTTACAGCTATGTTTTATTTCCTTCCGTTTTCCCAGTAATCGTATGCAAACCATGCGGCAGCAATAGCTAGTACCCATAGATTGCTAGCCAACCATGCTAACCCTTTAGCACCCCATGATATGGCTTGGGTTATGATATTTAGTAACGGTGTTTATTTCGGTCCAACTTTCTTGGCTAGGTCTGCGAGTGCTTTCCTAAACTTACCCACGGCTTGGGCTCCTTGGACGATAGCTTTTCTGATAACTTTCAAAATTATCCATTTCGAAGTCATCAAAGCCTCCTTCTGCCATTGTATACACTAACCGAGATTTTGTATGTCACTCTCTGGTATCCAACTGTTGTGCTTATTGTCGTAGCCTAACCACTTAACCAGTGCCATCATTTTACCTCCCACCTTTTTTCTCCTCAGTATCTTTTCCACTCGGTATGCATCGTTTTTCTTGTCAACAGCCGATAGCTCCTCTTCGTAGAACTTACCAATAATAGCCTCTCCTTCTAAATCCTCTACTTCGTACACATTAGGGTCACCGCGTATGACTTTCGCCACTTTAAACAGTTCTTCAGTAAAGTTAGCCTCGTACCCCTTCGTGAATGTGGATTTATACTTTGAGATCCTAACAGTGTCACCTACTTTAAACCTAGGTAGTGGATATTCAGCAAAGTGGTGACCAAATAATCCCCGAGCCCGGGCGTAGGGCCGAAGGCCCGGAGCACGGTGAGGCACAGGAGCCCAACTCTGACGCCTCTTTTTTTGTTTTATTATATTGAGCTTGACTGAAAACCGAGGCCGCTTAACAGTTGTGTAAGCTTGGGATCGCGGCGCTTCTCTTAATAGTTGGTAATATATGCATATATATATGCAAATTACAGTGCGCGATAATTTGAAACTCGAAACAGCTGTGGGCTTCTGTGCCACGTGAATGGCGCGTGACGCTCACTGAAAGCTGAGACGAGTAAACACGTAGTCAGTGACGCAGTGCTGGAAAACACGCGAGAGAGAGAAACAAGAGAAGAGAGGAAAGGGATGAAACACCGACGCGTCTCTGTTCAACGTGTTCCATAAGTAGCTTGGACAGCTGTTTGTGATCGGAATCCGCCGGATGGCAAGAAGACCACCGCTGAGATCTCTGAACACAATTCTGTCAATTCATCCGCACTCAGAACGATCAAAAGAGGAATGCATCATTGCGAGGTAAGACAAAGCACTTGTTTGTTTAAATATTTATATGAAGTATACGTTTAATATTCAGTTTAATCTACTTGCTATTCACTATTTGCTAATCCTTTGTACGATATCTGTCTTCAGGTTGTTAGAGACATACACCTACTGCGAAGGCCATAGCCTTTCTGTGTCAGAAATACAAGGAGACATCTCTACATTTCTCGGATCCGAGTCCGTTGAAATATCGTTAAATATTTACTTATTTCGGATCGGGTTTTTATAATACAAGTACCATTACTTGTTGATGAACAATCTAACAAGCGATCAAAGGAAAAATGCTTGCGAAACAAAGTCAGGAACGCGTAGTTATTTCGAAAATTGAACAGCAACAATTCAGAGTTTCATCCCTTTCCTCTCTTCTCCTCTTTTCCTTCGCGTGTTTTATCACACCGCGGGTGTTCCGCCAACGTCAATTTGTTCGAGCTCAAATTACACGACACAGAACGCAGCACTGCGTGTTTGGTCGTCTCAGCTTTCAGTGAGCGTCACGCGCCATTCACGTGGCACAGAAGCCCACAGCTGTTTCGAGTTTCAAATTACCGCGCGCTGTAATTTGCATATATGACCAACTGTTAAGAGAAGCGCCGCGATCCCAGCTTACACAACTGTTAAGCGGCCTCGGTTTTCAGTCAAGCTCAATATAATAAAACAAAAAAAGAGGCGTCAGAGTTGGGCTCCCTGTGGGTGAGGGTGCTAATCTCGACATGCGTGTAGTCCACTTTACACGCGTGTATAAAAAGCGAGGGAGACGAAATCTGGGAAATAGTTTATATATATACATATATATATATATATATATATATATATATATATATATATATATATATATATATATATATAAATATATATTTGTATATATATATATATATATGTTTGGTACGGTGTCACGCGGTAAGAATAGTTGGACACTGGTGACTAGCGACGAAGAAAACTATAAATTCTCAAACAAATAGTATTTTGCTTTCGTTTATTTAAACGAAACGAAATGGAGCACGAAGAAAAGAAGGATACATACAACCCGTTTAATATATCTTGAAGAGAAACCAGAGAACTTGAGAAACCAAACGCCGTATGGTAAACAAAAACTTGATCTCAATTGCAGTGTTTGTAGTCACTCCGTGGTCAAATCATTTTAAAGTTAACGGTAGGATTCTTGTTGTTTTCAAGTTTTCGCTTAACCTAAACAATATACAGCTTCACGTTTTCGTGCTTTCCGTTTGCTCGTCCAAACCATAAATCAGCTTAACTAAAGCTAACTTAAAACACTACCTTTATAAGCTTATGTAGACGTGATGTTTTTCATTGGCATTGCATGCACCTTTTATTATTAAATACTCATGGGCTTTGGCGATTTGTTTGACTGTATTTCCAAATTTTCGACTGAAACGTTGTCTGTTTAATACTTCTTTCTAGAATCCGATTCTACCGAATTGTTTTTATCTCGGACTCTATGATAAATGTAATTTTTGAGCTGTTGACTTTTAATTCTGCCTTTGCAAAACATGTATGCATAGGGAAGCCATTTAAAGCTTGTTAAAAATAATCCCTTTTGAAACCTCCTAAAAACATATTTCGCACAACCAGAATTTAATAATGAAATGTAAGTTTTGCTTTGATATGTTAAATCAGTTTAGTCATCTTATCCATAAATTATAGAATTATCTTGAGGATTATCATTTGTTTTTATATCTGTTTGTTTTTATATTGGCTGTATATCAGGTGTGCTTATTTTAATCAGGGTGGGTGGCTGGGGGGTGTTTCAAAAAAGCATTTAATAAAAGCGGGCGAGGGGTTGTTGCATTCATGTATTTCTAGTGTATTCCATACTTCACTTTCATTCTTTTTGTTTACGCTAGCTGGCTTCATCAGGATAGTACTGTGTTTGGTATTATTGTAATTATCCACAAGCTTGTCTAGAACGTCGAACCACTTGTATGTACCCTTACTGTACATGTACTTCCACATAGACGTCTTTAGGGTTCTGTTAAACCGCTGTACAACAGCGGCCTTCTTATCAGAGTTCGTGCAAAGTATTTGACGGCATGTTTCTCCAATAAGGTCTCCACCCCAACATTGTAAAACTCTTTGCCATCATCAAACTGAGCTAACTTTGGATCAGCGCCAAATTGGTCCATAAACTGTTCCAGAAGCTCCTGCACAGCCTTAGTCATGTTGCCAGTGTCTTTTCTATAAAGTATCTCAACAGCTGTTAATATCCAATAGTATCCCTTATTCTGGTTCTTATACTTTCCCATATCCACCAAATCCAAATCCATCTGTATCTGTTCGCCTAGGTAGTTAACAAAGCTTTGTCTGAACGAAAGTTTCCTACCTATAAGTCTGTACCTAGTGTATGTGTCCTGTGATTTCAACCACTCCTTAACCATTTTTCTGTTGACATTTAGAACAGAATTCTTGTTGTTTTCAAGTTTTCGCTTAACCTAAACAATATACAGCTTCACGTTTTCGTGCTTTCCCTTTTGTGGTAGAGTCTTTCAGCTGACTGATAACGAGTTGATGGATTATAGTATATGTATATCAACCCTTGTTCTAATTCTATGTCGCTTTCCATATAAGTTACACAATGTACAGATCCAATAGAGCGTTTTCATCTGACGTCACGGCGGCCATATTGGTGTACCAAAACAATGAAATGGCGGCCATATTGGTGTACGGTATGGGAATTAGCTCTTTCTTATTCAAATATTTCGTATTGTTTCACCACCCCCATGGGGCCACCGATCACGTGAGTGAAAACGCTCTATAGGATGCTCCTGAATTCAGTGACTGGGAGTGAGTTTTGGTCTGTCACATGGAATTCCAGTTGATTGATGGCGCCCTTGTTTACTGCAACCTGGGATTCAATGTCGCGGAATGTCTGAGTAGACCCAGATAGAGGCTGAGATTGATCAGAACGTTGCTCTTTCCACCGTTTTCAGTATTCAGTGACTGGTCTATAATATTGCATGTGACTCGCAGATACTTCAGCCCATGGTTCACATTAATGATGCCACTTTTTGTTGTGCTACGAGGTAAAAATATGCGGGTACCAAATCCGAGAAGACTGGCTGAGTTCTGATGTAGGACAATCGTTGTTGATCCGTCAAGTGTCATCGTGCACTTAGCTTCGGGTTTGTGCAGCACTAATGATACGCCGCTATTTGACTCGAGAGCCGTTTTGAGGTCCTGGAATGTGTAATATCCCTTATTTAGTAATTTGTTGAACCGTTTGTTGTGAACATAATAGTTGCCTTTACTGAAAGAAACGTTGTATAGCTCCCACATTATGTTCGATTTTTTAAGTAAAATATGAGGGTTCTCCATGCTCGTCAATATGGATTCTTGTAAGTTGATTACCTTCGATGGTCCATCAATTAGTGCAGTTAATTTTCGCATCTTTTTATAACCTACTGCAGGTTATAAATGAACGATTTCAGAAAGAAGTACCCATATGCATATAAGTGTTTTTTGTTAAAGAAGATGGAAATCTCGTGAATATTACCACTCATGATTTCCGAAACACCAAGGCCGAGTGGATCTACCTGCACAATAGCGATGGAAAGGCACATGAAAGTGAAAATCTGGACAATGGTTTTCCAAAAATATGGCTAAGCAATGGCGCAATTCAGTCACTACCAAAAGGAAGTAAGCACGTATCGTTCCAGTTTTACAGGCGAGGTGATAGATACATGGTATGACGGCTATCCAACTGATAACATACTAGATATCCAATCAACAACTTCAAAGTGTATGTCAACGGAAAGGATCACTTTATGTCTCGGTTACCTGAACTGAGTGTACGGAAGCCTGGCAAACCATTAGTCTGGGATGCCGAAGGGTTGTACTTTAAAACAGTATTCGCGGTGCATTGTGCTGCGTTTTTCTGTGGAGTTAGTTTGCAGCATCTGACGGAATCATCTGATGTATATCCAGTTATTAGATCAATTAAGCGTGATATTGTAGTGGGTAGCTCGGCAACGGCATCTCCGCAAAATACCACAGAAGGTACCGACGAAATAACGAAACGAGCGGTATCGTATAATGAAGCTTGCCAGAATTAGGAAGATATTCAGATGGATTCATAAAGGATTCCATAAAATTGACAACGCGTTCCATTCAAGCACTGGACAAAGAAATGAGGCATCCTATCACCAGCCTATCAAGAGAACAGCAGAAGAATGGGGGCTGAGCGGACGGCGGACTGGTAATATGGCTATTAACATATGGAAGATATAGAGCTCAAGCCGCTTGTACCAGAACAAACAACGAGAACAGCCTTGATTTGCTAATTAATGAATACAATAGTGGTGCTTCCACGAGAGTGAGTAACACAGAAAAACTGTTTGGAGACCGGCATGGAGAATACATTAGCGCCAAAGATGAAAGATATGTTCAGCGACATCCTACTGCTTGAGGACGAATGCAGCGATCCCAGATTTGTGAAGTGGCTAATGGATACACAGGATTTCGGAACGGACTACGAGCTTCAATACTATAGACCAGTTGATGGGAATATCCGTTGGCATAATGAGGTGAAAACAGAAGATGGAGTCATCCAAAATCCTGAAAAATGGGCTGAGGTACAGACTGATATCCGTGAGCACTATGACGAGTGGAACCAGAAGAGACTAAACAGAATACTCAAGAGAGCAGGCATCATAACAGCTGTCGGTCGGAGCGTTATAGCTCTGGTGACTGGACTATCGCTAGGGTTGAAACGTTCTGGTTCTGACATAAAGGGAGAGGCTATTTACAACAAAAAATGGACCAAGCTGAATCATTCACACATAAAGGAAACTATATCGTGGACTGAACTGAAAGAGGCTAGCGGTGGTATCGTGTACATTACTGGTGAGCACCTCATAGCTATAGCGGCATGTGGTACCGTCTACCTGTTCTTTAAAAAGAACAAGCGTAGACAACCTGCGAAGTGAAGTGCCTAATTTTACAAAAAACAGAATTGCTTGTAGACCCTCTAGAATGCATAAAAATGGTGTTTCCGAGTGGTTTTTGAGCAACTTTCGTTGAAGCCGTACAGTACACGAGAGAAACAGCCAATATTATCCAAAAAGTGGAATTACCCCAAATGACTCCAGAATGCGGAAACACTGCATTTTCGAGCACTTTCTTGGAAGTGGTGTATATCGCCACTCTAACTGACAGATAACTGCGAGGTAACTGACAGATAACTGTGAGAAAGAACATAGGTACTGGTATAGATAAGCGACGGTAAGGCAGAAGACACCCCAAAGATAACTAGTCAGGAAAAGCCAAAAGATCTAAAGCGCGTTGCTGCTGGTTATAGGTTAGCTCTTATAAGTAAACAGGCTAAGGAACGTAAAATGAGAGAGCGGATCGAAAACGAAAGCGTGGATAATTCTCGTGATGGATAAAGTTATTTAACATTAAACAACATTGCTTTAGTTGGTAGCCTGCTTTTTTGGAGCAATCGATTACTACTACGCTTACAGAACAAATAAGGTTGAACAAGCTGAGCTACCCAAAGTAGAATCACCTAAGCAGCCAAAAAAGCGTGTCGTTTTAGATAGCCTAGACGATTAAAACAAAACATGTGTACCTAATTATGACAGAAAGAAAGGAACTTATAAATGAAGCGTTCAACGCATTGCTTGTAACAGGTGGAGCAAAAAGCTATTGAGAGAACCACTTGGTACTCCAGAAAGTGTTCGTGGCTATGTCAAATTAGGTGTTGCAGTAACTGCATGGTAGCACTTTACTAGTTGGGTACGCACAACACAAGAAATGGCTACCAAAAGACCCCTTAAAATCCCAATAATTGAACATGCTGTATGGTATAAAATGACGAGTCTACCAGCAGGTGCAATACAAACGACATTCGAGGCAATCAGTTTTGCTGGAGCCGGCTTTTTGTTCAGTAAATTGAACCATAGCGGTTATGAAAAAGAGATGAAGCGGTATAATTTAGCCCTTGAACAGCTCGCAAAAGCTAAAGAAGCATGGTACGAGTCAGAGGTATATACGTGTAAGTCAGGTTATTGGAATGTCTTACCTCTTAATAAACAATCCTTAAGGTCTTCATCAATAATTCCAACGCAATCAATGCGTCCCATAACCACCAATATCGCTCGAAGTTTTTTTAGGGTCTTAGCAGGACTTCGTGCATGCGTTGGATTTGGCTCTTGATCTATGAGATGAAAGTCGTCATAAGGTATTTCTAAATGAACAACAAACTCTCGAAAATCGCCACCAATTTCATCCCTTATGTCCATTTTCTTGCAAATATTTTGTCTCGTCGGCAATTGAAGCTTGTTGATAGACTGCTCCAAAGCAGGAATGTTCGTTCGATAACCAGCTTTGCAAATAACAAAGAAACAATAAACAAAATAAACAACAATAAAGCAACAATAAGGCAACAATAACAAAGAAAATAAACAAAATAAAGAACAATGAAGCAACAATAATAAAATATAACAAACAGACAGATAGACAGACAGACAGACAGACAGACAGACAGACAGACAGACAGACAGACAGACAGACAGACAAAATAAACAACAATAACAAAGAAAATAAACAAACTAAACAACAATAAAGCAACAGTAAAGAAATAAACAACAAGATACAAAACAAACAACGATAGAGAAACAAATAAACAAAATACACAAACTAAATAACAGTAAAGCAACAATAATAAACGAAATAAACAACAATCAAGCAGCAACAATACAGAAATAAACAACAATTAAAACAAAACAAATAACAATAGAGAAACAAATAAAATAAACAAAATAAAGAAACAATAAACAAAATACACAAAATAAACAAAATAAACAACAATAAAGAGACAATTAACAACACTAGGCAACAATAAAGAAAATAAACAAAATAGAAAAATAAACAAAATAAACAAAATAGACAACAATAAAGAAACGATAAACAAAATATCCTTCACACGCCCTCCCTCGGTTTTCGGGGACATTTAGTTACCAACATCCCTCATGTCATGGTATACTTTTCAAAAACTCATTAATAATTCATGAGGAAAATTCAAAAGAAATTAAAGTTTAATCAGTGTCTTTATATGTGATAAAGATACCTCCTGATTTACATGAATTATTTAGCTTCGATTTTCTCGGCTTAGACAAGGTTATTTTTCAAACTTACTACGCCAATGAACTTACCAAGTGGTTCGTTTTTGAAGCCGTTCAATAAACTCGCAGTTCGTGCTTTATCAGATATAAAAACACTCGGCTTCGCCTCATGTCTTTATATCTGATAAAACACTCCTGCTCGTTTATCCCCGAGCCCGGGCGAGGGTGCTAATCTCGACACGCGTGGAGTCCACTTACACGCAAAATTACACGCGAGATGAAAACCCGAGAGTAATTCTGAAATAATATATATATATATATATATATATATATGACAATTATTCACCGAAGTCGAGGTGAATATCGGTGAATATTTGCCGAGGCGAAGCCGAGGTAAATATATTCACCAATATTCACCGAGACTGAGGTGAATAATTGTTATAGTATAATATTTCGGAGGTGAATATCCAAGGAAGTTAAAACACACGTTTATAAATGTATTAGTTTATCTTATCTTGATCTTGCAAATTGAATGTTGAATCTTTTTGCAGTCACTTTCAAAAGCACGGCTTAATACGATCAAAACTCTTCCAAAATAAAAAATAATTACGACAAAACATTTCCTTACCTTTAGACAGTTGTATCTCCAAGCTATTCGATGTATACAGTCTATTTGTCCTGAGTTATTTGAGCAGTTTTGACGATATGTTCGCTTTAAAAGTACGGTCGCCATTTTTAAAAAAAACTCCGCCATTTTGAAAATTAACATTCATCAAAATCATAATTCCGAGGGGAGACTGGAACGAGTTAACTCAATTTAGTTGGAAAAAAGTCCCAGACTCCCCTCGAAAACCTCTTTCTAGTGATGTTATTTTGTGATGTTATATTCACCGCCTGGCGCGGTGAATATTTAACAATTATTCGCCGAAGGCGAGGTGAATATCGGTGTATAATAACCGAGACGAAGTCGAGGTTATTATTCACCGATATTCACTGAGCCTGAGATGAATAATTGTTTTAGTATAAATACACATTTTCGTACTTTTAGGAACAACATTTTCTTTAAAATTGTTAATTTCGACGTCTGTTGCATTGACAACTTGGCTGGCGGCCATTTTGAATAAACGCTGTAGGTGATTATCGAGAATTAATCCGAAGTAGCTCGACCAATCAGCGCGCGTGATTTTCTATAATCACCTGTGTATTTATACTAAAATGATTTATGAAGAAATTTTTAACCAATCAAATGTCCGGAATCTTTATATTCACCTCTAAAATTATACTATAACTTGATATTCGGTTGTTATGACAAATGCCAACACGGTGCTCGCTATACGAAGCTCACCACGATGCTCACTGATTATCAAGGGAATTATTTCGGTGGATCTGTGTTGTTTCTCCAGAACTGGTCAGTTCGGCTGTTTGCTGGTGTTAATTGCACTGTGTGGTTTTCTATTAAAGGTATTAACTGTTATTTTTATTTAAAAAATAATTGATTTTGATGTTAAGCAGCGACGATGCTCACTTCCGTAGTTTAAAATAGGAGACATAAGATCAAGTTATTTATAGTATATAGCGAGCATCGTTGTAAAAAACGTTTTTTAAAAGCGTCAATTGTAAAAATGGGTTATTATCTTATTCAAAACTAACATATTACAAGGCGGGTGTACAACATTGAACAGGGGGTCGGGGGAGTTGGAAAACCGAAAAATGACGCAAATGTCCCAAGACTCTTGAAAATGATTGTAGCACATGACAACTTACCTGTTTCTTGAATTTTTCCAATTTTCTTTCTTACAAAATCAGCAAGCCCACGATTTCCGTCACGAATACATTTTTCTAAAACTTTATTCCAAGAGCAGTTGTCATCAGACTCCGCTAATTGCTTAAATAGCGCTTCTGCATCAGCATCTAGAAAGAGAGATTGTTAAAGCAGATAACTTTAACCAGAGACAGTTAAGATATGGTCTGGACACTACACAAGCTTCAAAGTGCCTATAATGAGCTGTGATTAAGTGATTGCAGCCAAACGCTCCTATTGGATGACTGCTTCATTATTTTAAAAATACATTGTTCCCACCGCGCACAAGTTTGCATAAACCTTAACAAAAAGAAACGAAGGTTTTTGCTAAGTTTATAGATCATCTTTCAATAGACTATGCTTTAACGTAGTGTTTCTCTATTTTTTAAACAAAAAAATATTGCCAAGTGAAGGAAATAGAAGTGTTACTTAAATAAATCTGCAAATCAGCTCCTCGTCACGACCAATTCATTTTATAAATTCCGCCGAAATTTTCTAGCTTGAATTATTTTTCAACTATAATCCTATTTGCGGTAAGGTTGACTGCTCAATGTGATACGTTATAGCCAGTACAATTGGTGATAAGTTCACACAACTATACTTTTTCGGATTTTTTCAGAAAAATGGAAGTGTTTTGATAATCCTGGGCCCTTGAAGAAGAAGGGGTGGAAAGAAAAGAAAGGGCTACAACTAAACCCATGTACTTTTTTAATTAACGTTCAGATACTGAACGCTAAATACCGATTGACTAACAGGTAATCCCCTTTATTTTGACATCCGGTTTTAGCAGGTTAAGAACTTCACGATATTTACAAAGAATAGTATTTTGACTATGCTCTGTCTGCACATGCAAACAAATCTACACAAAGACCAATGTAAAGGTATGAGACAGAGTATCAAGGAAATATTGTAAACACAGGCTGAAGTGGATTATAACAAAGTAGAGTGATTACTGGAAAGCTAATATTTTGGGAAGTATAGCTCAGAACTTCACAAAATTTACAAAGAAAGACATTCTGATTTTGTCCCCGCGGTTATAGTACACGCTACCGCGTGTCATTGAAGCACGATCGCGTTTTGGCAACGTAACCCCATTGATTAGCCTGTGTGATCTTGGGTAAAAGTTAATAATATATATGTTTTAAATAAACAAAAAAAAAGACGATCGCGCTTTAGAGAAATGCAATCGCGTTTGCATGGGGAAACCTGGATTAGAATTGCAGAGCGATTGCTATCGCGTTACCCTTCACAAATAGCGGCACGATGGCGCTTGCCTAAAGCCCCGTATACACGTGCGATTTTTTTTTCTCGCGCTGGCAACGCAACGGGTCAAATTTCATTGCGTTGCTGGCGCGAGAGAGGGAATGGCGCATGTATCATATCTCGCGCGGCAACGCAATTGCAACCTTACGCCTTGCGCAATCGTTGCCGAAAGTTAAAATGGTTTAACTTTCCGCAACGACTGCCGAAAATATTAAATTACATAGGCATGGTTTTAGTCTGGTTTTAGCAGAAAACACAGTGTTTATTTCAGACTGGCTAATAAAATTCGCTTTAGAACGACCAGTTTGGTGTAGAACACACTCGTTTTCTTTCCTTGAATAGCTAGTGTCGGTTTAGAACAGATATAGATTGGTCGACCGCCGATGTTCTCGGAGAAAACAGCGACGAGAATGACAATGTTAGTTACTATCCTTCAGAGTATGAAAGTCGCATGAATTCTTCAAAGAATCAAAGTATCAGGGACAGCTAATAATGGCAATCGGTCACAAAAATAACATTCTTTCCATTCAACAACGTTTTAAACGCTTTGTTTTATTAGAATCGACTTCACAGCAACAGCATTGCCGAAGCCAACGCTTCGTTCTTCGACACGTCATGCTGTCAAGTATCCGTAGTTCTTGTTCTTTTCAACTAACTGTTGCGACACCATCATAAAATTACCACACGTGTAGCCACATAATATTTGACCCGTTGCGTTACCAGCGCGAGAAAGAAATCGCACGTGCATACCGGACTTAAGCACGATTTCAAACGCAAAACGCGATCAGAACACGTTTGCCGAGCGTGACTAACTTTTTGTCTGTACTGTAAGAATATTAGTCAGACACCAATCAAATTCAAAGCAGGAAGTTTGTTCAACGAACTTCATAAAAAAATTGGCAAAACAAAAGTAATAAATCATGCAACAGTATTTCAAGAACACTTCCATGGCCACGATAGTAATAAAACCTTCTCTTAATACACCTACAGTAGGTGTCACGTGTCGTGAGTATCGTTTAATGATTGGCTACAGCCGACCTAAAACTAACTTAAGGTCACTGTATATCTTCAGAGGCGAATTTTCTTTCAAAAACACTTTTTGGACCACGTTAAAGTGCCGTGCTAAACTTTTAACACTTTGAGGCCTGGACCAGTCTCCCTGTGCTGAATAAAATCGTCTTTGTACTTCAAGCTTTTTTCTGTCAATTTACAAAATGTTGTATAACTTTCCACTAGAATGGAATATCGAAAAACCCCGGACACGGGTTTTTAGCGCTTTGCATTAGGACTACCAGGAAAGAATGGAAGGCCTGGAGCCCGGTGAGGGTGCTAATCTCGACGTGCGTGGAATCCACTTTACACGCGAAATTACACGCGAAAAAGAAATGCACTGATATATCTTGGCTCGAGAGAGAACAGTGAATTGAAAGGAACATCGACACAAACAGCTTTTCACATTTTGAAGAGAATGGATTGTTTTTTGCTAAGAACAGGACGAGAAAACCACGGAAACCAAACGCCGTGGCCCGTATGGCAGTGTTTGCAGCATCTGAGCAGAGCCAAAAGAAAATTTAACGGTAAGCAGTGATTCGTATTTAACTTACCAGCTTTCTTTAGCTGATTAGAATCGGTATATATCCAAAACCTTTTCAATATTTAACTCAGTTAAAACAGCAGAAATCTTGTCAAATAATATACATTTTCCCAGGCGTTTTTTCCATGGTTCGAGTGAAACTTTGCATTATAGTTCTTCCCTGCATGGTTAGTTTTTCCTCTCTTATACCTATAGTTTTCAGGCTGTTACCTACGTTTTTCTCTGTTCTGATGTTTTTCTTTGAGGTTCAACATTATATTTGGAACATGAGGAATCATATTCAAACAGTTTAATAGGCACCTTGATATAAGCGTCTGTATAAATAATTGTTTGTTTTTGCTATCAGTTTCTGGTGCTATTTTTGTCGCAAATGTGCGTACGTACAGGTAATGCGGACGCGCTACGTCCTTTAGACTGGAAACATCACTGAAGTTTTTCTATGTTAGTAGTGTTTTCAGCTTGAAGTTGGTAAAGTTTTTTCATTTGTTTTTGCTGTACAAGCTGTCGTAAGTTCAACTCAGAGAAAAACTCTGAGCTCAAGATGGGACTCGAACCCACAGCCTTACGAATGCCAGCCGACCGCTCTCACCATTGAGCCACTGGAACTCGGATGGTAGACCGAGGTTGTCTTTCGATATTTATACCTGGAAGGTTGTGGGTTTGAGTCCCGTCAGGAGCTCAGAAACAAACGAAAAAACTTTACAAACTTGTACAGCAAAAACAAACGAAAAAACTCCTTTACCAACTTCAGGCTGAAAACACTAATAACATAGAAAAACATTTACTCGGGAGAAAAACATTTACTCGGGAAATAAACTGACACAATGTAACTTGTAGCGCAACAAGTACTTGTGACACACGTATGGTTTAACTCGTTCCCAGGTATAAATATCGAAAAACAACCTCGGTCTATCATCTGAGTTGCAGTGGCTCAATGGCGAGAGCGTCCGGCTGGCATTCGGAAGGTTGTGGGTTCGAGTCCCGTCTAACCGAGTATCAGTCTCTCTTTGAAAGAGAGCCTGACACAAATCATTGATTCTTCTCCTCCGCCACCTATTCATATGACGTGCCATAGCCAATAAAAATCACTTCCTGTTTTGTATTGCGTGTGTCTATAAAAAGCTTCACCGAACAAATTAACATCTAACCAGATCGGACCTCAAAAAATTCATTGCTTGTGCATAAACATCTTCAAACCGTTATTCAGTTTTTAAGTAATCTTTCGAAGTGGCAATGCCGAAGTAAAATCTGTACTGTATACTGCAATGAACCAGCAATTTGCAATTAGGGAAATTATTTATACGATCGGGATTTGGGAACCACCAAATATTTTAATATTTGATAACAACAATTCTCAAATATATTCCCAGATATTTTAATTAAATGCACAACGGCAATTCCGATTTTCCGAATAGCCACAACATTTTAAATGTTTTCACCAAAAGTTTTGATGTTTCACCCCATTTCAACAACTGCTTTAGCTTGGCGACGAGATAATAATTTGTCTCAGCGTTTCAGTTCAGATTCAGACATTCAGTCAAGCAAAGGCTGCAAAGCGGCCTTGATGTGGTTTGTATTCAGACTTTATACGTACAGCACTTGCGTATAAGTTCCAGTAGACTATAAATTACGGACACACATGCGTTCGCTTTTCCGATCAGAATGCACTTTCACGCGCAATTGTTTCTTCCCGTAGTCAGACGACAAGACAGCAGCAGTGTTTTGTTTTGACAGCTAGGCTGGCTTTCAATACACATTGCACAGTTCTTGTTCTTCCTTCACGCATAGTATTACGGGCAAAACGCGGAGGTTCCTTCTTCACCTTCTTTAATCGTTCTTGTCCATGAAAATGGCAAAAACGCTAACGCCGGTGTCACAGGAAATATGTCCCACCAAAAAATGTGTCCCCCCGGGACAGATTTCCTAGGAAATATGTCCCCCCCCTTCGGAAATTTGGCCCCCCCTCAGAAAGATTCATTGCAGGATAATTGATATACGTGTAATGTGGACAAAACTTTTTAAAAGTAAAAAAATATATATTTCTCAATGATAAATAATATACAAACTTGTTTATTTAATAAAAACTTTGGCTTAATTGGATTGTCACTAAACTAATCATTTTTACAAAGTTTTGACTGATCATTCTTAGGAAAAGAACTTAAATTAAGACAAGGAATATGGTACCAGTTGTCACAAAAATCACACTGAACCATATCACAATATTCTGGCAAAAAACACGTACAAAATGTCTGTATGACTAATTCATGCGGTTCCTTAGCATTTAACACGGCTGTTTCACACGGCTGTTTCACAAGCACGAGGGAACGAGGAGATTTCTCCTCTTTCAAAAAAGCTAAATAAGTGGTTTCTCATTTTGAATGATCGAACGACACTTCATTCAAATAATGTTCCAGCTTAATTACCTGTGCCAGTATCAACCCCGCAAATTAGTGTTTAGTTAGCTAAAAGTTACTATTTGTCGACGAAAATTCACCCTAGGCGGACAGCAGCATCACCTATCCCCCAGCTACTGCACCAGTATGACCAATACGGATCGCTAAGGCGTCTACTGCGTTTGCGAATCATGACTACCATGCATAATAAATACTTTTTATATAATACATTTTTTTAAAAAATGGCAAACTACACTATTATATTAATAACAAAGCAAGAAAATGGTGAGCTGCCGAGAATTTCGACAACGAAATACTGACGTTTCACGCGGAGCCCTTCATTAACCTCGAGTCGAGTCAACACGCTCTTTAGAAAGCAAAAGAGTTTCTTATCTAAATATATATTTGGCTGTTATAATTTATCATTCAGAAATATATATTTTTTATTCCACATTACACGTATATCAATTATCCTGTAAGGAATCATTCTGAGGGGGGACAAATTTCCGAAGAGGGAAATTTACTGGGACACCGGTAAATTTGAGAAAACACAAACTTTCTAGTCTGAGTCTGGGCGGCTTCTCGGCAATTCCCACGAAGAACTTTCGATTTTCGAATCAGTTAATTACTTAATTTCAGTTGATGTATATTTCCGGCTTTTGTCTCTCAACCAATCAGGGTTTCGTCCAGATTCTGGACGAAGAACACGGGTCTACACACCGCAGCAACTACGACAGCTGCCGTCATAGTTAGTGAACAGGCGACTAATCCGGCGATGTTGTTGCCAAAATCACTTTCATTTATACAAAACTGATTTTTTAGGGTGGACCAGAAGGAACAGCATTGCAAACAAAATGAACACTGCAAACATAAATTTGTGTTACCATTCTCCATATAATATTTTGCAAACAAACGTTTTAAACAAAAAACCTGCAAACCAAACAAAAATTTAAGCACACCACAAACAAAAATATTCCGCGCTGCAAACAAGAGTTCTTTGCGCGCGCAGGTTGAAGAGAAGGGACTGGCACTAATATAGAAAAAAAAACAAAATGGCGGGGGTCGAGTAAAATGTTTTCAGTAAGATGTACATGGAAGGAAACGATTGAGAAGGCTTACCTTCTGTCAAGGAAAGTAAAATAATCGAGTATGCGTGATGCCTTTTGATTGGCTGTTTAATAAGCTCGAATAAAGTCAACAATGTTGTTTTCCGACAAGACAACTAGGTTTTGTATAGGACCTGTCTTCACAACAATCATTCCTGATCAAGACACAAGATAGGAGTCTTAAATTGTTGGGTTATCAATAGGCTCCCGCAAAGACGTTCTTAGAGAAACCCCTCACGTCCCCGACAAACGCCTGCTTGTCTGAACATAACATTCTGTTCCTTTTGTGTAGGACGATGCAATGAAATTAATACAGTACTTTGCCAAATATAGATCAGCCAATAACTAGCACAGGGTGTGGAAAAATAACTCGTCGGAGAATGCGACTAACCGTCTATTATTAGTATTTATTACTCTATTCGTGACATTCCAATTCATGAAAGTTAAAGACATTACACAGTTTAATTCATTGAAACGCATTACTTTGTTCGTTGTTTATTGTCTAGCGGAATAGCGACAAAAGACCGTCTTTCCTTACAAATAAAATCGTCTGGCATTAGCAAGAGCATTAAAAATAATCTGGCATAAGCCATTATAAAATTATAAATTTGTCCAACTTTATCAATTAACAACAACGCGACATAAGGTGTTAATCGGCAGTGTGGATAAAGCTTTCATGTGTCGCTTTCCGAGACGTCTCTGACAGCACGGCCGAATAAAATTGTCTGGCATAGCCGCCCACGGTAAAATAATAAATCTCCTATTAGAACAACGCGACGTAACGACTTATGAAAGATCATACATACGTCACAATTTTGCCTAAATGCGATCGCGTTCACCCATATGCTATAATATTAGGGTAAAACTTACACTATACACTTGTTGACTGGCGCCGAGGAAAACATCGAGTTTTACGGACCCGAAGCTTCAATGTCACCCAAGGGTGATATTGAAGCCTGAGAGACCGCAAAACTAAATTAAATAATAATAATAATTATAATAATAATAATAACAACAACAACAACAACAACAACAACAACAACAACAACAACAACAACAACAACAACAACAACAATAATAATAATAATAATAATAATAATAATAATAAAATAATAATAATAATAATATTAAATAAAAACCCTAAAAAATAAGTCAAGTTTCAGTTTTCTAAATAAAATTGTTTGAGTTTTGTTTTAAATAAGAGAAATGAATTTAATGTCTTTAATTCCTCATTAAAAATTGGTGGACCCTGAAACCGTAATGTCTTTTTTCCTAGTTGAGTTTTTACTTTGGGCAAACGTAAGGAGACTTACTGTGATTATGGTTCATCACTTGAACATATTCCTTCATTTCGAGTACTGAAATACCATGTAGACACTTGAAAATTAAAATACAGGCCTTTTACGTTTTTGTGTTCGCTAATGACATCAGACCACAATCGTTGAGCTTTTTTCTTTGCCGTAAACAATACGCATTGCCTTTTGTTGTAGATGTTCCAACTTTGCTCCGGCCGAGTGTGATATTTTGAGGACAGGGGTAGAGCAATAAACAACAGTAGGCAGAATCACGGATTTATAAACTGTTTCCGTAGCGGTCATTGTCAAAGAGGATCTCATTCTATATATAGAAGTTTAATTTTGGTAGAAGTAATTCTGTATAACTTGTCAAGATGTACGTTTATGTTCAATGCTTGATCTAAATACGTGCCAAGATACTTATAGGTTTCAACTGCATATACCAATTTATCCTTATAAAGCACTTTTAGAGAAGATGTTGTTGATCGGCGTTTGGCTGATCACGTTTGGGAGAAACGCGATCGCATTTGCATGGGGAAACATCTATTAGAATTGCAGAGCGATTGCTATCGCGTTATCCTTCACAAATGGCGGCGCAACGAAGCTTGCCTAAGCACAATTCAAACACGAAACGCCATCAGAACACGTTTGCCGAGTGCGACAAACTTTTTGTCTGTACTGTAAGATTATTAGTCAGACACCAATCAAATTCAAAGCAGGAAGTTGTTCAACAAACTTCATAAAGAAAATTGCCAAAACAGAAATAATATATCATGCATGCAACAATATTTCAAGAACACTTCTATGGCCACGATAGTATTAAAAATAAATTTATTTTACGAAACGTAAGAGTATTAAAAATAATATGGCGTAAATAAATTCGTCCAACTCAAACGACAACAACGCAACGTAAAGTGTTAATTCATCACAGTGTGGATGAACCTTTCATGTGTCGCTTGTCGAGACGTCTCTGACAGCACGGCCGAATAAAAATTTTCTGGCATAGACGCTCTGCTAGGCTCGATTCCAGCCGTTGTGTGAGCCCGCGTTCCTTCGCCCCCACACACCGGCTGGATCAATGGTCGAGTCCTTTGTCCGGTTCGACCAATAGAAAAGGAGCCCACAAGATTTCGAGGGTAACGTGGTGATTGGTTTAAGGCGGTCACATGTTAAATGTTCGACAAAAATAGCGAATGTTAGTAAATAAAGCATGGCTTCCAGTCTTCAAAGAAAAGCTATTAGATATAATCATTATAAAAGCGATATTTATTATTGAGAATCTGTCAGATTCTCAGGGAGTAACTAGGTAAAGAGCCTTCGATCTTTTGGAAAGAGCTGTATGTCTTGGTTATAAGTTACCAACTTGGTCAGTATATCTGCCGACTGAGTATATTAAAATTGCAGATAGAGCACCAGATCTGAGATCTCGATCAAAATATTTCATACCGTAGCAACAAACGATTTGTGGCGTGATCGACAAAGCTCTGCCAGCGACAATAGGGGTAAGATATTAGACATAAAAAGCCAACTTATGTTTTAGTTTCTTCGATACCTAACTTGATACACCGTCAGGCTGCCCCATGTCTACCAAACTGACGCTTATCATTTTTGTCATCATATTTTATCAACAAAAAATCTGAACTTAATATATTTCACATATAATACTGAAGGAGTAATAAAGCAACTTGTATTTTTATTTATTGTGAAATTGGCAATTATTTATTTGAGACGGATTTGTTTACAAGACTAATTTCGGTTTCGAGCACTGGAAACCCGTATTAAAACTGAATGATGAATTTACTAAAGATCAGGGCAACGATTTGAGTGTTGTTAGTAAGATACAAACATCAAACATACAAATGCACTGCAGTCACAAGTATTTGCTTCTTGACCTTCTTGGACGATGTTCTGTAATCTGTCAAATCGAACTTAAACCAAACCACAACACGCCACACCTCGCGCTACGCAACAATAAAACAAGTTAAACAAATGTTGGCTTTTTATCGCTAATATCTTACCTCTAGTCTAGTATATCACTGGCAGAACTTTCTTGATCACGCCACAAAACGTAATAATGTTTTGATCGAAATCTCTATCTAGATCACGTCGCTTGGGACTCCTCGCTTGTCGCTTTCACCGCATGCAGGTCTTAGGTACACCACGACTCTGGTAAGCTGGTTCAATTAAGAAGCACGCGTGTTTGTTTGTCTGTTACATGTTTTTGACGTTACTAGTACGTGCTGATCATTGTTGACCGACTGAGTCTATCGTTTAAATGTTCATGGCTAACGCCTAAAATGTCGCGCCATTATGAAGGAGATTCGCATGAATACTAATGAACTAAAAAGGCGCGTGTGACGTCATGGACAAATTGTGTCGACCAGTGATCCAGCCGGTGTGTGGGGGCGAAGGAACGCGGGCTCACACAACGGCTGGAATCGAGCCTAACGCTCTGCCCGCTCAAGCTAAAATAATAGAGTCGTCTATAACGACAACGCGACGTAACGAGTTATCAACGATCAGAGGTGCGCCAGTTTCCAGATATTAGAAGTCTGAGTGATGATAAAAAGATTGGGACTGAAGGCATAGCAAGGTCACGCACTGAGCTGTCTAAGCAAGATGAAGGTCAGCTTTCCAGATTTTGGAAAGTTGCAGCTGATTGGTCCATCACTTGGAATGGAATGTTGTGCTCCGACTGCGGGGGAGGCTAGAGGGATCGTGGAAAGATCGTTCATTCAATAAAACAGAAAATTATACAAGCTTTAATTTGATTGGGGTTAAGGTATCTTCGACGTGATAATGACCTTACAAAATACGAGGGCAACTTCAACGACGACGTCTTTTAAACAAAATAATTCTAGTTGAAAAACAAAGAGAATGAATAATTTTTCTTCCCTAGAGTAATCTCAACACAGTCCTTGTTCTTTATACAACGCCACTTAGAGCATTTTCACGTCTTCAGGACGACGTCAACTCACCAAAAGATTAGAGCGGTTGCTTGAGATTGACTTCAATACGGACACTACAATCATTTTAGCAATACTGGGGCGTTTTGAAAGTCATTAAAGTGTCACTGTGATGAAAAATCGTCAGTATTTTTTTGGTCTTATCATAAAGTACATTTACAATGAAGATGAACGGCGTTTGTGGTTTGTAAATATCTCATGTCGTTCAAGAGATATTCACGTTTTGGAAATATGCAAATTTATGGTTGATGACGTCATTTTCTCCAAACGAGAGAAATGAAAATCGTAAAATTAGGAATATCTCTAGAAATAAACAATAGAAAGTGCTCAAATTTTGCATGCTTATAGTATTAAATAAAATACGTTTTACTGTGGAACTTTAGTTGTTTTCGTGGAAACTGCTAGTTCCTGGCCCCCTCCAATGATAAAATTAAATTTTCTTATTTATCAGCAATCAAGTAGCGTTTACTCCAGCGAATAAAAGTGAAGATTAGGGCTTATGTAGGCATTGTAATTCAAACGTTTAAATCTTTCTATTTTTAAACAATGAGGCAAAAATGATAATTCCCTTTTTAAAGTTTAGAGTAACCTGAGAGCATGGGCTTACCATGGCAATCACTAAAATTCCACAGAAAATTCCAGTGTATTTTATTGGATACTAGAAGCATACAAAGTTTAAGCGCGTTCTATTGTGTTTATTTCCAGGATATTCCTTATTTTACGATTTTCAGTTCGCTCGTTTGAAGTAAATGACGTCATCAGCCATAAATTTGCATATTTCCAAAACGTGAATATCTCTTGAACGAGATGAGATATTGACAAACCACAAACGCCGTTCACCCTCATCAATGAGTTCAACCTCACGGTCACTTTGAAATGCAGTTAGTGACCTATCTGTAATTATTAATATCTAGTTAATATTACCTTGTCTTTCCTGCAACTTTGTCCTTACATACTGAGCAACATCACAATCCTTGCCATTATATCCCTCTAAAAAGTACAACAATATTGATGTCAATGCAAATCAAATGTTTAAATGACATGTAAGTAACAAATAGATTCCCAACACAGCCAGGTGAAGAATCAGACATAGTTTAGTAGTATAGGGAAGAGGGGTTCTGGCGCGGGTGGAGCTCCACCCATTACGTCACTATTTTTAGCCTTAAAACGCTTAACAACGTTCAACGAAGCAATATGAATATATTAAGACACTTGGAACCTAAATATTCAAACAGATCGAACTAATTCATGACAGAATTATTTCTAAGTTAACCCTAGTTTATAAAATAAGTGAAGAAATCGAGAAGTCGTGACAAGAACTTAAGATTTCGGGCGAGGAGTCACTTCGAGACCCTGTAAGAAGAACGTGAGATACTAACGAAATATTATTTGGCTATGGGATGGCTGAGTGCACACGTACGTGGAGGATATATTTGCATAGTGTAGTGTATTTAATTAATTTTTGGAGGTATTCAGGGCATGTAGGAGATAATAAGGGACATTGCCATCTTATTTTCCTTTGATCTTCCCTTATCTCCCCCTTATCATCCCTTTATCTTCCTTATCCTCCTTATCTTCCTCTTATCTTCCTCTCTCTTATCTTCCCTTTATCTTCCTCTTATCTTGCCTTATCTTCCTTTTATCTTGCTTATCTTCCCCTTAACTTCCTAATCTTCTCCTTAACTTCCTCTTATCTTCCTCGTCTTCCTCTTATGTTCCTTATCTTCCTCTTATCTTTCCCTTATCTTTTCCTTATCTTTCCCTTATCTTCCTCGTCTTCCTCTTATCTTCCTTATCTTCCCCTTATATTCCTCTTATCTTCCTTACCTTCCCCTTATCTTCCTTATCTTCTTATCTTTCTTATTGAATCCTAAGATTGAATAATTGAATCCTAGGATTGAATAATTGAATCCTAAGATTGAATCACTGAAGCCTAAGATTGAATCATTGAATTCTAAGGTTCAATCCTTACTGCCATTTGCAAGCGACCGTTAGGCGAGCGATTTTTTTCATGTTTGTTTACGTTTGAAAGTTGCACGTTTCACCAGAAAACGTTGAACGTTTAAAAACAAATCAATCAACTTGTGGCGTCATTTTGACAGGTTTCTTTGAACTGACGCCGCAAGTTGATTTATTTGTTTTTAAACGTTCAACGTTTTCGTGTGAAACGTGCAACTTTCAAACGTAAACAAACATGAAAAATATCGCTCGCCTAACGGTCGCATGCACATGGCAGTAAATCCTAAGATTAAATTAATCTTAGAATTTAGGGATTAAACCTTAGAATTCAATGATTCAATCCTAGGATTCAATAAGAAAGATAAGAGGAAGAAAAGGGATGATAAGGGGGAGATAAGAGGAAGATAATAAGATGGCAATGCCCCTTATTATCCCCTACATCTCCTGAATACCTTCAAAAAATTAACTAAATACACTACACTATGCAAATATATCCTCCACGTACGCATGCACTCAGCCATCCCATAGCCAAATAATATTTCGTTAGTATCTTACGTTCTTCTTACAGGGTCTCGAAGTGAATCCTCGTCCGAAATCTTAAGTTATTCTCACGACTTCTCGATTTCTTCACTTCAGTTCGATCTGTTTGAATATTTAGGTTCTAAGTGTCTTAATATACTCATATTGCTTCGTTCAACTTTGCTAAGCGTTTTAAGGCTAAAAATGGTGACGTCATGAGTGGAGCAAAAAGCTCCAACCGCGCCAGAACCCCTCTTCCCCATGATACTAACGCTACTCTGGCTTAAATATTTTTTGAACGCAACTTAAAAAGTTACTGTTCATGACTCAACGTTGCAACACTTCGATCTAGTGTCTTCATCAAGGGTAATCGTTGTAAGGAAAGGTCCCATATTGTTCATCTCAAATATAACCAATAATGACGTTATCATCAACAACATGCAAATCGGCTTCTGGCCTGCGGTCATCCTGGTTTAAATGTGGTTAAATATAAATATATATTTAAGCGAAGTTAACTGCTGATGTAGTTGGCCTGCGGCTGCGGTTCCCCTTATTAGGGGAGTCCCTTACGTCATTACGTTAAGGGGTTTCCCGCGCATTCGAGATTCATTGAGCGTCTGTTGCTTTGCTGCAAGTAGCGTCTTGCTCAGCTTGTGCTATGAAACTAGGGTTTCCTTGACTTTGTTGGCCGTGCTTCGTCGCTTGATATGCTGCCTTAGAATTTGGCTCAACTGGCTCTTCACTCCGTCCGGTTTGTGCCGGTTTACGGTTTGTACGATGTAGCTTAGCTTTCAGACGTTTTTTAGCTGTGACTCATTATTACCACGTTTGTGCTTAATTATCAGTTTTGTCGCGTCTCATCGATTGCTGCAATTTATACGCTGCTGTTTTTGCTGCTAGCTTGCTTGTCTTCATTTACGTGGCTTGTTCAGCTGTTTGTTCTCTCCACAGTTATTACCGGCCGAGAATTTTGTTGTAGGTATTTTGCAGTTCCCCAACAGCTTGTTCGTTGCCTTATCGAAGGAGACTGTTTATTCTGGCTCTCGGCGCTTTTCAATCTGCTTGTGTTTATGGGCTAATCGTTTGTATGTTTGACCAACTCGTAGCATGCTAGCTTAGCTGTTCAGATCTCGGTACTGTTCCGCTCTGGCGTACAAGTTCGAAAGGCCAAAAGTTTTGTCAAGTCGTTGGACGCCCTAATTTAGGAAATTACCAGGTGAGTCAGGTCGTTCGATTTTATCTAAATATTGCCTGGCCTGGACCCTTGATTCTTCGGTTATATGCACGTCTTGGAACAGAGGACACTGTGTGGCGTCCACGGCGTTGTGTCGGTTTAAGCATTCATGCTCTAGATGTTTAGGACTACACCGATCAGTTGAATGCACTGTTACATCGCAGCCGAGTCTTCATGCCTTTGTCCCGAGTAAGTAGCGGCGTTTAGATTGTATTGACTATGGTTGTGAGTCGCTTCTTTGACTTATGCTCGTGTTTGACCTTCGACATGTTTTTGTTATTGTGGGTTGTACTGTTGTAATTAATTTAACGGATTATCCTACATTAGTCTTTAGTTAGTGTACGGTACTGCGTACAACTCTCCAAGTGTTGGTGGTACTCGTTTGTGTTCACATGTTTAGCGGTCGCTTAGTTCTTACACCTTGATTCGACAACGTTAATACATGGGTTACTTAGTCTGCATCAGTTGCATGTTCTGTGATTTTATGACTGTGTTACAGTTTCTGAAGGTCTACCCTGTTCGGTGACATTGTTATTAAATGTTCATTACTACAGTTGTGTGTGTTCTTATTTTAGTTTGCATGTTTAACGTATTTTGTGAATGATAGCTTATATATGTCCGTTGCGGTGGCAGTTGCTCGTGTTTATCATCACAATTCTAGCTCAGCTTCGGTTCAGATTGCTGCTATGCCTATGGCACTGGTTCGGGTTGTTCGGACGTCGATTTTTTAGCTCAGTTATTCCATTCCTGGCTTGGCTCGTCTTCTAGACACTGCGATAGTTGAAGCTTGATTCACGTTATTCCGTATTGCCTGTTGCAAGGCCTGGGTTCGCAGACCATGATTATACCGTTTAATCTACCGCTTGTGTTGTCCTTTAGCTCGATTGCCGGGGTTCTTGTTATTTTAAACGGTTACTTAGCTGTCGCCTGTTCTTGGGCTATTGCTTGCTAAACTCCCCGCCCCTGTCGGGTTCTTACTTAGCTCGTAAACAACTCCATATTTGGAGGGTTGGTTGAATTAGTCCGGTGTGATCATTCTAATTGGCTTGCTCGCAGACTTTCTGTCGTCGGCACTTATTGTTATCACATTCGGGATCGCGGATAGTTAGATGGGGGAGGGGAGCCCTAGGGTAGCTGCATCTTGGGGGGAGGGGGGTAATGTAATATAGGTTATCTTTAACGTGTGCGCCGTTCGTTCGATTAATGCGGTTTCTAGTCATATATGGTTAGCCTCTGGCTTAGCATCCGAATTCTTGCCAAATCACGGCAAGTTGCAACCGGTAATTCAGATACCAGTTTAGCCGTATAGCTTATACTCTTAGTAGCATGGTAGCACGTTTCCATTGCTTATGTCCCCGCGTCGAACACGTCAAGAATGATTACTTGAATGGTTAAAGTTAGTTTTAATCTCCGTATAAACAACAGATACAAGCTTCTTCCGCACAGTCAGGACTTACGTGATTGTCACGCGCGGGGTACATGGTCGCCGCTGACCATAATTATGCCGGTTCGCGGCTTTCCCCACTTAATTTGCAACAGTTTACTACCGAGCTCCAATTACATCCGGACCGCTTCAAGGTGGATTATGTTCTCAACGGCATTGCTCGTGGTTTGATATTGGGTTCAACGCCTCGTTTCCACTGACTTCAGCACGTGAGAACAAAGCTTCAGCCTATGAGCACCCTGAGATTGTGGATGCCTATTAAATAATGAAGCCGCCTTTGGCCGGGTCGCAGGTCCGTTTCATAATCCTCCAGTTGCGGAATTATACGTTAGCGGTTTCGGTGTTATTCCAAAAGTTGGTCAACCGGGAAGTGGCGGTTGAATTTGGATCTTTCCTCCCCACATGGGTTAGTGTTAATGATGGTATTGATCCGGAACTGTTTTCTCTTCAGTACATTAAGTTCGACGATGTAGTCGTGACGATGTTTCGGCACTTGGTCGGGGGGCTTTGATGGCCAAGTTCGACGTTCAAAGTGCTTATCGGAATGTAGCTGTGCTACCTTCCCACCGGCATTTGCTTGGCATGAAATGGCGAGGCAAATTTTACGTTGATCTCACCTTACCGTTTGGCTTACGTTCGGCCCCCTTTATCTTCAATTCGGTGGCTGATCTTGTCGAATGGATTTTGCACTGCAACTACGCTATTCCTGATCTTTGCATTATCTTGATGATTTCATAACTGCTGGTCCTCCGCAGTCGCCCCTCTGTGCTCGTAATTTAGCAGTTGCTTCATTGGTCTGTAAGAATTTAGGTTTACCTTACACCCCGGTAAATCCGCATGTCCCACCACGTATCTAATTGTTCTCGGCATCGAGTTTGATTCTGTCCACCAGATCGCTCGCCTACCTGGGGCCAAATTTGCGGCTCTCAAACAACTCCTCGTTGAATGGAGGCAGCGGAAATGGTGCACAAGGACGCAGCTAGAATCCCTAATCGGGAAACTCCACCACGCGTGCTTAGTCGTTTGGCCGGGACGTACCTTTCCACGCCGTATGATCAATTTGCTTTGCGCATTCCGCAGTCGTAATCATCCGATTCGTCTTAACGTAGAATTTCGGCTTAAGTATCAATTTCCTCCTCCTCCCAGGGCTCGTTCCATTGGCTGATCTACATGTTACCTCGGACGCGGCCGGATCTATCGGTTACGGTGCTGTGTATCAGCAGCAGTGGTTTAATCACAAGTGGTTACCATCGCAGGTCCCACTGTCCATCGCCTATAAACTGTTTTCCCTGTTGTGTTAGCTGCTCATTTGTGGGGTTCTCAGTGGGCTCTTCTACGCGTTTGCTTTCATCTGGATAATTGTCCGTTGTTCATATCCTGAATTCCCGCACCTCGAGGGATTATCATACCATGCACCTCTTGCGTTCCCTCCTTGGGGTAGCCGCTCGCTTCAACTTTACTTTTGTGGCTCAACATATCCCTGGCCTAGACAATCTCGTTGCTGACGCACTTTCCCGTTTTAATTGGCAGGCGTTCCACCAACTCGCACCCGACTGTGCTCCATTGCCAATCCCAATTCCGGACTGGCTCTTGGGACCGACTGGATCCCGCGATTTAGAACTACAATGTCAAAATTACATGAAACACAGCTTGGCGTCGTCGACCCACAGGACGTACTCGTCTGCCCAACGGTCGTTTTTACATTTCTGCCGTGCTACCAATCGGGTAAACACTAACGGCTCCCCGCTCCCAGCTACCGAATGGACGCTGTGTCTTAAGCTACGTGGTTGGCCGCGGGTGTAAAACCTGCTACGATCAAAGTCTATCTCTCTGCAGTCCGAGCTCTGCATATTGAACAAGCTTTTGGTGATCCTTTGAAATATTGCCTTCGTCTACAACGCGTTATCAAAGGTATTAAGCGGGCAAGGGTACTTCGCCTGATAAACGTTGCCTATCACACCGGATATCTTGCGTGCTACTTACTCTCGCCTCGATTCTGCGGTATACGACGACATTTTATTCTGGGCTGCTTGTTGTTGGCGTATTTCGGCTTTCTACGATCTTCAGAGTTACCCTGCCCAGTGACGCCAGCTTCTCTTCAGCTCTTCATCTCTCCGTAAATGACATTACCGTTGACCGGGTTTATAACCCGGCGTATATCCAAGTCCGAATCAAAGTGTCAAAAACCGACCCGTTTCGCCAAGGTTGTGTCATTACACTTGGGATAGGTCGTGACCTATCACACCTATAACACCGTTATGCCCCGTCGAAGCCATGTTAAATTACCTGGATCGTCGTGGTGGTGCCTCTGGTTCCCTATTTATTCGATCTAATGGTCTCCTACTTACACGTGCTTTCTTCACGGAGCGTCTACGCAAGTTGTTAGAGGCAGCTGGTTTACCGGTCATTTTAGGAGCCACCGTTTTCGAATTGGTGCGGCTACGTCGGCGGCTTTAGCGGGGGTCCCGGAGCACCTGATCCTAACTTTGGGACGGTGGACCAGCACCGCCTACTTATCTTATACGGACTCCTCGCACTTTGTTATCTAACATAACAAAAATAATTTGCTAAGTGCGACTTAAATAATGTGATTAGTAGTTCGAGGTTGTTCCTTCGTCTGTCTTCTTCGCGTGTCTGCTCAGTTGTGGTAGGTGCCGGCATCCTGTGGCCCGTTGGACAGCGGTCAGTTGTTGGAGATAGTGCCATGGCAATCTGCCAAGGCACTTCCTCTTCAGGCGCACAACTTGTCGTGCGCTTGAAGGGACTGACCGTCTTGGTGGTCTGCCTTGGCAGAGTTGTCATGGCAAACGCCTATTGCTTCTCTGATTACCCTAATTGCTATTGCTTAGTTTGCTGGCTATTTGCTCATGGCCCAATTGCTTACAGTTACTTTGCTTGCTAACAAGGCTACATTGCTGACTAGCCTGGGCTAGATTGCTGACTAGCCCGGTCACCAACGGCACCTACCTCCAAACAACGCATATTCTGCAGTTAATGGAGTGTGGGCTCCATTAATATGCCATGCCTCCAAACAACGTCTTTGATGATACCGTGGATTGCTGGTGATAATTTTTTAATCATGATCTCATGAATAGTTCAGCACGCGTGCTCCGGCAAAGCAAAATTTTCTTTTTTGAAAAAGAAAACAGCCTTTTGGTGCTCTTTCAACCGCGTACCAAACTGACGTTTAGTCTGGTCGAGGTATCCTAATTACAGTCATTGAACGCAATGGAATAAAGAGCATTTTTTCTCTGTTCATTTTAAAGGATAAATGACTGGGGCTAATCATCCTTACTTGCACCCAGTGGCTGAATTGCGAAGGACGCAGATCAACGTGGCCGTGTCGAGGCATATCAAAGGCGCTCCAAGCATCCGCCAACGACACAGTTCAGACCACGGATCACAGCTAAGATGTTAGGTGTTGATTTTATGAAGATGCTACGATCCTCAGTTTTTGCAAAAATATGACCCAACGTTAAGAAAGGCTTTTGCGCCAATTTTACGTAGAAACAACCAGAACCGCAAAACCCAAAATTTTCTGAAAATCACCAAATTTTCATTTTCAGTGGTAGTGCGTGGTGGTATAACTGGTTTTAAACTATTTTTATAAAAAATCATCAGGATAGTTATTTGCCTTCAAAACGTCACACACATACTGTGCTCATTTCCCTCAAATCGGAACTAGATGGTATGCCCTGGGCTCTCAAAAACAAAGTTCTACAAACGGACTTCTTATCTATGGCATATGCGATGATGAAAGTCAAATGAAAGGTACAGCACTTTTCAGTGCGCGTAAACCCCAGGTTCCCGCGGTCTGTTCTCTTGACAATTAAATCCAAAAAAAGCAAACTTCGATTCGTTTACTGGTAAAGTAGCTAATGTCCTTTGTTCAATATTTTCGATTACTAAATTAACAATGAGAGCAGATACTGGGAACCCCATGGCTGTGCCAAAAACCTGTCAGATAGTATGTGACGTCATACGCAAAACTAGTTGTGTTACGCTGTCATTGCTAATTTAGTGAGAATAAATTATTAATCAAACAAACATTTGTTGCAATACCATGTTTATTCTTTATTGCTGAGCTTTTCACCTGTTGACTCAGGCCTTCATCCGAGCAAAAAAGTCGAAAGCAATAAATCAGCAATAAAAAAAACATGTGGTGTTTCCACAACTTCTTGCTTGTATTACAATTTGCCACCATGCAAAACATTCAAAGAGTTAAACATGCAAAATTAAGTTAATTTTCCTTACATTTCTCAGCTAATTTCGAGGGGTTGAAGTGGTCCAGGGGCATTGCCCAAACCATCAAGGGTACGTGGCTAAAAAAAGCTTGAGAAACCCTGGTGTAGACATTTGGGTACATTGGCAAAAACAATAAAGCACCTGTGTATTAATTAAAAATTGTGTAAACCTAGATATCATTGAAAAGCTTATGTACTGCAACTGGTTACAACACTATGCTAAAATATTTTGGTCTATTAAAAAGGAAAAAATTATTTCACACTTGTCAGATAATTCATTATAATTTATACATCATCCGGGACATACGCCTTAACGTAAATACATGTACGAAAAAAGATGGAGGAACTTTTAGTATGGAATTTGTAGTAGAGATTAAATTTCGATTCGTACTTCATACTTTTACATGGTGTCAGGTGTGGGGTTGATGATGTTCTGACAACCATAGTACAACAATCTATTCAATACACTGGTGTAAGTGAAAGAGTGAATTTACAACTACATTAAAACGCTTTGAACAAGCGAATACGCCGAATAGGACATGGCGACGAGTGCCTCGGCCTCGTTCATCGACAAGGGGCCGTCAATGGATTGGAGCGCTGACGACAACATATATAGCCGCTTTAAAATGTGGAAACAAAGATGCGAGCTATTATCTACTGGCCCCATAGCGAAGATAGGAAAGGAAACAAAGTGTAAACACCTACTGTACTGGTCTGGAGAACGTGGAATAGAGCTCTTTAACACCTGGGACCTAGGAACAGAGGAACAGAAAAAGCTGGAAAACGACTGGGAAAATTTCGGAAGCTACGTAAAGCCTCACTCAAACGAGTTGATCGCAGTTTGGGAGCTGCACAACCTTCGTCAAGGTACGTTATCTTTAGAAGAATTTATTGCTAAGCTCAGAATTCTCATTAAGGAAGCTAATTATCCAGTAGATCATTATGATCGATTTTTGAGAGACTTCCTTGTCCTTGGAATGAATTCTGACCGTGTCAGAAAAGAAGGAAACACACTCACTTTTAACAAAGCTCGACAAATGGCAAAAACCGAGGAGTCAGCAGACAAACAACTCCAGTTGATGAACACTGAAGTACACCCCATCAATTCAAACAAAATATTTCAGAACAAAAGAAACCAGCCTAGAAACAACCCAGGGGCCAACCCAAGCAAAGTTCAAGACTGCAGAAATTGTGGCTGGGGTCCCCACTCTCGAGAACAGTGTCCGGCAAAAAATGGCACTACTGCCAAAAGGTAGGACACCTATAGCTAAGGTGTGTCTGTCAAAGCTGAGAAATAAGAATGTGCATGAAATTGTAGCTGCTAATGATAACCTGAACCAAATCTGAACCACAGCCACCCCAAGTACCAGGTGACCATGTGTTTCTAGGCCCAATAGAAGCAACACCCCTGGCTACAAATGTATTGTACATACTATCTCATGCAAGGAAAAAGCTATGCTAGAAGTTTCTTTGGCATCGAGTCCAGAAGAAAAACAAATATATGCCCTTTGTAAAATAGACTCAGGTGCAGACACAAACATTATACCCAAGTCCTTATTCCAGCAGCTACTGTAAGCCGTGGAAAACATGAGTTAAAACAACCTACAATTAAGTTAACAGCATATGGTGGGACCAATATACCAAACCTGGGTTCTTGCCATGTCTATGTGAAGGTTCCCAACAACCCCAGTTCCAAGGTAATCCAAGCACAGATTGTTGATGTCCATGGGCCTGCAATAATTGGTAATACCTCAGCACAGGCTCTCGATCTCTTAAAGCTAAATTGGGTCATCGAAGCCAAAAGCAACACTGGCAGTACTATTCCACCAGTCACCCACCCAGTCAAGCAAGACCTAAACACATCAACCAGTCCACAGAAAGTCAAGCTCGTTGACGTACAAGGCAAGCAGCACCCTTCCCCCCCTGACAAAAGATTACCTTTTGAAAGAATATCGAGATGTTTTCACTGGAATTGGCTGCTTTCCAGGAGCTCTATACCACATTGAAACAGTTGAAGATGCCATTCCTATCCAACATGCCCCAAGACAAGTCCCGGTCCAATTACAGCCAGCTTACATAGAACTAGAAGAGTTAAATAAGTTGGTGGAATCTGGAATCCTAAGTGAAGTGCAAGATGTGTACAAGGAAACCCGTGACCTCAACAAAGCCATCAAGCGCAACCCTTATTATGTGAGAACTATAGACGATGTGATACCAAAGGTGAGTGGTGCAACCCACTTCAGTATTTTAGATGCACGTAGCGGTTTCTGGCAAGTCGAGCTTGACGATGAGAGCAGTCGACTATGCACCTTCAGCACCCCATAGGGCAAATACAGACGGAGAAGACTCCCCTTTGGCCTCACCTGTAGTGGAGACATATTCCAAGAGAAGATGGACACCATCTTTGGAACACTGAATGGCCTGAGTGGAATCGCTGATGATACTTTCATCTATGGCAAAAGTGACGCTGCACATGATCAACACATACTTGACGTCTTGGACACAGCAAGAGAGAACAATGGAAGGTTCAACCCAGATAAGTTCCAGTTCAAAGTTGAAGAAACATCATTCTTTGGGTTTACATGGACCCCTGGTGGAATCAGACCGGATGATCATAAGATCAAAGAAATCAGAGCTACAGTATGCCACAGCCAAAGAACATGGCAGAACCGCAGTCCTTCTTGGGCATGGTAAACTACTGTACCTAAATAGATTCTCTCCAATTCTGGCACACATATCATTGCCTCTACGACAGTTAATGAAGAAAGATGTACCATTCACCTGGCAACCTGAGCAGCAGCAAGCGTTTCAGTCTGTCAAGCAAGTGATTACCGAAGCTCCACTTCTTACCTATTAAGATGCTGAGAAGAAAAACTTGATCCAATCAGACACCAGCATGAAAGGAATTGGATGTGTATTGATACAAGAAGGCAGACCAGTATGTTATGCAAGCCGCTCACTCACTGAAACTGAGTCGCAATACAGTAACATAGAGAGAGAGCTGCTCACTGCCAGTTGGTCCTTGGAGAAATTCAACCATTACGTCTTTGGCAAGAAGGTGGTTATCGAAACAGACCATAAACCCCTTGAAAGTATATGGAAGAATAGTACAACAAGTGCATCACCACGCCTACAGAGGCTTCTCCTGAAAATGTCAAAGTACGACGTAGAGCTGTGATATATCCAAGGGAAGACCAACGTTATAGCTGATGTCCTCTCCAGAGTTAGCTGTATGGAACCTACTGCAGATGACAATGAAGTGCCATTGATCGAAGTCAACGCAATTACAAGCACTCTGCCAGCAACCCCCGCCAGATTAGATGAAATACGTGAGTACACAAAACAAAATGTTATACTCAGTCATCTCAAAGAAATCATACACCATGGTTGGCCAGAGTATCCAAATGAGTGCCCTCCAGACAGACCTGAAAGAATTCTGGAATTTCAGAGAAGACCTAAGCGTCGAAAACGGACTGGTTCTAAAAGGACACTGAATCATCATTCCAAGTGAATTACGTACACAGATGCTCCAGATTGTACATTATGGCCATATGGGTAGCGAGAAGTGTCTGCTGAAAGCAAAGGACTGTTTGTTCCAGCCAGGGATCTCAAAAGACATCAAGGACATGACTGCCAGCTGCGCCACCTGCATGCAGCACTCCAAGCAACAGCCGAAAGAACCACTATGACCACACACGGTACCCACCTTTCCATGGCAGAAACTTGGCGCAGACCTGTTTCACTACCAAGGCGCACAGTATCTACTAGTGGCCGACTACTACAGCAAGTAACCAGTCCTGAGAAAACTGAACTCAATTACATACTGTACATCAGCTGCCGCAATAAATCACCTGAAGTCAATCTTCGCAGAGCATGGAATACCAGAAACCTCAGTGGTCTCTGAAAATGGCCCGCAGTACAACAGTCGAGAGTTTGCAGCCTTCTGCAACTAGTGGAGTATTGAACATGTTACCAGGTCACCGCTATACATGTGTTGCAGGAAGAGTAAAGGAAGAATCTGATAAGCCTAACTCATACATCGTCGAGACACCCAATGGATCCGAGCTAAGGCGTAACAGAATACACCTTAAACCCACAGGCCAAGAGAAAGTACAACAAACAGATCAATTGCTGAGCAACCAAGACAGCCCTGTCTCTGAATTTGGTTTCCAAGAAGCAGGAGGACATACTGTGGAATTGGAAATAGCATGCACAACCAACCCGCAAACTAGAAACATTGATGAACCAAAAAAGAAACCTCCCAACAACCAGGAGTGGCTGTGTTGTAAAGAAGCCAAATAGGCTGGACTTATAAATCTTATAAACTATAAACAGAACAACACTCATAGTGTATAGAACATCAAGATTATATATTACATAATCAACATCTGTGCTTCAGGGAGGAGATGTCACATAATTCATTATAATTTATACATCATCCGGGACTTACGCCTTGATGTACATGTATATAAATACATGTAAGAAAAAAGATGGAGGAACTTTTTGTATGGACTTTGTAGTAGATATTAAACTTCATACTTTTACAACACTCGCCTTGCTTGAACATTACATTTTTACTTTTACTTTAAGAAGCTTAAGCGTTGCATACATTAGGTTCAAAGTTTTAATTGTACTTGTGACGTTAAAATGGTGTTATGAAATAACCAAGGTTAGCGGTGAATGGGGAGAACCAGCATGGGAGCGCTCGAAACAAACAACTAGGTGCATTGGGCAGCAGGGTCATTACACCTTTAAATGGCTTGCTGGAAGGTTGGAGAAAACGTGCTCCAGACTGACCGGTTTTTATCAGTATAAATTAAAGATTTAATAATAATAATAAAAAGGAAACTTTTTACCCTGTTAGTTTACACATTGTCTGCCTGTCTAGCCAGTTCGAGTCATCTTAATTCTTAAATAGTTATAAAAAAGACTGACTTTCTATTTTCATTCTTTTCTCAACCAACTGACACAGCAACTAAGCCCTGAGAAAAAATTTGTCTCTCAAATTGGTCTAGCCAAAGAAAAAAAGCTAATTTGTTTTAAAATTTATCCAATATAGTGAGAATATTAGAATAATGCAACAATGTTCATAAAGAATACTCACCAGCTATTCGGAGACCAGAACTGCCACCTTCAGTTTTGGTTGTAATATCGCAACCTTTGCTGATCAAGTACTGCACCACATGAAATTGGTTAGCAAAGCATGCATGATGAAAAGGTGAGTAACCATTTTTGGCTCGAGATTCTATGTCAGCACCATGCTGCACAAGATAGTCGACCACTGCTGGATGTCGTCCTAAGCATGCATAATGAAGGGCAGTAAGGCCATGATCGTCTCTAGAAGTGATATCACTTCCTTTAATAAGAAGTAGCTTCACAACTTCCAAATGACCCCCGAAACTGGCCAGATGAAGAGGAGAGGAACCCTCTTTGGCTTTACAATGAACATTGGCTCCGTTTTTAATAAGATAATCGACTATATCGATGTGTCCTATAAAGAATGCAAAATAAAGGAATATTATTATGTTTTCGTTTACTGCTTTGACTTCTGATTTGTGATCAATCAATATTTGAACATTTCTAGTTACCTCTACGAGCTGCGAAGTGTAGAGGAGTTCCTTTCAAGTATCCTCCCTTTACTTTTATGTCTGCTCCCCCATCAATCAACTCTTTCACTTTATTCAAGTCGCCACGCTCTGCAGCCAGCCATAACTCCATTTAGACGGCCGGCCAACCTCAATAAAAGTGCCTGGAAAACACCTTTGATGGCATTTCGTGTTACAAGCAGGCAACCACCACAGAAATGTAGCTTAGACTTCGACAAAGACGACTAGGCCGGTTGCCATCCGAGTTTCGGGATTTTTATGTGAAAATTTTGAGGTTTTCTACAGCTACTTCACGCGCTACGAGCTGGATTGAAAATTCCAAGTTCGGTTTCCTTAGCAACAATTTCGTTCGGGTACTTTCTTGTGATTGGCCAGGTTATAATTACATAGCCAATGAGAACACGCGAATCAAAACAAGCCCCCCGGCACTTAGATACCGGCGCATTTTTAATGCAAATTTAATATTCGATCTCAAGTTTTTATATTGAGCGAAATCAGGCTATTATTTTATTGCAAGAAGGCAAAAGTACAACAACTGAAAGTTTGTATAAGATTGTAGATATATTCAAGCGTTTATTGTTATAAAATATTATTACAATATCGTAATTTTATTAGGTGTTGACATCTATCTTGTCGGGGTGTTGAGAGGTGCAGATTTGACTTTGTCAATTTGACATCGTTTGGCGTTTTTATTTAAAAAGTTTACTGTTTTATACTCGTGTACAACAAAGCGACTAAATAAATAAATGTTAAACAATGGCTTCAACATCGGGTTCGAAACGTAAACTGCCGAATATAATCCCCGTTACGGTTTTAAAAAAGAAGAAGGAAGAACCGGAGTATTCCCTAGATGCTTGTTTGTTTTGCCAAAAACCCAGTGACCTGTGTTGTTTCTCCGCAGATGGAAGAGAGTTGTACAATCTGCAATAGAAAGAAGGGAATTAAACGACGTTATACAATTAGTAGCATAATTGATAGGGCACTTCACATCATTGGCAATAACCAAAATTGTTCGGATGTTAAAATGGCATCATGCATATTAAAGTCGAGCTAAGCAGTCATCTCTATTCCCTTGTCCATCTATTATTTTTATAACCTTACTTACCTTTCTTTGAAACTGTACCCAGCACTTCAAATGATACTTACTGTACCCTCTGCTACTACTAATATTTTGCCAGTCTGACATGCATGGTAGAATCTAACTCTGACAGATCTATTATTTTTTGGGAGAGCTCCATTGTTGCACTTGGCAAAACATACACACCTTCCAGTCAATAGCTTTTTTCCTGTTACTATGTGTGGAAGGTTGCTTAGTACTTAGACCTTTTGTACAATTCAAGTCTGCTTCGTCTAAAACTGCCTCATGTTTTTTTCGTAGCCTAGTTAGCTTTCGCTGGTGCATAAAGTTACTACGTGCAGACATAATTACAGGGTTAGGGTTTATAGGTCATGTGTATGATATGGGAAGGGTCTGGCTTTACATGTACTACACCAAAATGTGTCAAAAAGAAAATCTTGAACTTCCACAATGGTATACTACATGGTGAAGTTCTTTTTACAACGATGTTAAACAACTACTAGGTGAAAAGGCTGGTTTTGTTCGACCAATTGATGCAAGATCACACCTCCTCACATACCCCAGTGATAAGTGTAATTTTGTTATTGCTGAACATTTGACTACTGAACAGGTTACAGTAGACGATGAGTTAGTTGCTGATGACAACTCTGATGAAGTTGTTCCTCTGCAAAATAACATGTTAGTAGATTTGATCCATACTGCCCTACACATCCAAAATGATTTGGAAAAAATGCCAGGTCATAATGCTGGATGGACTGGCATTGACCAAGAGCATGTCACCAGAGTTATACCAGATAGCTTGTACCTTTTCATTCAATTTGCTTTTGGTGCAAATGAATGAAGATTGTTTGCAGATAATTTGTGATTCATTCTTCAATTGTGTTTGGTAACCGAAGACGATTTGGTGCGACTATTTCAGCAGCAATTAAGGTGCTATTTGAAATAGAGACAAGAGAGTGAGATTTCAGCCATGGGATATTCTTCTCAGTCTTTGGAAGCCCAAACTCTTGACAGCAGTGTATACTTTCAATACTTGGCTATACAGACAGACAAGAATCTCTAATTTCATGGACTATCTGAATAACTAACTCTGGCTTTCAACCAAAACACTGGGGGAAATTGGCCAAATGTCTGGAAGAGAACATCTCGGTTGTTGTTCAAATGGTTGTTGTTCAAATGGTCGCTGTGAAAAGTCTTCTGCTGCCAAATACATCTGGGCAACGGACCACAAAATTATTTGGAAAGAAGCTTCTCTCATCTGTACTGAAGATAACTACTTCTCTGCTTGGATTAGGAAATCAACAAGAATTCACAAGCATCAAACTATTTCTCAAGAAGGCCAACCTCTCAACGATAAATTATAGACAGCACTTTTCAAAATAATTATAAGCTTACCATAAGCTTTAGCGAACACAAATACGGTAAACAAATATTGTTAAACGAAATCAGAATTAAATATAAAACTTAAAGACAGTACATACATTTACCAGATCCAAAGTTAATATTTATGTTTAAGTGATAAGTCATAACGAACAACAACTCAGTTTGGTTCGCTAGCTCTGGGACGACCTGCTTTGCTTTAAAAGGAAATATATTATGGTTGTATCTGCAAATTACCAAAACCAACTGTAGCCCATAATATAAAGGACTTTACCGTAGCTACCAGATCCCAAAAAATTATAAAACTTTACAAATTTACCTTCTTGTCGCCTTTCTTCGAGGTGTTGTGTTCAAATTTAGGTGTATCCACGCCATGTTTCTTGTTTGTTTGTCATTGTGGCTGATGCGAATTATGACTCCGAAACTTTACACGCGCTGATTGGATGACAGAAAAACATTAGCCAATCATCGTAAAACATTAGGACTCATTTCATTGCTTCACCAAATTTCCATCTGTCGTCAACGCGGAACATCAAAGCAGTAGTGTGCTTTCAAAAAACTCCAAATTTTTATATTGAAATCCCGAATTACGGATGGCAACCCCCCAATCCTTCAAAGTAAACACTATTCGATGCGATCTAGCGTGGTTGCCTGCTTGTAACAAAGAATGCCATCAACAGTAATATTTTGGATCCTTGGCCGGCCGTCTAATAAGCGTTTTTCATCATTTTGAACGTGGCAAAACTGCCAAAATCGAAAAGTTGTGGGAATCACTCCAAATGTGTTGTTTTGCTAGTTTCTGGTCAGAAACATCATTTTCACCGATAATTTGTCATTTGGAGCCTTATTTAAGAAAAAAACATGGTTTCGACTCAGAATGGCGAGATAAGCGTTTTTCATCATTTTGAACGTGGCAAAACTGCCAAAATCGAAAAGTTGTGGGAATCACTCCAAATGTGTTGTTTTGCTAGTTTCTGGTCAGAAACATCATTTTCACCGATAATTTGTCATTTGGAGCCTTATTTAAGAAAAAAACATGGTTTCGACTCAGAATGGCGAGATAAGCGTTTTTCATCATTTTGAACGTGGCAAAACTGCCAAAATCGAAAAGTTGTGGGAATCACTCCAAATGTGTTGTTTTGCTAGTTTCTGGTCAGAAACATCATTTTCACCGATAATTTGTCATTTGGAGCCTTATTTAAGAAAAAAACATGGTTTCGACTCAGAATGGCGAGATAAGCGTTTTTCATCATTTTGAACGTGGCAAAACTGCCAAAATCGAAAAGTTGTGGGAATCACTCCAAATGTGTTGTTTTGCTAGTTTCTGGTCAGAAACATCATTTTCACCGATAATTTGTCATTTGGAGCCTTATTTAAGAAAAAAACATGGTTTCGACTCAGAATGGCGAGATAAGCGTTTTTCATCATTTTGAACGTGGCAAAACTGCCAAAATCGAAAAGTTGTGGGAATCACTCCAAATGTGTTGTTTTGCTAGTTTCTTGTCAGAAACATCATTTTCACCGATAATTTGTCATTTGGAGCCTTATTTAAGAAAAAAACATGGTTTCGACTCAGAATGGCGAGATAAGCGTTTTTCATCATTTTGAACGTGGCAAAACTGCCAAAATCGAAAAGTTGTGGGAATCACTCCAAATGTGTTGTTTTGCTAGTTTCTGGTCAGAAACATCATTTTCACCGATAATTTGTCATTTGGAGCCTTATTTAAGAAAAAAACATGGTTTCGACTCAGAATGGCGAGATAAGCGTTTTTCATCATTTTGAACGTGGCAAAACTGGCAAAATCGAAAAGTTGTGGGAATCACTCCAAATGTGTTGTTTTTGCTAGTTTCTGGTCAGAAACATCATTTTCACCGATAATTTGTCATTTGGAGCCTTATTTAAGAAAAAAACATGGTTTCGACTCAGAATGGCGAGATAAGCGTTTTTCATCATTTTGAACGTGGCAAAACTGCCAAAATCGAAAAGTTGTGGGAATCACTCCAAATGTGTTGTTTTGCTAGTTTCTGGTCAGAAACATCATTTTCACCGATAATTTGTCATTTGGAGCCTTATTTAAGAAAAAAACATGGTTTCGACTCAGAATGGCGAGATAAGCGTTTTTCATCATTTTGAACGTGCCAAAACTGCCAAAATCGAAAAGTTGTGGGAATCACTCCAAATGTGTTGTTTTGCTAGTTTCTGGTCAGAAACATCATTTTCACCGATAATTTGTCATTTGGAGCCTTATTTAAGAAAAAAAACATGGTTTCGACTCAGAATGGCGAGATAAGCGTTTTTCATCATTTTGAACGTGGCAAAACTGCCAAAATCGAAAAGTTGTGGGAATCACTCCAAATGTGTTGTTTTGCTAGTTTCTGGTCAGAAACATCATTTTCACCGATAATTTGTCATTTGGAGCCTTATTTAAGAAAAAAACATGGTTTCGACTCAGAATGGCGAGATAAGCGTTTTTCATCATTTTGAACGTGGCAAAACTGCCAAAATCGAAAAAGTTGTGGGAATCACTCCAAATGTGTTGTTTTGCTAGTTTCTGGTCAGAAACATCATTTTCACCGATAATTTGTCATTTGGAGCCTTATTTAAGAAAAAAACATGGTTTCGACTCAGAATGGCGAGATAAGCGTTTTTCATCATTTTGAACGTGGCAAAACTGCCAAAATCGAAAAGTTGTGGGAATCACTCCAAATGTGTTGTTTTGCTAGTTTCTGGTCAGAAACATCATTTTCACCGATAATTTGTCATTTGGAGCCTTATTTAAGAAAAAAACATGGTTTCGACTCAGAATGGCGAGATAAGCGTTTTTCATCATTTTGAACGTGGCAAAACTGCCAAAATCGAAAAGTTGTGGGAATCACTCCAAATGTGTTGTTTTGCTAGTTTCTGGTCAGAAACATCATTTTCACCGATAATTTGTCATTTGGAGCCTTATTTGAGAAAAAAACATGGTTTCGACTCAGAATGGCGAGATAAGCGTTTTTCATCATTTTGAACGTGGCAAAACTGCCAAAATCGAAAAGTTGTGGGAATCACTCCAAATGTGTTGTTTTGCTAGTTTCTGGTCAGAAACATCATTTTCACCGATAATTTTTCATTTGGAGCCTTATTTAAGAAAAAAACATGGTTTCGACTCAGAATGGCGAGATAAGCGTTTTTCATCATTTTGAACGTGGCAAAACTGCCAAAATCGAAAAGTTGTGGGAATCACTCCAAATGTGTTGTTTTGCTAGTTTCTGGTCAGAAACATCATTTTCACCGATAATTTGTCATTTGGAGCCTTATTTAAGAAAAAAACATGGTTTCGACTCAGAATGGCGAGATAAGCGTTTTTCATCATTTTGAACGTGGCAAAACTGCCAAAATCGAAAAGTTGTGGGAATCACTCCAAATGTGTTGTTTTGCTAGTTTCTGGTCAGAAACATCATTTTCACCGATAATTTGTCATTTGGAGCCTTATTTGAGAAAAAAAACTCGTTTCGACTCAGAATGGCGAGATAAGCGTTTTTCATCATTTTGAACGTGGCAAAACTGCCAAAATCGAAAAGTTGTGGGAATCACTCCAAATGTGTTGTTTTGCTAGTTTCTGGTCAGAAACATCATTTTCACCGATAATTTGTCATTTGGAGCCTTATTTGAGAAAAAAAACTTTTTTCGACTCAGAATGGCGAGATAAGCGTTTTTCATCATTTTGAACGTGGCAAAACTGCCAAAATCGAAAAAGTTGTGGGAATCACTCCAAATGTGTTGTTTTGCTAGTTTCTGGTCAGAAACATCATTTTCACCGATAATTTGTCATTTGGAGCCTTACTTGAGAAAAAAAACTTTTTTCGACTCAGAATGGCGAGATAAGCGTTTTTCATCATTTTGAACGTGGCAAAACTGCCAAAATCGAAAAGTTGTGGGAATCACTCCAAATGTGTTGTTTTGCTAGTTTCTGGTCAGAAACATCATTTTCACCGATAATTTGTCATTTGGAGCCTTATTTGAGAAAAAAAACTTTTTTCGACTCAGAATGGCGAGATAAGCGTTTTTCATCATTTTGAACGTGGCAAAACTGCCAAAATCGAAAAGTTGTGGGAATCACTCCAAATGTGTTGTTTTGCTAGTTTCTGGTCAGAAACATCATTTTCACCGATAATTTGTCATTTGGAGCCTTATTTAAGAAAAAAACATGGTTTCGACTCAGAATGGCGAGATAAGCGTTTTTCATCATTTTGAACGTGGCAAAACTGCCAAAATCGAAAAGTTGTGGGAATCACTCCAAATGTGTTGTTTTGCTAGTTTCTGGTCAGAAACATCATTTTCACCGATAATTTGTCATTTGGAGCCTTATTTGAGAAAAAAAACTTTTTCGACTCAGAATGGCGAGATAAGCGTTTTTCATCATTTTGAACGTGGCAAAACTGCCAAAATCGAAAAGTTGTGGGAATCACTCCAAATGTGTTGTTTTGCTAGTTTCTGGTCAGAAACATCATTTTCACCGATAATTTTTCATTTGGAGCCTTATTTGAGAAAAAAACATGGTTTCGACTCAGAATGGCGAGATAAGCGTTTTTCATCATTTTGAACGTGGCAAAACTGCCAAAATCGAAAAGTTGTGGGAATCACTCCAAATGTGTTGTTTTGCTAGTTTCTGGTCAGAAACATCATTTTCACCGATAATTTGTCATTTGGAGCCTTATTTGAGAAAAAAACTTGTTTCGACTCAGAATGGCGAGATAAGCGTTTTTCATCATTTTGAACGTGGCAAAACTGCCAAAATCGAAAAGTTGTGGGAATCACTCCAAATGTGTTGTTTTGCTAGTTTCTGGTCAGAAACATCATTTTCACCGATAGTTTGTCATTTGGAGTCTTATTTAAAAAAAAAACTTGTTTCGACTCAGAATGGCGAGATAAGCGTTTTTCATCATTTTGAACGTGGCAAAACTGCCAAAATCGAAAAGTTGTGGGAATCACTCCAAATGTGTTGTTTTGCTAGTTTCTGGTCAGAAACATCATTTTCACCGATAATTTGTCATTTGGAGCCTTATTTGAGAAAAAAAACTTTTTTCGACTCAGAATGGCGAGATAAGCGTTTTTCATCATTTTGAACGTGGCAAAACTGCCAAAATCGAAAAGTTGTGGGAATCACTCCAAATGTGTTGTTTTGCTAGTTTCTGGTCAGAAACATCATTTTCACCGATAATTTGTCATTTGGAGCCTTATTTGAGAAAAAAACATGGTTTCGACTCAGAATGGCGAGATAAGCGTTTTTCATCATTTTGAACGTGGCAAAACTGCCAAAATCGAAAAGTTGTGGGAATCACTCCAAATGTGTTGTTTTGCTAGTTTCTGGTCAGAAACATCATTTTCACCGATAATTTGTCATTTGGAGCCTTATTTAAGAAAAAAAACATGGTTTCGACTCAGAATGGCGAGATAAGCGTTTTTCATCATTTTGAACGTGGCAAAACTGCCAAAATCGAAAAGTTGTGGGAATCACTCCAAATGTGTTGTTTTGCTAGTTTCTGGTCAGAAACATCATTTTCACCGATAATTTGTCATTTGGAGCCTTATTTGAGAAAAAAAACATGGTTTCGACTCAGAATGGCGAGATAAGCGTTTTTCATCATTTTGAACGTGGCAAAACTGCCAAAATCGAAAAGTTGTGGGAATCACTCCAAATGTGTTGTTTTGCTAGTTTCTGGTCAGAAACATCATTTTCACCGATAATTTGTCATTTGGAGCCTTATTTGAGAAAAAAACATGGTTTCGACTCAGAATGGCGAGATAAGCGTTTTTCATCATTTTGAACGTGGCAAAACTGCCAAAATCGAAAAGTTGTGGGAATCACTCCAAATGTGTTGTTTTGCTAGTTTCTGGTCAGAAACATCATTTTCACCGATAATTTGTCATTTGGAGCCTTATTTGAGAAAAAAAACTGGTTTCGACTCAGAATGGCGAGATAAGCGTTTTTCATCATTTTGAACGTGGCAAAACTGCCAAAATCGAAAAGTTGTGGGAATCACTCCAAATGTGTTGTTTTGCTAGTTTTCTGGTCAGAAACATCATTTTCACCGATAATTTGTCATTTGGAGCCTTATTTGAGAAAAAAAACTTTTTTCGACTCAGAATGGCGAGATAAGCGTTTTTCATCATTTTGAACGTGGCAAAACTGCCAAAATCGAAAAGTTGTGCGAATCACTCCAAATGTGTTGTTTTGCTAGTTTCTGGTCAGAAACATCATTTTCACCGATAATTTGTCATTTGGAGCCTTATTTGAGAAAAAAAACTTTTTTCGACTCAGAATGGCGAGATAAGCGTTTTTCATCATTTTGAACGTGGCAAAACTGCCAAAATCGAAAAGTTGTGGGAATCACTCCAAATGTGTTGTTTTGCTAGTTTCTGGTCAGAAACATCATTTTCACCGATAATTTGTCATTTGGAGCCTTATTTAAGAAAAAAAACATGGTTTCGACTCAGAATGGCGAGATAAGCGTTTTTCATCATTTTGAACGTGGCAAAACTGCCAAAATCGAAAAGTTGTGGGAATCACTCCAAATGTGTTGTTTTGCTAGTTTCTGGTCAGAAACATCATTTTCACCGATAATTTGTCATTTGGAGCCTTATTTGAGAAAAAAACTATTTCGACTCAGAATGGCGAGATAAGCGTTTTTCATCATTTTGAACGTGGCAAAACTGCCAAAATCGAAAAGTTGTGGGAATCACTCCAAATGTGTTGTTTTGCTAGTTTCTGGTCAGAAACATCATTTTCACCGATAATTTGTCATTTGGAGCCTTATTTAAGAAAAAAACATGGTTTCGACTCAGAATGGCGAGATAAGCGTTTTTCATCATTTTGAACGTGGCAAAACTGCCAAAATCGAAAAGTTGTGGGAATCACTCCAAATGTGTTGTTTTGCTAGTTTCTGGTCAGAAACATCATTTTCACCGATAATTTGTCATTTGGAGCCTTATTTGAGAAAAAAAACTTTTTTCGACTCAGAATGGCGAGATAAGCGTTTTTCATCATTTTGAACGTGGCAAAACTGCCAAAATCGAAAAGTTGTGGGAATCACTCCAAATGTGTTGTTTTGCTAGTTTCTGGTCAGAAACATCATTTTCACCGATAATTTGTCATTTGGAACCTTATTTGAGAAAAAAAACTCGTTTCGACTCAGAATGGCGAGATAAGCGTTTTTCATCATTTTGAACGTGGCAAAACTGCCAAAATCGAAAAGTTGTGGGAATCACTCCAAATGTGTTGTTTTTGCTAGTTTCTGGTCAGAAACATCATTTTCACCGATAATTTGTCATTTGGAGCCTTATTTAAGAAAAAAAACATGGTTTCGACTCAGAATGGCGAGATAAGCGTTTTTCATCATTTTGAACGTGGCAAAACTGCCAAAATCGAAAAGTTGTGGGAATCACTCCAAATGTGTTGTTTTGCTAGTTTCTGGTCAGAAACATCATTTTCACCGATAATTTGTCATTTGGAGCCTCATTTAAGAAAAAAACTGTTTCGACTCAGAATGGCGAGATAAGCGTTTTTCATCATTTTGAACGTGGCAAAACTGCCAAAATCGAAAAGTTGTGGGAATCACTCCAAATGTGTTGTTTTGCTAGTTTCTGGTCAGAAACATCATTTTCACCGATAATTTGTCATTTGGAACCTTATTTGAGAAAAAAAACTCGTTTCGACTCAGAATGGCGAGATAAGCGTTTTTCATCATTTTGAACGTGGCAAAACTGCCAAAATCGAAAAGTTGTGGGAATCACTCCAAATGTGTTGTTTTGCTAGTTTCTGGTCAGAAACATCATTTTCACCGATAATTTGTCATTTGGAGCCTTATTTGAGAAAAAAAACTTTTTTCGACTCAGAATGGCGAGATAAGCGTTTTTCATCATTTTGAACGTGGCAAAACTGCCAAAATCGAAAAGTTGTGGGAATCACTCCAAATGTGTTGTTTTGCTAGTTTCTGGTCAGAAACATCATTTTCACCGATAATTTGTCATTTGGAGCCTTATTTGAGAAAAAAAACTGGTTTCGACTCAGAATGGCGAGATAAGCGTTTTTCATCATTTTGAACGTGGCAAAACTGCCAAAATCGAAAAGTTGTGGGAATCACTCCAAATGTGTTGTTTTGCTAGTTTCTGGTCAGAAACATCATTTTCACCGATAATTTGTCATTTGGAGCCTTATTTGAGAAAAAACATGGTTTCGACTCAGAATGGCGAGATAAGCGTTTTTCATCATTTTGAACGTGGCAAAACTGCCAAAATCGAAAAGTTGTGGGAATCACTCCAAATGTGTTGTTTTGCTAGTTTCTGGTCAGAAACATCATTTTCACCGATAATTTGTCATTTGGAGCCTTATTTGAGAAAAAAAACATGGTTTCGACTCAGAATGGCGAGATAAGCGTTTTTCATCATTTTGAACGTGGCAAAACTGCCAAAATCGAAAAGTTGTGGGAATCACTCCAAATGTGTTGTTTTGCTAGTTTCTGGTCAGAAACATCATTTTCACCGATAATTTGTCATTTGGAGCCTTATTTGAGAAAAAAAACTTTTTTCGACTCAGAATGGCGAGATAAGCGTTTTTCATCATTTTGAACGTGGCAAAACTGCCAAAATCGAAAAGTTGTGGGAATCACTCCAAATGTGTTGTTTTGCTAGTTTCTGGTCAGAAACATCATTTTCACCGATAATTTGTCATTTGGAACCTTATTTGAGAAAAAAAACTCGTTTCGACTCAGAATGGCGAGATAAGCGTTTTTCATCATTTTGAACGTGGCAAAACTGCCAAAATCGAAAAGTTGTGGGAATCACTCCAAATGTGTTGTTTTGCTAGTTTCTGGTCAGAAACATCATTTTCACCGATAATTTGTCATTTGGAGCCTTATTTGAGAAAAAAAACTTGTTTCGACTCAGAATGGCGAGATAAGCGTTTTTCATCATTTTGAACGTGGCAAAACTGCCAAAATCGAAAAGTTGTGGGAATCACTCCAAATGTGTTGTTTTGCTAGTTTCTGGTCAGAAACATCATTTTCACCGATAATTTGTCATTTGGAGCCTTATTTGAGAAAAAAAACTTTTTCGACTCAGAATGGCGAGATAAGCGTTTTTCATCATTTTGAACGTGGCAAAACTGCCAAAATCGAAAAGTTGTGGGAATCACTCCAAATGTGTTGTTTTGCTAGTTTCTGGTCAGAAACATCATTTTCACCGATAATTTGTCATTTGGAGCCTTATTTAAGAAAAAAACATGGTTTCGACTCAGAATGGCGAGATAAGCGTTTTTCATCATTTTGAACGTGGCAAAACTGCCAAAATCGAAAAGTTGTGGGAATCACTCCAAATGTGTTGTTTTGCTAGTTTCTGGTCAGAAACATCATTTTCACCGATAATTTGTCATTTGGAGCCTTATTTGAGAAAAAAACTTTTTTCGACCCAAAATGGCGAGATAAGCGTTTTTCATCATTTTGAACGTGGCAAAACTGCCAAAATCGAAAAGTTGTGGGAATCACTCCAAATGTGTTGTTTTGCTAGTTTCTGGTCAGAAACATCATTTTCACCGATAATTTGTCATTTGGAGCCTTATTTGAGAAAAAAAAACTTTTTTCGACTCAGAATGGCGAGATAAGCGTTTTTCATCATTTTGAACGTGGCAAAACTGCCAAAATCGAAAAGTTGTGGGAATCACTCCAAATGTGTTGTTTTGCTAGTTTCTGGTCAGAAACATCATTTTCACCGATAATTTGTCATTTGGAGCCTTATTTGAGAAAAAAAACTCGTTTCGACTCAGAATGGCGAGATAAGCGTTTTTCATCATTTTGAACGTGGCAAAACTGCCAAAATCGAAAAGTTGTGGGAATCACTCCAAATGTGTTGTTTTGCTAGTTTCTGGTCAGAAACATCATTTTCACCGATAATTTGTCATTTGGAGCCTTATTTGAGAAAAAAAACATGGTTTCGACTCAGAATGGCGAGATAAGCGTTTTTCATCATTTTGAACGTGGCAAAACTGCCAAAATCGAAAAGTTGAGGGAATCACTCCAAATGTGTTGTTTTGCTAGTTTCTGGTCAGAAACATCATTTTCACCGATAATTTGTCATTTGGAGCCTTATTTGAGAAAAAAAACTTGTTTTCGACTCAGAATGGCGAGATAAGCGTTTTTCATCATTTTGAACGTGGCAAAACTGCCAAAATCGAAAAGTTGTGGGAATCACTCCAAATGTGTTGTTTTGCTAGTTTCTGGTCAGAAACATCATTTTCACCGATAATTTGTCATTTGGAACCTTATTTGAGAAAAAAAAACTCGTTTCGACTCAGAATGGCGAGATAAGCGTTTTTCATCATTTTGAACGTGGCAAAACTGCCAAAATCGAAAAGTTGTGGGAATCACTCCAAATGTGTTGTTTTGCTAGTTTCTGGTCAGAAACATCATTTTCACCGATAATTTGTCATTTGGAGCCTTACTTGAGATAAAAAACTTTTTTCGACTCAGAATGGCGAGATAAGCGTTTTTCATCATTTTGAACGTGGCAAAACTGCCAAAATCGAAAAGTTGTGGGAATCACTCCAAATGTGTTGTTTTGCTAGTTTCTGGTCAGAAACATCATTTTCACCGATAATTTGTCATTTGGAGCCTTATTTGAGAAAAAAAACTTTTTCGACTCAGAATGGCGAGATAAGCGTTTTTCATCATTTTGAACGTGGCAAAACTGCCAAAATCGAAAAGTTGTGGGAATCACTCCAAATGTGTTGTTTTGCTAGTTTCTGGTCAGAAACATCATTTTCACCGATAATTTGTCATTTGGAGCCTTATTTGAGAAAAAAACATGGTTTCGACTCAGAATGGCGAGATAAGCGTTTTTCATCATTTTGAACGTGGCAAAACTGCCAAAATCGAAAAGTTGTGGGAATCACTCCAAATGTGTTGTTTTGCTAGTTTCTGGTCAGAAACATCATTTTCACCGATAATTTGTCATTTGGAGCCTTATTTAAGAAAAAAAACTTTTTTCGACTCAGAATGGCGAGATAAGCGTTTTTCATCATTTTGAACGTGGCAAAACTGCCAAAATCGAAAAGTTGTGGGAATCACTCCAAATGTGTTGTTTTGCTAGTTTCTGGTCAGAAACATCATTTTCACCGATAATTTGTCATTTGGAGCCTTATTTGAGAAAAAAAACTCGTTTCGACTCAGAATGGCGAGATAAGCGTTTTTCATCATTTTGAACGTGGCAAAACTGCCAAAATCGAAAAGTTGTGGGAATCACTCCAAATGTGTTGTTTTGCTAGTTTCTGGTCAGAAACATCATTTTCACCGATAATTTGTCATTTGGAGCCTTATTTGAGAAAAAAAACTTTTTTCGACTCAGAATGGCGAGATAAGCGTTTTTCATCATTTTGAACGTGGCAAAACTGCCAAAATCGAAAAGTTGTGGGAATCACTCCAAATTGTGTTGTTTTGCTAGTTTCTGGTCAGAAACATCATTTTCACCGATAATTTGTCATTTGGAGCCTTACTTGAGAAAAAAAACTTTTTTCGACTCAGAATGGCGAGATAAGCGTTTTTCATCATTTTGAACGTGGCAAAACTGCCAAAATCGAAAAGTTGTGGGAATCACTCCAAATGTGTTGTTTTGCTAGTTTCTGGTCAGAAACATCATTTTCACCGATAATTTGTCATTTGGAGCCTTATTTAAGAAAAAAACATGGTTTCGACTCAGAATGGCGAGATAAGCGTTTTTCATCATTTTGAACGTGGCAAAACTGCCAAAATCGAAAAGTTGTGGGAATCACTCCAAATGTGTTGTTTTGCTAGTTTCTGGTCAGAAACATCATTTTCACCGATAATTTTTCATTTGGAGCCTTATTTGAGAAAAAAACATCGATTCGACTCAGAATGGCGAGATAAGCGTTTTTCATCATTTTGAACGTGGCAAAACTGCCAAAATCGAAAAGTTGTGGGAATCACTCCAAATGTGTTGTTTTGCTAGTTTCTGGTCAGAAAACATCATTTTCACCGATAATTTGTCATTTGGAGCCTTATTTGAGAAAAAAAACTTTTTTCGACTCAGAATGGCGAGATAAGCGTTTTTCATCATTTTGAACGTGGCAAAACTGCCAAAATCGAAAAGTTGTGGGAATCACTCCAAATGTGTTGTTTTTGCTAGTTTCTGGTCAGAAACATCATTTTCACCGATAATTTGTCATTTGGAGCCTTATTTGAGAAAAAAACATGGTTTCGACTCCAGAATGGCGAGATAAGCGTTTTTTCATCATTTTGAACGTGGCAAAACTGCCAAAATCGAAAAGTTGTGGGAATCACTCCAAATGTGTTGTTTTGCTAGTTTCTGGTCAGAAACATCATTTTCACCGATAATTTGTCATTTGGAGCCTTATTTGAGAAAAAAAACTCGTTTCGACTCAGAATGGCGAGATAAGCGTTTTTCATCATTTTGAACGTGGCAAAACTGCCAAAATCGAAAAGTTGTGGGAATCACTCCAAATGTGTTGTTTTGCTAGTTTCTGGTCAGAAACATCATTTTCACCGATAATTTGTCATTTGGAGCCTTATTTGAGAAAAAAAACTTTTTTCGACTCAGAATGGCGAGATAAGCGTTTTTCATCATTTTGAACGTGGCAAAACTGCCAAAATCGAAAAGTTGTGGGAATCACTCCAAATGTGTTGTTTTGCTAGTTTCTGGTCAGAAACATCATTTTCACCGATAATTTGTCATTTGGAGCCTTATTTGAAAAAAAAACATGGTTTCGACTCAGAATGGCGAGATAAGCGTTTTTCATCATTTTGAACGTGGCAAAACTGCCAAAATCGAAAAGTTGTGGGAATCACTCCAAATGTGTTGTTTTGCTAGTTTCTGGTCAGAAACATCATTTTCACCGATAATTTGTCATTTGGAACCTTATTTGAGAAAAAAAAACTCGTTTCGACTCAGAATGGCGAGATAAGCGTTTTTCATCATTTTGAACGTGGCAAAACTGCCAAAATCGAAAAGTTGTGGGAATCACTCCAAATGTGTTGTTTTGCTAGTTTCTGGTCAGAAACATCATTTTCACCGATAATTTGTCATTTGGAGCCTTATTTGAGAAAAAAACATGGTTTCGACTCAGAATGGCGAGATAAGCGTTTTTCATCATTTTGAACGTGGCAAAACTGCCAAAATCGAAAAGTTGTGGGAATCACTCCAAATGTGTTGTTTTGCTAGTTTCTGGTCAGAAACATCATTTTCACCGATAATTTGTCATTTGGAGCCTTATTTGAGAGAAAAAAACTTTTTTCGACTCAGAATGGCGAGATAAGCGTTTTTCATCATTTTGAACGTGGCAAAACTGCCAAAATCGAAAAGTTGTGGGAATCACTCCAAATGTGTTGTTTTGCTAGTTTCTGGTCAGAAACATCATTTTCACCGATAATTTGTCATTTGGAACCTTATTTGAGAAAAAAAACTCGTTTCGACTCAGAATGGCGAGATAAGCGTTTTTCATCATTTTGAACGTGGCAAAACTGCCAAAATCGAAAAGTTGTGGGAATCACTCCAAATGTGTTGTTTTGCTAGTTTCTGGTCAGAAACATCATTTTCACCGATAATTTGTCATTTGGAGCCTTATTTGAGAAAAAAACATGGTTTCGACTCAGAATGGCGAGATAAGCGTTTTTCATCATTTTGAACGTGGCAAAACTGCCAAAATCGAAAAGTTGTGGGAATCACTCCAAATGTGTTGTTTTGCTAGTTTCTGGTCAGAAACATCATTTTCACCGATAATTTGTCATTTGGAGCCTTATTTAAGAAAAAACATGGTTTCGACTCAGAATGGCGAGATAAGCGTTTTTCATCATTTTGAACGTGGCAAAACTGCCAAAATCGAAAAGTTGTGGGAATCACTCCAAATGTGTTGTTTTGCTAGTTTCTGGTCAGAAACATCATTTTCACCGATAATTTGTCATTTGGAGCCTTATTTAAGAAAAAAACATGGTTTCGACTCAGAATGGCGAGATAAGCGTTTTTCATCATTTTGAACGTGGCAAAACTGCCAAAATCGAAAAGTTGTGGGAATCACTCCAAATGTGTTGTTTTGCTAGTTTCTGGTCAGAAACATCATTTTCACCGATAATTTGTCATTTGGAGCCTTATTTGAGAAAAAAACATGGTTTCGACTCAGAATGGCGAGATAAGCGTTTTTCATCATTTTGAACGTGGCAAAACTGCCAAAATCGAAAAGTTGTGGGAATCACTCCAAATGTGTTGTTTTGCTAGTTTCTGGTCAGAAACATCATTTTCACCGATAATTTGTCATTTGGAGCCTTATTTGAGAAAAAAAACATGGTTTCGACTCAGAATGGCGAGATAAGCGTTTTTCATCATTTTGAACGTGGCAAAACTGCCAAAATCGAAAAGTTGTGGGAATCACTCCAAATGTGTTGTTTTGCTAGTTTCTGGTCAGAAACATCATTTTCACCGATAATTTGTCATTTGGAGCCTTATTTGAGAAAAAAACATGGTTTCGACTCAGAATGGCGAGATAAGCGTTTTTCATCATTTTGAACGTGGCAAAACTGCCAAAATCGAAAAGTTGTGGGAATCACTCCAAATGTGTTGTTTTGCTAGTTTCTGGTCAGAAACATCATTTTCACCGATAATTTGTCATTTGGAGCCTTATTTGAGAAAAAAACTTTTTTCGACTCAGAATGGCGAGATAAGCGTTTTTCATCATTTTGAACGTGGCAAAACTGCCAAAATCGAAAAGTTGTGGGAATCATTCCAAATGTGTTGTTTTGCTAGTTTCTGGTCAGAAACATCATTTTCACCGATAATTTGTCATTTGGAGCCTTATTTGAGAAAAAAAACTTGTTTCGACTCAGAATGGCGAGATAAGCGTTTTTCATCATTTTGAACGTGGCAAAACTGCCAAAATCGAAAAGTTGAGGGAATCACTCCAAATGTGTTGTTTTGCTAGTTTCTGGTCAGAAACATCATTTTCACCGATAATTTGTCATTTGGAGCCTTATTTGAGAAAAAAAACTTTTTTCGACTCAGAATGGCGAGATAAGCGTTTTTCATCATTTTGAACGTGGCAAAACTGCCAAAATCGAAAAGTTGAGGGAATCACTCCAAATGTGTTGTTTTGCTAGTTTCTGGTCAGAAACATCATTTTCACCGATAATTTGTCATTTGGAGCCTTATTTGAGAAAAAAAACTCGTTTCGACTCAGAATGGCGAGATAAGCGTTTTTCATCATTTTGAACGTGGCAAAACTGCCAAAATCGAAAAGTTGTGGGAATCACTCCAAATGTGTTGTTTTGCTAGTTTCTGGTCAGAAACATCATTTTCACCGATAATTTGTCATTTGGAGCCTTATTTGAGAAAAAAAACTTTTTTCGACTCAGAATGGCGAGATAAGCGTTTTTCATCATTTTGAACGTGGCAAAACTGCCAAAATCGAAAAGTTGTGGGAATCACTCCAAATGTGTTGTTTTGCTAGTTTCTGGTCAGAAACATCATTTTCACCGATAATTTGCCATTTGGAGCCTTATTTGAGAAAAAAAACTCGTTTCGACTCAGAATGGCGAGATAAGCGTTTTTCATCATTTTGAACGTGGCAAAACTGCCAAAATCGAAAAGTTGTGGGAATCACTCCAAATGTGTTGTTTTGCTAGTTTCTGGTCAGAAACATCATTTTCACCGATAATTTGTCATTTGGAGCCTTATTTGAGATAAAAAACTCGTTTCGACTCAGAATGGCGAGATAAGCGTTTTTCATCATTTTGAACGTGGCAAAACTGCCAAAATCGAAAAGTTGTGGGAATCACTCCAAATGTGTTGTTTTGCTAGTTTCTGGTCAGAAACATCATTTTCACCGATAATTTGTCATTTGGAGCCTTATTTGAGAAAAAAAACATGGTTTCGACTCAGAATGGCGAGATAAGCGTTTTTCATCATTTTGAACGTGGCAAAACTGCCAAAATCGAAAAGTTGTGGGAATCACTCCAAATGTGTTGTTTTGCTAGTTTCTGGTCAGAAACATCATTTTCACCGATAATTTGTCATTTGGAGCCTTATTTGAGAAAAAAAACTCGTTTCGACTCAGAATGGCGAGATAAGCGTTTTTCATCATTTTGAACGTGGCAAAACTGCCAAAATCGAAAAGTTGTGGGAATCACTCCAAATGTGTTGTTTTGCTAGTTTCTGGTCAGAAACATCATTTTCACCGATAATTTGTCATTTGGAGCCTTATTTAAGAAAAAAACATTTTTTCGACTCAGAATGGCGAGATAAGCGTTTTTCATCATTTTGAACGTGGCAAAACTGCCAAAATCGAAAAGTTGTGGGAATCACTCCAAATGTGTTGTTTTGCTAGTTTCTGGTCAGAAACATCATTTTCACCGATAATTTGTCATTTGGAGCCTTATTTTAAGAAAAAAACTTTTTTCGACTCAGAATGGCGAGATAAGCGTTTTTCATCATTTTGAACGTGGCAAAACTGCCAAAATCGAAAAGTTGAGGGAATCACTCCAAATGTGTTGTTTTGCTAGTTTCTGGTCAGAAACATCATTTTCACCGATAATTTGTCATTTGGAGCCTTATTTGAGAAAAAAAACTTTTTTCGACTCAGAATGGCGAGATAAGCGTTTTTCATCATTTTGAACGTGGCAAAACTGCCAAAATCGAAAAGTTGTGGGAATCACTCCAAATGTGTTGTTTTGCTAGTTTCTGGTCAGAAACATCATTTTCACCGATAATTTGTCATTTGGAGCCTTATTTGAGAAAAAAAAAATTTTTCGACTCAGATTGGCGAGATAAGCGTTTTTCATCATTTTGAACGTGGCAAAACTGCCAAAATCGAAAAGTTGTCGGAATCACTCCAAATGTGTTGTTTTGCTAGTTTCTGGTCAGAAACATCATTTTCACCGATAATTTGTCATTTGGAGCCTTATTTGAGAAAAAAAACTTGTTTCGACTCAGAATGGCGAGATAAGCGTTTTTCATCATTTTGAACGTGGCAAAACTGCCAAAATCGAAAAGTTGTGGGAATCACTCCAAATGTGTTGTTTTGCTAGTTTCTGGTCAGAAACATCATTTTCACCGATAATTTGTCATTTGGAGCCTTATTTGAGAAAAAAAACTTTTTTCGACTCAGAATGGCGAGATAAGCGTTTTTCATCATTTTGAACGTGGCAAAACTGCCAAAATCGAAAAGTTGTGGGAATCACTCCAAATGTGTTGTTTTGCTAGTTTCTGGTCAGAAACATCATTTTCACCGATAATTTGTCATTTGGAGCCTTATTTGAGAAAAAAACATGGTTTCGACTCAGAATGGCGAGATAAGCGTTTTTCATCATTTTGAACGTGGCAAAACTGCCAAAATCGAAAAGTTGTGGGAATCACTCCAAATGTGTTGTTTTGCTAGTTTCTGGTCAGAAACATCATTTTCACCGATAATTTGTCATTTGGAGCCTTATTTGAGAAAAAAAAACTTTTTTCGACTCAGAATGGCGAGATAAGCGTTTTTCATCATTTTGAACGTGGCAAAACTGCCAAAATCGAAAAGTTGTGGGAATCACTCCAAATGTGTTGTTTTGCTAGTTTCTGGTCAGAAACATCATTTTCACCGATAATTTGTCATTTGGAACCTTATTTGAGAAAAAAAAACTCGTTTCGACTCAGAATGGCGAGATAAGCGTTTTTCATCATTTTGAACGTGGCAAAACTGCCAAAATCGAAAAGTTGTGGGAATCACTCCAAATGTGTTGTTTTGCTAGTTTCTGGTCAGAAACATCATTTTCACCGATAATTTGTCATTTGGAGCCTTATTTGAGAAAAAAAAACTTTTTTCGACTCAGAATGGCGAGATAAGCGTTTTTCATCATTTTGAACGTGGCAAAACTGCCAAAATCGAAAAGTTGAGGGAATCACTCCAAATGTGTTGTTTTGCTAGTTTCTGGTCAGAAACATCATTTTCACCGATAATTTGTCATTTGGAACCTTATTTGAGAAAAAAAACTCGTTTCGACTCAGAATGGCGAGATAAGCGTTTTTCATCATTTTGAACGTGGCAAAACTGCCAAAATCGAAAAGTTGTGGGAATCACTCCAAATGTGTTGTTTTGCTAGTTTCTGGTCAGAAACATCATTTTCACCGATAATTTGTCATTTGGAGCCTTATTTGAGAAAAAAAAACTCGTTTCGACTCAGAATGGCGAGATAAGCGTTTTTCATCATTTTGAACGTGGCAAAACTGCCAAAATCGAAAAGTTGAGGGAATCACTCCAAATGTGTTGTTTTGCTAGTTTCTGGTCAGAAACATCATTTTCACCGATAATTTGTCATTTGGAGCCTTATTTGAGAAAAAAAACGTTTTCGACTCAGAATGGCGAGATAAGCGTTTTTCATCATTTTGAACGTGGCAAAACTGCCAAAATCGAAAAGTTGTGGGAATCACTCCAAATGTGTTGTTTTGCTAGTTTCTGGTCAGAAACATCATTTTCACCGATAATTTGTCATTTGGAGCCTTATTTGAGAAAAAAAAACTCGTTTCGACTCAGAATGGCGAGATAAGCGTTTTTCATCATTTTGAACGTGGCAAAACTGCCAAAATCGAAAAGTTGTGGGAATCATTCCAAATGTGTTGTTTTGCTAGTTTCTGGTCAGAAACATCATTTTCACCGATAATTTGTCATTTGGAGCCTTATTTGAGATAAAAAAACTTTTTCGACTCAGAATGGCGAGATAAGCGTTTTTCATCATTTTGAACGTGGCAAAACTGCCAAAATCGAAAAGTTGTGGGAATCACTCCAAATGTGTTGTTTTGCTAGTTTCTGGTCAGAAACATCATTTTCACCGATAATTTGTCATTTGGAGCCTTATTTGAGAAAAAAAACTTTTTTCGACTCAGAATGGCGAGATAAGCGTTTTTCATCATTTTGAACGTGGCAAAACTGCCAAAATCGAAAAGTTGTGGGAATCACTCCAAATGTGTTGTTTTGCTAGTTTCTGGTCAGAAACATCATTTTCACCGATAATTTGTCATTTGGAACCTTATTTGAGAAAAAAAACTCGTTTCGACTCAGAATGGCGAGATAAGCGTTTTTCATCATTTTGAACGTGGCAAAACTGCCAAAATCGTAAAGTTGTGGGAATCACTCCAAATGTGTTGTTTTGCTAGTTTCTGGTCAGAAACATCATTTACACCGATAATTTGGCATTTGGAGCCTTATTTGAGAAAAAAACTTTTTTCGACCCAAAATGGCGAGATAAGCGTTTTTCATCATTTTGAACGTGGCAAAACTGCCAAAATCGAAAAGTTGTGGGAATCACTCCAAATGTGTTGTTTTGCTAGTTTCTGGTCAGAAACATCATTTTCACCGATAATTTGTCATTTGGAGCCTTATTTGAGAAAAAAAACTCGTTTCGACTCAGAATGGCGAGATAAGCGTTTTTCATCATTTTGAACGTGGCAAAACTGCCAAAATCGAAAAGTTGTGGGAATCACTCCAAATGTGTTGTTTTGCTAGTTTCTGGTCAGAAACATCATTTTCACCGATAATTTGTCATTTGGAGCCTTATTTGAGAAAAAAACTCGTTTCGACTCAGAATGGCGAGATAAGCGTTTTTCATCATTTTGAACGTGGCAAAACTGCCAAAATCGAAAAGTTGTGGGAATCACTCCAAATGTGTTGTTTTGCTAGTTTCTGGTCAGAAACATCATTTTCACCGATAATTTGTCATTTGGAGCCTTATTTGAGAAAAAAAACTTTTTTCGACTCAGAATGGCGAGATAAGCGTTTTTCATCATTTTGAACGTGGCAAAACTGCCAAAATCGAAAAGTTGTGGGAATCACTCCAAATGTGTTGTTTTGCTAGTTTCTGGTCAGAAACATCATTTTCACCGATAATTTGTCATTTGGAGCCTTATTTGAGAAAAAAAACTCGTTTCGACTCAGAATGGCGAGATAAGCGTTTTTCATCATTTTGAACGTGGCAAAACTGCCAAAATCGAAAAGTTGTGGGAATCACTCCAAATGTGTTGTTTTGCTAGTTTCTGGTCAGAAACATCATTTTCACCGATAATTTGCCATTTGGAGCCTTATTTGAGAAAAAAAACTTTTTTCGACTCAGAATGGCGAGATAAGCGTTTTTCATCATTTTGAACGTGGCAAAACTGCCAAAATCGAAAAGTTGTGGGAATCACTCCAAATGTGTTGTTTTGCTAGTTTCTGGTCAGAAACATCATTTTCACCGATAATTTGTCATTTGGAGCCTTATTTGAGAAAAAAACATGGTTTCGACTCAGAATGGCGAGATAAGCGTTTTTCATCATTTTGAACGTGGCAAAACTGCCAAAATCGAAAAGTTGTGGGAATCACTCCAAATGTGTTGTTTTGCTAGTTTCTGGTCAGAAACATCATTTTCACCGATAATTTGTCATTTGGAGCCTTATTTGAGAAAAAAACTCGTTTCGACTCAGAATGGCGAGATAAGCGTTTTTCATCATTTTGAACGTGGCAAAACTGCCAAAATCGAAAAGTTGTGGGAATCACTCCAAATGTGTTGTTTTGCTAGTTTCTGGTCAGAAACATCATTTTCACCGATAATTTGTCATTTGGAGCCTTATTTGAGAAAAAAAACTCGTTTCGACTCAGAATGGCGAGATAAGCGTTTTTCATCATTTTGAACGTGGCAAAACTGCCAAAATCGAAAAGTTGAGGGAATCACTCCAAATGTGTTGTTTTGCTAGTTTCTGGTCAGAAACATCATTTTCACCGATAATTTGTCATTTGGAGCCTTATTTGAGAAAAAAAAACTTTTTTCGACTCAGAATGGCGAGATAAGCGTTTTTCATCATTTTGAACGTGGCAAAACTGCCAAAATCGAAAAGTTGTGGGAATCACTCCAAATGTGTTGTTTTGCTAGTTTCTGGTCAGAAACATCATTTTCACCGATAATTTGCCATTTGGAGCCTTATTTGAGAAAAAAAACATGGTTTCGACTCAGAATGGCGAGATAAGCGTTTTTCATCATTTTGAACGTGGCAAAACTGCCAAAATCGAAAAGTTGTGGGAATCACTCCAAATGTGTTGTTTTGCTAGTTTCTGGTCAGAAACATCATTTTCACCGATAATTTGTCATTTGGAGCCTTATTTGAGAAAAAAACATGGTTTCGACTCAGAATGGCGAGATAAGCGTTTTTCATCATTTTGAACGTGGCAAAACTGCCAAAATCGAAAAGTTGTGGGAATCACTCCAAATGTGTTGTTTTGCTAGTTTCTGGTCAGAAACATCATTTTCACCGATAATTTGTCATTTGGAGCCTTATTTGAGAAAAAAAACTTTTTTCGACTCAGAATGGCGAGATAAGCTTTTTTCATCATTTTGAACGTGGCAAAACTGCCAAAATCGAAAAGTTGTGGGAATCACTCCAAATGTGTTGTTTTGCTAGTTTCTGGTCAGAAACATCATTTTCACCGATAATTTGGCATTTGGAGCCGTATTTCAGAAAAAAAAACATTTTTTCGACTCAGAATGGCGAGATAAGCGTTTTTCAACATTTTGAACGTGGCAAAACTGCCAAAATCGAAAAGTTGTGGGAATCACTCCAAATGTGTTGTTTTGCTAGTTTCTGGTCAGAAACATCATTTTCACCGATAATTTGTCATTTGGAGCCTTATTTGAGAAAAAAACATGGTTTCGACTCAGAATGGCGAGATAAGCGTTTTTCATCATTTTGAACGTGGCAAAACTGCCAAAATCGAAAAGTTGTGGGAATCACTCCAAATGTGTTGTTTTGCTAGTTTCTGGTCAGAAACATCATTTTCACCGATAATTTGCCATTTGGAGCCTTATTTGAGAAAAAAAACTTTTTTCGACTCAGAATGGCGAGATAAGCGTTTTTCATCATTTTGAACGTGGCAAAACTGCCAAAATCGAAAAGTTGTGGGAATCACTCCAAATGTGTTGTTTTGCTAGTTTCTGGTCAGAAACATCATTTTTACCGATAATTTGTCATTTGGAGCGTTATTTAAAAAAAAAAACTTTTTTCGACTCAGAATGGCGAGATAAGCGTTTTTCATCATTTTGAACGTGGCAAAACTGCCAAAATCGAAAAGTTGTGGGAATCATTCCAAATGTGTTGTTTTGCTAGTTTCTGGTCAGAAACATCATTTTCACCGATAATTTGTCATTTGGAGCCTTATTTGAGAAAAAAAACTTTTTTCGACTCAGAATGGCGAGATAAGCGTTTTTCATCATTTTGAACGTGGCAAAACTGCCAAAATCGAAAAGTTGAGGGAATCACTCCAAATGTGTTGTTTTGCTAGTTTCTGGTCAGAAACATCATTTTCACCGATAATTTGTCATTTGGAGCCTTATTTGAGAAAAAAAACACGTTTCGACTCAGAATGGCGAGATAAGCGTTTTTCATCATTTTGAACGTGGCAAAACTGCCAAAATCGAAAAGTTGTGGGAATCACTCCAAATGTGTTGTTTTGCTAGTTTCTGGTCAGAAACATCATTTTCACCGATAATTTGTCATTTGGAGCCTTATTTGAGAAAAAAAACTTTTTCGACTCAGAATGGCGAGATAAGCGTTTTTCATCATTTTGAACGTGGCAAAACTGCCAAAATCGAAAAGTTGTGGGAATCACTCCAAATGTGTTGTTTTGCTAGTTTCTGGTCAGAAACATCATTTTCACGGATAATTTGCCATTTGGAGCCTTACTTTAGAAAAAAACATTTTCGACTCAGAATGGCGAGATAAGCGTTTTTCATCATTTTGAACGTGGCAAAACTGCCAAAATCGAAAAGTTGTGGGAATCACTCCAAATGTGTTGTTTTGCTAGATTCTGGTCAGAAACATCATTTTCACCGATAATTTGCCATTTGGAGCCTTATTTGAGAAAAAAAAACTTGTTTCGACTCAGAATGGCGAGATAAGCGTTTTTCATCATTTTGAACGTGGCAAAACTGCCAAAATCGAAAAGTTGTGGGAATCACTCCAAATGTGTTGTTTTGCTAGTTTCTGGTCAGAAACATCATTTTCACCGATAATTTGTCATTTGGAGCCTTATTTGAGATAAAAAAACTTTTTCGACTCAGAATGGCGAGATAAGCGTTTTTCATCATTTTGAACGTGGCAAAACTGCCAAAATCGAAAAGTTGTGGGAATCACTCCAAATGTGTTGTTTTGCTAGTTTCTGGTCAGAAACATCATTTTCACCGATAATTTGTCATTTGGAGCCTTATTTGAGAAAAAAAAATTTTTTTCGACTCAGATTGGCGAGATAAGCGTTTTTCATAATTTTGAACGTGGCAAAACTGCCAAAATCGAAAAGTTGTCGGAATCATTCCAAATGTGTTGTTTTGCTAATTTCTGGTCCGAACCATCATTTTCACCGATAATTTGTCATTTGGAGCCTTATTTGAGAAAAAAACATCGTTTCGACTCAGAATGGCGAGATAAGCGTTTTTCATCATTTTGAACGTGGCAAAACTGCCAAAATCGAAAAGTTGTGGGAATCACTCCAAATGTGTTGTTTTGCTAGTTTCTGGTCAGAAACATCATTTTCACCGATAATTTGTCATTTGGAGCCTTATTTGAGAAAAAAAACTCGTTTCGACTCAGAATGGCGAGATAAGCGTTTTTCATCATTTTGAACGTGGCAAAACTGCCAAAATCGAAAAGTTGTGGGAATCACTCCAAATGTGTTGTTTTGCTAGTTTCTGGTCAGAAACATCATTTTCACCGATAATTTGTCATTTGGAGCCTTATTTGAGAAAAAAAACTTTTCGACTCAGAATGGCGAGATAAGCGTTTTTCATCATTTTGAACGTGGCAAAACTGCCAAAATCGAAAAGTTGAGGGAATCACTCCAAATGTGTTGTTTTGCTAGTTTCTGGTCAGAAACATCATTTTCACCGATAATTTGCCATTTGGAGCCTTATTTGAGAAAAAAAACTTGTTTCGACTCAGAATGGCGAGATAAGCGTTTTTCATCATTTTGAACGTGGCAAAACTGCCAAAATCGAAAAGTTGAGGGAATCACTCCAAATGTGTTGTTTTGCTAGTTTCTGGTCAGAAACATCATTTTCACCGATAATTTGGCATTTGGAGCCTTATTTGAGAAAAAAAAAATTTTCGACTCAGAATGGCGAGATAAGCGTTTTTCATCATTTTGAACGTGGCAAAACTGCCAAAATCGAAAAGTTGAGGGAATCACTCCAAATGTGTTGTTTTGCTAGTTTCTGGTCAGAAACATCATTTTCACCGATAATTTGTCATTTGGAACCTTATTTGAGTAAAAAAACTCGTTTCGACTCAGAATGGCGAGATAAGCGTTTTTCATCATTTTGAACGTGGCAAAACTGCCAAAATCGAAAAGTTGTGGGAATCACTCCAAATGTGTTGTTTTGCTAGTTTCTGGTCAGAAACATCATTTTCACCGATAATTTGTCATTTGGAGCCTTATTTGAGAAAAAAAACTTTTTTCGACTCAGAATGGCGAGATAAGCGTTTTTCATCATTTTGAACGTGGCAAAACTGCCAAAATCGAAAAGTTGTTGGAATCACTCCAAATGTGTTGTTTTGCTAGTTTCTGGTCAGAAACATCATTTTCACCGATAATTTGTCATTTGGAGCCTTATTTGAGAAAAAAAACTTTTTTCGACTCAGAATGGCGAGATAAGCGTTTTTCATCATTTTGAACGTGGCAAAACTGCCAAAATCGAAAAGTTGTGGGAATCATTCCAAATGTGTTGTTTTGCTAGTTTCTGGTCAGAAACATCATTTTCACCGATAATTTGCCATTTGGAGCACTTATTTGAGAAAAAAAACTTTTTTCGACTCAGAATGGCGAGATAAGCGTTTTTCATCATTTTGAACGTGGCAAAACTGCCAAAATCGAAAAGTTGTGGGAATCACTCCAAATGTGTTGTTTTGCTAGTTTCTGGTCAGAAACATCATTTTCACCGATAATTTGTCATTTGGAGCCTTATTTGAGAAAAAAAACTTTTTTCGACTCAGAATGGCGAGATAAGCGTTTTTCATCATTTTGAACGTGGCAAAACTGCCAAAATCGAAAAGTTGTGGGAATCACTCCAAATGTGTTGTTTTGCTAGTTTCTGGTCAGAAACATCATTTTCACCGATAATTTGTCATTTGGAGCCTTATTTGAGAAAAAAAACTCGTTTCGACTCAGAATGGCGAGATAAGCGTTTTTCATCATTTTGAACGTGGCAAAACTGCCAAAATCGAAAAGTTGTGGGAATCACTCCAAATGTGTTGTTTTGCTAGTTTCTGGTCAGAAACATCATTTTCACCGATAATTTGTCATTTGGAGCCTTATTTGAGAAAAAAAACTCGTTTCGACTCAGAATGGCGAGATAAGAAAGCGTTTTTTCATCATTTTGAACGTGGCAAAACTGCCAAAATCGAAAAGTTGTGGGAATCACTCCAAATGTGTTGTTTTGCTAGATTCTGGTCAGAAACATCATTTTCACCGATAATTTGCCATTTGGAGCCTTATTTGAGAAAAAAAACTTTTTTCGACTCAGAATGGCGAGATAAGCGTTTTTCATCATTTTGAACGTGGCAAAACTGCCAAAATCGAAAAGTTGTGGGAATCACTCCAAATGTGTTGTTTTGCTAGTTTCTGGTCAGAAACATCATTTTCACCGATAATTTGCCATTTGGAGCCTTATTTGAGAAAAAAAACTCGTTTCGACTCAGAATGGCGAGATAAGCGTTTTTCATCATTTTGAACGTGGCAAAACTGCCAAAATCGAAAAGTTGTGGGAATCACTCCAAATGTGTTGTTTTGCTAGTTTCTGGTCAGAAACATCATTTTCACCGATAATTTGTCATTTGGAGCCTTATTTGAGAAAAAAAACTTTTTTCGACTCAGAATGGCGAGATAAGCGTTTTTCATCATTTTGAACGTGGCAAAACTGCCAAAATCGAAAAGTTGTGGGAATCACTCCAAATGTGTTGTTTTGCTAGTTTCTGGTCAGAAACATCATTTTCACCGATAATTTGTCATTTGGAGCCTTATTTGAGAAAAAAAAACTTTTTTCGACTCAGAATGGCGAGATAAGCGTTTTTCATCATTTTGAACGTGGCAAAACTGCCAAAATCGAAAAGTTGTGGGAATCACTCCAAATGTGTTGTTTTGCTAGTTTCTGGTCAGAAACATCATTTTCACCGATAATTTGTCATTTGGAGCCTTATTTGAAAAAAAACTGTTTTCGACTCAGAATGGCGAGATAAGCGTTTTTCATAATTTTGAAGGTGGCAAAACTGCCAAAATCGAAAAGTTGAGGGAATCATTCCAAATGTGTTGTTTTGGTAGTTTCTGGTCAGAAACATAATTTTCACCGATAATTTGCCATTTGGAGCCTTATTTGAGAAAAAAAACTTTTTTCGACTCAGAATGGCGAGATAAGCTTTTTTCATCATTTTGAACGTGGCAAAACTAGCAAAATCGAAAAGTTGAGGGAATCATTCCAACTATGTTGTTTTGCTAGTTTCTGGTCAGAAACATCGTTTTCACCGATAATTTGCCATTTGGAGCCTTATTTGAATAAAAACGTTTTTCGACTCAGAATGGCGAGATAAGCGTTTTTTCATCATTTTGAACGTGGCAAAACTGCCAAAATCGAAAAGTTGTGGGAATCACTCCAAATGTGTTGTTTTGCTAGTTTCTGGTCAGAAACATCATTTTCACCGATAATTTGGCATTTGGAGCCTTATTTGAGAAAAAAACTTGTTTCGACTCAGAATGGCGAGATAAGCGTTTTTCATCATTTTGAACGTGGCAAAACTGCCAAAATCGAAAAGTTGTGGGAATCACTCCAAATGTGTTGTTTTGCTAGTTTCTGGTCAGAAACATCATTTTCACCGATAATTTGGCATTTGGAGCCTTATTTGAGATAAAAAAACTCGTTTTCGACTCAGAATGGCGAGATAAGCGTTTTTCATCATTTTGAACGTGGCAAAACTGCCAAAATCGAAAAGTTGTGGGAATCACTCCAAATGTGTGTTTTGCTAGTTTCTGGTCAGAAACATCATTTTCACCGATAATTTGTCATTTGGAGCCTTATTTGAGAAAAAAAACTTTTTTCGACTCAGAATGGCGAGATAAGCGTTTTTCATCATTTTGAACGTGGCAAAACTGCCAAAATCGAAAAGTTGTGGGAATCACTCCAAATGTGTTGTTTTGCTAGTTTCTGGTCAGAAACATCATTTTCACCGATAATTTGTCATTTGGAGCCTTATTTGAGAAAAAAAACGTTTCGACTCAGAATGGCGAGATAAGCGTTTTTCATCATTTTGAACGTGGCAAAACTGCCAAAATCGAAAAGTTAAGGGAATCATTCCAAATGTGTTGTTTTGCTAGTTTCTGGTCAGAAACATCATTTTCACCGATAATTTGTCATTTGGAGCCTTATTTGAGATAAAAAACTCGTTTCGACTCAGAATGGCGAGATAAGCGTTTTTCATCATTTTGAACGTGGCAAAACTGCCAAAATTTAAAAGTTGAGGGAATCACTCCAAATGTGTTGTTTTGCTAGTTTCTGATCAGAAACATCATTTTCACCCATAATTTGGCATTTGGAACCTTATTTGAGAAAAAAAATATTTTCGACGCAGAATGGCGAGATAAGCGTTTTTCAACATTTTGAACGTGGCAAAACTGCCAAAATCGAAAAGTTGAGGGAATCACTCCAAATGTGTTGTTTTGCTAGTTTCTGGTCAGAAACATCATTTTCACCGATAATTTGTCATTTGGAGCCTTATTTGAGAAAAAAAACTTTTTCGACTCAGAATGGCGAGATAAGCGTTTTTCATCATTTTGAACGTGGCAAAACTGCCAAAATCGAAAAGTTGTGGGAATCATTCCAAATGTGTTGTTTTGCTAGTTTCTGGTCAGAAACATCATTTTCACCGATAATTTGTCATTTGGAGCCTTATTTGAGAAAAAAAACTTTTTTCGACTCAGAATGGCGAGATAAGCGTTTTTCATCATTTTGAACGTGGCAAAACTGCCAAAATCGAAAAGTTGAGGGAATCACTCCAAATGTGTTGTTTTGCTAGTTTCTGGTCAGAAACATCATTTTCACCGATAATTTGCATTTGGAGCCTTATTTGAGAAAAAAAACTCGTTTTTCGACTCAGAATGGCGAGATAAGCGTTTTTCATCATTTTGAACGTGGCAAAACTGCCAAAATCGAAAAGTTGTGGGAATCACTCCAAATGTGTTGTTTTGCTAGTTTCTGGTCAGAAACATCATTTTCACCGATAATTTGTCATTTGGAGCCTTATTTGAGATAAAAAACTTTTTTCGACTCAGAATGGCGAGATAAGCGTTTTTCATCATTTTGAACGTGGCAAAACTGCCAAAATCGAAAAGTTGTGGGAATCACTCCAAATGTGTTGTTTTGCTAGTTTCTGGTCAGAAACATCATTTTCACCGATAATTTGTCATTTGGAGCCTTATTTGAGAAAAAAAACTTTTTTCGACTCAGAATGGCGAGATAAGCGTTTTTCATCATTTTGAACGTGGCAAAACTGCCAAAATCGAAAAGTTGAGGGAATCACTCCAAATGTGTTGTTTTGCTAGTTTCTGGTCAGAAACATCATTTTCACCGATAATTTGTCATTTGGAGCCTTATTTGAGAAAAAAACATGGTTTCGACTCAGAATGGCGAGATAAGCGTTTTTCATCATTTTGAACGTGGCAAAACTGCCAAAATCGAAAAGTTGTGGGAATCACTCCAAATGTGTTGTTTTGCTAGTTTCTGGTCAGAAACATCATTTTCACCGATAATTTGTCATTTGGAGCCTTATTTGAGTAAAAAAAAACTCGTTTCGACTCAGAATGGCGAGATAAGCGTTTTTCATCATTTTGAACGTGGCAAAACTGCCAAAATCGAAAAGTTGTGGGAATCATTCCAAATGTGTTGTTTTGCTAGTTTCTGGTCAGAAACATCATTTTCACCGATAATTTGCCATTTGGAGCCTTATTTGAGAAAAAAACTTTTTCGACTCAGAATGGCGAGATAAGCGTTTTTCATCATTTTGAACGTGGCAAAACTGCCAAAATCGAAAAGTTGAGGGAATCATTCCAAATGTGTTGTTTTGCTAGTTTCTGGTCAGAAACATCATTTTCACCGATAATTTGTCATTTGGAGCCTTATTTGAGAAAAAAAACTTTTTTCGACTCAGAATGGCGAGATAAGCGTTTTTCATCATTTTGAACGTGGCAAAACTGCCAAAATCGAAAAGTTGAGGGAATCATTCCAACTGTGTTGTTTTGCTAGTTTCTGGTCAGAAACATCGTTTTCACCGATAATTTGCCATTTGGAGCCTTATTTGAGTAAAAAAGTTTTTCGACTCAGAATGGCGAGATAAGCGTTTTTCATAATTTTGAACGTGGCAAAACTGCCAAAATCGAAAAGTTGAGGGAATCATTCCAAATGTGTTGTTTTGCTAGTTTCTGGTCAGAAACATCATTTTCACCGATAATTTGTCATTTGGAGCCTTATTTGAGTAAAAAAATTTTCGACTCAGAATGGCGAGATAAGCGTTTTTCATCATTTTGAACGTGGCAAAACTGCCAAAATCGAAAAGTTGAGGGAATCATTCCAAATGTGTTGTTTTGCTAGTTTCTGGTCAGAAACATCATTTTCACCGATAATTTGGCATTTGGAGCCTTATTTGAGAAAAAAAACTTTTTTCGACTCAGAATGGCGAGATAAGCGTTTTTCATCATTTTGAACGTGGCAAAACTGCCAAAATCGAAAAGTTGAGGGAATCATTCCAAATGTGTTGTTTTGCTAGTTTCTGGTCAGAAACATCGTTTTCACCGATAATTTGCCATTTGGAGCCTTATTTGAGTAAAAACGTTTTTCGACTCAGAATGGCGAGATAAGCGTTTTTCATCATTTTGAACGTGGCAAAACTGCCAAAATCGAAAAGTTGAGGGAATCATTCCAAATGTGTTGTTTTGCTAGTTTCTGGTCAGAAACATCATTTTCACCGATAATTTGCCATTTGGAGCCTTATTTGAGAAAAAAAAACTTTTTTCGACTCAGAATGGCGAGATAAGCGTTTTTCATCATTTTGAACGTGGCAAAACTGCCAAAATCGAAAAGTTGAGGGAATCATTCCAAATGTGTTGTTTTGCTAGTTTCTGGTCAGAAACATCATTTTCACCGATAATTTGCCATTTGGAGCCTTATTTGAGATAAAAAACGTTTTTCGACTCAGAATGGCGAGATAAGCGTTTTTCATCATTTTGAACGTGGCAAAACTGCCAAAATCGAAAAGTTGAGGGAATCACTCCAAATGTGTTGTTTTGCTAGTTTCTGGTCAGAAACATCATTTTCACCGATAATTTGGCATTTGGAGCCTTATTTGAGAAAAAAACTTTTTTCGACTCAGAATGGCGAGATAAGCGTTTTTCATCATTTTGAACGTGGCAAAACTGCCAAAATCGAAAAGTTGAGGGAATCATTCCAAATGTGTTGTTTTGCTAGTTTCTGGTCAGAAACATCGTTTTCACCGATAATTTGCCATTTGGAGCCTTATTTGAGTAAAAACGTTTTTCGACTCAGAATGGCGAGATAAGCGTTTTTCATCATTTTGAACGTGGCAAAACTGCCAAAATCGAAAAGTTGAGGGAATCATTCCAAATGTGTTGTTTTGCTAGTTTCTGGTCAGAAACATAATTTTCACCGATAATTTGCCATTTGGAGCCTTATTTGAGTAAAAAAGTTTTTCGACTCAGAATGGCGAGATAAGCGTTTTTCATCATTTTGAACGTGGCAAAACTGCCAAAATCGAAAAGTTGAGGGAATCATTCCAAATGTGTTGTTTTGCTAGTTTCTGGTCAGAAACATCGTTTTCACCGATAATTTGCCATTTGGAGCCTTATTTGAGAAAAAAAACTTTTTTCGACTCAGAATGGCGAGATAAGCGTTTTTCATCATTTTGAACGTGGCAAAACTGCCAAAATCGAAAAGTTGAGGGAATCATTCCAAATGTGTTGTTTTGCTAGTTTCTGGTCAGAAACATCATTTTCACCGATAATTTGGCATTTGGAGCCTTATTTTAGAAAAAAAACTTTTTCGACTCAGAATGGCGAGATAAGCGTTTTTCATCATTTTGAACGTGGCAAAACTGCCAAAATCGAAAAGTTGAGGGAATCATTCCAAATGTGTTGTTTTGCTAGTTTCTGGTCAGAAACATCGTTTTCACCGATAATTTGCCATTTGGAGCCTTATTTGAGTAAAAAAATTTTCGACTCAGAATGGCGAGATAAGCGTTTTTCAACATTTTGAACGTGGCAAAACTGCCAAAATCGAAAAGTTGAGGGAATCATTCCAAATGTGTTGTTTTGCTAGTTTCTGGTCAGAAACATCGTTTTCACCGATAATTTGGCATTTGGAGCCTTATTTGAGGAAAAAAACTTTTTTCGACTCAGAAGGGCGAGATAAGCGTTTTTCATCATTTTGAACGTGGCAAAACTGCCAAAATCGAAAAGTTGAGGGAATCATTCCAAATGTGTTGTTTTGCTAGTTTCTGGTCAGAAACATCGTTTTCACCGATAATTTGCCATTTGGAGCCTTATTTGAGTAAAAAAGTTTTTCGACTCAGAATGGCGAGATAAGCGTTTTTCATCATTTTGAACGTGGCAAAACTGCCAAAATCGAAAAGTTGAGGGAATCATTCCAAATGTGTTGTTTTGCTAGTTTCTGGTCAGAAACATCATTTTCACCGATAATTTGGCATTTGGAGCCTTATTTGAGAAAAAAAACTTTTTTCGACTCAGAATGGCGAGATAAGCGTTTTTCATCATTTTGAACGTGGCAAAACTGCCAAAATCGAAAAGTTGAGGGAATCATTCCAAATGTGTTGTTTTGCTAGTTTCTGGTCAGAAACATCATTTTCACCGATAATTTGCCATTTGGAGCCTTATTTGAGTAAAAAAAACGTTTTTCGACTCAGAATGGCGAGATAAGCGTTTTTCATCATTTTGAACGTGGCAAAACTGCCAAAATCGAAAAGTTGTGGGAATCATTCCAAATGTGTTGTTTTGCTAGTTTCTGGTCAGAAACATCATTTTCACCGATAATTTGCCATTTGGAGCCTTATTTGAGAAAAAAAAACTTTTTTCGACTCAGAATGGCGAGATAAGCGTTTTTCATCATTTTGAACGTGGCAAAACTGCCAAAATCGAAAAGTTGAGGGAATCATTCCAAATGTGTTGTTTTGCTAGTTTCTGGTCAGAAACATCGTTTTCACCGATAATTTGCCATTTGGAGCCTTATTTGAGAAAAAAAACTTTTTCGACTCAGAATGGCGAGATAAGCGTTTTTCATCATTTTGAACGTGGCAAAACTGCCAAAATCGAAAAGTTGAGGGAATCATTCCAAATGTGTTGTTTTGCTAGTTTCTGGTCAGAAACATCATTTTCACCGATAATTTGGCATTTGGAGCCTTATTTGAGAAAAAAACTTTTTTCGACTCAGAATGGCGAGATAAGCGTTTTTCATCATTTTGAACGTGGCAAAACTGCCAAAATCGAAAAGTTGTGGAATCATTCCAAATGTGTTGTTTTGCTAGTTTCTGGTCAGAAACATCGTTTTCACCGATAATTTGCCATTTGGAGCCTTATTTGAGTAAAAAAATTTTTCGACTCAGAATGGCGAGATAAGCGTTTTTCATAATTTTGAACGTGGCAAAACTGCCAAAATCGAAAAGTTGAGGGAATCATTCCAAATGTGTTGTTTTGCTAGTTTCTGGTCAGAAACATCATTTTCACCGATAATTTGTCATTTGGAGCCTTATTTGAGTAAAAAAACTTTTTTCGACTCAGAATGGCGAGATAAGCGTTTTTCATCATTTTGAACGTGGCAAAACTGCCAAAATCGAAAAGTTGAGGGAATCATTCCAAATGTGTTGTTTTGCTAGTTTCTGGTCAGAAACATCATTTTCACCGATAATTTGCCATTTGGAGACTTATTTGAGTAAAAACTTTTTTCGACTCAGAATGGCGAGATAAGCGTTTTTCATCATTTTGAACGTGGCAAAACTGCCAAAATCGAAAAGTTGAGGGAATCATTCCAAATGTGTTGTTTTGCTAGTTTCTGGTCAGAAACATCATTTTCACCGATAATTTGGCATTTGGAGCCTTATTTGAGAAAAAAAACTTTTTTCGACTCAGAATGGCGAGATAAGCGTTTTTCATCATTTTGAACGTGGCAAAACTGCCAAAATCGAAAAGTTTGAGGGAATCATTCCAAATGTGTTGTTTTGCTAGTTTCTGGTCAGAAACATAATTTTCACCGATAATTTGCCATTTGGAGCCTTATTTGAGTAAAAAAATTTTCGACTCAGAATGGCGAGATAAGCGTTTTTCATAATTTTGAACGTGGCAAAACTGCCAAAATCGAAAAGTTGAGGGAATCATTCCAAATGTGTTGTTTTGCTAGTTTCTGGTCAGAAACATCGTTTTCACCGATAATTTGCCATTTGGAGCCTTATTTGAGTAAAAACGTTTTTCGACTCAGAATGGCGAGATAAGCGTTTTTCATAATTTTGAACGTGGCAAAACTGCCAAAATCGAAAAGTTGAGGGAATCATTCCAAATGTGTTGTTTTGCTAGTTTCTGGTCAGAAACATCATTTTCACCGATAATTTGCCATTTGGAGCCTTATTTGAGTAAAAAAAAGTTTTTCGACTCAGAATGGCGAGATAAGCGTTTTTCATAATTTTGAACGTGGCAAAACTGCCAAAATCGAAAAGTTGAGGGAATCATTCCAAATGTGTTGTTTTGGTAGTTTCTGGTCAGAAACATCATTTTCACCGATAATTTGCCATTTGGAGCCTTATTTGAGAAAAAAAACTTTTTTCGACTCAGAATGGCGAGATAAGCGTTTTTCATAATTTTGAACGTGGCAAAACTGCCAAAATCGAAAAGTTGAGGGAATCATTCCAAATGTGTTGTTTTGCTAGTTTCTGGTCAGAAACATCATTTTCACCGATAATTTGCCATTTGGAGCCTTATTTGAATAAAAACATTTTTCGACTCAGAATGGCGAGATAAGCGTTTTTCATAATTTTGAACGTGGCAAAACTGCCAAAATCGAAAAGTTGAGGGAATCATTCCAAATGTGTTGTTTTGCTAGTTTCTGGTCAGAAACATCATTTTCACCGATAATTTGCCATTTGGAGCCTTATTTGAGTAAAAAAGTTTTTCGACTCAGAATGGCGAGATAAGCGTTTTTCATAATTTTGAACGTGGCAAAACTGCCAAAATCGAAAAGTTGAGGGAATCATTCCAAATGTGTTGTTTTGCTAGTTTCTGGTCAGAAACATCGTTTTCACCGATAATTTGCCATTTGGAGCCTTATTTGAGTAAAAACGTTTTTCGACTCAGAATGGCGAGATAAGCGTTTTTCATAATTTGAACGTGGCAAAACTGCCAAAATCGAAAAGTTGAGGGAATCATTCCAAATGTGTTGTTTTGCTAGTTTCTGGTCAGAAACATAATTTTCACCGATAATTTGGCATTTGGACCCTTATTTGAGAAAAAAACTTTTTTCGACTCAGAATGGCGAGATAAGCGTTTTTCATAATTTTGAACGTGGCAAAACTGCCAAAATCGAAAAGTTGAGGGAATCATTCCAAATGTGTTGTTTTGCTAGTTTCTGGTCAGAAACATCGTTTTCACCGATAATTTGCCATTTGGAGCCTTATTTGAGTAAAAACGTTTTTCGACTCAGAATGGCGAGATAAGCGTTTTTCATAATTTTGAACGTGGCAAAACTGCCAAAATCGAAAAGTTGAGGGAATCATTCCAAATGTGTTGTTTTGCTAGTTTCTGGTCAGAAACATCATTTTCACCGATAATTTGCCATTTGGAGCCTTATTTGAGTAAAAAACTTTTTTCGACTCAGAATGGCGAGATAAGCGTTTTTCATAATTTTGAACGTGGCAAAACTGCCAAAATCGAAAAGTTGAGGGAATCATTCCAAATGTGTTGTTTTGCTAGTTTCTGGTCAGAAACATCATTTTCACCGATAATTTGTCATTTGGAGCCTTATTTGAGTAAAAAAAACTTTTTTCGACTCAGAATGGCGAGATAAGCGTTTTTCATAATTTTGAACGTGGCAAAACTGCCAAAATCGAAAAGTTGAGGGAATCATTCCAAATGTGTTGTTTTGCTAGTTTCTGGTCAGAAACATCATTTTCACCGATAATTTGTCATTTGGAGCCTTATTTGAGAAAAAAAAAAATTTTCGACTCAGAATGGCGAGATAAGCGTTTTTCATAATTTTGAACGTGGCAAAACTGCCAAAATCGAAAAGTTGAGGGAATCATTCCAAATGTGTTGTTTTGCTAGTTTCTGGTCAGAAACATCGTTTTCACCGATAATTTGCCATTTGGAGCCTTATTTGAGTAAAAACGTTTTTCGACTCAGAATGGCGAGATAAGCGTTTTTCATAATTTTGAACGTGGCAAAACTGCCAAAATCGAAAAGTTGAGGGAATCATTCCAAATGTGTTGTTTTGCTAGTTTCTGGTCAGAAACATCATTTTCACCGATAATTTGTCATTTGGAGCCTTATTTGAGAAAAAAAACTTTTTTCGACTCAGAATGGCGAGATAAGCGTTTTTCATCATTTTGAACGTGGCAAAACTGCCAAAATCGAAAAGTTGAGGGAATCATTCCAAATGTGTTGTTTTGCTAGTTTCTGGTCAGAAACATCATTTTCACCGATAATTTGCCATTTGGAGCCTTATTTGAGAAAAAAAAACTTTTTTCGACTCAGAATGGCGAGATAAGCGTTTTTCATAATTTTGAACGTGGCAAAACTGCCAAAATCGAAAAGTTGAGGGAATCATTCCAAATGTGTTGTTTTGCTAGTTTCTGGTCAGAAACATCGTTTTCACCGATAATTTGGCATTTGGAGCCTTATTTGAGAAAAAAACTTTTTTCGACTCAGAATGGCGAGATAAGCGTTTTTCATCATTTTGAACGTGGCAAAACTGCCAAAATCGAAAAGTTGAGGGAATCATTCCAAATGTGTTGTTTTGCTAGTTTCTGGTCAGAAACATCATTTTCACCGATAATTTGGCATTTGGAGCCTTATTTTAGAAAAAAAAACTTTTTTCGACTCAGAATGGCAAGATAAGCGTTTTTCATCATTTTCAACGTGGCAAAACTGCCAAAATCGAAAAGTTGAGGGAATCATTCCAAATGTGTTGTTTTGCTAGTTTCTGGTCAGAAACATCGTTTTCACCGATAATTTGCCATTTGGAGCCTTATTTGAGTAAAAAAAAACTTTTTTTCGACTCAGAATGGCGAGATAAGCGTTTTTCATCATTTTGAACGTGGCAAAACTGCCAAAATCGAAAAGTTGAGGGAATCATTCCAAATGTGTTGTTTTGCTAGTTTCTGGTAAGAAACATCGTTTTCACCGATAATTTGCCATTTGGAGCCTTATTTGAGGAAAAAAACGTTTTTCGACTCAGAATGGCGAGATAAGCGTTTTTCATCATTTTGAACGTGGCAAAACTGCCAAAATCGAAAAGTTGAGGGAATCATTCCAAATGTGTTGTTTTGCTAGTTTCTGGTCAGAAACATCATTTTCACCGATAATTTGGCATTTGGAGCCTTATTTGAGATAAAAAACTTTTTTCGACTCAGAATGGCGAGATAAGCGTTTTTCATAATTTGGAACGTGGCAAAACTGCCAAAATCGAAAAGTTGAGGGAATCGTTCCAAATGTGTTGTTTTGCTAGTTTCTGGTCAGAAACATCGTTTTCACCGATAATTTGTCATTTGGAGCCTTATTTGAGAAAAAACTTTTTTCGACTCAGAATGGCGAGATAAGCGTTTTTCATCATTTTGAACGTGGCAAAACTGCCAAAATCGAAAAGTTGAGGGAATCATTCCAAATGTGTTGTTTTGCTAGTTTCTGGTCAGAAACATCGTTTTCACCGATAATTTGCATTTGGAGCCTTATTTGAGAAAAAAACTTTTTTCGAATCAGAATGGCGAGATAAGCGTTTTTCATCATTTTCAACGTGGCAAAACTGCCAAAATCGAAAAGTTGAGGGAATCATTCCAAATGTGTTGTTTTGCTAGTTTCTGGTCAGAAACATCGTTTTCACCGATAATTTGCCATTTGGAGCCTTATTTGAGTAAAAAAGTTTTTCGACTCAGAATGGCGAGATAAGCGTTTTTCATAATTTTGAACGTGGCAAAACTGCCAAAATCGAAAAGTTGAGGGAATCATTCCAAATGTGTTGTTTTGCTAGTTTCTGGTCAGAAACATCATTTTCACCGATAATTTGGCATTTGGAGCCTTATTTGAGAAAAAAACTTTTTTCGACTCAGAATGGCGAGATAAGAGTTTTTCATCATTTTCAACGTGGCAAAACTGTCAAAATCGAAAAGTTGAGGGAATCATTCCAAATGTGTTGTTTTGCTAATTTCTGGTCAGAAACATCATTTGCACCGATAATTTGGCATTTGCAGCCTTATTTGAGAAAAAAACTTTTTTCGACTCAGAATGGCGAGATAAGCGTTTTTCATAATTTTGAAAGTGGCAAAACTGCCAAAATCGAAAAGTTGAGGGAATCATTCCAAATGTGTTGTTTTGCTAGTTTCTGGTCAGAAAAATCATTTTCACCGATAATTTGGGATTTGTAGCCTTATTTGAGAAAAAAACTTTTTTTTCGTTGATGGTTGTTGATGGTGGTTGATGGTTGCTGATGGTTGTTGATGGTTGTTGATGGTTGTTGATGGTTATTGATGGTTGCTGATGGTTGTTGATGGTTGTTGATGTTTTTTTATGGTTGCTGATGGTTGTTGATGGTTGCTGATACTTGTTGATGCTTGCTGATGCTTGACGATGCTTGTGTATGGTTGTTGAAGTATGTTGATGCTTGTTGATGCTTGTGTATGGTTGTTGATGCCTGTTGATGCCTGTTGATGCCTGTTGATGCTTCTTGATGCTTGTTGATGCTTGTGTCCGTCGTTTGTTGATGATTTTGCATTGGTTGTTGATGGTTGTTGATGCTTGTGTATGGTTGTTGAATGTTGTTGATGGTTGTTGATCGTTGTTGATGGTTGTTGATTCTTGTTGATGCTTGTTGATCCTTGTTGATGCTTGTTGATGCTTGTGTATGGTTGTTGATGTTTGTTGATGCTTGTTGATTCTATGTGTATGGTTGTTGATGTCTGTTGATGCCTGTTGATGCTTGTGTCCATTGGTTGTTGATGCTTGTTAATGCTTGTTGATGGTTGTTGATGGTTGTTGATGGTTGTTGATGGTTGTTGATGGTTGTTTATGCTTGTTGATGGTTGTTGATAGTTGTTGATTGTTGTTGATGGTTGCTGATGGTTGTTGATGCCTGTTGATGGTCGTTGATGGTGGTTGATGGTTGTTGATGGTTGTTGATAGTTGTTGATGGTTGTTTATGCTTGTGTATGCTTGTGTATGGTTGTTGATGGTTGTTCGTGGTTGTTGATGCTTGTTGATGCTTGTTGATGCTTGTTGATGCTTGTTGATACTTGTTGATGCTTGTTGATGCTTGTAAAAGCTTGTTGATGGTTGCTGATGGTTGTTGGTGGTTGTTGACAGTTGTTGATTGTTGTTGATGGTTGTTAATGGTTGTTGATGGTTGTTGATGGTTGTTGATGCCTGTTGATGATTGTTGATTCATGTTGATGCATGTTGATGGTTGTTGATGCTTGTTGATGCTTGTGTATTGTTGTTGATGTTTGTTGATGCTTGTTGATGCTTGTGTATTGTTGTTGATGTTTGTTGATGCTTGTTGATTCTTCTGTATGGTTGTTGATGTCTGTTGATGCCTGTTGATGCTTGCTGATGCATGTTGATGCTTGTGTCCATTGGTTGTTGATGCTTGTTGATGCTTGGTAATGCTTGTTCACGGTTGTTGATGGTTGTTGATGGTTGTTTATGCTTGTTGATGGTTGTTGATGGTTGTTGATAGTTGTTGATTGTTGTTGATGGTTGCTGATGGTTGTTGATGCCTGTTGATGCTTGTTGATGCTTGTTGATGCTTGTTGATGGTTGTTGATGGTTGTTGATGGTTGTTGATGGTTGTTGATGGTTGTTGATGGTTGTTGATGGTTGTTGATAGTTGTTGATGGTTGTTTACGCTTGTGTATGCTTGTGTATGGTTGTTGATGGTTGTTGATGGTTGTTGATGCTTGTTGATGCTTGTTGATGCTTGTTGATGCTTGTTGATGCTTGTTAATGCTTGTTGATGGCTGCTGATGGTTGTTGATGGTTGTTGATGTTTGTTGATATTTGTTGATTGTTGTTGATGGTTGTTAATGGTTGTTGATGGTTGTTGATTGTTATTTTTGCTTGTTGATGCCTGTTGATGCTTGTTGATGGTTGTTGATGCTTGTTGATGGTTGTTGATGGTTGTTGATGGTTGTTGATGGTTGTTGATGGTTGTTGATGGTTGTTGATGGTTGTTGATAGTTGTTGATTGTTGTTGATGGTTGCTGATGGTTGTTGATGTTTGTTGATGGTTGTTGATTGTTGTTGATGGTTGTTGATAGTTGTTGATGGTTGTTGATGGTTGTTGATGGTTGTTGATGCCTGTTGATGGTTGTTGATTCATGTTGATGCATGTTGATGCTTGTTGATGCTTGTGTATGGTTGTTGATGTTTGTTGATGGTTGTTGATGGTTGTTGATGGTTGTTGATGGTTGTTGATGCCTGTTGATGATTGTTGATTCATGTTGATGCATGTTGATGCTTGTTGATGCTTGTGTATGGTTGTTGATGTTTGTTGATGGTTGTTGATGGTTGTTGATGGTTGTTGATGCCTGTTGATGGTTGTTGATTCATGTTGATGCATGTTGATGCTTGTTGATGCTTGTGTATGGTTGTTGATGTTTGTTGATGCTTGTTGATGCTTGTGTATTGTTGTTGATGTCTGTTGATGCCTGTTGATGCCTGTTGATGCTTGTTGATGCTTGTTGATGCTTGTTGATGCTTGTTGATGCTTGTTGATGCTTGTTAATGCTTGTTGACGGTTGTTGATGGTTGTTGATGGTTGTTGATGGTTGTTGATGGTTGTTGATGGTTGTTGATGGTTGTTGATGGTTGTTGATGGTTGTTGATGGTTGTTGATGGTTGTTGATGGTTGTTGATGGTTGTTGATGGTTGTTGATGGTTGTTGATGGTTGTTGATGGTTGTTGATGGTTGTTGATGGTTGTTGATAGTTGTTGATTGTTGTTGATGATTGCTGATGGTTGTTGATGGTTGTTGATGGTTGTTGATGCCTGTTGATGGTTGTTGATTCATGTTGATGCATGTTGATGCTTGTTGATGCTTGTGTATGGTTGTTGATGTTTGTTGATGGTTGTTGATGGTTGTTGATGGTTGTTGATGGTTGTTGATGCCTGTAGATGGTTGTTGATTCATGTTGATGCATGTTGATGCTTGTTGATGCTTTTGTATGGTTGTTGATGTTTGTTGATGCTTGTTGATGCTTGTGTATGGTTGTTGATGTCTGTTGAGGCCTGTTGATGCTTGTTGATGCTGGTTGGTGCTTGTGTCCATTGGTTGTTGAAGCTTTTGCATTGGTTGTTGATGGTTGTTGATGGTTGTTGATGGTTGTTGATGGTTGTTGATAGTTGTGTGTGGTTGTTGTTGTAATTGAGCCCACCATATATGTGTACACAACATCTATACAACATAATGTACTGCATATATATAATACACGATATAGAGCCCTACTATACCATCAACAACCATCAACAACGATATCATCAACAAGCATCAACAACCATCAACAACCATCAATCACCATACACAAGCATAAACAACCATCCACGGCCATCAACAAGCAACAAGAAGCAACAACAACCATCAACAAGCATAAATGTTACCAATAACAACATCGTAGACTCAAGGTATTTTAAATTGCACTTTTTACAGACAAAAATGTAGAGCAAACGTACGATACAAGATAAATGCTAATACACAACAATGCGATATCAATTCCACATGTTTCGTGGTATTCTTGTCTAATGGAACAAAGTGTTTGTTCAAACAATGCCTTGTTCTAACGTATAGATGACTGTAGAAATCAGTGATTGACAGTACGGATAACAAAGTTATTTCACTTATTTGGCTGCTCTCTATTAACCATTATTGACTCAGGATTGTTGACTGTTAATTCATATCCAACAATCAACCTTAGTCAAAACTAGTCGGTCTAAGGCTAGATGCACACGTTTAGTTCGTACATCTTAAGGGGCATTAAACGGGTAAAAGGGGTGGCTACTAGGCTCCGCTTGCCTATAACCTTGGTACATCTAAAATAATTTTCCGTTTGCTTCATTGCCATGCAGTTCCTTCACATAATGATCACATGCTATCGGCTGCGATTTCACTAGCCTTTTTCGGCTTTCTGTGGATTGCTGAAATGACCTGTTACAAAAATGTTGATCCTTCCATACATTTATGTCCAACGGACATAACGTTCCACCCGGCAACGATCGCATATACCTCTTGCCAATCTATACTGGAATGTTTATAGCTAAGTATCTCATGGGGCAACCACGATCCCTGAAACCACTGATTCTGAAAAATGCCCCCAAACCCAAGAGTCCCGACGCGTCTGTGAACAAAGAGAGGGTATCAGAGTTCTCCCAGGCTGAATTAAGAAAAAGATTTGTACCATTCCATTCACAGAGGAATGTTTGCAGCATGGTAATATCTTGTTGGAAACCATGATTTAGACAGGTGATGGTGTGGCTGTGGATACCGCGAGTAAGTTGTATCATTCGTTGCAAAAACGCCCTGGGGTAACTACTTTGCATGCAAAATTAAGAGTGCCAATACGTAACTGCAATTCTTTTAGAGTAGTAGATTTTTTAGTGGTCCAGAGCGAAAGATCGCAACGTAGACGGCGGAGCTTATCATCAGGGAGCCGGGCTTCCATCTTGTTTGAATCAAGAAGAATGCCTAAGAACTCAAGAACGTGGGAAGGCCCTTCGGTTTTGTGCTCTGCAATTGGTACGCCTAGCTGCCGAAAAGTGAGTAGCATACTGGTCAAGCTGCTTTGACAAGGTTGACAGTAGGGCTTAGAGTTGGATGGGGGCTCCATAATTAAGACGTCGTCTAAAATGTGACCAACGTAACTTATACAACATTTGTTAAGGAGGATCCACTCAAGGGCGTCTGACAATTGGTTAAACAAATAAGACGCGCTTCTCAAACCAAATGGAAGGACTTTATCGAAATAGTACCGGTTATTCCACTGCATACCTAGTAATTCCCAGTCGTCGGGATGAACTGGGTATTGACGAAAGGCAGATTCAATATCGGTTTTAGCTAAAAAGGTACCTCTGCCTAAGCGAATTAACGCGGAAATTGCGTCGTCAATTTTTATATATTGAAGGGAAAAATCATCGTTTTCAATAAAGGAGTTGATTGAGTCGCCCGATTTAGGAAAGTGTAGTGTTATAAAGCACGCATTTCATATACAGTAGTTCAATCACTTGTTTAATACTCGAGCGTATAATCACAACTAGCTCATTTACACATGTTGCTTGATTGGCATGCTTAATAGCACATGATAATTAAGTATATTAATAGATCAGGTTACGACATCCCTCCCCTTTCAGTTAGATTCTCCCGATCTTGTTAGTGGTTAATTAATAATGATCAACTGATAAATTTGTGTAGTCAATATTTCTTCTAATGATTGTCTTAAAATCTAAATGTTCTTTAAGTCTATGGTTCTATAAATGTATAATGTTCTATTATAGTTCTTATCTTTCTTTACTCGTCTTTCGCACGTTTGTTCTTCAAGCGGTCTGATCGTCTGAGTTGCTGCTCAGGTTCTATGGGCTGCGGTTCAGGCTCTGGCTGTTGCTGCTGCCCAGTGTCTTCTTTAGGTTCTTCGGTGTTGGTTTGTATATGTTCTGGTTGCTCTATGTCGGTGGTATCTGGTATGCTAACGGTTGATTCGTCTTCATTTCGTCGTGTTGTGTCGGAGTCCGGTTCTTGAAGTTTCACTGTCCGTAGAGGTTTGAATTTGCTTGCGTCTCCGCAGATCTTTCTTTCGTCTTTAATCCTCTTTGCCTTGATCTGCAATCCTTTTGTTTCGGTGATAATGTATACGTATGGTTCGTACGGTGTTTGTCCCTTGCGTTTATTTTCACGTTTGACCATGCGCCAATTTATGTTAACTAGATAAATTGGGATTAATGAGAAGCTACATCTTAATACTCACGCAATAGCGCAGTTATGACATTTTCTGCGTTATGTCACTTTTATTGCTCTTAGCAATTTGGCAAAAACAAGGTATTAAAAAAGAAGCGCATGCACAAGTTATCTAATACGATTTAATCAAACCGGACATCCCAAGCTTATAAGCACTAAAGCATGTCAAAAAACAAGATAGCTCACTCTGGTTTTGATCGCCTTCGTCAAAACATCTAGTCGAAGTTACCCTCTGTACAACAACGTCCCATTCAAAGACTGCCTCGTACAAATCGTCAATCTCTGCGTAGTCCATGTTTAGTGTTTACTGAATGCCACAACCATCATCCTTCGACTAAAAGGCTCTAGGACTAGGAACAAAGGCTCTGGGATGAAACCACAAGGCCCATCACGGAAAGCTATTTGTAAGTATGTTCCTTGCTTTCCCGTCCCAACATGTACTTTGTGTCTTTATACCGCTTGAGGTTTTGGAACTTCTCTAATTCTTACTAGAACTCGAAAGAAAATATCCTACTGCGGTCGAATGACCCGGCTCGGTTAATACTTGCCAGTCGACAGAAACTCGGTCAGTCGATCACAAATATATGCATGCAAACTGAAAAATATATACATATATGTATCAGGCGATCCGCATACAACTGTTTGAAATCCTTAATATATACTTTAATAGTTCTCGACGAATATGTTATTCTCCGACGCTGAACAATTGACTGACCGTCATTTTATTATCGAGTATCAATTTAACCACGCGCCCAGCTACAACGAAGCAAACAAAACCAGACTGAAAAACTGTTTCCCACAATTTAATAGTGTCCAGCAGTCAAAACTCAACTTTAACTCGTTATGATCATGTTGCCGCTACCACGATACCTTCTACAAACTCGACGAAGGAAATATCACTTATATCACTTTCGAAGACGATCCTCAGTCTCGCCATTGAAAATTAGGAAAAATTACGCATTTGAATCCGCCAGCACACATTCTCCCAATCAACAAAAACCTAGTAGCTTCAGTTATCTATAAGAGACATACGGTAATGTGGACTGCCGTCCGTTGTTTGACATCGAGTTCGGCGTTCAGGCATGATACGGATAGGTACCGTACCGCTTTAAAACTAACAAAAAATAAATAAATAATGATTTTTCCCGCGTGCGCCTTATATATAATACTTATACCTTGGCGATTTATGACAATGTATATTGTTGAAGAAAATATGCAACATGTTTCAGCCCACGCATATTGGTGTCTCTACTTGATCACTAGTCACACTAGCTAGCGCACTGAAAACTCTGAAAGCGCAATATGTTAACAGACATAGTCCAAACAGACACGGTTGTAGCGCTGTTATGACCATGGCCTGTCATAAAATCCTGTATATCTTCCAAATATTTTAGCCTATAGTCATTGCAGTAGTCCAAGCCTATTAGTTTCTTTCTGTTCTACAGTTCTTATGATCTGTGATAGCAAAACCCTTCTACTGTTTCCTTGCGTGTTTTTCTTTTGTTTTGCTCTGCTTTGCTTGTTCTTTTTGTTTCTATACCAATATTAGATGAAAGTGTTGGTAAACCACAGAACCAAAACCAATGAAAGCCTAGACGGAAAGCATGGCGAACGACCCCTCATTGGTCAACACTCCGATCGGTACAATTATCCAACTTCCTGTATGTCAGTTGGATACCTTCCGTTAAATTAGTTCATAACCGCAATTGACGCAAAACACACGGCGTTTTTTCAGTCTCGCAATAGCGTATTTTATTTTTCTCCTAACATTTTCGATTCCCTTCCGACCTCAATTGCCAGCTCCAGGCAGTACTCAAACTCCAATTATGTACAAATTAAAAGTCCAGTAATCAGTCCAACACTCGAATAAAAATTCCCCCCCGATGCCAGATACATACTATATATATATATATATATATATATATATAGGCTGGCGTTGTTTCGCAAGATATCGACACTCGGCTCAAAATTTGTAACATAACTGCTTTGTGGAGAAGCTGCTGGTTTCGTCTTGGCTCCACCCAACTTTTTCCTGTCATTGGCTTTTTCCCACAGGGTTTTTACCAGCGTCAGGTTTTTTCTGGCCTCCCTGACATTCCAGCATGTAAGCATCGAGTGTCGGTATTTGCCTAACAGCGCCATGTTTTTCCAAAGCATCGTAAGTTCCTTCGTAGGTCGAACTAGCGTCAACTGCGGAAATACAGCTCGTTTATTTATTTATTCATTACATGTAAATAATATACCTATACATATCCTAGAATAATTTAAGCTTCACGTGGGGGATCTTCTCTTCGATTCGATCAGTGGCGGAAAGTGGTGTCCCCTCGGCCACACTTCGCCCACGGTGAAGCACACACCGGCGACGGAGAGCAAGGTCCATAACGGTGAGGGCCCTTACCTTCACCCTGATCTTCGCTTCTCTCGGTCACTTCACCACGGGGAAGCCCGGCTGGGACATGAGAGCAAGGTCCATAACAGTGAGGGCCCTTACTCTCACTCTGACTTTCGCTTCTCCAGCTTTTTCTGGGGGCCCTTACCTCCAGAAAACCGCACTTTCCGTCACCCAAAAATTATCCACAAAGATTTGCGTGACTTATTAACGCCTGGTTTAAGTGTATGGGTCTTGGTCTTGTATCGCTTGTCGTAGTATTCTTTACACTTGCTCTTGTATTTAGAGTCGCTTTCTCTCACCTCCTTGTCGTCTTGATGCGTTTCTGTTGGAAAGTGGTCCAACTTCGTCCTTACCTCCCGATTCATGAGTAGCCGGTATGGTGGTACTTTTGTTGCTGGGTGCGGAGTGCTGCGGTATGCTTGCAGCAAATCGTAGATGGTTTGTCAGCGTTTATGCGGTCGTGTCGTGCGATAGCCATAATCTTGTTAATTAGCTTGTTAAATCCTTCGACTTGACCTTGTGCTTTCGGGTGACGCGGTGTGATACGTTTGTGTTGGAATCCTGATTCTCTTGCGAAGTCGGTGAACGCGTGCGAATTGAACGGTGGTCCGTTGTCGCTCTGAGGTATCTGAGGAACGCCGTGTGTCGAGAAGAATTTCTTTAGCTTCTTTCTTGTTGCTTCAAATGATGTCGTGGTGGTAAACTCTACCTCTGGGTACCTGGAGTATTGGTCTGTTACCATGAGTGCATACCTTACATTTGGGAATGGTCCACAGAAGTCAACTTCCACTGTTGTCCAGGGCCTGCTTGGGAGTTCTGTCATCTTTTCTGGCTCTGTGGGCTTCGTTTCAGTGGAGATTTGGCATTCAAAACATCTCTTCACAGCGTCTTCGATTTGCAAGTTCATGCCTGGCCACCAGTATTTGTGTCGAATTATTTCTTTGGTCTTCGATACTCCCAGGTGTCCCTGCTTATGCGCGATTCGTATGATCTTGGCCCTGAGATTCTCTGGTGGTACGATCTTGTCCAGTCGAAGAATGACGTTTTCTGACTCATACAGCTCGGCTTGTATGTCGATGTAAGGCTTTAGGCTGGGGTCTTTCTTGTCCCAGACACCTGTTTGCATGGCATGTTTCAGATGCTGTAGCTCTGCGTCTGCCTCGGTTTCAGCTAGCACGACTGCGTGGTCTGCTTGAGTAACTGCTCTCACATGTTTCTCGACTCCAGTCTTCTCGTTATCGGGTAAGGCGTGTCTTGACATGTAGTCGGTGACATTTCTTTACCGGCAATATGGATCATCGTGAAGTCCAAGTTCTGCATCTTCATGATTAGCCTCTAAATTCTCGGTGGTTACTTTGCTTGAGGGTTATTGAATAGTGGTAAGAGGGGTTTATGGTCAGTTGCGAGCTGGAAATGGTTTCCACCCAGTAGATACATCTGTAGGCGTGATGTTGTGAATTCCACTGCTGGGGCCTCTCGCGCTATCTGTGAGTATCTGATTTCCGTGTCGGTTAGTGTGCGGCTCACGTAGTGTACCGGTTGGTAACCATGCTGAGTTTTCTGGAAGAGACCTCCTCCAAGTCCTGTTGGACTGCCATCACAGATGATGAGTGTGTCTCGCTCTGGATAGTACGGTATCAGTACTGGCGCTGATGTGATTGCCTTCTTGAGGTCGTCAAATTCGGTTTGCTGTTCGGTTGTCCTGTGGAACTTTGCGTTGTTTCTTGTCAGTCGTCGGAGCTGTTCGCAACGGCTTGAGAAGTTGCTGATGTATCGCGATAGGTACGCTAGCATCTGCAAGAATGATACTAGCTCCTCCCTTGTCTTCGGTGGTGCACATTCTTGCACGGCTCGGATCTTGTCGAGGCTTGGCTTTAATCCTTCTGCGGTGAACATGTGTCCGTGAAAGTTCATAGTCGTTTTCCCGAATTCACATTTCTCTTTCCGTAGTGTAAGATTGTGATCTTCGATCCGTTGTAGTACTGCGTTCAGGTTGGCGTTGGGGTCTTTCCAGTCAAGTCCTCCAATCATAATGTCGTCTCTGTTGTTTAACACTCGCGGGATACCAGATATGATCTTTACTATTTCCGCGTCGAAGAGGTCTTGGCTGTTAAGGCCACCAAAGGCAAGTCTCTTAGAGCAATAATTGCCCCATGGTGTAGAGAATGTTATGATTCGTCGAGATTGTTCGTCTAGAGAGAACTGGTGGTACCCATGATTTAGGTGTAGTTTACTGAAAACCTTGCACCCTTTGAATTTCCGAATGAAATCTTCGGTTATTGGAGCTTGTACTTGGCGTGTGCGCAGCATTGATTTGTTTACCAGCCTCATGTCCAGACATGCACGAATGTCCTTCGTTTTTGTTTGGTTTGGGCTGTACTGCCAATGGTGAACACCACGTGATGGCTTCGTGCTCCTGTACTGGCTCGATTATGTCGTTCTCTTCAAATTCTTCCAGTCGTTTCTTCAATGGTTCTGTTAACTGGTATGGAACTCGTAGAGGTTTCTGTGCAATGGGGTTTGCGTCGTCTTTCATCGGTACGGTTAGTTGTATTTATTCTCCGTCACGCATTGCTTTCCCGATACCAGTAAATCGCTGTTTATACTTGTCTAGTATTTCATCAAGTTCAGATTTGTTCTGATCACTTGGTTGATTGGGCTTTTAAGTCCTCCGGTCACGTCAATCAGCAGCATCCCGAGGGCTTCGAGTGTTTGTCTACCGATTAGTGGCGGAGAGTCGATTTTCCCTTAGATGATGAGTATGGTTGTAGAAACAGTTCGTGTTTGGTTTGACATTTCAACATCTGCTTCTCCGATTACCGGTAATTATTCTTTCAGGGCTTTCAGCTTGATCTTCGTATCTCTAATCTTCACTTCCGGTGCTTGTTGTCGAAGTTTCTCGAATTGGCTTTTGTCCATAACATTCGTATCGGTTCCACTATCAGGTTCAACTTCGATATTCACTCCGCTTATTTGTAAAGTACGTGTTTTCCATTGGCTGTCGCTGTCTTTGCTCGCGTGGTGTGTTTTAAGATGGTTCACGAAGCATTCATCACTTGAGCTGTCATCACTGCTTTGATGTCCCACGTGTCTCGTGCGTCTGGTTTGGCTTATCTCGCGCTTGTCATCACTGCGATAATCGCGTCTATCTCGATTGTTCTTCGATTCTGTGCTATTTCTGGTACCGCCTTGGCGCTGTTTCTGATTGCGATGCTCGGACTGTTGTTTGACTTTCCCAAAGCATACCCGTGCGTAATGGTTTTTCTTTCCACAGTTGTCGCATGAAACACCAATTGCCGGACATGTGTTGTGCTTCTTTGAGTTTCCGCACCGCCCACAAGCGTCGTCCTTATTCGGCTGATATTTTGTTTTTCTCGATGCTATCTTCTTCACTCTTTCGTGCGAGGTTTCTTCGTCGACTTTCTTGTTGATAGTGCCGGCTTGCTCTGCGGTTTGTTCGTCGAGGGCTGTCTGCGTCAGGATTCTATCCAGTGACCAGTTTTCGCGTATAGACTTGCTTCGAATTTTGTGGTTAAGCATTGTTCGTATCAGATGGTCGCGGATAGCGTCGTCTTCATGGTCGGTATATTCGCATTTCTTTGTGATGTCTCGTACCTTGGCGTAGTAATCAGCTAGTCGTTCGGAGCTCTGTTGTTTAAGTTCGCTGAGTTGGAATCGAGCAAAGTCCTTGTTTTTCTTGGGAATGAAATGGTTGTCTATCTTGCGGATGAGTATTTTGTACGCGTCATCGTCTGTTGGATCAGGGAGCGCGTCGTCGACATCGACCAAATCTTGTCGACCATAGATCAGTAGTCCGTCCTTTTTAGTTTCAGGGTCTGTAATTCCGAAAAAGCGAAACTGTCTCTCAATTTCCTTTTTGTATTTTTGCCATTTCACAGCCGTATCGTTGTTGTCTGTCTGCTTTATAAACGGTTTGATTGTTAGATTTCGATGTATCGTAGCATTGGAAGTTGCGCCACTGCTCGATAGTTCTTGACTGGTGTCGGTCATCCTTCACCCAATTCGTTTTGATCCTCGTCGCCAATGTAGTATTATAAAGCACGCATTTCATATACCGTAGTTCAATCACTTGTTTAATACTCGAGCGTATAATCACAACTAACTCATTTACATATGTTGCTTGATTGGCATGCTTAATAGGAAATATGAAAGATAGTACGAAATTTATTGGAGTGCTTTTTTGGTACAATGCCAATTGGTGAAATCTGAAAATTAGTGAACAGAGGTTTGGTGAAAGGAACTGCAGTGTGACCAAGAGGGACTTCCTTGGCGAGGTTCTCCGAAATTATAGTTGGGTTTTTAACGGCAGTTTTTAGGTTCTTCGAAACTTTCGAAACTCGTGGACCTTGATAGCCTAAACGGGCGCCGAAGCGCAATTCCGAACAGAGTTTCAAAACAAATGACTGATCTGGATGTTCACAAAGAGCGTCTTCTAAAACATTAACGCGAAGTGGAGAACTTAGACAGTTCTATCATAATTAATATTATTGTCAATAATAACTTTACTATTTTCGGTGTTTGGAACTTGGTTTGTCGTTGCGGCTCTCGCTTGATGGAAGGGAGTCGTCGGAACGATTTGGGCATTGGTAACCGGGGTGGTTTCCTCCGCATCCGTTTCGATTGCATCTATGTGCCTAGGGGCAATTGGTCTTTTCGCGACAGGACCACACGCGATTGTAGCTGTGGCAGGTTGCGTCCCTCGCTGCCCCAGTTTTGTTTGAGGGTCCATTAGAAAAAAGAGAATAGTCATCTCGAAGCTGAGAAGGATTGGCAGTAAACACTCGAAGCCATAGTTGGGTATCTATTACCGCCCAGGAGAGAGTACGACAGTTGGCAGCTTTGTGTCGAAACTTGTGGTCGTAAATGCACCACCCAAGACCCCCACACTGTAAATTTCAAGTAGTAAAATTTACTCTCTTGAGGGTTAAAATTTACTCTCGATGATGGAGTATGCGATTTTCGGGTAAAAGTTACCCCATTTCGGTGTGTAATAATTACCCGGAAGGTGAAATATCGGAGGGTAATCTGAGAAACTGGAGTATAGGTAACAGGTCGAGTAATAATTCCCCCACTGTGTGGAGTAAACTTTTCATTCAAATGGGGGTAACTTTAATGGTGTGAAGACGAGCGTTCTTTCAAAATGGCGGATTAATGGCGATTTGAAAGAAAAGATGGAATAAGGAAAGCTGGGAACTTGTGGACTTCAGAATCAAGTTTTGTATTGTCACTCGCAGACTTCTTTTTGTCACTGTCATCCTGCTGTCGATTATACAAGGTAAGCGCTTACCCTTAAATACGTGACGATTTTTATAGTTTAATCAGCGAAGGAGTGGAGTACACTATACGGCTTGTAATTATATCTTTCTTAATCAACCGGTGCTTGCTTCATGTTTTACTGTGTCGTAAATGTTAAGGTCGAACCGAACATATTACTTCACGGTTCTGTTCTAAATGTGTTGTTCTATAAGTAATATGTACTACATGAGCGGCCGTGTTGTGTTATTATTGAGTATTTTAAAGATGATGTGCAAAGTATATATTAAATTTAAACCAGAATAAACGTATAAGGCTGAGTGTACAGTTTAGCTACTGTATACTAATTCTAACCCCTATAGCTAGCTCGCGGATTGAAATTGAATGATTAAACTCGTCTACAGATTATATATATGGATTCAGTATAAATAAAATTACAACGTATACCAGTAAATACATTGCATTGTCACCTCAGATAGTGCAGTAATACACTAAAGAAGTTAAAGGACAATGTCAATGTACGTTTTGTAGGTTGTCAGACCGATATAAAGCATAAAACTTGTTATTGTAAACGGCGGTAAGCAACTTTGATAAGGACAGAATGAATAAAATTATTACTAAATTAAGCAAGTGACGAAGGCATGGCAGCCATGCATGGCTAATTTATATAAGTTCGAGAACAATTTAATTTATAAAGAGCACTAGTTTATTTGTTTCATATACGGCAAATATCTTACTAGATAGCGATAAAGAACTAAAGTCAGTTAGAATATAGAATTATATTTTATTACAACATGCAAAGTTTAAAAATATAACAAATATTTCTGTGGCGACTTTTGTCTGTAGACTCGACAGCTAAACTGAGTAATGCCAGTACATTATCGACCCCGATTACCGCATAAACCAATCATAGTTTGCGCTTTCCTCTTATCTTATTAACATCTCATACGCAAACACTTGAGATTTCAGAACAGCTGTGGAATTTGGAAAGAACTATTAGGGCAAGACATGCATGTGGTTATCGCAAACGTTCGTTTCCAAATTTTAGTACTATAGTATTCTTGTCATCTAGATATATATATGTAATACGCAACCAAGTTTAGATACTCTTAATCACCTTCTTTATCAAACTGGCTATGTTTAAACGCAAATGACCTATTAGCATTTATGGCGGTTAACAATTCGACTCGGCTGATACAAAGGTTTTGGCTTGTTCTTTAGATTTTTGATCGCAGTGAACAGACTGACAAAAAATGATATCATTGATATGTTGTTCAACATTGTCATTGTGTGGATTGAAAGGTAAGAAGTTTTAATAAAAATAAATAATAATTTTATGGTTAATTATGATCACGCATTGCAATAATTTGTAATTTTCTTCTTACACTTGTTCTTGTATATCTTTATAGTCTGTAGCTACAGCTTTATAGTTTATGTGTGTCGTTTGTTTGCGATTAATTCCAAAGGCGCGAAAGCAATGGTATAATATATGTATCTTTGGAACAGTATAGTAAATGTATATCTTGTACACATCTTAGTGAATACACGCGTAAAATATAATGTAAAATACAATTAAAATATATAAGAATTCAAATGTTCTTCACGTGCCGAAGTCTTGAGTTGACACGACTTGAGACGGAACGTTGAGGTGTCACGCCTTGCGAGTGGAGCTATTTGAATTCTGTCTTGGTAAGATATGTATTGTTACTGAGCTGAAGACTTGGGTTGACACGATGTGAGTCAGAACGTGAGGTGGCACGCCTTGCGAAAGTGACAATATGTTTATGCTTACCATGTTTAAATTTTAAGGAATAATAGTTGGACAATAATGTACACATTGTAGTGATTGCGCGCGTATAATAAAATGTTTTATACACCAATTGTACTTTTGGCATAATTTATGTTTGGTTGCCACTTTGCCATTACAATCCGATTATTTGTTATATCACAGGAATGGTTTCATTGTGACATTTTTATAAAGCTTATAGATATAGCTTATAAACTCTTTCAGAACTGCAAAGTTCGTTTTGAAACAATGCTTTAGTGATGGTTTTATAGGTTAAAGTATGGTTAAAACCAGACGATTTTACTTGTCAAGGACATATCTCAGTCATCAAGCAAGGGGTTAACGTGGCAGTAAATCCGTTCTATGATACTCAAATGTAAAATAAAAGCAAAAATTATAAAGGCTTGAAATGGTATAAGGTTTTTCTCAGCAATTATGTTAGACAAAAAATAATTACTGGTATGGCGGTGTTCGTAAATCAGGTAGTCTGAAGATATCTTAAAGTACAATCTTGCAGGAAATGAGAAGAATTCAACTGCGTTGTGTAGTATAAAAGCTACAAGTATATACAACTGTACTCTGTATTAATTTGTATTGGACTGCATTAAAACTGCAACTGTATTCATTTGTATTGGACTATTGGCCGAAGGCGAAGTTTTTGCGTTTTTACTATATGTGACGCAAACGATCAGGGACAAATACGGCGAAGTTGTATAGCAGAATAAACTGAGAGATAGAATAGGATATTATAGACCAGAAACAATCATATTTTAGTTTTAGGCGCATAAACTGTTCTTCCTATAATGTATCCTCAATAAAAATACAATTAAAATATACAAGAATTCAAATGTTCTTCACGTGCCGAAGTCTTGAGTTGACACGACTTGAGACGGAACGTTGAGGTGTCACGCCTTGCGAGTGGAGCTATTTGAATTCTGTCTTGGTAAGATATGTATTGTTACTGTGCTGAAGACCTGGGTTGACACGACCTGAGTCAGAACGTGAGGTGGCACGCCTTGCGAAAGTGACAATATGTTTATGCTTACCATGTTTCATTGAATAAAATGTGGACAATAATAATATATCTTTGCAATTGCCTACATCCTAGAGTTAAATTTTGAAGCATTTATATATGTATATATATACGTCAATCTAAATGTTAATGAATTAAAATAAGATTAGAAATGAAAACATAAAATTGCATGAAGTTATTTTATAAAACAATTGCTGAATCAGTTTTTAGGACACATTAATTTTGCAAGAAGAAGGCAATGCACTATCTATAAAATTAGTTATACAGTCAAGATTTTCAGTGCATATGTGCAACACATACATTATATCAAGTTTATAGGCAGGCAGCTATGAAATACTGGTTCAATATTTAAGATAAAGACTAAACTACAGCCTATTTACTTTTACTTATCTATTCAGTAAATAGCTGTACACTTATGTTAGCATAAATTTATTGCATTGGCATTTTTACTAAATTATTTGTTTGTATTTTATTTTTCAAAGCCAACAAAGACTTATTTTAGACGAAGGACCAGAAGAACGTACTTTGTTCAGAAAAGGAAGTTGTTGCCACAAGATTTAAAGTTTATCAGAACGGTTTCTTCTTGCAAATGAAAAGTGTATAGTTCGCATATATAACAAATATTGATAATCTATTTCTGTTTTATGCCTAAATAAAGTCAAATCAATGGCAATGTAGCTCAGCATGGGTATATAACCATGCCAATTATAATTTTTTTGAGAATTTCGTTCCTAAATTTAGTTGTTCCTAGAGAATGCAGCTAAGTTATTTGCTCCAAAGTTGGTAAGTTTCGTGGGGAATTTTCAAACGAACGTTTTTTTTTATTCCCTCGTTCTTATTGCAGTATTATTTTATGCTAACTGACAGATAAAGCATATATAGAGTATGCAAGGTAACTAAATATACAAGGCCATGTTTCCTGCATGATTCACTCATTAGTCTCATTGCATGCATGTAATACATTTTGAATATATTTAACATGTAAATTTATTTTAGATCATTTAATCCTGAATTAAACTTGAAACAAAAACAATTATTCCAGCGAGCAACTTGAATTAAGATTCCAATTTAAGGGATTTGTGATCAATATATAATTGTAAAAGTGGTGTAGAAATTACACCTCTTTTGGAAAGGTGTTACTCCCTCCCCATATTTACCCACAAAGTCCGTGGCATTTTTGGGACAAAATAATTACCTCACTTTTGAGAGTAAAAATTACACCAATATTTGAGGGGTAAAATTTACCCTACCCAAAAATTTACCCCTCAAAACCGGGGCGTTTGTGGGACAAACTTTAACCCCACTTTTCAGAGTAAATTTTACTCCCTAAAATTTACTGTGCATGAGCTTTCGCGGCATGGCGTATAGTTTCCATGTATTGAAGCAGTTCTGTAGCGCGAGCATGAAATTTATGAACAACAATTAACATATATGTGTTGAGAGCTGTTGTCCAATCTTGGATATCAGTAAGGACTTGTGGGTTTCGGGGTGTCAAGGAGATCCCAGAAGCGGAAACCGTAAAGCTCAGATTATCTGAGCCGTGGGTGGACTGGTTAAGATTCTTTAGTCAAAGTTTAGATAACACAAAAAACTCACCGCTTTCGATGTCTCAGACGTCAGAGGACGTTAGGAAGGGAAACGACTGTCCATGCTGTTACAATCGTTCGAGAGGATTAACTTCGCGACCAGAGGCAAGGTTGACGACATTTGGAGTGTCTCGCGATGGCGGAGCGTCTAAGATCGGTCTTTCCACGGCAACAGAAGGATTTACCACGTCGCTACGCGTGCGCGATTGGTCTTGGAAGTAGGTTTGAAGGGATAAATGGATAATGCAACCACACAGGCCTTCCGGGTTCACAGGCGTTCGCGAGTTCGGTATACATTAAGGTGGTAATGCCAGGAGAGAATTGGGTTTATTAGAAGTAATATTGGGCATTACACTCGATTACATAGCACGTTCTAAGGATTTTGGGTGAAGGAAAGTTCGAGTCCAGAATATATACATTTTAAGACCAAACCGGGACCAGTTGCGAAAAATGCAACTACACAGGCCTTCCGGCAGGAATTGAACCCACGACCTTGCGATTCTAGTGCAATGCTCTAACCACTGAGACACGGAGGGCGTTGCCGAGAGCTTGATCGCGAGTTCTGTATACATTAATGTGGTAATGCCAGGAGAGAATTGGGTTTATTAGAAGTAATATTGGGCATTTCACTCGATTACATAGCCTGTTCAAAGGATTTTGGGTGAAGGAAAATTTGAGTCTAGAATATATACATTTCTTAACCAAACCGGGACCAGTTGCGAAAAATGCAACTACACAGGCCTTCCGGCAGGAATTGAACCCACGACCTTGCGATTCTAGTGCAATGCTCTGACCACTGAGCCCACGGAGGGCGTGGCCGAGAGCTTGATCGCGAGTTCTGTATACATTAAGGTGGAATTTTCCTTCACCCAAAATCCTTAGAACATGCTATGTAATCGAGTGAAATGCCCAATATTACTTATAATATACCCAATTCTCTCCTGGCATTACCACATTATATATACAGAACTCGCGATCAAGCTCTCGGCAACGCCCTCCGTGGCTCAGTGGTCAGAGCATTGCACTAGAATCGCAAGGTCGTGGGTTCAATTCCTGCCGGAAGGCCCATGTGTAGTTGCATTTTTCGCAACTGGTCCCGGTTTGGTCTTAAAATGTATATGTTCTACACTCGAATTTACCTTCACCCAATATCCTTAGAACATGCTATGTAATCGAGCGAAATGCCCAATATTACTTATAATAGTTTTCAGTATGTTTGTTCAACCTCCAACCAAAGAATAAAGTCATGGTGGTCATTCTTGCGACGATATGGAGGAGCCAATTGGTGGATTAAAGACTGCCAGACAGTGGTGCGTTTAATGATGAAGATCCAATACAACGTGCTTGGTTACAATTTTGCTTTAATTCAGAAAGAGTTGGATTCAATTCGAATCAGCCATCTAGAGTGCCCACTCGGCAAGTCAGACGTGCTCTATCATTTACCAGACATTCAGGGTGTGCAAGATTATAAATTACATTTTAATTGAACCGTCTTCTGGAAATGATACATCCACTAAAGCGCGAAAAAAACCTTTTGGTTGTGAGAGGGTCTTTGCAGACGCATTCCTTGTGAGAGGGTCTTTGCAGACGCATTCCTACGGGAAACGGTTGGCAAATACCAACTACAAAATGATGAAGCTTAGTACTTTATGGTGATGTTGTAAGTGCATGCACTGAAGAAGTTTCATAGGAATAAACATTAATGTGGTGAGACAGAGGAATATAGCAATCAAACAAGCATAAATGCAAACAAAAAAAAAAGATTACCAACACGGTTTTACAGATTAAAATATGTATTTCTTTTAATTTTTGTCTTTTCTCAAGTACAAGTAAAAAATGTCAAGTTTGAATACCTTACAGATAATACAATACAAATACTGTATTCCTGAGCATTGTCACCATGTATATAAATGCAGACAAAACATAGAACTATAAGTATAAAAACAAAATATTAACATAAATTTCAACATAAGAGTAATTCGACTTAATACAAAGTACCTAAAAATATGGCGACTGTACGATTCAACATGCATGCGCACACACTATATTTTGGATATTTTTGCTAATCTAAATTACTTCTAATATTATCCAGAAATTGTCGGCCATGCATAGACCGTTTTAAGGATACTGGCTCACGCATTATGACGGCGCATCGAATGGGAAATACAATACAATACAATACAATACAATGCAATGCAATGCAATGCAATGCAATGCAATGCAATGCAATGCAATGCAATGCAATGCAATGCAATGCAATGCAATGCAATGCAATGCAATGCAATGCAATGCAATGCAATGCAATGCAATGCAATGCAATGCAATGCAATGCAATGCAATGCAATGCAATGCAATGCAATGCAATGCAATGCAATGCAATGCAATCCGAGAGGTGAGACACAACCTATCAACAGAAGCTATCTGATGTTAGGAAAAAAGTCTTCGTCCGCCATTTCCAAAGCATCTATTAAACCGTCGGGAGGATCAGGGACTTTATATGCTTCCTTACCATCTACCCTTTGCTTCTTCTTCTCTGGATTTTTCTTCTTTTGTCGACCTTGTTGGGACGTTCCATAAGTACCTGCTTTACTTTTTTCTTCCGCTCTATTTCCATTTGATCTTTATAACATTGCTGGCGTTTCTGATCTTCCTGCCTCCACATGTAGCGCCATCTCTTGAGTTCAAGTGAATTCCGTCATTGATGTGTTCGTCCTGGAACTTTTCAACCAATGCGGATGTTGTTGATTCCACATCAAAATATGGCATGGACATCACCGACGGAAGAAGGCCAAAAATCTCAACATGGTTCCTATCATGTAGTCTACCCTCTAGCTGATTGGAAATATCATCTAACAATGGCACGGCAAGGTCGCAATATTTGGAATCCCTAGTGGAATATCTACAAAACTGTCGGTAATTTTACATCAGTTTACTCGCCTATTTGGCAAAAATGCTCATTGGTCTGACGAGTACGACATCATCGCCATTGTTATTGTCGAAGCTCGCAGCATAGAAAATCCAGAATATATTGTCTTCTGGATTGTCTATGGTTGCAGTCAAGACTAACCGTTGCCTCAGAATCTTGTGTGCACAGTTTGCAAAACTGACTATATTTTTAAACCAGCATAATATGTTACATATGTAATCTACTATAACCTAATGTTTACATGTATGTGCATGTACAGTATATCTAACTAATACGATATCAATTTTATTAATTTTATCAATTTTATTATTTGCTGATTTAAGCCTTCTAATCCTTGACTATCAAATTGTTGAATAACTTTATCAATAATTCTAAGTGTCCAGGAATGATCTTTGTAAACAGTCACTGACTTTGTTATCATGGGAACCTTGGCACAGTCTTTCTTTCTTTGTTGCAAGTAAACAACTCCTAAGTTAAAGATTCTTCATCGCCTTTCACTAATGTCCAACCAAAAGGAAGTACTAAGTCTTTAAGATTTGTGGTTGGATAACTGTTTATATGTGCAGAAAGTGGTTGACATCTGTTGTTGTCTCCAGTGCAATTGCTGTTGGTATTATTCAAATAGCTTGTTCTGTCATTAAGTATTTCAACCATTGAAACTGGTACAAAGACAGGGGGATTGTCTCTGTCTGAAAATGGATAAACGTTAAAAGCAATTTCATTTAATGTACCAAAATTGAATTTTTTTTATTGTCTGGATAGTCATCATCATTAAAGTATTATACTATACCTAGTAACATTGCTATAAAGTAATAGTATAAACCAACTAGTGGACTATTGTTCACCTCATTGACAGTGACTATCTGCGAATAGAACTTTAGAATATGGAATGCCATACATGTACGTCCTGTATGGCATATATATATATATTAAACTGAATGAAGAGAATGGACAAGGATATTAACAATATATATATATATATACTATAAGTGGGCTTACCTCAAATGTTGATGGTCGCTACTGTCAGTTTCACGCTGGGCGATCTTCAGGCGGCGTGAAACTGACAGTAGTCGTCCAGCGTGAAACTGACAGTAGCGACCAACATCATTTGAGGTAAGCCCACTTATAGTATATTCGCTCTATCTTTACGGTATTGAGCACTTTTCGACATTTCGCGAACAACACTTTGTTTGTTTGAATATATATATATATATTAAACTGAATGAAGAGAATGGACAAGGAGATTAACAATATAATGCAAGAAATTAAAGTTTGTATCTCCAATCCTATCATTTAAAATATGAAGAAAAAGTTAGCAATCTTTTATGTATAAAAAAAATAGATCTATATTGCTAGATCTATATTGCTAGATCTATATTGCTCTTTATAACTATTATTGTTAAACCTAGTTTATAACTGTTATTGTTATACCTATTTATTACTTGTAATATATTTATTTATATTTATTATAATGGTCGAGCGTTTGCAACACGAGCCTTTGGCTCGGGAGAATGGGCAACCACTCCCCACGTCCATCGACAATAAATAAATATTGTATTGCATTGTATTGTATGTATGAAAATATTTAACAATGTGTTTTGTCAATATCTATATGATAAAGCTTAAAATATAATTATAAGCTTTCTTTTCTTAATATATACAATACTGTACATGCTGGATTATCACATAATATTTATACAATTTAAGATGGAGTATTTAGGCTAATTTACCTGCATATTGGTCTCCTTATTTTCCATAGTGGTACAATAATTTGACTTCCAAATGCCTTCTTTCTTCTTTAGAAATAATTTTTTTTCACTGAGTAGCCCCTTTTGTAAGGCATCTTTAATAGAATTGATATGGTATTAGTTAGATTTTCTGTACATGCACATACATGTAGACATTAGGTTATAGTAGATTTATACATATGTAACATATACTGGTTTACAAATAGAGTCAGTTTTGCAAACTGTGCACACAAGATTCTGAGGCAAGGGTTAGTCTTGACTGCAAGCATAGACAATCCAGAAGACAATATATTCTGGATTTTCTATGCTGCGAGCTTCGACAATAACAATGGCGATGATGTCGTACTAGCCATTTCAACAGTCAAGACCAATGAGCATTTTTGTCAAATAGGCGAGTAAACTGATGTAAAATTACCGACAGTCTTGTAGATATTCCACTTGGGATTCCAAATATTGCGACCAAAAAGCACAAAACATGTTTATTTTTGAGTTACAGGGTTAGTTTTGACTGCATGTTTCGGAAATGATTGTTACATGCGCCATTTTAACAATTATGACAACATCAAAGTCTGCAATTTAACTCACTATTTAATGAAAATACAGAAATAATCGAATGTACTTACCTTTCAATTATTAGTCGCTCCACGAATACAGTTTAAAAATCTTGATGGCAAGTCTCTATTTCAAAATAATTTCCATAAACTGCGCGCAGATCGAAGATTATCTGTCCTTTTTATTGCGGATACTGGTTGCTAAACCATTTCCGCTATGTCATGAGCGCGGTTGTGTGTGTGTGTGTGTGTGTGTGTGTGTGTGTGTGTGTGTGTATGTTTGTGTGTGTGTAAGAATGTTTTTGTCAATGACGTGATCAACGGAAACAACCAATAGCGGATCCGAATCAGCATACTTCAGAAGTCTTATTTGTATGTTCGAATGGTTTACGAACGTGTACCAGAACAACGATTGGAAGATAGAAACAGTTGAGTTTTGCTTCAGGTAGACATTTATGTATGCATGTACTGTTGTTTTATACTATAAATACAAGCGTGCAGTGACATGCAATACTTTCTCGTGTTCATCTCAGCATCACGTAATCAAACCATACAAGGTGTTTATACTATAATAATTCTGTAACGCGTTTCGACTTTGTCGCCTAAACGACAAGCTTTCCAAGGACGAAGAAACAATGTGAGCGCTTGTTTTGCTTCGGATTAGAGATCTTTCTGAAATCTGAATGCCCTTCTAACTATTAAGTGTTTCAAGTGTTTACGTGTTAGGCGCTCGGCCAAGACGTTTTAGCTATAAGTCTACACGCAGAAATCCACCATGCTTAGGATTTTTATGTTACATGTAGACGTATTCAATACTTACGCAAAAAACGCGTCGAACTTTGATATATTGAGACGCATCAACGCATATGTTACTAGAGTCTAAAACATAGACATATAAAACATAAAAATATCATATTGTTTAAAAATGCGATTAGCGTCCGCGTTTCCTGTTTTTGCCGATTTACCTAAACGTGAGTTCAAATATTTTAGTATCAGGCGTTAGAGATTGGGGTTAATCGTTAGAAATGAACGATTATTGTTATTTCTATACATGAGACGTAAGAGTACATGTTGAAGGGAAAAAGAAGGCAGAATAGTGCTGTCAATTTATAGCGTTTTTGCTCAGACAAGAGTGCTAAATCGTTCGAATCAATATTTCTGAAACCTGAATAGCCTTTGAATTAATGTTTGAAGTGTTAACATGATAAGCGCTGGGCCGAGATGTTAATTAAGTATCATATTTTTTAATGCGATTATAGGGACTTTGCAAGTTGTCAATTTGTCAATTCTGTTTTCAACGTTGTTTATGTCTCGCTTATCTTGCAGATAGTTTTCAATAGATTGTGAGCATGAGTAATACTTTTCAGTATTAAAATTCAATAAATCATATAAATCGTTTATAATCAGTTTGTCTTGATCGAGACAGCGGAATATTAACCCAGATCTAAATATACTGTAAATAGCTCAGCACCGTTTAGTGTAGATTTGCCGCCATCGAGATTTGCAGTTGTAAGCGTAGTGAGCACAATTTTCAGCCACATGACTGATTAATAACAGTGTTATTTGTGATCTTCTAAAAGCTTCAAGACGGAGCAATACCAGATCGATAGCACACCGCATGGTTTCGCAAAGCCTATCGGGATGATGCAATAATTGCAATTTGTCGACCAGGAAAATAATACCGAAACGCCACCGAAACCTAGACTCGGCTACCTGTGGTAGCCCGAGTAATAAAAATAATAATAATAATAATAGATAAGTAATTGAATGTCATGAAAATTTAAATATTTAGATTCACTGAAATAGTAATTTAGCCTCTGAACATTACGTCTAAATAAATATTTTGAATAGTACAACTACCTCGAGTTTTGTGCTGGGCCCTTATATATGTCACAAGATTCTCTAGTATTTTCAGTAAGTTTTGGTATGTTTGCATGAACTTGAATTTACAATCCACAATTAGTTATCTTAGACTCTCACGTCAAATAAATACCAGTATCCGCATGTACATATTGCGTACCTATTTTTTGGTTGCAAGACAAGTTCCGTTCCGACCGTGACGTCACACAGTAAACTCGCACCAGGTCCCTAACAGGCACGGTCACAGTTACAGAGATGCCAACTTTGGAGCGCTGTGGCTGGGCGGGGATTTAATATTTTTGAGAAACATTTTCGGGAAACATTTTCTTTTAACCTAAGTTATTTAAATGTGTAAAGATCCCACAGGCCATAGAGGCACTTTAATGGCCAAACACGTAAATTCTGCCCTGTGTTGTACTTTCCTTTCGCAGCCAAAATACGTTTTGAATTTGTTCACCAAGTCTTTCGCCCGCCCGATTTAGAAAACACTCTAAATTGCCGTCCCATGGACTTCGTTGTATGGCAGCTAGGGCACAGAGACGACACGACGCATCATTACATATACCTCCGACGTTTTTACGGGTGTTTCGCCAACTTTCCTCACATTTTCCTTCATTTTGAAGTGGTTTTTAACAGCCGGAAATTCTGGTAATAATTTGAGCCTAAAAAGAAATGCCCGCGAGTTAGCCTGCCGCCCGCCTTGTTTCCACCAATCAGAATACGTAAACAACCCAATGTTATCTCGACCAATCAGATGTGATGATAGCTCAGCCTGTGCCAGGGACATTTGTTCTTGGCCGCCATCTTGGCACAGCCCTCACAAATGGCCCTTGGGACGAGGTTGTGTCACTGAGCTATACAGTATATATAACTGGACTGCGTGCTCCTATTACCTTTGAGTTAGGAAAAGTGTCCCCAAAATCGTTTTCAAAATGGCGGCATTTATGGGTCCTTTTGCTAATGGTGAAGGTCGCTGACCGATACCTAAGGACCGGACTGATGACACATGTTTTTAAAGCTGCCTGTATTTTGCTCGGCATTCAGTCGAATTATGTTATTTATAACTCGATAAAGTCTTCACAGTATATTTATAGAAAGTTAAAGCTTTCTGACTGAGAGGTTTTGACGGTCTTCCACTGTCCCAGTCTGATATAGTTTGTCGTCCGGCTTTCTTGTTTTAACGACGGGAAAATAGACGGACGAATTAAAGATGGAAAACTCGCCGTTTTAAAACGCCTGACAACTGATGAGTTTCTCGTCTGCTATTAATAACACTTGGAAAAGGTTGATAAAGACACTCTAAGAAGAACTCGGTACGCCTCGCTTCTTTGCAATTTTCTCGTGATCTTCGGCGAGTCTTTATAGAGCTGGCGACTTCATAAAACAAAATGTTTGTAGATTTCCATGACCATGAGTATTGACAATCTTGTTTTATTTTATTGCTAAGTGTTCGTGCCGTACGCCGGCCGGCACGTCTTTAATTCAGACTGCTAGAAAGCTAGAACAGTAATTGTCTAGGAATATTTTTATCAATATTGTAGTTCAGAACCACAATAAGACCCTTATCATGAAAACGTCCGGCGCCGCTCAGCAACACACATAAATCATACATGGAAAAACCACCCATTGCACCGAAATATTTTGTTTACACAAACTCGAGATCATGTTCTACTGATATTCCTATTTGGTTAGACAAATAATCCACCAGGCCTCTTCAACTTGAGTCGTTCCACAAGAAATTAACAATGACCAAGTATTATTATTAACGATTTATAAACTATCTCTCCGACTCTTTCCTGTCCGAATTGGTCTTTAGTATTTTATTCTGGCCAACGAAGAAGGACCCATAAATGCCGCCATTTTGAAAGTGAAAATGGGGACACATTTTTGACCAGCACCCGCAGTCCAGTTATATATATATAGGTCAGTGGTCCTTCTGCTAATGGTAGCGACCACTGACATGTACTTATCGCAGGAAAAAATAATATTTATGTAAATACAAGACGATTTTATTACTTTATTAATAACTCGTTCCTGTGCGAGCGCTTCCCCAGAGGTGAATAAAATCGTCTGGCGTTGGCCAGAATAAAATACTAAAGACCAATTCGGACAGGAAACCGGGCTGACTCGTGTCACGAAATCCTTTCCTCGGGCACAAAAATAGATTTTAATCAACGTTAGGATTAGTTTACATCTAAACTAAAGCAATTCTTCTTTGTACATTTAGTTTATGCGAGTTTCAAAACCACAGTAAGATCCTAATCAATTGCGTGAGCCCAGTTAACCGGGCTAGCCCGGCTCATGTACCGAGGACTTCCCCAGAGGTGAATAAAATCGTCTGGCGTTAGCCGGCAGAATAAAATACTGAAGACCAATTCGGACAGGAAAGAGTTTATGCATGCACGGTTGGTCATTGTTAATTTCTTGTGGAACGACTCAAGTCGAAGAGGCCTGGTGGATTATTTGTCTGACTAAATAGGAATATCAGTAGAACATGATCTCGAATTTGTGTAAACAAAATATTTCGGTGCAATGGGTGGTTTTTCCATGTATATTATTTATGTGTGTTGCTGAGCGGCGCCGGACGTTTTCATGATAAGGGTCTTATTGTGGTTCTGAACTACAATATTGATAAAAATATTCCTAGACAATTACTGTTCTAGCTTTCTAGCAGTCTGAATTAAAGACGTGCCGGCCGGCGTACGGCACGAACACTTAGCAATAAAATAAAACAAGATTGTCAATACTCATGGTCATGGAAATCTACAAACATTTCGTTTTATGAAGTCGCCAGCTCTATAAAGACTCGCCGAAGATCACGAGAAAATCGTAAAGAAGCGAGGCGTACCGAGTTCTTCTTAGAGTGTCTTTATCAACCTTTTCCAAGTGTTATTAATAGCAGACGAGAAACTCATCAGTTGTCAGGTGTTTTAAAACGGCGAGTTTTCCATCTTTAATTCGTCCGTCTATTTTCCCTTCGTTAAAACAAGAAAGTCGGACGACAAACTATATCAGACTGGGACAGTGGAAGACCGTCAAAACCCGTCAGTCAGAAAGCTTTAACCTTCTATAAATATACCGTGAAGACTTTATCGAGTTATAAATAACATAATTCGACCGAATGCCGAGCAAAATACAGGCAGTTTTAAAAACATGTGTCATCAGTCCGGTCCTTAGGTATCGGTCAGCGACCTTCACCATTAGCAATTTCCGCCATTTCGAAAACGATTTTGGGGACACTTTTCCTAACTCATAGGTAATAGGAGCACGCAGTCCAGTTATAAATATATAGGTCAGTGAGAAGGACCCATAAATGGCGCCATTTTGAAAGTGAAAATGGGGACACATTTTTGACCAGCACCCGCAGTCCAGTTATATATATAGGTCAGTGAGAAGGACCCATAAATGCCGCCATTTTGAAAACGATTTTGGGGACACTTTTCCAAACTGAAAGGTAATAGGAGCACGCAGTCCAGTTATATATATATATAGGTCAGTGCTGTTAACAGCAGGGAATTTTGTCTGCGCATGCGTCGCGCGAGTTGTCGTGGGGAGTCTGGGGACTTCAAAAACATAAACAAAATGGCGGTAAATTTTTCCCCCCACAACCCTTATTTCCCCCAGAAAAAGGTGTATCGTTTGTAAAACGGCTTGTGAAAGGACACTGGAAACAGTCAGAAGCAAGCCTTCCACAACGTGAAGAAATAGAAATATATTTTAGTGAATCGTACGATACTAAATTGGGTGACAACGACTTGAGTACGTTGTGGTCAACATGCCGTGGCTTCAAATGCACGCAGTTTAATTGAGCTCAAAGCCCCATTTCTACAATTTTTAGAACAAAAAAGTGTCGCTAAAATTTAAGAAAATCAAATAAAGATTGACAATCGGTAAAAATATTTTGAGGCAATAGGGCAGATTTTGTAGAAATTGACAATATTTGCATGTCGTCGCTGGAATGAAATTAGTAGCGTAGGCATGTCAAACTTTATTGTAAGATCTGAGTTAGACAAAAAAAATGAATATATATTTATATGTACGAACGGAATTATACCGACATAAATTTAGCACAACATTGCTCGACATAAGACAGAATCTGAGTAGGTTTTGAAGACAGCACTAACTAGTAAACAAGTCGTCGGATGAAAGGAATAAATACACACACGCAAATCAACTCAAGAACAAGTGAACTGTCCATATATAGCCAAAAACAAAATCAAGACAAAGAAAAAATCAATTGAGATATTTATTCATCCTCCATAGTTGATTGGGTTTGTTTTATGTTAATTCGTCACTTCGTCAGTCGTCAAGTATACTTTCCACGACTGATTCGAACTTTAAAATCCGTTTTAAAGGTCAATTGGGTACACACATCGGCCAAAAAAAACGAAAAACGACTTCTTTTGGGGGTAGTAAACGGCCAACAAACAACAGATTTTAGTCATTTAACATGGAAGTTTACGATACCAGATCGCACCTTGTTCTTCGTCTAATTTTCCCGCCATATTTGATTTCAAGTCAGCAAATGCTTGATATCCTACAATATCCCTAGTATCCTCTTCAATGGATCCATTATTTTCGCAATTTCCTTTATCTTCACTAATTTTATCGTATGAACCCACATGTACCACAACGCTCCTTCGCTCATGATTCATCTCGCGCCAGCCTCGCTTGGTCTCGCGTGTATTGATGACGTTTACAGGCAAGTTATTCGTTCTACGCATGCGTAGCTAATCCAGGTCAACCTGGATTAGATCCCAGTCGACAGCCGCAATTTCCGATCGTGCATTGCCTGCGCCAGGGCAGGTCGACCTCACTCCAAAATTAAGGATTATCCTTAATTGTCAACTCGCCTAGAATTAAGGATAATCGTTAATTTTAAATGACAAATCACCCCCCATACCCGAACCACAACCCCCCGGGAGCCCTAAACCTAATCACAACCCCCCGGACCCTAAACCTAGTCACAACCCTCCGGAAAAATGTCCCGCCTCTCATACCCTAACCACAACACCCCCTCTTGGGTTTTTAGCTTTTTGTGTTCAAGATTAACATCCCGCTTGTGGGACAGATAAATTAAGGCCATGTCTTAATTTGAGCCCTATTTTACAATTAAGATATATACTTAATTTTGGTAAGAGATCGTGTTGGCCAGAGCCATTTGTTCCCGCCATTTTGGTTTTGGCCGCCATCTTGGCCCAGCCCCCACAAATGGCCCTGGGGACGAGGTTGGGGGACACATTTTTGGCCAGCACCCGCAGTTCAGTATATATACACGCGTAAAAACGCACAGCCTCTTGCAAGTTGTCAACAGGCGTGAACAGTGTTGTTCGGAACAGCCATGAACAATGCTGTTCTGCACCCTGTGAACAGTATTATCAACAGTGTTGTTCATGCCTGTTCGAACAACACTGTTCACGTCTGTTGGAACAACATTGAACAACCATGTGAATCTAACAGTGCTGTTCATGCATGATACAACAGGCTGTTATGGCATAATGAAGTAACAGTGTTGAACAGCCATGTTATAACGACGGTGAACAATGCTGTTCTAACAGTGTTGTTCTCTCCTGTTCCAACAGACATGAACAGCTACTGTTGCTTCATCATTGCTGAACAATACTGTTGGAACAATGATGAACAATACTGTTGGTTCAACAGTGCTGTTCACACATGATACCCGCCTTGTTACAGTACTGTTCAGTCATCATTGTTGCAACAACCTGTGCTATTTTTGGCTGTGTACACCGGTAAAAACGCACAGCTTGTTACAAGTTGTCAACAGGCGAAAAAACAAACAGGTATCCAAACACGAGAAAACAATGTGTGAAAACACGAGCGCGTAGCGCGAGTGTTTTTGTTAATTGTTTTCGAGTGTTTGGATACCCCGGTGGGACACGAGCTCGAGTTGTTCATATGACTTCTCAAATGAGTCCGAACTGGAGATAGTTCTCGCGAGAAAAGTGTATGTACTGGTCGTGGTATTAATCTTGAGAAGTGTGTATTTAGTGGATGTAATATTACATTTGTTGTAAACAACAAGATGTGAATCAATAAATAACAGCGATTTTGAGTGTGAATTTTTGTTGGGATGACTATGATTTTGCATCCGTAATTAAGATATTTGAGGAAGATCACTAGTGACTTTCATCAAATATCTTAATTACGCATGCAGAAAAAATCTATTGAGCAACTTTGTAGTTGAAGGTGTTTCACTGGGATATCCAAATGCCATCTCGTGATCAAATGGGCCTTTATTATTGGTTAATTAGCTCATAAATTATTCATGAATTTGAGAAAGTATTGTCAACAGTGCTGTTCATGCCTGTTCGAACAACAATGTTCATGGATGATGAATCAACAGGCGTGAACAATGCTGTTCTAACAGTGTTTATCAGGGATGTTATCAGTATTGTTTTGTTTACTTCGTGGACGTAAAAAACTCCGGTACGAAAATTTACCCCAGTTGCTTCGAGCCTTCGACAACGAGCAAAGAGCTAGTCTCCTACCTATTCTTCCATCCTATTTTTCTTAGGACCAAAGAATAACACAGGCAGAAAAATGGCTGTGAATTAGGAGACTAGCAAATTGCAAGCTATCGAAAAACTCGACACAATACGGAATAAACGGGTTCGAGATGGAGGCAAATAAAATTCTGCGACTAAAACAACAGGAATGTAAAAACTTTATTCTGTTTAAACGTACATATCATGTATTTTAGAACAAAGAAAAAATATATATGTTGAACATGTATAAAACAAAAACCCAAACGATGTTAGGATGCAATATATTTGCTTGCAAGTTGCAATACTCTTTTTTCAAAACCCATGTTTCTCATTGCCAAACTACTCTGTCCAGGGGCGGATTTAGGGTACGTCAAGCACGTCATGCGACGTAGACAAAAATCCCAGACTAATTTATTCATTAATTAATTAGTTGGAAAAAATTTTTAAAAATTATTTAAAATTTGAAAATTTCAAATTTTAAAAATATTCAAATTTACAAAAAAAATTATATGGATTTTTAAATTTTTTAAATTTTCAAAAATTTCATTTTCGCACGCATTTAGCGCTATATCGAGGAAAATTGAATAATTCTCTGACTCAGCCCCCCTCCTCGGCTGGAGGACACTTAGTACATGTCTACTTCATGTAGCCTGAACGAAACTGTTCATACGGTGGGATAGAGAGGGATTTTATTTACTAATGTGGATAATTTGAGTACGTCAAAATGGCCGTCTACGTCGAAATAACGAGCACTGATTGGACAAAGACAATAGAGGTACGTCGGAAGTAGATAGTCTACGTCGGAAGTAAAATATTTTGACGTTCTTGTCTTTTGATTGGCTAGCAAAGGATATTTCGACGTACACGGACTACGGCAAGAGTGCAAGACTACGGCATAACTAAGCTATCTCAGCCGGCAGTCAAACTTCTGCTTGAGACTGTCATGGAACTTGTAGAGAATGCTCTACCGAGTGAAAACGATGAATTGTTGAAGACGATCTGTTGCGATTTGACAAAGACATTCTAATCGTGTTTGGTTTCCTCGTGGGTCAAGAGTTTTCGGCGCAGATATTTGGCAAGACATTACTTCGGGGTATCAACGCGCAGGCATATATTCCTCAGTATGCTAAAGCTGTTTCTTGAAAGAAAGTTAAGAAACGTTGTATTGCTTTAATAAGGTGAGTGGATAATATCTTATCTTTAGTTCCTCAGACTTGTGCAACCGTGAAAAGCGTAAATTATTTAAATTAGATGGGATATGTGGAGCTCTCGAGTATATTTATGAATAATTCATAATTATTGCGGAGATAATGAGATGTGTTACAAATATAAGTAATCCATCACTGAATATAATATAATATAATATAATTAAATAATCTTACTGTAGCCGAAAGTTTGTAGCAATTTTAGATCAATAGCAACAGAATGTAAATCATTTTTCCAATTTAAAAAAAATGTAAAAATTCATTTATTAAAAAAAGGCAGCAATTAGGACGTTTATATATTATTTCATCTTATATTATATATATATATATATATATATATATATATATATATATATATATATATATATATATTATATATATATATATATATACAGTATATGTGAAATAGTAAAATGTACTTTAAACAAAATAATTTTCTAGGCTATATCCGAGCTAGCATATCTCTTCTCTAACCAACAATGTTATATTAAGTTAATATGACAGTAAATACCGTCTTGGGCTTATTATGCAACATCGATAATTTAGATGTTGTGCAGTGGGCTCGTGGGGGTATATATTGTCCATAGTTTGTTAATTATTAATGTATATACAAGTTCTATTTTCGATAAAAGGGATCTACACCAAACAAGCAAATTTTGATTTCTTGTAGATTCCCCATCACTGTAAATTATTATTTTCTTCTTTCATATCTATTTGTACTATCTATATTATCTTGTGATGAAATAAAGTATTTATATATACAGTATAGTATATATATATATTTCTGGGGGGAAAAAGAGAAAAAAAAGTACTTAATTGGTAGTTACTAGTTACTAGTCACAGTAGTATGTATGAGTATGACTTGGGATGGTGTAGAGAGGTGAGCTTCTCTATCGGTCCATGAAATGTCCCATGTGGTCTTTTGATACTAAAATGTCTTCTAATCAGACAGTGTCTTGCTGGATAGAGGTATTAAGGTGAGTATCTAGTGTCTCAAAACAAGAAAACTCAGGGTAGATAAGGGGTAAAGTATTAGTTACGATGACTAGGATGATGTAGAGAGGTGAGCTACTCTATGACCATGAAATGTCCTATATGGTCTATTCATACGGTATTCTTCTAATCAGACAGTATCTGGTGCCTCAAAACCAGACAGCTCAGAGTAGATAAGGGGTAAAGTATTAAGTAGTTAAGAATTAAGATGAAATGTCCCATGAAATGTCCTATATGATCTATTCATAATGCTTCTTCTAATCAGACAGTGTCTGGCTAGTATGTGTTGGACGAGTATCTGGTGCCCCAAAACCAGACAGCTTGGCAGCTAATGGATTGCAGCAAGTGGCTGCAATTGACCTCACAAAATATGTTGGAGCCATGGCTGTCTATGTTGGATTCACTGTACAACAGTGATTCACAGGCATGGTGATGAGCTCTGACATGGAGCAAAACAGTCCTAAAAGTTGTCTCCAATAAATGCAAAAGGACAAGTCCTTAAAAATCATAAAACGTTGTATAAAAAACACAAGTTAAAACTGTAAGATTTTGCTAAATAGTCTTGCCAGAAGGCAGGAAATGCCATTTCAGGGAACCAAATTTTTAAAATTTTTCGGGTGGGCATGCCCCCGGACCCCCCAAGAAATAATATTTCTGGGTTTTGACGTACTCTGAAAAATTCCTGGATCCACCCCTGACTCTGCCGATGAGTTGATCTCCAGGTCGCAGTTTTGAAATTATTTCTATTAAAAGAGAAAAAGAAACACATTTGATTAGTGCCTGAAACTCGTGATTCGTAAACAAATTCTCCAATTTTTATTATTTTTCAGCCACACATATGTTGAATTCTAAGCAAAATTATTCTTCTAATTATTGTAATTAATATATTTCTTCTTGTCTGGCGAAAAACTGAAATTTACAAAGTGAACTCAGTATTAATAATGAAGAAAAAACAAATATAATTTTTTTATAGTTATAAATTGCTATTAGCTATGAATTCTCCCCCATGTGAAGCCAGTGCTATAAAGCAAAATACTTACATGTATATCCTATTATCCTAGCTTCTTGTTGAGCACATGCAACTGCCATTAATCTATATAAAAAGAAAATTAAAACAAATATCAAACATGGTAATTAGTCTCTAAATTAAACCTGTTAAAATGCCAATTAATTAAGGTCTTATTCATCATGCATTTACTCACATATGCTTACAGTAGCATCAGTTGTATTTTGTTGCCATTACATGTCTGTTAATCAAACCATATACTGTATACTGTAAAGAAAGAGAAAACAGATAACACATTAAGTTCTTGGAACCTGGTTGTGTTTTTTTTGCCTTAGTGCAATGAATGTAGTGATGTGTAAATGGTTTTAATACAGTATATATTTAATAAAGTATTTAATACTGTAGTAGTGGTGACATATATATATATATATATATATATATATATATATATATATATATATATATATAATGTGTTATGGTCTGGTACCGAGTACCAGACCAATGAGGAACGAGTCTATAATTGGTTGACCAGTGAAAAAAAGAAAAAAGATTTGAATATATTCATTTGGACGGGGGTGTTAGAAAGTAGGTGTTGGTTCCTGATTATAAATGGAATTTTTATGAGGTCAGGAGGTGTGGGACGGTGTTTTCGAAAAACTAGAAAAAATGAATGAAAATGAAAAGTGAATATGGTTAAACAACAAAAATTATGATTCGACCGGCACACACATTCACTTTTCCTATGTATGTATGAACACATACCATGCATATTTTTGATTTTTTAGAGAAAAAAAAATATATAATTTTTTTGTAGAAAAAATATAGAAATTACAAAAAGTAGAAAAAAAATGTTTTTTACCGGTATAAATTGGCGGAGTTGTCGACGGTACGCCAGCATGTTGTCGAATGAATCGCGTGTGATATGATCGTACCCTACATCGTTGTTGACCACGTTCATTACCATATATGGTATGATTTGATTTTTTAGTGAAAAATTATTTTTTTTTGGGGGGGGGGGTTCTTATTTTATCCCATATTTGGTCGCAGGATTGGTATGGTTTTTAGCATGTAAAATAAAAACGGCATGTATTTTTTTGCTTTTCCCCCCAAATATCCATATTTGGAATGATTTACATTCATCTCCTGTGAAATAAACGTGTATTTTTATTCAGATTTTTCTTAGGGTGATCATACGTTTGATACGTGTATAAGAGACGACATCCCACAGTCATATTACACATACGGATATTTGTAAAACATTGAAAGCAAGATTTTTATGTAGGGTTTCACAGTTGTTTTTGTTCATCACCCATAACCATATAAAGATTTTTTCTTAGAATTATGTTATTTTTGTGTTTTTTTATGATTTTTTATGTTATTTTGTGTTTTTTTATGAATATTCACACACATTTTTTTACACATATTTTGAATATTTGTTTGTCTATGTATGTTTTACATAAAAAATATCATCGTTATTTTGAGCGTTATGATGAATATTTGACTTTATTCTTTACCTTATTCATGAATATTTTACCTTACTCTTTACGTTTATATCGTGTACATATTTGGTATGATTTACATTAATTTCTTGTGAAATAAATGTGTGTGTTTTTTTCACACTGATGTATATAAGTTTGATATCCGTTTGTAAACAACATTAGACGAAGTGTGATATTACAACGATAAATATGTCAAATGAGAACGAGAAGAAGAATGTATCGAGAATCGATTCGTTAATTTTGACAAAAACCACACAACAAGTGAACGATAACAAAGGGGTAATTTGGGTTTCTTTAGTAACCCGGTTCGTTCAAGAACAATTAAGCAAGGGTATTGGAGAATTAGCTGAGGATGTGCAAAAAATCCTGAATGAAAAACGGAGTGAGATTAAACTCGAATACGTCGAAGATGTTGATATGTTGTACTGTTGTACGGATTGTGGAAAGGAAGATTGCAAAACTATACGGGTCCAAACGATTTGAACAACAAGAGATGGCTGCGTGTACGCGTGTATGCAACTTGTTGAACAATCATCCCGGTGTTTTAACGGATTTAATTCGTAATTGTGAAGACAAATGAGAGAGACAACAAGAGATGGAATACACAAGCATCTCTGATGACATTGACGAATTTATGTATAAACATTATTAGTAAATAACCAGACTTTTTCTCGTATGACATTGGTAAATATATGTTTAAGTAAAATAACCAGACATCGTTTCATATGACATTTGATTGATATATGTGATTTAATTTTAATATCCGGGTGTAAACGAAAAAAACTGTTCAGCTTTTATTCACATGAATTTACATACAGAACAAATCATGTTCGATCAAGAATGTTTTAATGTCTTTTAGTCTTAGATCAAGCTTTTATCATTTTGCTAACGATTTGTTCATGTTTAATTCTACTGTGTATACAGTTTGAATTAAATATAAGGTTTAAAACTAACTCCGATTTCTTTTCGTGTCTTAATTGGATGATGAGTTCAATTAAAAAACAGTTTTCTTAATTTTTCTCGACACAATAATATAGCTGTGCACCATGATCTATATCGAAAGCACTATGTTTGAGAGCATCTATTGTTTTTATTCGTTGTGGTTCACCAAGATACGTTTGAAGAAGTCTTCGAGAATACTTTTCTGTTGTAAATAGATTATTTATCCCCATTGTAGTTCGCGTTAGGATATACTCGCTATAGTTGATTCCACTGAATTTTTAAATTGATAATGGTATTTAATTAAGACACGGGAACGCGAAGACTTCTTGTTTTGTTTTGGGAAGATGATCATGCTGTACAAATGTCTTTGGTATGTGTCTTTCCATTTGTAGAGAGAGCCAGCGGGTAGTACATTTATTTCAAATAAACAGTGTTCGCATTTAAGATTAGTTTCATCGTCATTGTTAAGTATATCCATGCTTTCAAACAGTTCATATATACCAATTGCAGATATATGAAATAGTTATTTCATCCTTAGAGGGTTGTATTCAAATTTTCTTCTATGTTATGTTGACTTTTATATTAAATTTCGTAAAAACATAAAAAGGAAATCTACTCCATATTAGGTGTGATTTTTTTATCGTAAAAATAAAATTGATTTTTTTGTTTATCCTATATCGTTTACTAACTATATTAGTTGAAGATTTGTTTCCACCGATGTGTTTTGTATGAGTAACGAGTCATGCTTGTTCTCATTACACGCTATACATATGATAACATTTTATTTATGCGAACGAAGATTTTTAAGTAAAAAGTGAAAGAGAAAGATATGTTTATTAGAATTATGTATTATTTTTTCTTTGTGTTTTTTTTTAATGAATATTTCTTTGTTTTTTTTACCATCGTTTATACCCATTTATGAATATTTATGCATTTTTCTCATTTTTTTTCAGACGTCGCTTATTTAACTGGTTCGGTATCAATATCTATTTAGATACAAGATGTCAAACGAGAAGAATGCTATAACATTGAAGGAATCACAAATTTTGACAAGAGCAATGGCTGGAGGGATGATATAGCGGTATACCGGTTTGTTCGAGAACAGTTGAGTGAAGATATTGAAAAATTAGTACGCAACTTGCAAGAAATCGTCAATGAAAAGCTGAGAGAAGTCAAACTAATTGAAGTCAGAGTAGAGATGAAAGAATGGATGAAGAATGGATTGGAGAACATACAGTAATAACGTACCTATTCCCTTATAACACAGAAAAAAGAACAAGAGAGGAGAGAGATAGAAGAATGTATGCGTGATGCTGAATAAGATAGCGAAATACGTGAGGAATATATGTGGTGTATACGTTAATAATCAGACAATTTTTAATCTTTAAAAAAAAACAAATCGAAAGTTTTTGTGTTATATATTGTTGTTTATCATATATATTGTTCACATTTTTTGACGATTGTTCTTGATATATAATTTGTCTTGATATATCGACAGTTTTTTTTCTTCGTGTTATTTCTATTATTGTTCTTCTATTATGTGTTATATATTGTTCATTAAAACATATTAACGATTGTTCTTGATATATATTGTTCATTAAAACATTTTTGGCAATTGTTCTTGGTATATATTGTTCTGATATTTTAAAAAATATATTGTCTTTTCACGTATGTCTTTTAATGTTTCTTCCAGGTTTCACCGTATATTTCTTGTCGTATATAATGAAGTTTTTAGCTTCTCTGTTTTTAAATACACCCACAATTTTTCCATTCTTGGTAAATTCCGTTACTCACCAGTTGTTGGGCAATACCCAATCTTCTCTTAGTTCGTCTTCACTCATCCATGTTTCATTATAATATAGCACATCTAGCGACATTTTTATTATTATTTTTTTCTTCTTTGTTTTCCTTCTTCGGTTTTTGAGTTTCAAATGATAATGTGTTGAAATATCAGATCTTTTTATAATCATTACATTGCATATTTGGTAAACGGATGTCTACTGTGTATGGTTTAAACATGTATTTTTCACCTAGTTGCATACTATACATGGAATGGAATGTTGTTGTTTCTTCTCTTAACCGTATTTTGCGTGGAATTAAAAAATGAATTGGACTTTGTTTTTCACTATAGACCAGCTTCCCATATTTGGTATGGAATTAAAAATGAATTAAGGACTACATCCTACTACGTTGATATAATCTTTAGAAAAAAAATACGGATTTAACCCAACTTTTCATTTTTATACTAATCGCGCATGTGAATGAATTTATTTATAAAAGGGTGTGAAAAAAACTTATTTTGTTAATTTAGTTTATTGAATGATGAAGTAAAGATGTATTCAGAGTATGATTTAGTCCAGTTCCAGACCCACTTTCCCCCCGCGGAGAAAAGAGGGTCCAGTCTTTTTTGCATGCGCATGCGTCAGCTATGTCCAATCAACGGTCACCACCACGTTTTTCAGGAGGTCGCCAGGTTGCTAAGCTCTGTTTACGTATTCGATTCACTGATCTATATAAGAGACTGGATAGAGCATCTATTATCTGAGCGCCTTCAGAAATTGAAGCCGGAAGTTACGCCCTAATTTGTAAGCGACGCCATATTGGATGGTCCCACCATGAGGAGTGAGTTGCTATATTTTACTGTTGTGAATTCGTTGTTTTCGCATATAATCAAGAAATAGACGAACAACACAAATCCGTTTTGGTATTTCAAGCAACGGGACACATCATGGAACTATGGAGGACCTAAGAACGTGAAGGGAAACTGAATCGTAAGTAAATAACTTGATATTTTGACGAAATTCCGAAGGGGATGGAGAGCTCCCGAAGGGTTATTTACCAAGGAAATGGGAAACCCAACATTGTAAACGGCCGGTGGTTAATAAACTGATTTGTAGGATACAAAAGTGAGATAATACTGTAATTGTGGAATGTTCACAATCGAGTAGATCATTTTAAAAAGCCGAAGGACGTGTAAAATTATGGCACAGAAGATAGATTGGCTTGTAGATTTGTGAGTAGATTTCGACAAGCAGCATATTTCTTTGGCAACATAGGAGCATGTTAATACTCTATAAGTTTGTATTACTTACAATGTTTGGTGCTTCCATAGAAGTAAACTGTAGCATGCATCATAACAAGAACGAGCCAGTTTGTTTTATTAAACTCCATGCCCAGTGTCCAAGTCATGTATTTAAGAAATTAAGTTGTCAACATTGTTTCTTATTAACAGCTGAGCTATTTTACTCCGTGTCATTTTGATGAAAAAATTGTTTGTGAGTATCTGTAAAATTGAATGTGATATTTGTGTGTTATGTTGTAGGTAGTTTAAAATGAAACAACAATGAATGAAGAACAATAAAGGTGAAGCAACATGACAACTTAATACAGAATATAATTGAACTGTGTCATTTATAGTTTTCAAACTTTGTCAATGATTTGATTAAAGAAAATGTTTACAATTCATGAGTGTATTTTGTCTTGTGTAGTTTGATTCTGTATAAATGTACTATATAATGATAAATTTTTAATCTGTTCTCTGACTTCTGTATGTTATGAAAATTGTGGCAGAACTAATACTGTACTATCAGTGTGTACTATACAAGTAGATCAACAAGGCCAGTGTTTGATGTTTATATAAAGTCAAAACAAATCAAGCTAATATATATGTTAAACTTCACAACGATATGGCGGATAATATTTGTAAACTGGCTAAAAAAAAGCATCTTGGCAAAGGATATTCACAAAACTAATTATATTGTAAAATTAATACAAGATTTTTAGTTGTAGGCAAGTGTAGGCCCAATTGCCCAAATTAGATAACCCTATCTCATAGAAAATAATAAACTCATTCTGATTAATCCTGTGAATGCCAGGATAACTTATTTGAATCATTACCCCGAGTTTTCTGTGAGTGAAAATATATTGTTCAACTATAGGCACATCCACTGATCTATACAGTTGGGCACATCGCATTCTTAAATTAATTGTTTGATTCCGGTCTTTTGGCTTATGATATAATACCACAGCAGTTGTTCGTAGTGTAGCTTGTTCAGTTGATTAAATTTCCCGAATTCATTCGGTCTTTTAGCAGTACTTCCATATTGTGAGTAAATTCTGAATGAGAACGGCCTTCGTCTGTTCAAAGTTGTCATCAATGACACTTGGGAGTTCGCTCCATCGAACTCGCAAATTCCGTTTCCCCCCACATTTTGGGGCTAAATAACTACAATTTTTCTCTCTAAAGTGCTTCACATGTCCTTTCTTCCTCGTGATAAAAAAGTTTGTCCGAACCCGAAGGAGAAAAATGCCTTAATATGCGAAAACTATAATTGTGCAACAGTAAAATATAGCGAAAGTGGGACCGTCCAACATGGCGGCTGTTGCCAACTTCCGACCACTTCCGACTTCAATTTCAGACAACGGATGCTCTATCCAGTCTCTTATATAGATCAGTGATTCGATTTCGTAAATTTAGGAGTGATCGAAATTAAAATGGTTTGTTACTTGAAACGGCGTCGATGCTCGCGGCGCCCTCGTAGATGAAAGATTTTGATCAGTTTTCGGTTCCACGTTTAAGAATAGATTAAATTTAAAATACGCCATGGAATTATGCAAATAAAATTTTGTGACAAAGTTTGAGCAACTACAGGCGATATCATCAAACACATGGTAAAGAAGAATAAAGATACTATATCTTCTTTCATTTGACAACTGACTCTGGTTTGCGAACTGCGAATCATGTCTGTGAAAATCTAAAATATTATATAAAATACAAAGGACAAGGTGTTTCATGTTTTATGTTTTGGGACTTGTAAGTGTTGTCGAAGTAGCTTAATTATCTATATTTTTTTGATAAATGATAATATATTCTTGAAATGATGTCGATAAAATAGTAATGTTTCACTTTTGCTCGGTTTCGAACGAGACGAAAACCTATATTTTGGCATCTAAAATCTATGCAGTTCACCGTCTATAACCGCTTTTTATGTAATAAATTGTACTATTATAAAATGCGAGTATCGAGAGTCGGTAATTCTCTGTTTGTACACACTGCGCGGTCACTGCTTCCTGCAAAGTACTCAAGAGTCTCAAACATATACCTTCATTTACTCGTATTCAGTTCCGATCATATAGTGTTGTGATCACAAATTGACAATTTTTTCCATCACTTTATATAAATCTTCATGAATGCGTGTAATTTGATCTGTCTGCGTTGACTTCGTTCTTGATCGCAAGTCAAACGTGTAATATGTTTTAAAACACCGTGTTAATCTTTACAGTTATGAAAGAGGTATATATCAGCGTTTCCTAGACAGGTCACAATTTAGCGGACTGAAGGCCCTGCAGAAACGACGTCTTACCAGAACCGAAACCGGAGCAGAACAACCTGATCTGACAGATTACACACCTTTAGACAGCCGTTGCAAGTCATCTATTGTCATCTTATAATATCTCCGGATCCTGATTTTGCAAGACAGTTTGGATTTATCTTTCCTAATCTCGAAAAACAGCAAAGCAGCTGGTGTATAATCGCCGTAATTTACAAATACGACATTCCCCCGTCGAACGCCACATCGCCTATTGCTTTGTTTACAATTTAGTAAATGCTGGACGGATAGTCGCCAAGGGTTTCCCCAGCGGCGTGAACGCATTGATTCATTTGATTGGACATAGATGGCGCATGCGCATGCAAAAAAGGACTGGACCCTCTTTTCTCCGGGGGGAAAGTGGATCTGGAACTGGACTAAGTATGATTGCGCTTTTAATAAAATTTCAAATCATGAAAAATTGTTTACGGAAATGGGGAATAAAATATTGTGGGATGTTACACATGTCATGGATTGCGAATGTTTTTGTATCAAAGGAAAAGTGTATCACCGTGAAGTTAGTATATTTGATATGGAAAAACATGATTATGAATTAATTCAGTGTTATGCAGAGAGTCTTCACCCGTATCATCAATTGGATCAGCAAAGCAAAGGATGTGTAAAACGTCAATATGGTGTTCATGGATTGAGATTATACAATTATCGAAAAAACAGATTTTATTATAGTCAAGAAGAATTTTTTTTTTTTTTAAAGAAAAAATTTGGTGAAAAAAAATTATTTTAATTGGATACAAAGGAGGGGATATTGAATCTAGATTATGTAAAGAAATTGGTGTTGCTGCTTTAAATTTGGAACATTTTGGTGTAGAGAAATATGAATTTTTAATTGATTATTTTAATCTTGATATAATAAGATGTGGAGAACACGTTGAATTTAATACACATTGTCATTGTTCACTGTATGAGGTTTTTCTTTTCGCAGCAAGAATTTGTGAAAAAATTTGTGATTGGAAGAAAAAAGAGAAAATTATATCTATTTATGGCTAGTAAAAAAATTATTTAAAAAAATGAAAGAATCTAGTTTCATTCGCAAAAAAAACGAGCTTGATCCCCAACAAGGATGTGAATGGTGCTTATGGATTTCGAGAGCAAAATTGGACAAAAGGTGTTAAGTTGATGAAATTGTTAATGAATCTACTCGTCAAATATCACGTGGATTAGATAAATCGTTTGCCGATTTATCTTTAACAAAAGTAACTGATTTAACTGAATGGAAGAAAAGAAAAATTATTCATGAAATTTAAAAAAAAAATGGATAAGAATTGTGACCCTATATACGAGGACGCTATTTCTTTTTCTATAATGCAAGTAAAGAAATTCATGTTTGATTCACAACCCTGTAGAATTTTGCTGGTTCATTTGTTTCTGATACTAAGAATTGGAGTAGAAAACAATTAATAAATTCACCAAAGAACAATATGTTTCTAAATTCGATTGATTTCAAGGATTTAAATTATGATTTACCTAATGATGGAGATTTAGTATTGGTTCAACAAATTAAATTTACTAATGATAATTTTAAAATGGCTGGTAGTAAAAAATATGCTGAAGCTACCAAACCTTATATAAATTATGAAATTACCATTATTTATTCTAGTGGATACATATAAAGAATTATACAGACATGTAATTAATATTGTATTATTATTGTAGTTTTTTTTCTTTAAAAAAAATCAAAAAAAAAATTGTAAATTTTATAAGATTTATTAAATCTTTGTCGTCTTTTATTTACTTTTTTTAATGAAAAAAAATAATTTATCCTCTTGGCCAATAGTTACGTCCGTAGTCAGCAAGAATTTCTTGATCTGGTATTATACCCCTTGTAGACTGCCATTTAAAACAGCCGTTGTTTTTAATTGTTCCCCTAAAACAAGAATTGTTTTTAAATCTTGATCTTCTTGCATCGTTTGCAAAGCGGGTGGGGCCATGAGTGGATTTATAAGCATCGATACCAGGGACCATCACACAGACTGGATTGTGCGATCGTGCTTGCACCATATTTTCGATCTAACCTTGCTTGTGTTTTTTTTTTACCTGTATATATACCGATATCTTTAAAGCGTTTAAAAGTTTTTTTTCCAACTGAATAATCCTTTCCTTGCATTTGGAACATTTGATTTTTTAATACGTAAGTTATCTTCTTTTGCTAAATGTATCCAGCATTTGCTCGTATTTGCTGTTCTCTTACGACATCTTTTCTTTTTTAGAGTATTCTACATTGCATAAGGTCACGGATAGTTTGTGATTTTGTTGACATTTTTCTTCCTCCATTAGTAGTAAGTAAACATTTTGAAAATATTTTTTTCGCTGTTTTTCCCATAGATAGAATTTTTATTCTCGCCATTTTTCTTATTAGTTAATATATTGTTTTTATCTCAATGTATTGTTTTAATTTTTCGTTTTTTTTAATAAAATTTATTAGGCAATTTATTTTATATATAATGTCTGAGGAAATATCATAAACTTTTGCTTACATTATTTTAAATCTCTCAGTTAATTCAAAACTCGATATAAATAAAATATTTTCTCCATCTTCTTTAAATTCATGTAGACAATCATACAAAATAAAAGCGGTATCCAGTGTAAGTGTCTGAATTTACTATGTTTTTTGTTTAATATGTTTTGGGGGGTTTTTTAAAACATTTTACCTCAATTTATTTTTTTTCTCAATTTTTAGGTTTTTTTTATTATTTCTTAAAAATAAAAAATGGGTAATTTTTGTGGAAAAGATAAACCTCCCAGCTAGCACAATTACGTTGCGGGAACGTTGTGGCAACGTTCGACGAACGTGCAGAAAACGTTGCGATACAAAGTTGTGGTAACGTTATTTTGTGGACTCCCACGAACGTCGTATACACGTTTACAATAACGTTGCAATCAAACGTTCCTACGACATTCCACAAACTTTCGGATATTCCTACAACATTCCAGCAACCTTCAAACGATATCAAAATAACGGGCGATTGCCAAAAACTGTCTCGTATTTAAAAGGATTAAAAATAAATATAATCGTTGAAAGTTATTATCTAACTTTCTATGAACGTTGCAATGTTATACCTGTCATGTTAAGGGTTAATACAGCCGAATTTGCGCTCCAGAGAAAGCTAAATTTAAAACATTAATTTTCTCTAATGGTTTTTCATTTTAAACGCAACATTTATTCAAACACAAAAAATGTTTGGTTGATCTATGGAGACAAACGAATACTAAGTTATTTGAGAGAATGGAAAAATATGTTTATTTTAAACAAAGATACGAGTAACCAGAATTTAACCGATATCATTCATGTACATACATTATATCAAGGTAATAATCGAGTGGGAAATGTCGCATAAAAGATGGTTTTTATTCACAAAAACAAAATTTGCTTAGGTAATAAAAGCTAATCGCCGGATCCCCTTATGAATAAAACTATACCAGACTACTTTGCAGAATTTTCTTTAATATGTAAATATCAAATTCCTAAATATAACAGACACACAATTTTGATTAACATCTCAAACGAGCTGTTGAAAAGCATACTGGTAGTTAATTCGGTAGGTGAATAAGGGGAACTGGCCAGATTATTAGCTATTTCAGACACCTTTTTAAAATCAATATCTTGTATGTTTGATACCATCCTTATAGTGTCTGAAATAGCTAATAATTTACATACAAAATAAATCTTAAAAACAATTTTCATTCTCTTAAAAGTGCCAAATAACTATATAGTCCCAAGTAAAATATTCATTTTCAAATTAACATATAATTATATCATTGTTGAGATGCCAGTTCATCGCTTTCAGGGCCTGGCTTTTCAGGTTTCTGAAGAAAAAAAATCAAGGAAATAGTATCAAGAAATTCTTTGCAATATACTACAGTATATACACATCAATACAACACAGTACACACACATATATATATATATATATATATATATATATATATATATATATATATATATATATATATATATATATAATGATGATGATAGCAATTATGAAAGGTGTTACAATATAAGGTTGAAATGTTTAAAAAATCTACAGTTAAACAGAAACTTTTAAAGCGACACGAAGCATGCGAGTCTAAGATCATGTCGATTGAAACGTTTGTTTTTAACTTTAGATATTTTTGACATTTTCAGCTTGTAGTAAGGAACACTGAAACTATTTAAATTAATCATCCCATAAATGGTTTAATAGCAAATCAATAATATACAGTACAACAGACACATGATAAAAAATAACAATTATGGATATATCTTTACCTTGTATTTTGAACCTCCAGGTTTTTGTGGAGCATGCTTCAGATATTCGGCAATGTGCTCCTCAATTTCCACCTCATTTGCCTTTTTGTGAACCCTAAGACAAGCCTCTAAAAGTTACCAAAGAGAAGCAAAAAGTTACTGAATAGAAGCAAGACAGGTTTCATTAATGCACCATATATGCACAACAAGAATAAAAGATCACATACATACATACACACATACATACATACATACATACATACACACATACATACATACATACATACATACATACATACATACATACATACATACATACATACATACATACATACACACATACATACACACATGCATACATACATACATACATACATACATAGAGAGATGGCCACTTATTGCATCTTCGCTCTATCTTTACGCTATTGAACACTTTTCTACATTTTGCAAATAAAGTGTTGTTCGTAAAAGGCGAAATGTAGTCTTGACTATTTTATTAATCCTTGGAACAACCTTTGGACCAAAGCTGGCTCTTTGATTAAACTATATATATATATATATATATATATATATATATATATATATATATATATAGGGTTATGAATCTCTAATGAGATTCAAAGCAATTTATTTAAGTACATGTACTTACTAATAACTAATCTGCAGATGGAAAGATCTTTAAAACATAGCTTTGATTTCCTCCCTTTCAAACTGTATTGTGACCAGAGTTTATTCGTTCCAAGTTTTGCCAGGATTCGTCTTGCACTGATTGCACTGCCATGACCACACAAGGCAATGAGGAAATGTAGCTATTAAAGAAAAATGACGTAAGGAAACAAATCTTGAGAACAAATGGGGAATGTATGTTATCACTGTTTTCAGCTTGAGTTGGTAAAGTTTTTTCCTATGTTTTTGCTGTACAAGCTGTCGTACGTTAAACTCAGGGGAGAAACTCTGAGCTCCAGACGGGACTTAAACTTCCAGTGGCTCAATGGTTAGAGTGTCCGGCAGGCATTTGGAAGGTTGCGGGTTCGAGTCCCATCTGGAGCTCAGAGTTTTTCTCTGAGTTTAACTGACGACAGCTTGTACAGCAAAAAAAATATGAAAAAATGGGGAATGATTACACCAAAGAAAAACTTTTGATCACAAGATTGATAAAAAAAACCCCACTTCATCAAAAAGAGAACAAGTACAGTGTACCTACCATTTTCTTCATGAAGTCCTCCTCATCAAGGCGAGTGGACAAAGCTTCTAGGTCCTCAACACAGTTTATTGGTTTTGGGAGCACATCTTCCAACATATCACTACCTCCAATACCCCTTGTGGCACTAACCAATACACGTAGCAATGATAATCCTTCATCCTGCTTTTCGATCATCATGTCCAGTTTTGTTAGGACACTTCTTTGGAAGTCTATGAGAAAAGATAAGTAAACAGTAGTTTACGTGAGTATTTTCAAAGACTATCAAGATTGCATGGGTTCAAAGGATGGGTGAGTGCTATTTGAAGTCTTTGGAAAACCGAGTATGTGTTTTGTTTTGTGTTTTTTTTTCAAATTTCTCGAGAAATTATTGCTATTACAGGTACTTATTGACATGAAAAAATGAACATAATAAAAGATAATCTTTCCAATCAAAATGCTTTGTGCAAACATACATAAATTTTTTTTATCGATTTAGCATTTTAAGATTCTCTGACCCTCGGTGACAAACTAAACTCATCAGCAAACGTGAAAATTGAAGTCTCAGGAAGAGCTTTTTCCTAGTCAAAAATGATTTTTGTGAGAATTCAAAAAAATTTAAAGAATGCAGTGTATTTCCTTTTTCTGCATTGTATTTCCTCAAAACTGCACTGCTCTCAGCCAATCAGAATTTATTCATGCATATTATTATTTTAGAAAATAACTCTTAGACTCACTTTCATTTTGCTCTTGTGTAAGAGAGCTATAATTCCTGTTGGTGGGCACTACTATCTGTACATCATCAATTGATTGGGTTCCATTCAGTGTAGATGTATTAAACTGGTCTGACAAAAAGAGAAGACAAAGAGATAAAAGAAATTAAAATGCATATACTTGTAGAATACTATAGTGTGATTATCGGTACTGTTAGTGTGGTTATTATTACTGGTAGTGTGATTATCCTTACATCTTACAGTATGTGTATTCTTTCAACTTACTTGCAAAATGATCTTGTCTTTGGAAACCAGAGGTAGAACTGGTACAAGGCACACTGAGGAAACTTGGCACACTGGGGAAATTTGGCATGCTGCTTGTTCTGAAGCTGGAATTTCCTAACTCATGAAACACATCTAGTAATTTAGCAAGAAATGCGAATAAAATTAGAGTTTCCAAAGCGGTTTTTACAACAATTTACTGTTAGAGACCTCTTACTTACTGGCACGGTTTTGCATGAGTATATCATTCACAGCGGTAATAATTTCTGACGTTGCACCAGGAAGAGTGTTGTCTTTACCATGATGTTCTTCCCTTCTGTTGGTATTAGTGGTACATGTAGAAACAGATGGACTTCTGCTTACTGGTAGACTCTTTCTACAGGATGTTGAACCGGAAAAGCTTGGTGCAGCTGGCAACAATGGTGCCAATGTAGGAACTCTTGGAGTAGATTTCTGCGGTATTCTCATATCACTTTCATCATCTTGAAAGGGAATGGAATTACATCACATTAGTCATTACACACTCCCTGCCTAAACTGCAAAAACTGACAGCTGTGCAGGTTAGGATTTACGCAGGCAGGCAACAGGAACATGGGGGTTGTTTACAGCCAGGAAAAAATTCTTAACACTTGGCTTAGATAAAGCTTACCATCACTCCACTCAGGCAATTCCACAAAGTCATTGTTGTTCGGTCTTCTTCTCTTTCTTGCTGGAGGAATCTCAGCACCAGAATTATCTGATTCCACACAAGATGTCTCTTCAGCTTTTTTTAACATCTTAAGTGCTTGTTCATAGTTGTCTATTCGCACAAAATACAAAAAAAAAACTCAATTAATTACAATTGACATGGGCACATATATGAGGGCTGAAGTCACAATTTCAATTTCATTTCACGCATTTTTAAATGACTACAATGGGTTCTAGCAGTCTCTAACCATTTGGGAAACAATTAGATTCCAAAGCCTAAAAAGGGTTAATCTCATGAGACAAGCACATAATATGTATACTGTAAATGACATTTTGAAATTACCTGCATACGAGAACACTCGGATTCTATATTTCTTCCAAGTTTCTTTGTCTGGCATCACACCTTTTTTGACTTTCTGGGCAGCATTGGTGCGTGGCCAATAGGAGTACATAACCTTTAAAGAAACATTAGCCTATCACTTTAAAAGTAAGAATGAAACATGGCACATGAATTACTTAGCACATGGAGGACAACTCAATTTACATGTAGGCCAATAATTGTCAGGGCTTCCCCCACTCAAATCTGTCAGAAAAGAAAGCCTGATCACCATAAAAGCTAATGGAAACATGACATCCACACCCTTCCATTCCATTTCATTCCAAAAAAGATATTTAAGAAAGCATGACTGGGACAATACAAAAATAATCCAGGAAAGTTAAGTTAATAGGACATACCCCATTGTGTGTCTCTATCCAATTTTCTGCAACAATTTCGACTGTCTTCTCATCAACAAATTCAATCACGGCCAAGTTGGTCATCTGAAGTAGAAATGCCAAAACAAATATAATTGAGTATTTGGAAATTTTCAATGACTTTCAATTTTTTATGTAAATGAGTGAGACACTATAGGAAAACAGGCTCGATTCCTGCGAGGACATAAGAAATTTTCTGACTGCTAACTCAAATAAGAGTGCTATAAGATAAGTAATAGCATAGTGACCTCGAAATCCTTTGTTTCAACAGGGATGATTAACATCATATTTCCTCATGAATACCGGATGAGGGACGATTAGTTCTAATTGTCCCTCATCCAATATTTGTGTAGGACAATTAGAACTAATCATCTCTCATTACTATGCATGAGGGAATCATCCCTCATCAACAATCATCGGGATGACTATAGACCGAGTTGCAAAGACCTCATCAGGTGCACAACAATAATAGAATCACCCAGCTCTTATTCATTGTTTTACACTTGTGAGATACGAAATTTTCTTTGCGCATGCATCAAAGAACCAAGTGATTTGCACATAATTTATCTATTATTTCAACAACAAAATTTTATGCAATCCCTAATCAAACTTTAGCATTTTTCCTCAGTTACCACGCTATTACAAAGTAATATTTTGGGAGACTAGTGATCAAATGTCCTTCAAACTCTCCCTTGGCTTTTAGGGCCATGTAATCACTAATCTCCCTCAATACCATGCTATTACCGTACTCATAAAAAAAATGTATCTCAAAGAATAACATCATGTAATCCCAAGATACGAAACAATGATGGCCATATTTCAAGTTTATTCCAAAGTAATTTTTTTTGGAAATGAGGAATAAAGTGAAAATATTACCAGTACACTATGTACCTGTTAGTTAGTATGCAGTAATGCCATAAACAAAATTTTGTTTGGGCCAAGGTCAACCTTCAGTGCCTTTCTCTTCAACACCTCAGGAGGAAGTATGTCCATACTTGTCCAGCGTTGATTTGCTTTGTGCACACCAATGAGGCGGGAGTCGCATGGAGTTACAAACAAAGGTTCAGTTCTCTCATAAATTCGGCAAACGAAAAGTTCATTCCCTTTCTCATCATTGTGACCAGCCTTACCAACTACTTCACAGCAGCATGTATCCGTTAAAATAAAAGCATTATCTGTTTTTTTCAAGGGAACCATACCTTCAGGACTTGGGCAATTGTGATGGAGAGCAGATGACTCACTCAGACGTTTTACAATCTGTGCCAAAGGATTCTTTCCTGAGCGCACCAATCTTTTCAATTGTTGCATGTAGTTCTCAAATGGAAAAGCACTACATGCATCCAAGCTCCCATACGTTTCAACTTCACCAGCCAAATGGAGCATACTATGGACATTGTACACTAGAAATTCACTACCATACAAAACGTGACCCTGCTCAACAAAATATGCCAGCAATTATTTTGCATAGTTTCTGTGCTTTTGAGCTAGCATAGGACATACCAAAATGGAGCTAGCAATGCTAAGACAGAGAAAGTGATGATATAAATCAGGTCTTAGAATACCATTTAGTACAACCTTCCCAGTGTACAGAAGAAACTGCCTGTATTCAGTTGCCTTCCACCTGTCAATTTCTCTTAAACCTCTTGGCTTTCGAGCAAATACATTAGGTATAAATGGCTTCAGATCGATCAGCTTAACACTAATTTCCTCTGCCTGACCTGCTGACATTTTCACTTCACGTTTTCCTCTCATCCAAATCAAAATCAATTTCTTCATGACACCTAAACACAGCTGGTGCATGTAGTCAATTGGAAATTGATTGATCATGTCAACTGGCAAATCACAGAAAGGGCTTATATCCTGGTGATGCTCTGTGTTAACCTGCTCTCTGAAGGATAAATCAGTACGAAGTTCAATGTTCTTGACATTTGGGTACACCACTCTGCCAACCCACATGCCTTTCTGTGCACACTTGTCACACCCAAAATAGCCAGAGCATAATTTAGTGGCTTTCACAAGGGCTCTTGCAGGTGCATCGCATACCACACAGCGCAATGAAACTGGAAGTGTTTTGTCTCCATCTTGCAGTCCGTACTGCAGAACATTACACAAATCTCGGATTAGGTCTTCCAAAAATTCTAAATTATTAGGCTTGGAAGCTCCGTATGTTAGTACAAGGGGAAAGACAGTTATAGGTTGTACATTGACAATTGCACACAAAACTGGCCATAGTGATTTGTTTGCACTTTTGAATAAAGGCAGGCCATCAATGTTCAAAGAAATTTCCAGGGAATCAGTTTCATTAACTATGGCTGGAGGATATTTCTTAAACTGCTTCAATAATTCACTGGCCACAGGAAAATAAACATACTCCATTCCTGACTTCATTTGAATAGCAATGTCTCTTGTTGTTTTTAATAAAGTACGTGCAGAAGTAGGTAAATTTGGATGTCCATTTTGCTTTAGAAGCACCAGCAGACTATCTATCGCATTTTGCTTAATCAGGAATTTGCTGGCCCAATCTGCTAAACCCTCTTCAAGAAAATCATCGTTTGATTGATCATCTTCAGAATCAGAAGATGAATCAAAATCATTTCCCAGATTAGAATCATTATAATCATTTGGTGCATTCAAACAAATCTCCTCTGGACATGTGCGCTTAGGTCCAGGTTGGAACTGTTCTGTAGGATTTGCAGTGTCATGATTTATTGGCAGTGCAGTATCAAATAGGATTTCAATGTCATTGTTGTCATCATTAACACTCAGCAGCACTAGTATTTCTTATAGTTCTAGATGCAGCAGCCCAGTGTCGTTTGTATTGTGCCCTATTTGCCATGGTATCACATACCACAAACTACAACAGCAAAGATGGGAAAAAATTACACTTCCAATAATGAACTGTTGTTGGTATTATAGTCACACCAGATGTTCATTACCGCGCAACATTGCAATATTGAGAGCAACATTGCAATGTTGATTGCAATTGGTACACAGCTAAATTGCTAAAAATTCGCATTCTAAATATTGAACTTCACATAATATGATGTTATATTGAAAGTCAGAATAACTAATTCTACATGAAAGTAAACTTCATATTATGTGAAATTCAATATTTAAAATGCAAATTTTTAGCAATTTAGCCGTGTACCGATTGCAATCAACATTGCTATCAATATTGCAAGTTCGCGTGGTAACAAACATCCGGTTTGACTGTAAGCACAGAATTTAATTGCAAACCAACCCATAATTATTAGTTTTATCATTATTTATCATCGAGAAGTAGGTAAATATTATCAGTAAAATACTCACTTTTAGAACGATAAAGTATCTTGATGGCAAAAAGGTGAGAAAATCCTATAAAATGAATTTATAGTTCATGAATCTGTAAACATAACCACAACTTTGCTGCAAACCACTTGAACAAAAATATTGCAAACAACAAGGCCAACTCTATTTAAGAACAAACATTGTGTTTGCTTGTTTTTCTGGCAGCTACAGTCAAGAAAGGTTTTAAACTTATTAACTTAACTTATTTCATGACTGAGTCAGTTTACTTTGATGTACTGTCCTGTAGGTCACAGGATGTAGCATACAGCCCTATGAAAACTAATTAGATCAGAAATGAAGAAAAAACTAGGGAAATCTTTGTCCAAGGTGGGAAAAAAATAGACAAAAATTTGTTGGAGAACCTCCTCAACAATGAAATAGTCAGATAAATCCCTGGAATATCATGATATATGCGATATACAGCTCTCAGATGCTATGCATCCTTGGGGCAGTATAAGGCATTCTGCCCTCATTCTCAGAATTTATCTCTTACTTGCTAATTATCCCAAGAGCAGGAAATAACTTTAGCATTCACTTTTTAGGCCAAACAGAAAAAATTGAGCAGTTTCTATAACCTGACCAAACCTAATGTTATGGCCCGAAGTTCCAGCCCAGGTAGCCATGCCAGCCTAGTCAATCGTGTTTATATGGGAAAATACCCAGCCCCGGTAACCAGCAACAAAGCAAGATCTCAGCTAAGCCAGCCAGCTCGGGTACCCGGGCTGGCTCACCTCCATATAAACAGTGTATACCCCCACCCTACCTACAGTAACCTTACCCTAATACATGTATTTTGCAGGAGTATAATGTAATCATAATGCCATTTCCAATGGCCATTTCTCAAATTCTCACAAATACCACTATCAATAATAGTTATCACTAGAGTTTTAGATATACAATGGATGGATACAGCAATACACAACAAATTACAGAAATGGAAAGCTTTTTAATAGTAATTTTGGTGTATCAAGAAAATAATCACTTACTCTAAATTATTATGAAGTGTCTCAATGGCAAAGGACTGTAGACTTTCTAGGACTGTGGACTTTCTATAAAATGTTTTCAAAAGCAACCATTAGCACTCAAAATTTAAAGTGACATTAATGTGACAGGGAAGGATTAGTTCACGAGTCTGTATTAAATATATGCTTAGCCACAGCTTTTATTAGTACCGCTATAAACCAGTCGTTTCGGCACAACGTGAAAGTCGTTTCGCCCTCATTGACTGACCATCACAAACAAGAACTCAGATCTACGACTGTGCAAACGAAAGACATTGTGGATCACACTTTTCTGAATGTTTGTCATTAAGATTTTCAAAGTATTCCTTCACAAACAAGGCGAAGCAACAATAAATAGCTTAAACTAAAACACATTATAAAGAGCAAACACATAAATGCAAATATATTTTCCAAGTAAATAAAAATAAGTCTTCTATATCTTGGTTCTCACAATACAGTGTATATAGTTGTTTGGGTGATCGTATGTATAATCTATTTAATAACCAAACAATATTGCCAAAGCTTAACCACGGCCATGTTGTAGCTTTTATGGACAAAACTCTTTTTTTCTATTTTGAGATTAATATCCTAATTAAATAGTGAAAGTCAAACAACTCTTTACATGCTTCATAACCCCTCACCCTCATCAAATGCCTTGATGGCGAAACAAATTCCTCTTTAACTGAGTTAAGCTGTTTATGTATTTCTCAAGAAAGACAACGAATCAATAATACTCCCAAACATCACATTTCCTTCACGCGGTATTTAATGTTTCCCATACCAGCAATACCAAAAATAATCATAAAGAGTTAACGTAAATATGATCAACAAACTACTCACTTGCTTTGAAAGCGACGATGGACTTGGACAACAGGTTTATTTGATGGATTCTGAAAGGGAACTTCTCCAATACACAAACGAGCAAACAAGAGCCTCGATCGAAACGACAAGAATACGTATCTTGGAACGCATGCGTGAACGCCGTGAGGAACCACTGACCAGTAGCGAATTTTTTTCTCCATAGCTAGTTCCCAGGACCAACCGGTGGCTTATTGCTGCGCAATAATAATATTACATGAACTTGCTGTTCTGTTCTCACTTCTCATGAGGGATTGAGGTTCCTTAAGAACTTCTGATATTTCGTTTATGCATTTGACTGCTTTGTATCGGTATCAAACACGACCGGCTAAAATTTCGACAAAAAATGTCAAAATTTCGGCAAATTTGCCGCCGACAAATATTACGACACCACATTTTTTGACGTAAATTAAAAGTGATTGGAGACACGGTATTACATGTAAAATACAACGTGTCAGAACAACGGCTATCTGGAACGTGTGCAATATATATAGTACACACTTTGTGGTTTTCTTAAAATGAGATAAATTAATACAATATATTCTCATTGAACACCTATAAAGCGCGCAATTATTACACGTCGCCTAATACGTCCAGGCAACATTGCCTAGACGTAATAAAGCAACGTCATAATAAACGGTTTCTCCAACGTTTGAACAACGTTAGATAGGAACGTATTTTGAACGTCGAAGACAACGTTCATCTGCAACGTATCTACAACGTGTTTGCCACGTCTCTGTGATATCATATATCATGTTGAATTATAACAATGTCCCAGCAAAGTTGTTCGAAAGTTAGGTCTGACCTAACTTTCCAGCAACCTTCTGCCAACGTTGTGATTACGTTGTGTGCTAGCTGGGCTTTTGTTACAATACGATTTTCATGTGTTAATATTCGAAATTCGGATAACGTCACTATTGATCGTGTTGACGGTTTGGAAAAAGTGCAAGAAGAAGAAGGAGAAGAAAAAAAAAAAGAAAAGATTGTTCAATTTGTTTTTTTAGAAAAAAAACCAAAAATGTCACGAAAAGAGGAGAAACCGAAAAATATGAATGAAGATGAAGTAAGTGAACTTGTAAGTTTACTTGAAAAAAAAAAAGGAAATAAGAATGAAATAGAAAATGGATTTCATACGGAGACAATTGACGAATCATATAATGGTAGATTTAAGTTAAAGCAGAAAACAATAAATATTTCTATTTCAAGAAAGTCAAGTGTAAATTTTATTGCGTTTATTCAATCTTTACATATTGTATTTACTTATTTGCTTAACGTAGCTAAAGTTTCAACGAATTCTGAAGATGATCACGTTAGATTTATTTTTAGTCACACACCAAAAACATATCTTTCGACTGCTGTATTACCGCTTAGTCAATTTAGTGTTAATTATTTGTTAAATATTTTTGAAAGAATGATGCAGAGTAACAAAACTTTCGTAGCAAATGGTTGGGAAACAAATGTTGTTATACAAATGTTTCCTTCTGGTATAAGTAAAAACAAGAAAAAAAAATATTAGAAAGAAACAAGTTTATAGACATATTGGTAGTGTTAATGATGATAATGGGGGTGTAAATAAATATTTTGAAAAATACGGTAGGAAATTTCGAAACGGTGTTTTCTATGTAATATGTAATGTTTTAAATCGTGGTATAGAAAATTGTTGTTTTGTAGTTAGTTTATTAGTTAGTTTATCATATTAAAAAAAAAAATAGCAAATATGTAATAACGGAGAGAACCCCTCATAAACCCGTTGACGAATTATATGATATCAATGAAATTCGTAGTGTTTATCATCAGTGTGGAATTCCAGAGGGTGCGGTAAAAACAAAGAATTTTCACGATGTTTATGAGAATTTTCTTAAAGTACCGGGTGTTGATTTGGTAGTATACTCTGATAAATATGATGACTGTATCATCTATGATTCTCGTACTGATGAAGATGGAAATTTAATAAAATTAACTGATAAAATAGTTTGTTTATAGTTAAATAATAATCATATAATAATCATTACGATGTTGTTTTAAATATGAGTAAATTTGCTAAACTTAACCCGTATTCATTTTGTGTTAAATATATGATTTATTTTACCGATTTTGAACGTAAAGATACCCAAATTTGTAATAATAATTTAACCTTGCAAAGATGGTTCAGACAAACGAAATGTTTGAGAAATATTAAAATTGAATGTAGTAATTGCAACATTTTATTTTTTAATGAAGAATGTTTTCGTAATCATTTGATAAATAGAGTTTTTAAACCTATGCAGTCTAATTATGGCAAACTTCCGCCTTGCCAATATTATTTCTTTTGTAAAAATTGTAATAAAATTGTTCCTCGTTTTATTTTTTTCAAAAAATGAAATGTGAAAAAACACAATTGTGAAAAAAAAGTGTTGTTTTCATTGTAGAAATTATAAAAAGAAAATGCATTATTGTTATATGAAATCCAAATCTAACGCAAAAAAAGAAAAACAATACGAAAACAATTTTTTTTTTTGATTTCGAAACACGAGTTGATGAAAACAACTTAATGATTCCGTTTTGCTGTGTCGTTCAAAAAGTGTGTAAAAATGTGAAAACATTGATTTTGGAAAAAATAAGAATTATTCATTTGAAAAGCAAGAGATTTTTGAATGTTGTGGTGTACGTGAATTTGTTTTTAAAGGAGATAATGTTGTAAGCGAATTGTGTGAATTTGTATTATTGCAAAAAAATTCTGTTTGGCTTGCACATAACGGTGGTCGTTTCGATACGATTTGTATTTTTAAATATTTTTTGGAACAAAAAAATATATTATCCTGATACAATAATGCGGGAACAAAGTAATGATGATGAAAATTGCTGATGAAGACATTACTTTTTTCGATAGTTACTCGTTTCTGCATATGTCCTTATCGGGGATACCGAAAACAATGGGTCTTGAAAATTTATGTAAAGGATTTCACCCGGGTTTTTTTTACGATTTGAAATATGAGGGTGAAATTGTTGATCGTAAATATTTTGATGTGGAAAATATGAGTGAAGAAACGAAAATTAAATTTGAAAAATGGTATTTGGAAAAAAAGGGAAAACAATATATATTTGAAGAGGAAATGTATTATTATTGTAGCTCAGGTGTTGACATTTTGAGAAAGGGTTGTATTAAATTTTCTTCTTTGATAAAGGAAACAGGAGGGGTTTCTCCTTTTTACGATACATCTTGTATTACCATCGCAAGTCTCGCAATGAAAATCTTTCGTATAAATTTTTTAAGAGAAAAATGTATTGGTATTATTCCCGCGTCAGGATATTGGGGTAAAGTTAATCAAAGTGTGATCGCGTTAATTTGGGTGGAAGAAATAAACAAAGAAGTGGGTGGGGGGTTAGAATATAAATGTTCAAGAAACGGTGAAAAAATGGTTTTAAATCGTTATGTCGATGGTTTTATGACAGTGTTGTCTACCAATTCCACGGGTGTTTCTTTCATGGTTGCCCTTCTTGTTTTCATCCTTATGAAATTAATAAAATAAACAATGAAAAATTTTGTAACCTTTATTCGGGTACAAAAACATTTACTCATGAATTGGAAAAACCGGGTTATAAAGTTATAGAAAAATGGGAGTGCGAATTTTTAAAAGAAAACAAAATAACTAAAAGTTGTTTTAAATGAGAAAAAGAAATACTTTGATGCGTATATACACCTTTGGCACCGAGAGACGCGCTTTATGGCGGGAGAACTTCACCCGCTTGTTTATTTAAAAATGTGAAAGAAGATGAAGACATTTTTTATGTCGATTTTACTTGTTTGTATCCTTTTGTTCAAAAAAGTGAAAAATTTCCAGTTGGTCATCCTACAATATTTATTAAAGATGAATGTGACGATGTAGAAATATCAGGCATTTTCGGATTAGTGAAATGTTGTATTTTACCACCGCGCGATCTATATTTTCCTGTTTTACCGTTCGTTTAGAGGGGAAATTGTTATTTCCACTGTGTTATACGTGCGCTACTACTACACAATAGACTCGTTGTAATCATAATGAAAATAAACGTTGTATATTGGGTACGTGGACAAGTGTTGAAATAAATAAAGCTATTGAAAAGGGTTATCGAATTTTGAAAACGTATGAAATTTATCATTTTTCACGACAAGAAAGAATTTTTCAAGAATATGTAAATTGTTTTTTAAAAATCAAACAGGAAGCATCGGGTTTTCCAATAGAATGTTATGATGAAAATAAAATGTTGATTGATAGTGAAGTAGATAAATATATTGAAAATTATTACAAAAACGAAGGAATTCGGTTGGATAAAGATAAAATTGAATACAACGCTGGTCTACGTACAAGTGCGAAAAATAAATTAAATTCTTTGTTGGGGAAATTTGCGCAAAATGAAAATAACGCTAAAGTCGATTTTTTGAGGGAATATGATGAATTGTTAAATTTAGGAAACGATCCAAATATAAAATTAACTACTGTTGATTTTGTTAATGATGAATTACTTCGTGTTACTTATGTGAAAACAGACGAGATAAATACACCTTTAAAAACGGGAAATGTTATCATTGCTTCTTTTGTTACAACATATGCACGAATGAAATTATTCGGCTTAATCGATAGTTTAGGAGAACGTGCTTTATATTTTGACACCGATTCTGTTATTTTTTTAAAAAAAGATGACGATGCTGAAGTTAAAACGGGTAATTATTTAGGTGAATTAACCAATGAATAGAAGAAGGGGGAATGGATTACCCAATTTTGTTCTACAGGACGAAAATCTTATTCATATCGTACTAATTTAAAAAATGAAATTGTCCATATTAAGGGATTTTCTTTAACTAATGAAAAAGTAAAAGAAATGTTAAATTTTAAATCGTTGCTTACTTGTGTTGAAAAAATGATCAGAAAATCAATATTAAATGTGAAAGAAAAATAACTAGAGATAAACTTAACCATATTTTTATAGAAAATGAAACTAAAACATTTATTTTTACTTTTAATAAACGAATTGTTAAAGATAATTTCTATACTATTCCGTATGTTTTTTTTAGATGGTGAGTAAAATAAACAGCGCTGTAATACCGCTTCAACACCCTTTTATGTTAACGTTATGTGGACCAAGTCAATGTGGAAAAACTTTTTGGATGCATGGATTGTTTCAGTTGATCGAAGTGATGATTGTACCACAAATCAATAAAATTATTCATCTGTATACTACACAACAACCACTATATTGGGAGATGGAAAAAATTATTAAAGAGAAAAAAATAAAAATTGAATTTGTCGATTGTAAGAAGGGAATTCCAACAGCTAATGATTTACAAACGAATTTAAACGATAACACTTTAGTTGTTTTAGATGATCTTATGACTGTTGCTGCATCTTCAAAAGAAAATTTGGAGAATTTAAATAATTTCGCATGTCGCGATGCTCATCATAGAAATATGAGTGTTATTTTTGCATGTAAAAATTTAATGTATGGAAATATCAACAGTCAATATGATCTAATGTTTAAAAATATTGCAGATGTACGAAATATGCACACTATTTCTGATAATAGAAAAATAAGAAGAAGTGTATTTGATAATGTTTTAAACGATATTAATAAAAATCCGTACGGTTATTTATTATTTGATAATTGTACAAATAGTTACGATAACACTCGTCTTCGAACTAATGTTTTTCCCAATGAAAACACTTTAGTCTATGAAGCATAAATAAATGAATAAATGTTTTTTTTTAGATTGATTAGTGGCTCATAGTTGAACACATGTGTGCAAATATTAATAAAAAAAGAAATAAAAATATTTTTTGTGAAAAAACGACCAATCAACGTGGTGGTTTTGGTTTTCTTCCTTTTATCACTTCCTTGTTAGGTGGTGGTGGTGTTATTAAAAAAAAAGAAAAAAACCCCGACAAAAACGCGCTCTTGTACATAGTCTAAAATGGAGGCGTCGACAGATTGGAGGGGGGGGTGGGGGGGAGTTATGTCAAGAAAAATAAAAAAAAATGTAGAAAATGTTCTGGAATAAAAATAAATTAATAAAAAAAAATGTTAAAAAAAAGACAATTTTTGTTTTAAAAATTTCATTTTTTAATAAATGCTTCATAAAAACTGTGACAATGTTGTTCATTTTTTTTACTACTACATTTTTTTAATATTATCTTATTAATAATAGCACCGAATCAACCATCCATTTTCTTCTTTAAATTAATATCTATTTTACGTTAATATTTTATATTTAATATTTTCCATTTTTTCTTTTTTTCAATTTCATTTCTACTTTTATTTTATAAATATAACAAAGACCAATAACCACATGTATAAGTTGTTATTGATTGCAACGGGTTTTTTTGCACATAAATAAATTTAATGTTTTTTTCTTTTTGCATGATCTTCCAAATATTGTCTTTTATAAAAATTCGTCGATTTAGCAAAACAATAAAAAAAGAACATTTTATCATTGTCTAACCAAATAGCAACCCAATGTTGTCCTTCTTCGTAATCTCCATCCGTATTCCATATCCAACAAGACGAATTTTTCGTATCGGTTTCAGGTGTAATATTAGCTGGAAACGCTCCCCAAATGTTTTTTCCCAGAAAATAGTTATTGAACGTAATTTTATTAATATCCTTGGTGTAAAGAATCCGAGTAAAAAAACATAAATTCTCGCGCATATTTCTTTTTTTTTTAATTTTTCAAGTTTTTTTTGGGTTTTTTTGTAATTCTTCCACGCATCAGTGCTCGATTAAGACTCTTTGGTCGTCGAGCAATAGTAGTAGTAGGATAAAAGGGTAGTTGTTGTAAAGTTGACGGTTCACCGTCTTCACTGCTTTCTACACCCATATATTTACCACGCAATTTAACATTTCGAATATAACTTGCAGGCATATTTTTTTTTAAATGATTTAGCGCTGCAGTATGTTCTACGTCTGTTAGATTAAAAGATGATGGTTTAGCTGCATTATGGGTTAAATCATATATTAAATCTGTTTTGTTGACATTTATATGTCCAATTTTTATATTTCCTTCTTGATCTTTTACTCCTTTTTTTTAAAAAAGTCATTTATTTGCTCCTCACTTATAGATGTAAAATTTGTTTTTCTTTTATCTTGAGGACCACTTAGTTGATCACTTTCTTCTTCTTCATCTCCTTCCATATCAAATTTACGTTTGATTGATTGATTTTTTCTCAAAAATTGTACCATACTTTCACCAAATACGTTCTTTCTGTTTGGTTTTTATAAAATTTTCCATCTCATTTTTTTCTTCTTCATGTTCAAACTCATCTTTTTTTTTTATTCTTTGAAGACGTTTATTAGTATCATGTGATGATTTTAAATAATCTAAAACCTCGTTTAATTTACTCACATCAACTAATTGTAATTTATTTACATTGTTGTTCATTTTTTTTAGTTTTTTCTATTAATTTACACTCTTTTTCAAAAATTGAAGCAAGACAGTGATCTTCGCATAACATTATCTTAAGGTCGTCTGTGTGAATTTTATTCTTAGCAATTTTTTTAAGTATATAAATATATTCACGTGAACAGGAAACTGGTATTTTTTTATTTAAAATATTTTTTGATAAAATAATAATTTTTTTCTAAGACTTTCGCTGTATAACTTATGTTTAGTTTTCATATTTGTTTTAAAAATAATTTAATTTGTGGTAAAAACTCTTTTCCCTTTTTTTCTTTTTTCCTTTTTAAATTAATTATAAAGTAATAAAGATTTCAATATTTGTTGTTCATCGTCAGTAGATGACCCCCCCCCCCATTCACCGTAACAAAGGGATGCCGCCTCATTAATATTCAGCGTGACTCACGCACCGTGACTCACGCATGACTCACGCTTGTGACATGATTGGGCAAGATTGGAATAATTATAGTATACATGAAGCTATATAAGCTCGGTGATTTCGTATTGTTGTTACTTTTCCTAAAGTGTTTTACCTGTGGAATTTACTATCTGCGATATAGCGTTTTCTTGGGAGATATTTTCGAAGTCTTTTTATTGTCTGATTTTAAGGTAAGATGTTTTGGACTTATTCGTTTTATATTGCTTGACGACGTTCACTATTTATGTATTTTATCAGAGTTTAATATACGTTTTGTTTCATTGACAGCAATGGATCTTATCGATGTAATCAAAGGTTGTACAACCGTCGAAGAAATTGAGGCGCTGGAATGGCTGTTTGATTTCGAAGAGAGGCATAAGGAAGCAGCCTTATTGCAATGTATTACTATATTGTCGAATGCCTTGGAGCGTGATTTGGAGAACGAACGTTGTGGGATTTCTACGGTGTTAATGGATGGTTGGTCGGACGAGCAACGCGAATCCTTTAACCGAGATTGGAACGATGATTCGTTTATGGCCGAGATGGACGATATCCCCGGCGGTCAGGCCCCCAAACCGGCGATACCCTCGTTAATGGATGGTTGGTCGAACGAGCAACACGAATCCTTCAGAATGGATTGGAACGACGATTCATTTATGGCCGAACTAGAGGATATTTCTGATGTCTCTGGTGAACCGTCGATACCCGAGGTATCTATCCAGAACGGAGAAGGAAGCCGAAAACGAGCCGCTAAACCAAGCACTGAATCAATACCAAGTAAGAGATCTAAAACTGTTCCATTATTTACGATAAAATCTGTTAAGCAAGTACGCGTGAAAAAGTTTAAGACCACGGGCCTTGATTATCGTGTTCAGTTTGGCGATTTACAAGTCCAAGGTTTGCCTGATGTCCTGAGGCAATTACATCATGTGTTTGAAAGCCTACTCGATCGTGTTACCGATGGTATTGCTATGCATGATCAAGTCAGGTTTATTATGCATTCTCCCCAGCTTGAATATCCCATTTCATTAGCATTTATGTCTCGTGAGAGATTAACCGTCGAGAGAATCTTGGCCGAGATCGAAAGAGTAATTCAGTCGAACGATTCGTTTAAGCTAGACGATTCGATTACCGTCAATATAATCCATGTTGAGATGCCATACGGCGGAACGGGAAGAAAGCGTAAGATTGCTAACCTAGATAAATATCTTACACGGAAACACTGTATCGTTCGTATTCAGAATAAAGACGATCTATGTCTTAGTAGGGCCATCGTCGTCGCGAAAGCCAAAGTTGACAACGACGAGAGATACTCTTACATAAGCGAGTCTCGGGGAGCTTTACAAGGTGACCTTGCTCATGAACTACATGAAAATTCCGGCGTACCACTCGGACAGTGCGGTATCGAAGAAGTGAAAAAGTTTCAAGCTTATTTGACCGATTATCAGATAAACATTGTCTCGAAAGAACATCTGAATGCTCTTATTTACTCGGGTCCTGAGGCACCGAAGCGTATTTATCTCTACGCCCACGATAACCATTATGACGTAATTACTAGTATGCCAGCTTTTCTTGCTCGTAAGAAGTACTGCCACGTATGTAAGAAAGGTTATGATAACATCGAAGATCATATCTGCGGAGATACGTGCAAGTTATGCCATACACAAAACTGTCCGATAACGAACTGGGTATTTTGCGAAGATTGCGGCCGGTTTTTCAAGAGCCAGGAATGTTTCGATCGGCATAAAGCAGCGGTAGGTGATAAGCGATCAATTTGCACATCCGTTGTGAAATGTCAACACTGCAACCATGTGGTGAGGAGAGCTAACGAACAGCCTGAGAAACACAATTGCGGACTTGTTCGATGTACCGTATGCCAGCAATACGTAGATCCCGAGGATCACCAATGTTATATTCAACCGGCAAAGAAAAGAAAAACTACTCAACAAACGCGATCGGACACGAATGATTTAGTAGATGATGAGGCGGAAGTTGAGCCGTGAGCTCAGAAAAAACATATTGGCACATAGCAATGAAAAGCTTATATATGGATATTATATTAGATATTTGGTTCGCTTTTGAATATTATATTAGATATTTGTGTCGCTTTTGTGATGTTTATACGTATAGGAACCGTATGAAGTTAAAAAGAGTCGCCTTGAAGGGTAGCGAATCGTTATTGTACACTAGAAGAACATTATTCGACAACATCGTTGACCAAGCACTTTGAAAAATTACAGAGCTTGGTTAAAGTTAAATAATTCGTCGCTATGATTTAGTATGTTATAAGGTTCTCGCACGTGCAGAACACAAAAGGGAAAAGTCATTAAAATTACTAATGGCTAAAACATAACCGGATTTGCATATAAGTAGAATATTTCATTCATTTTAGGGGGGTGATCATGAGCTTTGGGGAATAATAAGGGGTATTAATGCATGGGCAAGTTTAGGCGGGGCGTTGATGTAACCATGGAGAATGTACAGCGTCGCGTCGTCTCACAAGGCAGAATTCAAAGTATTCAGTTTAAAATATTTATTTCTTGGTCCAAAAAATCAAAGCATAGTCGAAAGTGTTATCGTATTTGAAGAAAACACAGTTAATCAACCTGTTGGAGACGGTCCTGTTGTTAGTTTGGCAAGCGAAGAGTGTGTAAATGATTCTAGCTTCCCCCTAACCTTAGCTGGATAGAGTAAATGATGCCTTCAATGAAGAAACCGTTCGGTAAGCTGTTCGAAAGATATTGAAACACTTTCTTTCATAAGTTTGTATAAGCACTAATGTTTCTGTTTCGATTAAATGATTAACACATCTAAAACTGCCTAGTCTCTTCGTATAACATATCCCTTGACTGTTCGAATATCCGCTCGATATAAGCCTCGGGAAATCGTACTAGCGTAGATTCTCTTCTTTTCCTTCTTTTCTCCAGTTGCATACTAGCATAAATTGTTAACCAATATGATATTTTATCGTTACGATGAGAGCACCGTTTTTCAAATGTCTGCTTTTCATTCAGACACCAAGTCGCGAGTATGAGGAATTGAATCGAGAAACTGTAAGAACGTAAGGTACAGACGAAATATTATTTGTCTATAGAATGGCTGAGTGCAGCGTTTAAGTCCATGTACACTAATGGTATTAATGACTCATTAGCAATTTAAACAAAAGAACGTGTCTGGGCGAGTTTGGGCGACGTCAGAGCTTAGACAAAGAAATCCTAATTAATATGCTCATTCACGGCGTCGGTTTTCTCGGCGTATCATTTGCTTGCTATTTGCTGTTGGAGTAAGACCGCAGAGATGGAGGGTTTATATGAAAAATTGTTTTCAATGTTCGAAGCTATTTACAATGAAACTTTGTGGGAAGAATATTCGAAGCTTTGTCATGAAAAGTGCTACGGTTGTAGGACTAACCATCCTAGTCAGAAACAACACAGTTGCCTAACAGATGATGAGCAATGGAGATCGTGCTACGAAGAGACCAGGACAAACGTCAACGAACGTATCTGGATAGAGTTCAACGAAGCGATGCAGGCGTTGAAATTACGAATCCAAAGAGACAATAATAAATACTCTCAAGACGCTACAGAGACAAGGGTTGAGCCAGTGGAAATTGACGACTCGCCAAATATTCTTTCTATATCTGTTCTGTTTAGCTGTCCATTAAAGTATCTGTACCAAGTAAAAGACACTGGTGTAAAATTTACGAGTACGATAAAGAATCCTCGGGAGGCTTACGAGGAGTATCTTCTTGAAAAGTCTAGAAACTTAACGACGAAAAGCAATCTGAACTATATGTGAACTAATGCTATATGTGTTATGAGAACATTATCGAGTTAATCCAAAGTTAAATTATGTTTTAAGTTAAATAAAATTTCTTGGACTATTTAGTGTGTAAGAAAGATGTGCAATTTTATATGTGTGTAATTTTATCTGAAGAGAAATTAATAAAGACATATGAGCAACATTATAATAGTTCTTTGTAGTTTATTTTTATATTGTAACAAATTACAGTGTACATATTGACAGCTAATTATTTACATAAACAAATGTTTTTAAATAAACTGTCCTGCGTTTACGATTTCTTCTAGCGCACCCACTTCTTATAGATATCGTTTGTTTCTCTGTTTTGCATAATATAACTCGACAAGACCTTTTATACGAGAGTTGATAAGCGGTAACTTATACATTTAACATGTACCAAAGGAATATCAGAAAGACATACACATTAATTGTAAATACTTTATTTAAATTCAGCATAGTACAGAAGATAATGTTTCAACGATTCAACAGTAACTTTAATTCTTATAATGGGTGTCATTCCAATACTATGGCGTTTGGATTGATTGTAGGAGTACACTAGTTTTTTGTAATAATGGGTTGTGTTTTTTTTGTTCGTTTGATGAAATCTAAACATATATTCAAAATGCAGTCCGATATAGCCTTTAATAAACCATTATCAGTATGTCTCAATGTCGCTTTTCTCAGGTATTCAGCACTTATTCTTATACCCTGGGTTGATATACATAATGTGTATCAGTCGGAAATATCCCGGATCTTACTCGGATTTCATCGGGACATGTCGGCGTGAGATCGACAAACAGGTAAGAATACGGCTCTTTAGTCGCCATCTGATAGGCTTGCTGGAAAAATTTAGTGTTGCCAGGATACAACTGTTTGGCAAGATGAGTCACTTGACTTGCATCACGAACATTTTTTGTTAGGACAAAGTAACTAGCGTTGAGAGAGATGGTACGATGGTCTTTGCTTTGATGAAATAAGTTTTGCACGATATAAATTACACTGAGATTACCATGATGGGATTTCTTCGTGAATAGTTTGGCAATAATCGTATCTTTTTCACCCATCATATCATCAATGATAAACAAATTTCTTATTTGGGGATTAATACTATCCAATATAGATTCGGATAAACCTTGCACAAACTGAATGCCGGGAATAAGAAGTTCCATTTTAGCAAACGTGTCTTGGTACTCAGAATAAAAATAAATTATATTTTCTGGGACAGGGTCGATCATGATTTGGGCGTTGACTAACAATTCCTTGACAAAGCTTGTCTTCCCAGTCTTGGTCCCTCCAGAGACCAAGAGTCCAAACGGATGAGTTAATTGTATGGAGTATGTCTTTTTGTTGTCTTGGTAATTCGATGCGTTTCCATCAAATGGAGAATACTTAAATGTAGAATCAGTAGACATCGTTTGTATTGGCCGAGCTCCCCCATGCAGGACCTTTACGTGACGTTGTAAATTAAACTGTCTTGAAAAGCTCTTTCCGCAAATATTACAAGCGCAAGGCATGTTCACACAACAACTCTCAAACTACTTGTGAAAATTTATGTGAGAAAAGTAAGATTATATCCTTGAGTTTCTTCTCTAATGCATGTGGGGATACCAAAACGAACCAATGCGCATGCATAGCTGGACGTCACTTGGACGCTACTTAGACGCCGCCTCTAAGGGATTAACTCATGAGTAAACGAGTAACTCGTGAGTAAATGAGTAACTCATGAGTAAATGAGTAACTCATGAGTTACTCATGAGTAAATGAGTAACTCATGAGTAACTCGTGAGTAAATGAGTAACTCATGAGTAACTCGTGAGTAAATGAGTAACTCATGAGTAAATGAGTAACTCGTGAGTAACTCATGAGTAAATGAGTAACTCGTGAGTAAATGAGTAACTCATGAGTAACTCATGAGTAAATGAATAACTCGTGAGTAAATGAGTAACTCATGAGTAACTCATGAGTAACTCGTGAGTTACTCATGAGTAAATGAGTTACTCATTTACTCACGAGTTACTCATTTACTCATGAGTTACTCATGAGTTACTCATTTACTCATGAGTTACTCATTTACTCACGAGTTACTCATGAGTTACTCATGAGTTACTCATTTACTCACGAGTTACTCATTTACTCATGAGTTACTCATGTACTCACGAGTTACTCATGAGTTACTCATGAGTTACTCATTTACTCACGAGTTACTCATTTACTCATGAGTTACTCATTTACTCACGAGTTACTCATGAGTTACTCATTTACTCACGAGTTACTCATGAGTTACTCATTTACTCATGAGTAACTCATGAGTTACTCATTTACTCATGAGTTACTCATTTACTCACGAGTTACTCGTTTACTCATGAGTTAATCCCTTAGAGGCGGCGTCTAAGTAGCGTCCAAGTGACGTCCAGCTATGCATGCGCATTGGTTCGTTTTGGTATCCCCACATGCATTAGAGAAGAAACTCAAGGATATAATCTTACTTTTCTCACATAAATTTTCACAAGTAGTTTGAGAGTTGTTGTGTGAACATGCCTTGCGCTTGTAATATTTGCGGAAAGAGCTTTTCAAGACAGTTTAATTTACAACGTCACGTAAAGGTCCTGCATGGGGGAGCTCGGCCAATACAAACGATGTCTACTGATTCTACATTTAAGTATTCTCCATTTGATGGAAACGCATCGAATTACCAAGACAACAAAAAGACATACTCCATACAATTAACTCATCCGTTTGGACTCTTGGTCTCTGGAGGGACCAAGACTGGGAAGACAAGCTTTGTCAAGGAATTGTTAGTCAACGCCCAAATCATGATCGACCCTGTCCCAGAAAATATAATTTATTTTTATTCTGAGTACCAAGACACGTTTGCTAAAATGGAACTTCTTATTCCCGGCATTCAGTTTGTGCAAGGTTTATCCGAATCTATATTGGATAGTATTAATCCCCAAATAAGAAATTTGTTTATCATTGATGATATGATGGGTGAAAAAGATACGATTATTGCCAAACTATTCACGAAGAAATCCCATCATGGTAATCTCAGTGTAATTTATATCGTGCAAAACTTATTTCATCAAAGCAAAGACCATCGTACCATCTCTCTCAACGCTAGTTACTTTGTCCTAACAAAAAATGTTCGTGATGCAAGTCAAGTGACTCATCTTGCCAAACAGTTGTATCCTGGCAACACTAAATTTTTCCAGCAAGCCTATCAGATGGCGACTAAAGAGCCGTATTCTTACCTGTTTGTCGATCTCACGCCGACATGTCCCGATGAAATCCGAGTAAGATCCGGGATATTTCCGACTGATACACATTATGTATATCAACCCAGGGTATAAGAATAAGTGCTGAATACCTGAGAAAAGCGACATTGAGACATACTGATAATGGTTTATTAAAGGCTATATCGGACTGCATTTTGAATATATGTTTAGATTTCATCAAACGAACAAAAAAAACACAACCCATTATTACAAAAACTAGTGTACTCCTACAATCAATCCAAACGCCATAGTATTGGAATGACACCCATTATAAGAATTAAAGTTACTGTTGAATCGTTGAAACATTATCTTCTGTACTATGCTGAATTTAAATAAAGTATTTACAATTAATGTGTATGTCTTTCTGATATTCCTTTGGTACATGTTAAATGTATAAGTTACCGCTTATCAACTCTCGTATAAAAGGTCTTGTCGAGTTATATTATGCAAAACAGAGAAACAAACGATATCTATAAGAAGTGGGTGCGCTAGAAGAAATCGTAAACGCAGGACAGTTTATTTAAAAACATTTGTTTATGTAAATAATTAGCTGTCAATATGTACACTGTAATTTGTTACAATATAAAAATAAACTACAAAGAACTATTATAATGTTGCTCATATGTCTTTATTAATTTCTCTTCAGATAAAATTACACACATATAAAATTGCACATCTTTCTTACACACTAAATAGTCCAAGAAATTTTATTTAACTTAAAACATAATTTAACTTTGGATTAACTCGATAATGTTCTCATAACACATATAGCATTAGTTCACATATAGTTCAGATTGCTTTTCGTCGTTAAGTTTCTAGACTTTTCAAGAAGATACTCCTCGTAAGCCTCCCGAGGATTCTTTATCGTACTCGTAAATTTTACACCAGTGTCTTTTACTTGGTACAGATACTTTAATGGACAGCTAAACAGAACAGATATAGAAAGAATATTTGGCGAGTCGTCAATTTCCACTGGCTCAACCCTTGTCTCTGTAGCGTCTTGAGAGTATTTATTATTGTCTCTTTGGATTCGTAATTTCAACGCCTGCATCGCTTCGTTGAACTCTATCCAGATACGTTCGTTGACGTTTGTCCTGGTCTCTTCGTAGCACGATCTCCATTGCTCATCATCTGTTAGGCAACTGTGTTGTTTCTGACTAGGATGGTTAGTCCTACAACCGTAGCACTTTTCATGACAAAGCTTCGAATATTCTTCCCACAAAGTTTCATTGTAAATAGCTTCGAACATTGAAAACAATTTTTCATATAAACCCTCCATCTCTGCGGTCTTACTCCAACAGCAAATAGCAAGCAAATGATACGCCGAGAAAACCGACGCCGTGAATGAGCATATTAATTAGGATTTCTTTGTCTAAGCTCTGACGTCGCCCAAACTCGCCCAGACACGTTCTTTTGTTTAAATTGCTAATGAGTCATTAATACCATTAGTGTACATGGACTTAAACGCTGCACTCAGCCATTCTATAGACAAATAATATTTCGTCTGTACCTTACGTTCTTACAGTTTCTCGATTCAATTCCTCATACTCGCGACTTGGTGTCTGAATGAAAAGCAGACATTTGAAAAACGGTGCTCTCATCGTAACGATAAAATATCATATTGGTTAACAATTTATGCTAGTATGCAACTGGAGAAAAGAAGGAAAAGAAGAGAATCTACGCTAGTACGATTTCCCGAGGCTTATATCGAGCGGATATTCGAACAGTCAAGGGATATGTTATACGAAGAGACTAGGCAGTTTTAGATGTGTTAATCATTTAATCGAAACAGAAACATTAGTGCTTATACAAACTTATGAAAGAAAGTGTTTCAATATCTTTCGAACAGCTTACCGAACGGTTTCTTCATTGAAGGCATCATTTACTCTATCCAGCTAAGGTTAGGGGGAAGCTAGAATCATTTACACACTCTTCGCTTGCCAAACTAACAACAGGACCGTCTCCAACAGGTTGATTAACTGTGTTTTCTTCAAATACGATAACACTTTCGACTATGCTTTGATTTTTTGGACCAAGAAATAAATATTTTAAACTGAATACTTTGAATTCTGCCTTGTGAGACGACGCGACGCTGTACATTCTCCATGGTTACATCAACGCCCCGCCTAAACTTGCCCATGCATTAATACCCCTTATTATTCCCCAAAGCTCATGATCACCCCCCTAAAATGAATGAAATATTCTACTTATATGCAAATCCGGTTATGTTTTAGCCATTAGTAATTTTAATGACTTTTCCCTTTTGTGTTCTGCACGTGCGAGAACCTTATAACATACTAAATCATAGCGACGAATTATTTAACTTTAACCAAGCTCTGTAATTTTTCAAAGTGCTTGGTCAACGATGTTGTCGAATAATGTTCTTCTAGTGTACAATAACGATTCGCTACCCTTCAAGGCGACTCTTTTTAACTTCATACGGTTCCGATACGTATAAACATCACAAAAGCGACACAAATATCTAATATAATATTCAAAAGCGAACCAAATATCTAATATAATATCCATATATAAGCTTTTCATTGCTATGTGCCAATATGTTTTTTCTGAGCTCACGGCTCAACTTCCGCCTCATCATCTACTAAATCATTCGTGTCCGATCGCGTTTGTTGAGTAGTTTTTCTTTTCTTTGCCGGTTGAATATAACATTGGTGATCCTCGGGATCTACGTATTGCTGGCATACGGTACATCGAACAAGTCCGCAATTGTGTTTCTCAGGCTGTTCGTTAGCTCTCCTCACCACATGGTTGCAGTGTTGACATTTCACAACGGATGTGCAAATTGATCGCTTATCACCTACCGCTGCTTTATGCCGATCGAAACATTCCTGGCTCTTGAAAAACCGGCCGCAATCTTCGCAAAATACCCAGTTCGTTATCGGACAGTTTTGTGTATGGCATAACTTGCACGTATCTCCGCAGATATGATCTTCGATGTTATCATAACCTTTCTTACATACGTGGCAGTACTTCTTACGAGCAAGAAAAGCTGGCATACTAGTAATTACGTCATAATGGTTATCGTGGGCGTAGAGATAAATACGCTTCGGTGCCTCAGGACCCGAGTAAATAAGAGCATTCAGATGTTCTTTCGAGACAATGTTTATCTGATAATCGGTCAAATAAGCTTGAAACTTTTTCACTTCTTCGATACCGCACTGTCCGAGTGGTACGCCGGAATTTTCATGTAGTTCATGAGCAAGGTCACCTTGTAAAGCTCCCCGAGACTCGCTTATGTAAGAGTATCTCTCGTCGTTGTCAACTTTGGCTTTCGCGACGACGATGGCCCTACTAAGACATAGATCGTCTTTATTCTGAATACGAACGATACAGTGTTTCCGTGTAAGATATTTATCTAGGTTAGCAATCTTACGCTTTCTTCCCGTTCCGCCGTATGGCATCTCAACATGGATTATATTGACGGTAATCGAATCGTCTAGCTTAAACGAATCGTTCGACTGAATTACTCTTTCGATCTCGGCCAAGATTCTCTCGACGGTTAATCTCTCACGAGACATAAATGCTAATGAAATGGGATATTCAAGCTGGGGAGAATGCATAATAAACCTGACTTGATCATGCATAGCAATACCATCGGTAACACGATCGAGTAGGCTTTCAAACACATGATGTAATTGCCTCAGGACATCAGGCAAACCTTGGACTTGTAAATCGCCAAACTGAACACGATAATCAAGGCCCGTGGTCTTAAACTTTTTCACGCGTACTTGCTTAACAGATTTTATCGTAAATAATGGAACAGTTTTAGATCTCTTACTTGGTATTGATTCAGTGCTTGGTTTAGCGGCTCGTTTTCGGCTTCCTTCTCCGTTCTGGATAGATACCTCGGGTATCGACGGTTCACCAGAGACATCAGAAATATCCTCTAGTTCGGCCATAAATGAATCGTCGTTCCAATCCATTCTGAAGGATTCGTGTTGCTCGTTCGACCAACCATCCATTAACGAGGGTATCGCCGGTTTGGGGGCCTGACCGCCGGGGATATCGTCCATCTCGGCCATAAACGAATCATCGTTCCAATCTCGGTTAAAGGATTCGCGTTGCTCGTCCGACCAACCATCCATTAACACCGTAGAAATCCCACAACGTTCGTTCTCCAAATCACGCTCCAAGGCATTCGACAATATAGTAATACATTGCAATAAGGCTGCTTCCTTATGCCTCTCTTCGAAATCAAACAGCCATTCCAGCGCCTCAATTTCTTCGACGGTTGTACAACCTTTGATTACATCGATAAGATCCATTGCTGTCAATGAAACAAAACGTATATTAAACTCTGATAAAATACATAAATAGTGAACGTCGTCAAGCAATATAAAACGAATAAGTCCAAAACATCTTACCTTAAAATCAGACAATAAAAAGACTTCGAAAATATCTCCCAAGAAAACGCTATATCGCAGATAGTAAATTCCACAGGTAAAACACTTTAGGAAAAGTAACAACAATACGAAATCACCGAGCTTATATAGCTTCATGTATACTATAATTATTCCAATCTTGCCCAATCATGTCACAGGCGTGAGTCATGCGTGAGTCACGGTGCGTGAGTCACGCTGAATATTAATGAGGCGGCATCCCTTTGTTACGGTGAATGGGGGGGGGGTCATCTACTATCGTCACTTTCGGAAGAAGAGTAAGAATAGTCTAAATCGTCTTCTTTTTCAGAATATTCAAATTCATCTGCTTCTTCTTCATTATTTTCATAATCTAATTCTTCTTCTTCTTCTTCTTCGCTATTTTTATATTCTTCTTCTTCATTTTCATTACTTAGTTCTATCTCTTCTTTTTTGTTATTTTGTTTTTGTATTTCTTCTTCTTCTGTTTTCACATCCATTTTTTAAGCAAATTTTGAAACAACTGGATAAATAATAACGTGTTCCTTTCTTAAATGCGTTTTTCGATCAATTAAATTTTTCGATAAATTTTTTTTTTCTTCGAATAATAAGGCATAATTTTTAACTTTTTTTTTTCTATCTTTCTTAACGACTTCATCTTACGATTATATATCGTACAATAAACGTGTAGGTGTTTTTATGCCCACTTTTATTTCATTACGAAATTCACCAACAAAAAGCATCGTACCTGCAGCGGTATTGGCTGAAAATTCAATATGTGCATTAACTACCCCGCTTGGGCGATTAGGTAATACTTTTAAACGAGTATCATGATTTGAGGTTAAATCAAATGCAATGATTGCATATGCATTTATAAAATCTTGATAAGAAATCGGCATTTCGGAATGGTTTCTGTTAAGAACATCCCTTAGTTGCTGATACGTTTCCACTTGATTTTTCAATGTAGATACAGTAACATTGTTTACCGAAATGGTAAAACTTGAATAAGCTTCCCAACCAAAATTAAACACGTTTGTTTCCCATGTGCCGTTAAAATTATTTTGTCAGGGAATATAAACAAAATAAACGAACAGGACAACTACCATTAAAAATATCATTTTCAATAATTGATCTTCTTCCAGCAGGAATAGTTGCTGTGACTGTACGAAATGTAGTTGTATAATATTTGGCTTCTTGTTGATTTTTAACAAATGATGTATTCAGCGCATTAGTTAATTGTTCTTTTGGTTTAAAAATAGGGATTTTCATTTTAAAATTATCAAATGAAATTTTTGCATCTAAATCGGCGTGATTTGCACCGATACATATTAAACCATTATTTGCTCTTGTCAATCTTATTTCAGTTTTAAAAGCAGTTGGAAGAAATGTTTCACCACCACCCTCACTAAAACACGCGAGATCAATTTGATCTATAATCGTTGCGACTGTATTGTTTGTAAGCGTATGTCTAGCTAGTGACCCCTCATTATTTCCTTTAATAGTGTTTATTTCCCCATGTGTATCGAGATAAGCACAATTTACTTCATTAGAATCTTTATACATTGAAGGTAATTCACGTGTGATAAATGAAATATAGGAATTATCAGCAGGTGTCACTAAATTATCGTTTAGCTTTAATTCTTTTGGTTTCCACATCAACCGTAACGGTAATGGTGGAACAATAACATTTGCGTTCCCACCTCCTTGTGCTCCATCAGCTCCCTAATAGAAATATCAGCCGTAAATTTTGCATCACTTGTTTTCATTAACCCCACATTATTTCCAGGTCTTGTAAATGTATATACGTCGGAAAACGGGTCTTTTGGAATTGGGAAAATTTCATCTAGTCTTGTCTCCAAAAACACGTCATTAAAAGGTGACGAAATAAAAAATTGTAGCGGTCTACTATACAATGTATCATGTTGATCGATTTACTTTTCTGCTGGATCATTCATTTTTTATTTTTTATTTTTTCCCCAAAAAAATACTTTATAGGATGATTTTTAGTATATTACTCGCTGCACCCAAAAGCTGAGGAAGAAACATTACAAGTGCCATTCCTGCCCGAAAAGCACCTCCTTTTTGTATTCTTCTTCTAGTGTATTTATGCTTTTTCGGGTTTTTTAGGGTTTTTTTTGTTTAATGTCCGATCCGAAAACCAGTCACAGCAGGTGGTCTTGGCAATTTGTGAATTAACATGGCATAATAACGCAAAAATAATACAACAATATTATATTTGAATCGTTTTTACTTCTACTACTGAAATTTTGGGTTTTCGGGTTTTGTCAGACAACCGATTTTGCAAATTAAGCTAATTTATGCTAATTACTATTATTAATAGTATTATTATAATCCAAAAAATGTTAAATATTTAACCAGAAAATGACTTTACCACCAAATTTGTTCAAGTAAAATGAAAAGCAGCATTTCACAAATTCAAATTGAAAAAATTAAAGCAATACAATAAAAAGCAAATATTATGTTGATTTTTTATGATTTTCCATTGAGACCCCCAATTGTGATCCCCATTGTGACCCCCCATGGTGCGCCCGCGCGCGATCATATAACTTATTTTGAAATTTACAAATTAAAACAGAATTATACAAGAACATATGACCAAAATACATCAGTAAGATCGTTTTTAAGTCAGCTATTCATATTTTAAGTTATTTTGAGTGATATTTACTCCTGTTTGCCATTACAACGCCGACAACTCGCCGACAACTCTCGGCAAATTTTGTTCGATTTTGCCTGCTCGGCCGAGATGATTTTCGTCAAATTTTACCAAATTATTGCTAAACTACGAAATAATTACAACAAACAAATGCTTATACTTACTTTCGGAGTTGTTAGAGCCTAAATTTTCGTTGGTTTCGCTTATATATTGACAAATAAAAGCCATTTTCTTCTTGTCGATACGCCATGATCCTCACAGGATTTTAACAGCCGGGAATTCATGTCAGAGCTCGAATAATACTTCACGGCATATCGTTATAAAGGTCTCATTTTAAAAAGGAATTATTTAGGATCATTTTAAGCCCTAGGGGGGTAATTTTGGTCAGAAAAATATTAAAGTAAAAAATAATATAAAATGAATACAATAATAAATAATTGTTTGTTTTGTTTACCAAAAAAAAAAAAAGAGTAAAAATATAAATAAAAAAATTATTACAAAATAAAAAAAAATTCTTAATTTTTTTTTATTTACCGAGATAAAATTCGTAAAAGATTAGGGTCAATGTCAAGTTTTCTTTTTTTTCTTGGGTTTTTTACTAAACTTTTTTCATATACTTCGTTCATATTATTAGGTAATCCAACTTTTCCATCAAGTAAAATGTCTTCTTTCGTTGGTTTATTTTCTCGCGCAACTACAAAATGATTTGATTGATAATGTCCGTCATTTATTTTCCCATTTAATAAATCTATGAATTATTTTCATTTAATTTACTCATTCTTGATATAAATATAAATAAAATGTTATTTCTTCACCGTTTAACTGTTTACTATTATGATCCTCTTCGTAAGAAATGAAAACTGAATGTTTTTTTTAGCATCATCTTCATTTAATAGTAAAAAATGCGAAAAAAAATTTTTTATCGCTATTTAAAGCAAAAGAAATATTTTTTCATTGATATAAAATAAAACGCGTTTTACAAATAAAATATATTGTTGAGCAGGTAATTGAATTGTTGATTGTGTATGACTATTTGTTATATTTACAATTTTTAAATTTTAATATTTTTCTGTTCTAAATTGTTTTTATTTTAATATAATGAGTTTAAATTCCATAAAGTTTTATTATCATTATATGATGTAGATGAAAAAGGATATGTCACTTCATAATTTTCATGATTTTTTTCTACTAATTTCACTTTAAGCATAATGAATTATTCCTTCAATATTAACAGTTCCTGAATCAAAGGGAATGAATGCACCTTCGCTATCTCTTAATTTTATATGCAACGAAGAAATTTTTGTTTTTTTAAATTTTCTTTTAACTGAAACTGAAGGTGAATAAATAAATAATTAATTCGCCGTTTCCCTTTCCTTGTTCAGACCGGCGAATCGGTACAGTTGTTAATATCTCTGATGACGTATAACCCACCAATCCTCTTCCCAATTATTCACAAAAAATAAATATTTTATCCAATCCGTCCGAAATATCGGGTAAATAATCAGCAAATATCGATTGAGTTGTTTTTTATACTTCTCTTGGTCGACGTTTTGCTTAAACTGAATTGTTTCTTTGCTAAATCCTAACATAAACGCCAATTTCGTAGAAATATTCAACGCAATATCGATTAAATTTCTTTTTCCTTTTATTTTCTACCGATGAAGATGATAAATAAAACTCATGTAAATTACGACCATCATGTGCTTCTCCTGTTGACGAATAAAATTGATTTAACCAATATTCTGCATACATATTTGCACTAATTTTTATTTTTCCGTTATTGTCAAATGTAAAAAAAATATCGTACTCATTTAACGCGTTATTTAAATAATTTATTAGCCTTTCTACAGTGTAAATTCCCTCCGGGATGATAAATTTATCACTTTCTATATGTAGATTAGTGTCTTCATATATATCTTTATCATTTATTTTAAACCATTGGTATTGTAATTGAAGTATAAACCAACATTTATCACCATTCACATTTTTTGTTGTCGCAGGATAGGAGACAGATGATACTTCAAAAAATGCTTCACGATTTAATCCGTCAATCGGGTGAATTAATTTCATTTCAAAATTGTTTGTATAATTAATCCTTCCTTCTTTTACGGTATTACTTAAAATATGTAAATTCGTCATATCTTTTGTAATTCTTCTCGATAGAATATTCCCTCTATCTTTTCGTTATTTAAATCTTCTAATTCGTATGTTGCAGGATCTGTAATAAATACTTTTTTTATTTTAAATTTTTCATCTGTCCAACGTCGCAAACTACTTTTTTCAAAAATATTGTTTTTTACACGTGCAATACGCACAAGAGTTCCTTCGTTTTAAGTAGTATAGAGAATGGGGGTACGAGCGCACCTCGGCTGTATCATTTTTTATAAATATTGTCGAAAAGTCATTCCTCCTTTCCAACAATATTTATAAAAAGTAATACAGGCAAGATGTGCTAACACACCCCATTCTTACACTACTAAGGGTGGCCTAAATGGCGTTAAGCTGTTTGATGGCCTTCATTTATTTTTGGGGTGGCCTTATTCTATGTTTTTATGGCCGTATGCTAAGCTGCTTATCCCATCTTTCAATAAGTATCTTTTATCATCAAAACATGATAGGGATGTTTTATTAATTTCGTATGACCCTAATTGATGCCGAACACTTCTTATGGTTTTCATTTTATGTTTTAGTTGTGTGTTGTTCTGTAGTACATTTTTATAGCAGTCATGTTTTATATTTTTCTTTACCACACTTTTTTTAACCCCTTTTGCCTTTTTATCGCCACCACCACTAGTCACATATGAGTACATTTTAGATCTTAGGCCAATAAACTCTGACATGGGTTTTCCAGCACACTCGTCTTTCATCTTTCCAATAACTTTTTTATTCTCTATGAAAAACCATGGTGAGTCAGTCTTATAGTCGCTGTTGTCAAATTTATCAACTCGGTCTTCATAAAAGTCCTTATAGGCGTCTTCAGTTTTTATTTAATAACAGAGGGAGTCAGTATCAGTAAATAGTAGTTTAGCATTATTACCGTATTTTTCTTTAATGTATCCATAGTGGAAATCATAAATTAAGGTTTTGCTGATGTCTACTATGCTCATTCCTATATATGCAGGTCTATTCAGGCAAATGGAGTGTTTTTTTCTATGGACCGCTACTAAGTCCTTAGTGAAAATTTTAGAGGACACATAAGTGGGTCTGGTTACTAGTCTGGTTAGTTTACTTCTGTTGGTTACTAGTTTTACATTTATTCTTTTCTTATGTTTTCCATAGTTTTGCCAAAGACTGAGTTATTCATAAGTTTAAAGAAGTCTTTTTCGAATGCGTTTTTTGCGGCCGTTCTTTTAGTCGTATTGTAATCAATATATTCTTTTAGCCAAGGCCTCTGATCAAACTCTATTATTCTATGTATCTTTGTTATTTTTAGTCCAAGCTCTTTGTAGAGTTGTAGATTTCTATAGTGTAGTACATACTTTTTTTGTTGAGTAGGTTGGGTATTAATTTGTAAGTGCCGCCAGTAGTAACATTAAACTCCTTCTGGTATTTTTTACAATAATCACTTAACATATCTTCTGTCACTTTTATTTTTTCTGGTGCCAATGGAAAACTGTTATGATCATCATGTAATTTTTCTGGGTACGCCAAATCAACTTCTAACATTACACCCTTTGGGGAGTCTTTCTTATACGTTTGTAATTTGAATTTATCTATTTCCTTTTGGTCTAACCATCTGAATCCGCCAACTGGCATATACTGACTCATCGCCCAGCCATACAAATTATTTGCATCTAAGTACATAAGATATTTACTTTCCTCAGTGGGGTTATAGTCAGCCAAATATTTATTGTTGGCTTTCCCGTACCGATGCATAATGCTGCTCACTCCCCCTCTAAGCCCCTTCTCAATAAATTGAAACATATCTATATCTGTTATTAGTTCCAGTTCTATTTTAGTCATTTTTAACTTCGCATCCCAACTTAAACCAGGGCTGGTGAAATAGTGGCAGGGGTCTAACTTATAATATTGCAGACAGGTCTTTCTAAAGTTTTCAAAAACATCAGCCAACAGTAGTACATCACTTTTCAGATAGAGGTCATGGTACTCCCCCATGTTGGTCAATCCAAGTTCATTCCAAACTATTTTTGCGTGGTTATAGTCTTCTTGTTTTATATGTTCGTCATTGAGCACGCTGTAAAACTTTTCTTTATCTGGTAATGAACTTTCTTTAAATTTACTTTTGCTATCCATATAGTCATAAGGGTAAACACCTTTTTTAGTCATCAGGTCCGCCCTATCAGCGAACTCCTCCTTAGTGTACCGGAATGCCTCATCAGGTAAATTACCAGCCAACTTGTCTAAGCCGGATGACATATATTGGAAGCTATCCATAAACACCAAATATTTTCCTAACATGAAGGCCATATATTTTTCCATATTGTTTGGAATTACGCTTATATTCATTTTATTTTCTTCTGCTATCTTCCCAATGTGCTGCATTATAAAGTGGCTATCATACCCCCTCAAATTTTGAAACACTACGGGGATTTTTACCGCCATCCTATAATTTATATTACACATTTGGTGCGCGCTTCCTCTATATTTTCCTGTTATATGGCAGTGGTCTCTAACGCGTGTGGAGTCAGCCGCATACTTTTCACCGCAAATATGACATTTGTCAGATTTAGAGTAATGCGCTCTGTCAGCTTTTGTAAATTTCATCACCTTATTAAAGTTTTCATCTCTTATTTTTATACACCACTCAGCTTCTTTAACCATTTTCTCAAGAAATTTCTCAATAACATTTTCCCCACGGTAGATCTGTACTGGTTTGCTAAGTTTGCTATCATAACGGCAGACCAACTTATAGCCGTATCCACAGCTAATGTGCTTTTGGTATTCCTCGGTGTAGGATTCCTGAGGATTTTTTTGGCATCCATCTACTTTGGTTGTGAGTGCTTCAAAATCCGCATAAATAACAAAGGGCACTTCCAGTTGTTTATGCCAGTTAGTGAACTTTACGGTGTTGTTCCTTTTTCCGGCATAATAATTGTCTGAGTGCCATTAATTACCATACATAATCTTTTATGGTTGTCTAGTATGGTCTCACTAGTAAAACATTGTAGACAGTGCATACAAAAGTGCTTCTTTTCTTTATGTTTAGTATAATTAAACATAAATCTGTTAAAGTCCTTTATGAGTACATAGTGCTGTTTTTCCCCGCTGGTGATTAAAAGTAGGTTTAACGCATTTTTATTATTCCCCTTAGACACATAAATTGGATAGGGGGTTTTACTGTTATATCCAAACACATTCACATTAATATTGTTCTGCTTCTCTATCCGTTGGTAACTTTTTACAGTGACAGGGAATTCCACACCAGTGTAGTCTAGTTGTGCTACCATTTTCTTGTCATAATCCTTCACTCTTTGCGCGTTTTTATCTTGTGGGTTAAGAAGCCTTATGTGACACCACCTAAAACATTCCTCATCTTTATTTTGTATATTTATAAGGCCCTTACTAGAATTTTGTAACTCCTTTGGTAGAATAATATATGATGAGCCCTTTAATGGGTTATACTTTGCGATGTTAATATAGTGGTTGAGCAAACTGTCTATTGCCCATCCACTGCCCTCTTTCATCCAGTTCCCAACCCGGTTCATAATATCTTGACCGTAAGTCTGTAGCACGTTCTTCACATCTTCTACATGTCACCGTCTTAGTCAAACAGTTAAAATAGCCCTTTCTAAGAATAGAGTCACCATCATCGCCAACTTTTTTCTCAAACAGTACAGCAAGCGTTTCAACAAATTTATAGCCACCCAATTGCGTAAGTGACTCTATCATTTGTTTTTCTACCCCATAGTGAGTTCTAAACAGTTGCATCATAAGGTCGTCTTTTTTTATGCTGATTAAGCTAATACTATATGATTTTGTATACCCCCTTAACGCTTTGTTAGTCAGTTTCACTGAAATTGGGGCATCTGGACTTTGATTCATAATATTACTATAGGTATTTATTTCTTTAAGTGGTTGATTCATAATATTACTATAGGTATTTATTTCTTTAAGTGGTTGATCCATAATATTACTATAGGTATTTATTTCTTTAAGTGGTTGATCCATAATATTACTATAGGTATTTATTTCTTTAAGTAAAAACTTTTTTATATTTAAAAGAAAAATCTTACTATATATTTATGGGAAGACCTAAGATCTACCACACTAAGGAAGCCAGATTGGATGCTGTAAGAAAATCTAAAACTAAATATATGTTAAATAAGAGATGGTACTGCGACATATGCGATAGAGAATACTCATTAGCTGGTAAGTGGAGTCATATACCAACCATTACAGAATACAGAATACAGATTTTAAGTCACTAAGGTGATCTCCTACTATATTAATAAGACTAGGCTATCCTGCCAACCATGTAAAAATATTACAAATACCAAGGCGCCCTTATTCGTCATAAACATTTGCACCATAGTCAGGTAGCACTGGCCCAAACCAGATAGCGTTGGCGCTGACCTAAATATAAGGTAGTACTAGCTCTGACCTAGATAAAATCCAAACCAGATAGTGCTGGCACTGACAGCCAATATCCCAGCCCAACTCCTTATAGAGGCCGAATAGCCTATCGTCAAACATCTTTTTAGTATTCCCAGGTCTGATGTCATTAACTTCCTTCAACAATGGGATTCCCCGTCTGCTGGCTAGGCGTATCATATAATAACCATACTTGCTGACAATTTTCTTTATTAGATCTTTCTTCATTAGTAAATTAACTATTAGTATAAGGGTTCTATGTACTGATATTTAACAACAGTGAATAGCCTTTTAGCCAGCCATTTGTTTCTCTTATGCTGTGACTTTTTTTTCCACCAGCTGTTGGGATCATACTCATGGACAAAATAAGCACCTGCCACAAGACCACACCTAGTACATGTGAGACCAGCTTGTCCCTCTACTATATATCCACCACAGTCTCTACAATCCATACTATACTATAAGGTTATTTATATAAAACCCTATATAACTTATGCGCTAGGACTCCGCCACCTAAACCAATACCACCCGCTGCTATGGTCTGATACTTTTGCATTTCCTTAGAGGGTTTATAAAAGTTGCCCAACTGTGGCGCCCTCGGTGAGTTCCCCTCTAATGCCTTTATTCTTCTTAGTAAGTCCAGGGCCTTATTGGTGTTGTTAATATCTTCATTAGCATCACTTAACTCTAGCCTTAACTGCTGCAGTTCATCTTTATGTTTTATTTCCTTTTCATAAAATAGTTCCCTACTCTTACTAAGTGATTCTAATGCTTTGTTATGTCGCTTCATCTCATCTTCATATCCGCTATGGTTTATTTTGCTAAAGAGGAACCCTGCTCCTGCGAATGATATAGCAGCGAAGGTTGTCTGAATAACTCCACCTACTAATGCTGTTGCCATACACTCAGGTAGATTTAAATGGGTCTTCTGGTATGTACTTCTTATCCTGTAGGTAATTTAACTAGGTAACTACTGGTCGGCACAGCAACAACTAATTTAGCAGTACCCTTCATCGACTCTGGTGTGCTAAGTGATTCTCCTATTACTTTCTTACTTGCCATAGAAATGCCAACCGCTCCTAAGGTGATTAGTAGAGATTCGTAAATTCCTTTCATAACTTTCTTCTCCATATAGTTGATCATATATTATATTAGTCTAGGCTTTCCAGGTTTAACTCAGGTGGCACTTTCACCGCAGAGTAGGTTGGTTTGGGTGTCTCCACTGCAGAGTAGGTTTTATATGTGTAGTACAAACTACCTATAGCCACTACTAAACCCGCTACTCCAACAGCGCTGTATTTAATTAGTACACTACTTTCCTCCTTTACTATTGTTTCCTTCTTTTTTTCTCTAGCCGCTTTTGATAGGGCTGCTAGTTTTTTACCTGCTTCCACCCGCTTAGGATCTTTGGGTTTTACTTCACTAGTGATTTTTGGTGAATCTACTACTGTTGGTGGTGTATTGCTCATCATACTACAACCTATATATTATTTTGTAGATAGATTATAGATTATTGTGTAGATAGATTATAGATTAACTGTAGATAGATTATAGATTAACTGTAGATAGATTAACTGTACATAGATTATAGATTAACTGTAGATAGATTATAGATTAACTGTAGATAGATTATAGATTTCAGCGCCATACACTCAGGTAGACCACTCCACCCACTATAATTATGGTCAAATATTTTCCAGTAAAAATAACTGTCTTTCCACCAGCTTTTTCTATGGTAGTCCATGGTATGACCTTCTCAGCTGGATGTAGCTTTTCCTGTTTCTTAGCCTGGTGTACTATATCTGCCCCCTTTCTTGTCAGGCCAACACTTAACCCAGTTATCAATGCAATAAGTCCTAAGCCAATACCAGTTGCAATACCAGCTTTCTTCAGAGTCCTACCCAGGTTGGTTTTAGTCCACTCATCATAGTGGGATCTGATACCATTCCTGAGCAGATTACTTTCATCTTCAGTTAGAACTCGGCCAATTGATTGGAAATCCCCTCCAAGATAACGCAGTATATAGTCATTTATTAAGCCACTCTTACTAAGCTCACGTCTAATAGACAGAACCCCACTATCTATCAGATCATCGACAAATTTCTGATCAGAGCATTGGGGTTCTAGATCTAAGATGTTTATGAAAAAGTCTTCACAGTCCCTATATGCAAATTTTCTTTTTATCCGCTGCGTTCTTTCCTCCTCCATCAATACTTTCTCCCCCGTGAAGTCCCCCCCACGGTCAAAGTAGGAATCCCACAACAACTTCTCTTCATCCGCTCCACCAAAGTCTGTTTCTTCTTCTTCTTCATCTTGTTCCTCTTCCTCCTCACCCATTGGTTTCATTTCCTGGAACTCCATAACCTTCCGCATATTTCCTCCAGTACTTTTTACTTATACCATTAATGGGGCAAGCGTCTGATCCGGCGACTATCCCATCAATTAAATTTATGTCGCTGGTTAATGCGTCGTGGTTGTAGTCATCCAACCCTTGTATTATATGGGTTATTTTGTCATTCATTCCCCTATAGAGTTTGTACGCCTCTTTACAACCGTTTTTCCTCTCTTCTATAGAGCTCTTCTGTAGAAATGCCTGTAAGACTAATACCAGCCCAGACAAAACAGCAATGGGTATAGGGTTGATGGTTATCGAGCCAACTATCACTCCACAGGCGTTAAGCGTCACTGATCCCATTGTTACACCTAGATGGATATTTCTCTCTTTTCGATATAACATCCTGTAACACTGCATTTTCATTTTACTGATATCCCTCAGATTATTCAACAAGGATAGATCATCCTCACTTAGGGAGTGGGAGACATAAGTAATTGTTTTTCTCCTGTGTTCATACACTATGGCAGATCACATCCCCAGATTAAAGCTTTTCATAAACAGCAACTGATAGATTACTTTCATTACCAATTGTTAAACCTGTAATCGTCAAGTGAAGATAACCGACAGCTACATCTTTCGACTGTAAGGCAGGATACTTAGACAAATCGAAATCATGATTAATAGGCACGCTCCAGTGGCCGTTATAAAACTGTAGACCTTTACCATACGTTAATGCGCCGAGTATTTCCGACCCATATATTGTGTCATTGCTAACAAAGTATAAACGGTACGTAACTTTCACACCAGCAGGGAAACTACTAAGGGCGCCATCATTATCAAAAGTGTGGGTAAGTACTCTTATCATAGTTTTGGCCTTATTAATATTTATAGACTCTATAGAGTAACTATCAATTTTAGTTTTAGGATCCCCACCTGCAGCTGCATATCCCCAGCTGACGCCTTTGACAAACCTGTAGCGGAATGGGTGGACATTATAGTTTTCCTCTAGGTATTGCTTACTTATGGCGTCATATTTCTCTGATGGGGTCGCCACATTTCTTAGTGGGTAAAAGTTCATGTTAAGCTCACCCCCCTTCATCTTTCCTCCCTCATCAGTAAACTCCTTTGGCTCTTCTTCATAATACCCGATAAACAGACTCATTATACTAGAAGACATATCTACCTTGGAAATATCCACATAGAAGTCCTCCCACTAGTATATATGAAGGTATTGGTAGGGGGGTTGGCGGTTTGGACTGGTATAGGACTGCTGTGGGGCTTAACTACTTTTTGATTGGCCAAACTCTCAAGATGTGGCTTAACTACCTTTTGATCGGCCAAACTCTCAAGATGTGGCTTCACTACTTCAGTATGCACTTTCTTAGGAATTAGATGTGGCATAGTATGAATTGGTAATTTTTTCTTCACTACTTCAGTATGCACGGTTAGATGTGGTACTGATTCTGGGGTTGGCACATGCCTTGGAGGTTTGTAGTTGACTCTACTGTTGATGCCAAAGTTCATGGTTGGTCCAGCGGTCTTCAGTAGATTGTTATATCCTGGAATGGATTTTTTAAGAATCACCATGTCGGACGGCAGCAACCATAAAGATGGGCTCACGGCCATATTCAGAGTGACATTTGTATCCTTCACTGCTATGTTCATATTGTTGATCCATGTTGCTGTATCATAGTTTATGATGCTATCTTCTACTAAACTTCTGAAAACTTTCTGACTCTCTAATGCTGATGCCCTATCCCCATATATGCTTTGTCTAGTTTTTGCCTGGCTGCCCAGTATTGTGTAGATGTATGCTTCTATAGAATTGTTGATTAATTCACTACCATTTCTTAATAGACCCTTTGATGTTCTTGGGACAAACTTTTTGTAGTCGTTTTTTAGATCCCTTATTCTAACTGCACCTGTCCATTTAGTAGAACTGTGGTCCCATTTCTCAGTATACTCTACTTCCTACCATGTCCATTTTGGTGTATGTCCTTTAATCCTACTGACTGGGAATTTGGACATTACTTTGGTGAGGTCAGCCTTTTTCATCTTCATTATTCTTCTGACAGTGAAGTACACATGGAATCTCATTAAGCTTGTTATCTGCTTGGGTGTGCTATCATTGAAAGTTAGGTGCTGAAGAGATATCCCACATGCATAAGTTGCCAACCAAGTGCCTATTAGACTTCTGTAGTATGACTCTCATCACCAGAAATTTGGGACATTTTGCGGCCACGTTCGTAGCCAGTGGTTACTCCCATGATAATAATATACAGGAAATATTATGCGAAAATGCAAACGGCTGCTAAGAACAAAGATCGCCTCTGCTTCAAAGTAAACGAACATGGCTGCAGGCTGCTCGAAAGAGAAGAGACCTCCGTGGCTTCGTCGTTTGTCCTTCTCGCAGCTCAACTCCACGTTTAGACATAACGGCCTCCTGCTGATAGACGAAATCGGAGTTTCGACTGTGCATACAATCTGAGTCGGGATAGTTCGTTTACAACATGAGGCTGAAGCAGCCGCAGTAAACATAACATTTCTGATTTCAGAAACCTTTTAATGCTTAGGTATTCTACAAGGATAAAATTTGCTTCTCAATTATCCTTGACAATAATCCTAAACGTAGTGTCTAAAAATAATGAACTCAAAACATGAAAAAATAGTCCCAGCCTATGTTATCTTCCCGTTATGCTTTAATAGACACGATGTAATTTGCATAGGGGCCCAAATTGAAAAGGAAACTAATTTGCATGTGGGCCTAAATAAAACTACGATTTGGTGTATTGCTCAAACACACTGTAAAATTAAGAAAGTTTAAACGCTTTGGGAACCGCAATGTTGTTAGATACGGAGATATTTACGAGTTATATTAGCAGTTCGAACATTGCTAAATACATACCAAGCTCCGCACTTTGCATCATTCGCAAGGAAAGTGGTGTATTTGGCAGATTTGTATCGCATGTTTAGCAGGATTACTATGGCTTACATAACAGAATGAGTCAATTAAGCAGCGTAAATAAATCGATGTTGGGAACCGGCTGTGTATTTCGGTAAGCGAACATTTTTTGTTATAACGTTTCCTTACTTAACTCTTAACAGGAATCGAGCTCCGCAACCGAGAAGTCTATGTCCCTAGTAGGATAAATTTTAAAATTTACGATTTTACTGTATTATTCCTTATACGATTTGGCCGTCATGTTTAATAGCCTATATGCGCCCGCGCGACGCCATCTTGTCCCAAATTTCTGGTAATGTCTGTATTCCATAGGGTGCTCTCCACTGTTGTTATTTTCAAAGGGGGTAAGCCGCTGTTAAAATAGTCCTTACTTTTAACATAAATCCTAAATGTGTTTATGGGGTACGGCAGAACATACTCAACTGGGAATCTATCGTAGTAGCTGCCATATGGTGATGTATGCTTTCTCCCTGATGTAAGCGACATTATGTGCTCCCCTGATATGATATTCCATATTTGTGGGAAGTTGCTATTGGTTGGTTCCTTAACTGGTGGCGCCTTATAGTTGTGTAGCCAAATCCACATTGACTTATCATTACGGAAACTATCGCTATCTATGTTTGTGCTGATTTCAGGGCTGTTTATAAACCATACATCAGTGGAGTCAATTGACCCATCCTTATTGACAGTTGTTGTGATGTTGAATTTGCTTAGGGTGACACGAGGGTACTTCTTAAGCAGCCACTTTTTCTTCTCGAGGTTACCCTTAGCCATGTTAGCCATTGCTTTGCTATAGTTACTACCATAGTATTGACGGTATAAATCATCTTTCATATTATAACATAAGGTACATTATAATGAGGAAGTTAAGTGTATTATTAGAGGGTCCATCCACTATAGTAGAGTTTCAGGAAAGCATACCAGTATATGGAAAGGATAGTCACATTCTACTGAAGAAGGCTTACATCATGTGGAAGCTGTATAATGTGACCAGTGGCAAAGGCAACTACTATGTTCTCAACAAAAAGTTTAACAAATTCCTTAGTGATGGCTACTACACCTTCCAGGACTTTAAGATGGTACTGGAGGGCAACAATGGTATTAAAGTGATTTTGCATAAACCTGAAGCTAAATGTACAATGACAACTGACTCTGGCACAACACTAGTATTACATAACCATCTAGCTACTTTACTAGGAATGAACACCAGTATATTTCTACCTATGGTAGTAGCACTAAAAGTGCTAACATCATTAATGTGAACAGCGGATTAAAGTATCTGAGGGTCACATTGCAATATTATAGATCAGTCACTTAATATGGAAAACGGGAAAAAGAGTGATGTTCTAATAAATCTACCTGTAACAAGTAGACAGGCACTATTCGGCTCAACTCAGAGTTTCAGGGACATTGAATCAAGGGTAAGCGTGGATAAAGGCGTTGTTCACGCGTTAGAGTTTCATGTGACAGACCAGGATGGGAAACCACTGGATAATTATGGGAGCATCTTACTGGAACTGTACATATCGTAATGTATGGATAATGACATAGAATAGCATTCTACTACTGTACATATCATAGGAAGTAATGTATGGATAATGACATAGAATTAGAGCAGGGGTTAAGAGACATATACTACAACCCAGCAACTGGCTATCAACAGCTGAGAGGCTATATCAAAAGGCATTGGCAGACGGTCTTAAGGTGAGTAGAAAAATGGTTGGGGATTGGCTGAAATCTTCGGACACGTACACTAGGTATAAGCCAGCTATTAAGAAGCATAAATTCAGAAAAACGATGGGCGACTACCTTGGTGAGCAGCTACAAATGGATCTTGTCGATATGGTAAATACAAGAACCAAAACAAAGGGTGTTACTGGATACTGACATCTGTTGAGATACTGAGTAGATATGCCTTTGCTGTGGCAGTCTATAGGAAAGACACTAAGAATATGACTAAAGCAGTAGAGGAACTTCTGAAGCAATTCAAAGAACGTTTTGGTAAGTACCCAAAACTAGCGCAGTTCGACGATGGTAAAGAAGTCTATAACGTTGGGGTGAAAACGCTATTGGCGGGGCATGGCATCAAATACTTCAGCACTAACTCAGATAAAAAAGGCGCTATTGTGGAAAGATTCAACAGAACCTTGAAAAGCGCAATGTGGAAATATTTCTACAGTAAAGGAACCTATAAATGGATAGACGTATTGGATCAGCTGGTGAACAATTACAACAACACTAAACACCATGCTATATTAATGAAGCCAGCCAACGTAAACAAGAAGAATGATAGTGAAGTGTGGACAAGTCTATTCGGACATCATTATGGAAGCCTTCCACTGCCTTCCAAGTTGGTGACACCGTTAGAATATCGAAGTATAAAAGCACATTTACTAAGGGGTATGAGGCTAACTTCACAGAGGAACTGTTCAAGGTAAGTAAGGTTATTCGCGGTAATCCTAATGTTTATGAGATAGAGGACATAGAGGGAGAGCCAATTATTGGAAAGTTTTATGAAAGGGAGTTAAGCGCGCTTGATAAGAAAGATGATGTGTATAAAGTTGAGAAAGTACTGAAGAGGAAAAAGGTGAAAGGCGAGAAGATGGCGCTTGTCAAATGGCTTGGCTATGACAGTAAGCACAACAGTTGGATAGCTGATAGTAGTATACAAAACATAACTTAATGTATGGCTGAAGGTGGCTTTGATGATTACGAAATGGACGATTTCACGGATAAATACCCTGAATACGATGAAATGAATATATCTACATTACTTAATACACAACACGACCTTCTTATGGATAAGACTGTAGACTCTATAAAAAGAAGACTCTACATTAACAAAATGATTGTTGAAGACACCTCTAATCTCATGGATGACAAAAAATACGACACCTCTTGGATAGATGAAGACAAGGAATACAGAGAAAAAGACAGCACTGTTATAAGAAATGTAGGGATTAAAGACAACCTTAAAAATGTTATCAACTCTTTTATGAACAGCAGTGGCGTCATCAACAAATCATTGACAGAGGGAGAACGGAAGAAGAGTGTCAAGTTCATGAGATCTTTTCTAGCTGTGACTGACGGTGAGAACTCCAGACCCTTACTAAATAGCAGGGAGGGCCTCAAAATACTAGGAAACTCTACTTACGGAAGAGGTGGAGCCGTTAAACTGGGGGGCTTAACAACGACTCTCACATACAAAGGAGTGGACGTTAGAACAGTCAACACAACTAAAATGGCATTTGTTAAAGAAAATGAAGGAACGGAGCAGGAGAAAGAGTTTACTGATTTAGTTGGCGTTATTTTTAGTAAAAGAGAGAAAACTATAAAAGAAGTAAGCAGTAGCAGCCAAGTAGATCAAGAAATAGTCAGGGATGTAGTTGACGATGTTCGCTTACCTGAGGCGAGCATGTATATAGAGCACACTGAGGAAATTATTGAAGCGATGATCAGAAAAAAACACAAGCACTATAACCCACCTAAACCTGGTAGTAAATTAGATTCCCTAAGAGATGACCTTAACGATAAAAGTTTATTTAGCGCTACATCAGGTACAGGAATCAGCAGTGGGGATATAGACACGCTTGCTAATATGGAGATCCATGATTCTGTTGTGGATGACAGCGCAAGTGTGATTCACAAGGTCTTACATGAAAGGGCGCGGACCATTGGGAGCTTAGTAATATCAGACCAAGAACTACGTGAATACAGTGGCATACTAAATCCTAAAGGGGATACAGACACTAACATAGAGGCATTGGAAGCTATAGCAAATGAATATAGACTAAAGACCTTAAGAGAAGTAGAACCAAGAAAAGAACAGCTGTATAAAAATATCCGTGAGACAGCTGAACTAAAAACCGACCTGTTCTTCCTAGTGAAAAAAGATGAGCCGCCAGTAAGTGGAGAAGCCACTGAAATAATCCATGATGAAATCAGAAATAATGAGTCCATAAGAGACCTATCACGGTTGGAAGCCTTTAAAAATTGGTTAAAGGAAAGTAGGGTTGGTCTGACTGGTGTGGCAATTTCAAAAGCGGGAATAATCGCCACGGTTCTAATAAGTGCAAGAAGCGTCATCAAAAAAGGAGCACAAGCAACTAGTAAATTCGCAAAAGCCGTTTACAAAACCTTTAGGGATATCACAAAAAAAGTAGGTCCTATACTTGGTCCAGTCCTAAGTACCATTGGAACTATAATAGCTACTGTTTTAAAATACGGGGCAGCGGGATTAGCGTGGTTCGCCCAGAACCTATGGTTACTCGCAATTGCACTGACTTGGCTTATCTATGACATATATAACAAACGACGAAAAATAAGATATACCTAGTAGTATATGCAGGATAACATAAAAGCATCATTCAAAAAGAAAACATCTGACAGTAGGAAAAAAGGAACAAGACGGGTAATTGATGTAACACTCAACCCAACAGAAATAGCATCTGGTCAAGATCTTTATGTGAAGTTAGCAACATTACCACTTAATCATGTTCTAATCCCTGGCAGTAGATATTTGACATTCGACTTTAAAAACGGCAACACAGAATCATTCCACCAACCCAACCTAAAAAGTACTATTTCAAACAAATCACACATAAGTTCAACGGAGAAATTTATAGAGATCCGAACGAGGCCCACGTATATAAATGTTATGGGGACTTATGGTCCAAAAGTGACAGACTAGGCAAAATAGATCAGGGTCTTGGCGGAACAACCAACTTAGCTAAACTACGGTGTAAAGACGCCTCAGCCAACTCAGTCAACGACGCTGTTATGATGGGTATATATGGGACTCGGTTCAAAGTACCGATTGACGATGACTTTCTGAGTGAAAATGGGGCTGTATACCCCCACGCACTTGTCAACACCCATGAAACTATTTTGAAAATTAACAACCCGACTAAAGTGCTGCTCCCTGGTGGTTCTGGTAAAAATGTACCGGCCAGTTTCAAGTTAGGGAATTTAAAAATGAGATACGAAACAATTGAGAATGTATCATTAGCGCAAGAAATAGAAGAAAATTACAGCACTGGAAATCCTGTTACTACTCCCATGTGACAATGGTGAAAACCTTTCCAGTGACTGCCGCGTCAACTAAAATCCATGAAAACATTAACCTACCAGAAAAAGTATGAGAAGTATAGTGCTACTTTTCAAGAGGGCTACAGATGGGAGTGAAAGTTACTATTACCCAAACATCGAAAGTGTAAAAATAAGTTTCCAAGGGCAGCCCAATTTTCTATACAGTCAGAGTATGAAAAAACATGATTTTTATGATGAGGCGACCAGAGTGTTTTTCCCAAGCGATAATATTCTTGACAGAAATGTCTCACAGGAAAATTTCTTCACAGATAAGTTTGCTCTGGTTATAGATTTCTCATCCACTAAACTAAAAAATATACAAGGGCAGGGGGTGAAACTAGCTGACAGCCAAATGGGGTCCTATTAGAAATAACCAAACTAGCGCCATCCACTCTATGCACTTGCTATATGTTTGTGGTAAGTGACGGACTGCTAAATATAAGTAACTCCATGCTCCAGTCAATCCAGTACTAAGATCAGTGCTAATTTATGAACAACCTACCCAACACCACATTAATAGTTGGACCATCTGGTTGCGGCAAAACCTATAAATTACTTGAGATACTTACAGAAGAGTTTATGCATCACTACGACTACATAATAATTTTATGTCCCACAATATGTCAAACCTACTTAGACTGGAAATACCTAGAGAGTGATCCTGATGTAATTGGCCTCGACTGCCCTTATGAGCGAGTTGACGATGTGTTAAAGTTTATTATAAAAACATTTACAGGAAGCAAAACAGCAATAGTCGTAGATGACATGAGTAACAGCAAAGAACAGCATATTAATACCAACATGATGACCTATTTAGCCTATAGCGGGCGACACCATAACTTCTCCCTATATATACCCAGCCAAAAGTTAAATAGTATTTCCACTGGCGCCCGAGACAACGCGACTAGAGTACTGTTTTTCAAAACCCATAACAAGCGCAGTAAAAACGTTCTTGATGAGGAATTCTTCGGCCGCAGTGAAAATGGTGACGCGTTAATGAGGAATTTGAGTGATTGAAAATATATTGATATAAAATTAAATGGTGATGAAGCGACTTATGAAGTAAAATAAAATCTGAATAAGTATATGCCTAAGAAGTTATCCACTATTCCAGAACTAGATGAAAAACTGGAGGAATTAGTAAATGCAACAGTTGAAATAGACCCACCAGAAGAACCCATAAAAAGTGATAAAAGAGAAGAGTTGATTAAGGCTAGTGAGGACGGCTATATAACAAAAAAGGTAAGCGCGTTGAAAAAAGCCACTGAAAAAAGTATTGAGAAACTCCATGAGAAATATTTAGCCAAAAGAAAAAAGGATGCTGATGCGCTTGTTACTGATCTGATCATAAGTCAGTTCGCCGGCGCGTTTATAGCAGGGTTGAACGTTATTGAAAGTCCAGAAAGTCTAGCAGATGAGTTGAAAACAAACATACTTCTGAAAAAAGATATAGAGAATATGGTTTCCCTAATTAGTCCATGTATTCCCATTATTGGAATTATATCTGGCGTTGCAACTACTGGAAAACATGTCTATCAACATAAGAATAAACCACCTCAAAAAATAAATGCTAATGAAGGCCATAAAAACATAGAATAAGGCCACCGCAAAAAATAAATGAAGGCCATCAAACAGCTTAACGCCATATAGGCCACCCTTAGTAGTGTAAGAATGGGGTGTGTTGGCACATCTTGCCTGTATTACTTTTTATAAATATTGTTGGAAAGGGGGAATGACTTTTCGACAATATTTATAAAAAGTGATACAGCCGAGGTGCGCTCGTACCCCCATTCTCTATACTACTCCTTTAACAACTCCTTATATATAGTAAAAATAATTGGTGAAATCATTTTACGCAACATTATACTTTTCAATTTATTCATTTTTTTCCCCACGATAAATGTCATGAGGTGTAAATCCTCCCAAACTCTTATGAGGTTATTTATAATATCTTTCAATAATAATAGGGAAATAAGAATAATAATCAAAAGTACCCGTCAATGTTAAAACGCGACGCGTCATTGTTTTCAAAGTTTGAATTACTCTTTCAACGTGAGATGCTTTAATCTCGCGGTTATGGGTGTGAAAAACAGAAAATTCATATTTTTTGCTTAAATCTTTACGAATTATTTGAAATTCAGTTCCTTCATCACATTGAATTTTTTTTAGGTGGATCTTCTTTTTTCAAAATCTTCTCGAATTTATTTGCAGTATTTCTTCCAGGTTGTTTTTTTTAAACTTCAACCCATACATATCTTGAATAAACATAAATACATACAAGCCAATAACGATATTGATTATTAAATTGTGCAAAATCTTTATTTTCAGCTAAATCATTTCCCATTGTTCATTTTTTTTATTTACATGTATATTTAATCGTCTGTATTTTTTTTTACATGTATATTTAATCGTCTATATTTTTCACAAGTCCGTGTTGTCTATATTTTGATAAATCTTCTTCTTTAAATGTTTCACCCTTTAATAATCTTGCTGCTTTTTCGATAAATTCTGGAGAAAATTTTTTATACTCATTTTCTATAAAAAAACACAATTTTGTTTTTATGTTTACATTTTTTCAATCAACGATTTAATCTCTTCTGTCTGACTACACGTACGTATCATATTAACAAAATCAACTTTTTCATCATCTTTTAAGTACGCATTCATCTCATCATTGTAACAACAAATACAATATTCTAAAGATAAACTAGTCAAACTTTTATAATACAATTATTCCACTAAAGCATTTTGATTTATAGTTGTTGTTGTTGTTGTTGTTGTTGTTGACGATGATGATGGTTGATTTTGTTGATATTCGATACTTTTTCTTTTTAACACATGGTTTTGTTGATACTCACTTTCATTTTCATCATCACCAACAATGGTATCTTTTCCTTTCTTTTTCGGTACTGCTTTATCTCCTTTTTCTTTTGGTTTCCTTTCTCGTGTACCACCACTGGCAGTTCCATTTACGGCGTGGTAAAATTTACTCAAACCACTGCAAACAGCGTGTAAATTATCGTTCTTTTTAAAAACGAAACTTCCCCATTCATCTAACCATTGCTCGTTTTTTTCTGTTTTACTTTCTTCATCACACGGATCTAAACACCATATCTAGGGTAGTACGTTGATTTGTTTTTGTTGGACAAGTTCACCTCCTCCGAATTCATTTGAACGCAAAACAAGACGCTTTTTTTCTTTCTTGTAGTCTTCATAATTAGAGATGACAATGAAACTTTGCTCACCAGTAAATACACAACCAATTTCATTTGACGTATTTGCACCCGCGGTTTGTAACACGTTAATTATATCAGGAATTAGTTCCATTTCACTTTGCATTGTGAATTTCAGGCATTGTTTGCTTATTGGGTAAACCTTCCCCAACACAGCTCTACCATTTTTCTTCTTTAACGCAATTACTTTTCGTGAATAGTCATGATAATTTGGTAAAACAACTTCATTTGACGTATATTGTTTTAGGTAAAGCTCCATTTTCATCTGATGTTTACGAACGAATGATGGTGAAGTCTATCCCGCTCCTTTTTTATAAAAAATTTTCAAAAAACAATTTCAAATTATTTTTTTGTTTTTTACTTCAACCCAAATATGGTGAGAGATTCATTATAAAATTCTACGCATTCTTTTATAAAATTATCTGAAAACTGGTTATTCACGCATAAAAAATCTACACAATCTTTTATAAATATCTGACAAACAGGAAATTGCGTAAATATATAATAAAAAAAATGTTGTGTACGATAAAAGTTTTACTTTTAAATAAAAAAAACTAGCGGAGATGTTGACGGTATAATAGTCTTGTTGGAACTGATTAGAAACAATAAACAATATTGCACCGGATACGTATTCTTATCAATGAATACATCAAATATGGTAACAAAATAGGTTACGAGATGATACTGTATGAATAAACCCTATATAGATAGATATATCCTTGACGCATGAACACCTATCATGATCATATTGGGGTTACACATCATGATGCATGTATAATACCTATAGGGTTTGTAGAACGTATAGGGAATACGTATCATATATATTTTTTTATCTCTTCGTTATTAAAAAAAAGGACAGATGAAGAATTTGGAACAATTGGGAGAAATCACAAATATTGGGGAAGAAGATTTTTCCAACGATAACGCACCTAATCTTCATAACATTCTTATAGAGATGGATATGGAACAACAACAACAACAACAACAACAACAACAACAACAACAACAACAACAACAACAACAACAATAAATACTATCACCATTAAATACGCCACTCCCACGTACTCCTATTATCGAAACTCAGGAAATTCCGTTACCATCGCCACCACCACCAACGCTAATTACAGATACTACATCATTATCCAAACTACCAGCAGCACATCCACCATCACAATTTCCCCATCTACAACACCCATCATACAAAAAATTACCCTCGCAAGTAGTGATAGACCCCCATATGGCGGATTCATAATTACTTAGGTAAATTGAATTTTTAATGAGGATTCCCAATATCCTCCTCAGGCTCCTTTGGGACCCCCTAACCCTAGCTGTTATCTAACCCCCCCGTTTTCACTACGTCATACAGACTCTTTATTTATTCATTCTCAAGCCCCTTTGGGACTCTCTAACCCTAACTTCGCCCCCCAATCCTAGCTATTACTTAACCCCCCCCCCCCCCCCCCGTTATAACCGATAGCTTTCCAACTGATTCCCGAAGATCGTCATTATCAAAATGCCATAACATTGGCCTTACTATATAATATGTCGTTCATGTATTTATACACATTATCGTACTCGCTGACAACAGACGTATACTAGCCTTTCTTCATATATGGATATCATTTGGGATGAAATAAGACAACATAATGTAGACATTGATAAAGACACTCTGTCTTTTTACTTAGAATTCTTACTTACCGAACAACAGAGGTTGTACGATTGTGTAAACGGTCGAATCTGTGGAGACGACTTGGCGAACATTCACCGGGAGATGCAGGCGACCAATTTTGGTCGTATTGTTGCCTATTTAGCTTTAGTTCTTAAAGTAAGTGATTCCTGTGATATGAAGAAACGATCAGAGAAGCTGTTAGAAGAACGATAAACGATTTTAAACGTATTGATTTGAGAAAATATAAACGAAATAAAACTTTATCCCAATGGCTTGGTTCACTGCTTCTCAGACTGATATTTGCATACTTCCATGTATAAAACTCATTAAAAAACTCATTAGGAATTTAAACAAAAGAACGAGTCTGGGCAAGGTCAGAACTTAGACAAAGAAATCCTGATTAATATGCACGTAACCATAGATAGTTGAACAGCGTCACTTCGCTTGGTGTATCATTCGCTTACTGTTTGTCGTTAGAAGGCCAAATGGTCATTAGCGTTGGTGTTACCATAGAGAATCTACAGCGTCGCGTCGTCTCATTCGAATTCTGTTCTCTTACGAGTAACATAGAAAGTCTTTTGGAGCGTGTTTTGGGAAATGTTTGGAAAGTGTTTTATTGGAAATATTCTTGGCTATAATCAAGATGTCTCAAACGGTACGTGACTAAGTGTGTGTGTGTGTGTGTGTGTGTGTGTGTGTGTTTGAACGTTTTTTTACCTGTTTATATTCGAATGAAACTTGAGTGGGTATTTACGAATTTTTTATTTATTTTTTTTGTTTCTAGATTGATATTGTTGATCTCATCAAGTCTTGTGAGAACGAAGGCGCCTTGGAGTTTTTGGAGCAATCGTTCGTTCTCACTGAGGAGTAGAAGCGGGCTGTCCTTCAACAGAAAGTGATCTTTTGGACCAACGATATGGCCGATGAGCTTCAACGGGAGATCGAAACACCATCCGACGTAGTACCAGATTTGATGAACAATTGGAGCGGCGAAGAACGGCGCCAATTCAACGAGGATTGGAGCAACGATGAGTTCTTGTGCCCTGACGAAGAAGTGGAGCAGCCCGAAAACCCTGAACCGATGGAAGACCAAATCGGCGAGGGCAGTAAACGAAAGCGTGGCAACGACGCTGAGTCTTCCCCTAAACGCCGAAAGCCCGAAGAATATTTCACAATCAAATCGGTAAAGCAGGTCAACGTCCGAAAGTTCAGGACCACAGGTACCGACTATACTGTACAGTTTTCACCATTAAATATACATGGGGTTTCAGACATTATGTCAGTATTGAACAGTGCTTTTCAGCACTTATTTGATCGGTTAACCACCAATATGTCTCCTCACGATCAAGTCCGTTTGCTCATGAGTTCCCACCAGTTAGACCGTCTCATTTCCTTGCCTTTCCTTCAACGAGACCGCTTAACTCCCGAGCGATTCTTGGCCGCAGTCGAACGTGTCGTTCAGTCCAATACACAGTTTACGTTAGACGAATCGGTGAATGTGAACGTGGTCCACGTCGAAATGCCTCAAGGTGGAACTGGTCGAAAGCGAAACGTTGTCAACTTGCAAAGCTATTTGAACAAGAAACGGTGTCTACTTCAGATTAAAAACAAAGACGAACTGTGTTGTGCCCGGGCGATCGTGGTTGCCAAGGCAAAGATAGATAAGGACCGTAAGTTGAAGAGTATCATGGATCATCGAGGAGCATTGCAAGGTCGTTTGGCCCACGAACTCCACGAGACTGCTGGTGTCCCCCTTGGTCCCTGTGGTATCGAGGAGATCAAGAAGTTCCAGGCTGTCCTCCCTGGATACCAGTTGAACGTCGTTTCGAAGGAACACTTAAATGCTCTAATTTATTCTGGTCCCGAAGCTGAGAAAAACCTTTACCTCTACTACCACTACGACATTATCACGAATATGCCCGCCTTCCTCGCTCAAAAGCAATACTGCCACAAGTGCAAGAAAGGGTACGACAAGATCACCAGCCATCCATGTGGCGATCTCTGCAAACTGTGCCATACTCAGAACTGTCCCGTGATCAGATGGAAGTACTGCAAAGATTGCAACCGATTTTTTAAAAGCGACGAATGCTTCGCCCGCCACAAAGCTGCCACCGACAAAATGAAAGCCCTCTGCAGTTCCTTGACCAAGTGCCAGAAGTGTCAACGCGTGGTGACCCGTGCCAGTTTCAACGACCATCATTGTGGCCTAGTGCGATGTTCCGTTTGCGCCAAGTACGTCAAACCAGAAAACCACCAGTGTTATGTGCAACCGATCGAAACGAGAAATCGACAACAAGCCGGCCAACAACGCAACGAGTTCCTTGATGACGATGTCGCTGGGGACAACGACGTCGACGACACAGTCGAAAGAGACCAGACCTTAATGTTTTTCGATTTTGAATGCACGCAAGACGATGGTCAACACATCTCCAATCTCTGCGTTGTCCAAAACGAAAGCGGCGACGAGTTCGTGTTTTCCGGTCCCAATACCAAAGATGAGTTCTGCAACTGGCTCTTCCAGATTGAGAACGCCAACACCACCTTCATCGCCCACAATTTTCAAGCGTACGATGGATACTTTATCTTGCAATACGTATACCTTTACAAGAATGGCATAACTCCTGAAGTCATCACTCGCGGTGCCAAGATCCTTTCTCTCTTCGTGCCAGAATTGAAAATTAAGTTCATCGACTCGCTTTGTTTTATTCCGATGCGTCTTGCTGATTTCCCTAAAACTTTTTGTATTACTGAGTTGGACAAAGGCTACTTCCCCCACTTTTTCAATCGTGCTGAGAACCAGAGCTACGTTGGACCACTACCTGACGCTAAGTTCTACGACCCTGACGGTATGAAGTCTAACGATCGCGAGAAATTCTACGTGCGGTACAACGATCTGGTCAGCCAAAACTACGTCTTCGATTTCCAGGCCGAGATCTTACGTTATTGCCAATCGGATGTTGACATTTTACGCCGGTGTTGTCTCGAGTTCCGCGAACTTTTTCATGGTGTAACTGATGTAGATCCCTTTGCCCAATGTCTCACCATCGCCTCAGCCTGTAACTACGTTTTCCGCAAGACGTTCCTGCGTGAGAACTCCATCGCCATCTTCCCACCTCAAGGCTATAAACCCGAGCATAAACAGTCCATCATTGCGCTTAAGATGTTGACCTGGATTGCCCTTCGAGACGACATCGCTATTCGCCACGCTCGTAACCATGGTGAACAACGAATTGGTAAATATCCCGTCGATGGTTTCAACGCCGAAACGAACACCGTATGGGAGATCCATGGTTGTCTGTGCTACGCCAGAGACACGGTGAATCCTGTCAATCAGATAACGATGCACGACCTTCGACAATGAACTCTGGAGAAAACGCAGTTCTTAAAGGACAATGGGTACAGCGTCGTCGAAATATGGACCTGTGACATTGACCGACAACTCGAAACCGACCCTGACATGAAGACCTTCTTTGACCATTTTGAAGTCTCCGAGCCCCTAGAACCACGAGAAGGTTTCTTCGGCGGGAGAACGAACGCGACGCGTCTCTTCTATGAAGCCCAGACCGACGAGAAGGTCCACTACGTCGACTTCTGTAGCCTCTACCCGTGGTGCAATAAATACGGTGAATATCCCTTTGGTCACCCCGAAATCATCACTGAGAACTTCAAACCGGTCAATGAGTACTTTGGTCTGGTGAAATGTTCCGTTCTTCCTCCTCGTGGCCTCTACCATCCTGTCCTCCCGTACCGCACTCAAGGTGAATTGATGTTTCCGCTCTGTCGCACCTGCGCCGACACCCTGCAGCAACAACCCTGTAGCCACCTCGACGTCGACAGAGCATTGCATGGAACGTGGGACAGCTTGGAGCTCCAAAAAGCGTTGGAGAAGGGATACCGTTTCGTCAAGATCGATGAGGTTTGGCACTTTCCAGAACATACCGATGGCCTGTTCAAAGATTACGTGGACACCTTCTTGAAGATAAAGCAAGAGGCGAGTGGTTTCCCCGCGGACTGTGACACTGACGAGAAAAAGGCACAGTACATCGCAGATTATGCTGCCAACGAAGGTATTCGGTTGGATCCGAACCAGATCATCAAAAATCCAGGATTGAGGGCCCTGGCTAAGCTGATGTTGAATTCCTTTTGGGGTAAGTAACATAACGTTTAACCATGTTATCATTGATATGTGAACTTAACACTTCTTTTTAGGGTCTCACACAGAAATGGTCATCATTTGGTAATGTTTTCCTTTTTATGTATTTTAGGTAAATTCGCACAGCGACCCAACATGACACAAGTGAAACTGATTTCGGATCCAGCCGAATACTTGTTGTCAAGTGATAAAGTCAACGTGACGGACGCCAACTTTATTAATGATGAAATTATAGAAGTCCACTTCGAACACGTCGACGAGTTCGTCCTGACCAGCGAGAAGACAAACGTCGTCATCGCGGCCTTTACCACTGCTCACGCCGGTCTCAAGCTCTATGGTGTCCTCGAGCAACTCGATCGCCGAGTCTTGTATTTTGATACAGACTCGGTGATCTACGTGTCAAAGGAAGGAGACTGGGTACCACCCACCGGGTCTTACTTGGGTGAGCTCACCGATGAATTGGATGGTCATCACATTACGACCTTTGTGTCCGGAGGGCCCAAAAATTACGCGTATGAGACGAACACGGATAAAACGGTGTGCAAAGTGCGAGGTATCACTCTCAATTATAGAACTGTACAGAAAGTTAATTTTAATGTCATGTGTGATATGGTGTACCTTAATGTTATGTGTGATGTGGTAGATCCGTTGTCTGTAAATATTCCTTTTAAAATTGTACGTGATCCGAAAGAAAAGAGTGTATTAACTAAGCGTGAGAATAAGGACTATAGGATTATATATAATAAACGTGTGATTGTTGATAATTTTGATACTTTACCTTATGGATTTTAAAAATAGACTTTAACTTTGTGTGTTTGTAAATAATTTTTAAGTTGTGTGTGTGTGTGTGTGTGTGTGTGTGTGTGTGTGAGCTTGTAAATAGGAGAATTATACATTTTTTATAAACACTATCTTACGTCTATTATTGTGTATGGGGAAGGGGTAATCCATGGTGTTTGTAGGGTCAATGGGGGTATCAGTGTCCAGGGGAAAATTGGGGGTGATTAGGTATGTACAGGGGTGATTGGAGGGTGTCTGGGGCTGATTAGGGGAGGCGGGTGTGAATGGGGATAAAGGGGGCGATCGGGACACCGGGACCAATATTAGTCCCCCCGGGACACATTTGCATAGTGAATATTAATTATCGGGACACCGGGACATATATTAGTCCCCCCGGAACACATTTAAAGCAATGCAATTTCTGAAAATATTCAGTTAGAGCTATGAACCGAAAGCGTAAGGATTGTCCGATTTGCGGAAAGAAAAGCTTGCTCAAATTATCAAATCATTTGGCTGATACGCACCACCTGTCCTCAGAAGATAGACAACCGTATTTGATTCGCGCTAAAGCTTCTCCTGTAGATTTAGAAGGTGTTTTAAAAGAATTGCATAGGCTGATCGGAAACACTAACAGTACCAAGCGGCCAAAATGGTATAAATAAGATTTCACAAGAGCGGTCTGCTCATTTTAGCCATGTACTCCATACAGTTAGCACATCCCTTCGGGCTTATGGTCTCTGGAGGTACTAAGACAGGCAAGACAACGTTTGTCAAACAATTGTTAGCCAACGCCCAAATCATGATTGATCCATCTCCGGAAAACATCGTGTATTTTTATACAGAATATCAAGATACGTTCGGCGAAATAGAAACATTAATTCCAGGGATTCAGTTTGTCCAAGGTTTGCCCGAATCGAAGTTGGATAACATTAACCCCCAAATAAGAATTTTTTTTATCATTGATGACATGATGGGAGAGAAAGATACGATTATTGCGAAATTATTTACTAAGAAATCCCACCATGGGAATCTCAATGTAATTTATATCGGGCAAAACTTATTTCATCAAAGCAAGGATCACCGTACAATTTCCCTTAACGCTAGTTATTCCGTGTTAACCAAAAATGTTCGTGACGCGAGTCAAGTGACTCATCTGGCCAAACAGTTGTATCCCAGCAACACAAAGTTTTTCCAGCAAGCCTATCAGATGGCGACTAAAGAGCCATATTCCTACTTGTTTGTCGAACTCACTCCGACCTGTCCCGATGAAATCCGAGTAAGATCCGGATCTTTCCGACTGACATCCACTACGTGTACCAGCCCAGAGTATAAAAGGGGCTGTTTAGTGACAATGCGATCATTTGACCATGTCTGCTTGTATAAGAAGGAACTGCGATGTTTTAAAAGTATTGTCAAAGTGTAATCCTCAACTGCGAAACGCAATTATAAAAACTGCCGACGACGATATATTAGAAGCCATTAGGCAGTGTCTTTTGAACGTGTGGTGTGAAACAATTAAGATTACTCCGAAAACAGCAAGGAAACTAGCCCCTTATAACGATCATATCAAGTTTGTTGCTGATAAACGTAATCCAGTAACAAAAAGAAAGAAAGTTACTCTACAAGAAGGTGAAGGTTTTCTACCGTTTCTCTTAGTTCCTGTACTTGAACAACTGGCAAGTTTTTTAACCAAATAATGGAACACGTCAGGAGATTGGTGCTAGTTCCAGAACATATGACAGATCGAAAGAAACCCTTGGTCACTCCTTTAACAGCGCAGGTGAATGAACTAGATTCAGAAATGCAAAATCTTCTTAAACGTCAAGATATAACACAAGACGAGAAAGTGAAAATGTACGATCAGTTGCTGCAACGTTATCTGGGTTATTACGATAAAAGAATGAGTAGACCAGTACGTGTAAGCGTCATACCGCCTACAACACCCATAGCTGACGAGGACAAACCTGAAGAATCAGTGAATACAGAAGAGACTGCTGAAACAGCACCCTCCGAGTTGCCTGGAGAGATAGAAACTGACATTTTAGAAAGTGTGCCTGTAACAATGAAATCAAGAGCTCGACAGTTGGTTAAGAAACTTAAAACAAATAAAGACCTCATTGGGTGGACTGACCAAGGACAGATGGTGTTTAAAGGACGACCTATTCCAGGTACAAATGTTATCGACTTGGTCAACGATTCTCTACGCCAACGAAAGAATTTCAACCCTGCTGGATGGCAGCTTTTCGCAAAAGCATTAGGAAACATGAATGTTCCCGAAGGCATTATCAGAAATGAAATCGTTTAAGTATGGTACGAGAATATAAAACTAAAGATATTCCAGACAACACCCCCCCCCCTGACGTCACAGGTTGCCCCAGCAACATTGAAAAGAACAAAACAGAAACGAAGAGACAAAAACATACATCCATATAAATGGGTTAAATAAATTTATTCCTTGTAAAGCTTTGATATTACAATAAAGAATTGTTTACAACATTATTTGTCTTGTATTTATATTACACACTATAATATTTAGGCATAAAGTCACGAACTAACATGTCATTCCATTCTTTATTATCAGTAAACATGCCAACAATTGTTGACATGGGTATATTTCTACATCGATGTAAAGCATAAAATAAACAATATTGTCCACACACGCGAGACCCTAATGACTGTAAAGTCTGTTCATTACAAGTAAAAGTACTGTAAAAGTACTGCTATGATCTCGTAAAAACGTTTCAAAGGTTTTGCTATAAAAGCCCTGTCCTTGTCCGTACGAATCCATGAACTCCCCTTTTCCATCTGTGGTAAGATAAATTGCCACCCAATGCGTACCAGATCCATTACTAGGATCCACATTCAGAATAAAACCTCTAGGTCTTTTCGATATCTGACTTGGTGGACGATCCGATGGTAACACGTCTTTAAATACGGTCTTGGTAAATGGATCACCTGTCAGGACGTTCAGGATTTGTAGAGTGTTCATCTTAACTGCTAAAGTCGCATAGAACGTTGCGGTTGGCGTCAATTTCGATAAGACTTTGAAATTCTGCAAGCACCAGGATATTTATAGCTGTTGTCAGAGCCGTTCCAAATTGACATTCTATCGATACGTTTCCATTTTTAATCGGTTGAATATGATCGCTCAGACACAGATCAGCTGTCAGATCAAACACGAATAGAGTGTACCCATTGGCATACTCGTCTCGTGTAATACCATTGCCATCATTTTGAAATAATTTGTTAGTACCAGCATACAAGGTTTGGAAAGCGGACACGTAGTTACTTCCTCTCGCAGCAGCAAATTTCAGTTGTAGGGGTTTTCCAGGCAAATGTTCGCCATTTACTGTTAGACCAAGAGAAGTAATGTCGTAGTTTTTGAAATTGAAAGGATTTTTTGTATAGGTACCATTATAAGCATCTGCATCGACTATTCCAATGACCACTCGATCAGGTATAGGGCCTTGAAATATATTTGGTTGATTGCCTGACATATTTCCTCTCGGTACAGAAACCACTTTACAACTGACACGATTGATAGGGTACTTGGCCGTGACACGTTGAAGGGCATGGGTTTGAGCCATCATAACGGTAGAAGAGACGTTGACACGTCGAACGCGAAATTCACATTCTTCCAAAACCACTTTAAAGTCAGGATGATCTGCTGACGATACTAGGGAAAATGGATTTCTCAAACGCACTAGCTCGAGCTTGATTGGCACAGCACCAAGGATATAATGGGCTTGTGCAAACAGATCGGAATGGATTCTGCCTTACATAGCCACAGACTTACTTTGACTTGCATGAATATACCGCAGTTTCAAACCCTTGTTTGCATCGGCATCTACTGCTACAGGGTTTACGACATCCATTCGACCAGCTTGATCTTTATAGAACAGCGCTGAGGTCAGATGAGATGATTTTGCGTCTTTGCTAAAGTTCAGTACGGTCTCCATATATGATCGGTAGGGATAAGCAGTGCTCGACGGTGTGACAAGTTTGTTGTTCAGGTAAACTTCTACTTGAGAAAATAAAGCATGCATCCAAAGATTTACAGGTCCGACTTGAACATTTTCATCGAGATTAGTTCCATCATGGTTGGTTATTTTTGCTTTCACGTGTAGATAACTATTTGCTAAATCGGTATACACATCAGAATTTGCAGCACACAGAAACTCGATGGTGTCTGAAGCTCCAATACTCGACACTGGATCTGGATCTTCCCAAAATCCTTTATTCATTTCTACTTGTGTAGCAGGCATTACAAATAAATCTAATTCTGATTTTCCACACTCACACGAATCTTTATGTAGGGCACTAAAGGCTTGACTCATGATTTATATTTTATAAACGGTCCAATCTTTGCTTCCGTAGGCTCAAATGTTTTCTTCTTCACAGCTTGCGAACGACTGACGGTTTTACGTCTTGTGTTGACTTTTATAGGAGAATTCACTCGTTTGCGTTTACGACCGGCTCCTGATTGGTTCGTAATCCGACGGACCCCTTTTTGAGCAAGATCTTTCACGGCTTCAGAACAACGCCCTTTTATCGCTGCTTTACATTCTTCCCTGCCAGAACATCTTGACCAACGTCTTTTGCAGCTTGCAGAGCTCTTCTTCCAATAGCTTGAGCTCCTCGTTTCACCAGAGGTATTGCAAAGCGTGCAATACTTTTTAAAAACGTCCAATGCCGTAACCTTTCTGAATACGTGCACCTCGGAAACCAGGTAGACTTCCACCTTGTTGTCTTCTTAAATAATGCTGTTGAAATTGCTTTACGTCTGGAATAATTGTATGTCTCATTTTTAAATGAAATACGAAGATCTTCGCTGTCTAAAGTGAAGTGTTACCTTGACAGGAATATATTGCAGGTTACGGAGACTGACATTCACGTTTTCACCATAACTTCCTTGAGTATTGACAATTCTGAGTAGAGGCACTTTGACATCACCGACATACTGTGCATCCACGATATCAGTGTATACATAGATAGGACTTAGGGTTTTCTTTTTAATAAAGGTGTCTTGTTGAAACCCCAATGTTGTAGCAATGTCACTACTAAACCAAACGTTTGCCCCATTTTTTACATCGACGGTGACTTTCCGTGTACTTCGATTATACGTAAAATTTATCTTGGCTCGTGCCTCTTTGTTCATGCTACGGTTTAAAGCCCCCACCAGTTTAGCAGTGGTGTTATAGTAGCCATCTGGGATAATACCCGTATCGTCATATTTCATTCCAGCGTTATAGAGAAACGTTTGTTGACTACCTTTTCGAATCGCGCTCCATGTGTGAGGGTAATAAAACTCTGACAAGCCTACTTCCCAGTCACCTGTCAGTTGTACTGTTTCAGCAAGCTTCACTTTAAAATTAGCTACAGTATTATCTGCAAAATATTCCATAGAGCTATTGCTTGGAAGCGTTAAATAAAACTGTGTTGCCATGTCGAAGAACAATACACAAATGAACACAAATTGTAAGGTACACACATTTTTATTTCGTTAAATCTTTTACATTATCGACTGGTACCCAGGAATTAAAAGCTTCTGGATAACCTAACCATTTTACAAGATACTCTTTACGTTTACCATACATGCGTGACTTAATTACTCTTTGTAACTCTTTGCAATTCCTGTTCGTAAAATGTTCCTTGTAACTCTTCTCTGTGATAATCGGCAATCTTGTACACTGGCGGTCGTCTGGGTACTCGCTTCGTGATGATGAACACCTCTTCGATCCAGTTAGGTAAGTAGCCTTTCTTGAATGTACGTCTTGCTTTGCTAATCCGAACTTGGTCACCAATGCTGAATTTATATTTGATGGGTTTGCTGGACTCATCGCCATACAGTTTTTGCCATACAATATTTTCGTTTTCTCGATTAACATCAACTGGTCTCATCCCAATACTACGGTGTCTCGAATGGTTGTAGGAATATACTAATTTTTGTAGTACATCGGTATATTTCAACGTATTCTTTGCTGTAAAATATTTCCACAATTTCCCCTTTAACGTTCGGTTAAATCGTTCAACGATGGATGCCTTGGTATCGTTGTGTGTTGTAAAAAATCGAATATGTTCGTCCTTCAATAACTTTTGAAAGCTTTTGTTGGTAAATTCAGTTCCTTTATCGGTATGAAATGTTTCAGGCTTCCTTCCTTTCTTTAGTATCTTTTCAAAGGCTTTAACCAGACTCTCTGCAGTCTTTGTTTTTAATGGTTCCACCCACGCAAATTTGGACAGCACATCAATAACAGTTAAAACGTATTTATAACCATTATTATTTGTTTTACTAAGCGAATCCATAATTACTAGGTCAGCCTCCCACTCCTCGTCCATCGCTCCAACAATAACACGATTTCGCTTAAAATTATGTCGTACGGGTTTATGCAAAGTATAGGTATCTTGTTGTCTAAGCCATGTTTTGATCTTGTTTCGGGATATCTGGAATTTACCGTCACTTTTTACGACACGGTATAAGGCATCTACGCCGCCAAAACTTGCCGGACTTTTTGGCTTGTAATACAGATCGTAAAGGTACTGTTCCGCCATCTAATTCGGATGCCTGTATCACAATTTTCCCCCCACAGCACGCTGATATACAGCGAATCTTTCGAAAAATATTACGAAGGGCTATTTGTGGTAAACCTCCACAGCAAGTCATGTTCACGCGACAAAGGTTAGATGTAAATGAATAAAGAGAAGTCAACGACACGATATAAATGCAAACTGATATTTATTACGTATTAAATTAGAATGCAAAAATATACATGTCTTCAGTCAACGAATCAATTGTATAAAATACAGATTAAATTTAAAACAGTTTGTTTTAAAGTTTGAATGATTAACAAATATTCAGTTTTGCAATATCTTCAACCATTTCGTCACCGGACTTTTGGTGAAGAAATTCTTCCTAGGCTTTCTTATGATCAGTTTCGTGGCTCGTGAATGTCTCTCCAGTCTTTTTGACTGTATATCGGTAAGATGGTGGCATACTGAACAGAACAGTGCAAAAGGGTTCAAGGGGATCTTCTTGAGGTTTCCATTCGAAAAAGTCACAGCAGTATTCTCTCTCGTTGGGACACGAGTAAAACAGACGACCTTGGCATGGCCAGAAATCGAGGACAACATGGCGGCAAAGCATGCGCACTGAATCCCTTTTTAATTAATTCAATATGGCGTCCTTCAATAGATTTCTTAAGGAAATATAAAGAACAATCATTTTCGGTTATTTACTATTGTAAATTCCGACATGCGAACGTCCAAAACTTCACCAAATTGAACAATCGTTCAGCATTACAATTTCTATTAAGTTTGGAGCGTCCTAAATAGGTTCCCGAGCCCCTCACAAACATACCTCTTATTCGCTGTTTAAAGTCTATTAATCTGCTATATCACTTATTTTGGAGCTCCAATTTTGGCTGCTTCTGTGTTGTTTGTCCACGATGCGAACGTCTGAATTTGCTCAGGATGAACGTTACTTTGTTTTGCGGAGTTGTTCGTTCCACTTTTTCGTTGTTTAATAGGTTCCCAAAGACCTTAAAATGTACGATTTATTGCAGCCGAGTCGTTGTAATTTAATCCATCAAGCGCCAAGATAAATACTGAACTCGGCGTGAAGAATCAATGCATTCCTCGATAATTTCGGGTTCTTGTCCGCCATTTCTTATGGAGCTGTTGCTAGGTTGCTAGGGTCTTAACCCCTGTTATTATTATTAAATGTGACTGTGGATTCAGAAATAATAAACGAAATTTATGCGGCAATTTTTGTGAGTATGAGTGTACAGGCCTGTCTAGACGATTAAACCTTTTGTAATTTGATATTTGGGTAAGAAATGGGTCAATAACACATTTTAGCGAATAACTCTACTTTAATTTATTGCTATAGACTTCTGTTTATAGCCGAAATGATCGATATTTAGCCATCAGAATTTTCAAATTAATATTTCCATCTAAATATGAGCCCACAGGCCACTGCCGCTGAGTGTCCTGGATTTCTAGCCATGTTGTCACCCTCTTTCTTGACTTTTTGGGTACGGCAAACCTTTCTGTGTTTACATATTGGTTTGGGACTCTCGAAGACATCTCCCTATTGCCAAAACGAGCAGGGATTCTCTTGCTCAGAGCAGACAAAGTAAGGTCTCCCGTAACTTTCTTTCATTTTGTCTTTAACCATTCGCAGTGTCGCCAACATCTGATGGGAAGAACACACTGGATGTAGACAGCCACTTGTTCGAAAAGCGTCTACGGCTTTGCAAACATATAATAATCTTCTTCAGGGCAGAAAAACTGACAGCTAGGCCTTTGTCCACAGAACCAGAATAAGCCATTCTTGGTCGTTGAGTTAGATGCAGGTTTACCGTGAAGACACTCCATTACAACGATCTTACTCTAACGACAAACAGTAAGCGAATGATACACCAAGCGAATTAGCGAGTGACACTGTTCAACTCTCTATGGTCACGAGCATATTAGTCAGGATTTCTTTGCATGAGAAGCAGTGAACCAAGCCATCGGGATATAGTTTTATTTCGTTTATATTTTCTCAAATCAATACGTTTCAAATCGTTTATCGTTCTTCTCACAACTTCTCTGATCGTTTCTTCATCACAGGAATCACTTACTTTAAGAACTAAAGCTAAATAGGCAACAATACGGCAAAAATTGGTCGCCTGCATCTCCCGGTGAATGTTCGCGAAGTTATCTCCACAGATTCGACCGTTTACACTATCGTACAACCTCTGTTGTTCGGTAAGTAAGGATTCTAAGTAAAAAGACAGAGTGTCTTTATCAATGTCTACATTATGTTGTCTTATTTCACCCAAAATGATATCCATATATGAAGAAAGGCTAGTATACGTCTGTTGTCAGCGAGTACGATAATGTGTATAAATACATGAACGACATATTATATAGTAAGGCCAATGTTATGGCATTTTGATAATGACGATCTTCCGGAATCAGTCGGAAAGCTATCGGTTATAACGGGGGGTTAAGTAATAGCTAGGATTGGGGGGCGAAGTTAGGGTTAGAGAGTCCCAAAGGGGCTTGAGAATGAATAAATAAAGTGTCTGTATGACGTAGTGAAAACGGGGGGTTAGATAACAGCTAGGGTTAGGGGGGGACGTTAGGTTAGGGGGTCCCAAAGGAGCCTGAGGAGGATATTGGGAATCCTCATTAAAAATTCAATTTACCTAATTAATTATGAATCTATCACTACTTACTCGGGGGTCTATCACTACTCACGCAACTACCCCTTCTTGCTTTCAAAGAAACCCGCCTACCAAATTCGGACTCTTCATTCATCGAATTCAAAATATAAAAAAAAACTAAGCCGAACGCTAACAACCAAGGGGAAAATATTGAATTATTGAAACAACAGTATGAAGAAGAAGGAAAGGAGGTTATAGATGATGAAGATGAAGAAGAAGAAGAAGAAGAAGAAGAAGAAGAAGAAGAAGAAGAAGAAGAAGAAGAAGAAGAAGAAGAAGAAGAAGAAGAAGAAGAAGAAGAAGATATAATAGAAGAATAAAAAAAGACACAAATATTTAAAAAAAACATTGTATTTAAAAAAAAAGACACGGTAATCGATTATTTCCCAATATATGCAAGTAAAAACGAAGATATGGTAGTTAGTGCTGAGAATAAATTTAGAGAAATTAATAGAATTTTTATGATAAAAAAACAAAACATTAATAAGTTAACATATATAAAAGAAAAGTTAAGCGATTTAGATTTAGTTGAATGTAGATACAGAAATGAAATGAGAAAAAATCAGAAAATCAGAAAATAAAGTTGAACAAAAAATTTAAAAAAATTGTGTGATGGATATCATTGTCGAAGAACTCTAAAACCATGGGATCAATATGGATAAAGATATTCTAGAAAACGCTATCAGAGTATGTGTTTTATCACATGGTCTTCTTCTACGTGAAATGGGAGAATATACTGAATAGAAGAAAAAGACAAAGATCTAATTAAACATTTAACAAAAATAACAGTAAACGATTTTAAAAATTCAAGCAAAAATGTGATTCATTTTTTCAAAAAGAAACAACGAAACGAAAAAACTTGTGATTATATAAGCAAAACGCTTATATTAAGTTTTTCTATCGCAACTGCTATTGCCATTCTTTTAAAATAAAATAAGCACATTCCCAAACAAATATAAGGCAATGTGTTAAATAATATTTTCATTACATTTGTAATGTAAAAAGAATGAATAGAAAAGAGTTGGAACTCCATTTAAAACTCAAAATATTCTCATATGATGTTACACGAATGGAAGAGTATGAAGAAGGATTGGGTTTTTGGTATTCTTGTGGAAGATTTGTTCATGCGTTAAATGATTTTTATTGTAAAGTACCCCACAAAGAAAAAGAAGAAATGGAAATAAGTGAAATATGTATTTTTCTTCATAAACGATGTATGAAAAATGGTGGAGAATATTCAAGATCGAGAAGAATTGTTGGAAATCATTACCCTCCAGACTCAGAATTCATTGAAAGTTATATGGAATTATTAGACAAGCATTATCGTAATTTTACTCCTTACACTAAATCAGTAGCCCCACGTATGTATTTTTCTCTTGAATATATTCATCCATTTTCAGATGGAAATGGTCGTGTAGGAAAAGCTTTATTTGCGATATTAAACAAAAATCTCTTTTGTAAAGTTAAAACTTATAAACAACATCAAGAATTATGTGAAGAACTAGAAAGATTACAACGTGACGTTTACGTTTTCGAAGATAGGGAATGTGAGATTCAACAATTTAATAAATTGCAAAATATTTTACAATAAAATCCTTTTTTTTTATCGTCAAAAAACATCGTTTTTTTCTTTGATCTTTCACACTTATTTACATATTTTTTTGGACTAATCATTTTGTTATTGATCCATTTTTAAAAAAATGTTGGTAAGAAAAAGTTTCTTAGATATATATCTGTCTTTGTATTTTCCTTCAGCACCTAATCACACGTATAAATTCACACCATCTTTTGTTTTCCGTTCGTTTCTTCTTTCTTCTTCTTCAAATATATCACTGTCTCATCAGGATAATCACAATAACAACATTTAGGGCTTGAATCTGGATCGTGAAATTTTTCATTCACCACATCTGCAAAATGAGCTTGGATAGATCAATAATAAAAAGTAAAACACACGAACAAAATATTCCACTTCATCTTCATACCAGTTTTCAAAAGACTTTAATGTATATATAACAAAACATCCCTGTATATATACATATCGCCGTCTCATCAGGATAATCTCTTGAATCTGGATCGTGAAATTTTTCACCCACTACGTCAGCCGAACGGGGTTGGATAGATTCGTAATAACGAGAGAGAGAGACAGAGAAGAGTAAAACACACAAAAAAAACAAATCACTTCATCTGTTTTTTTCAAATATTTTTTAATATACATCATATAAAAAAGCGAAGCTTTATATATATATATATATATATATATTTGCTTCACTTTAACATTCTACAGATTCTTTCCTGGAATATATTTCATTTTTAACAGATTACATATTCTAACAACATTTTTCATTCATTAAGGAAAATATAGATAAATTACTTACTTCAGGTATTTCAGGTAATACAAAATCCACATTATTTACTAAATCATGACCATACTCACAACAATATAAATCAATTCGACAAGAGTCGTCATATTGCGTTTTAAAACATATATGGGGTGAATCAGAAGTACGGAAAGTAGGTAACGATAAAATAACATTTCTCTCAACACTTTTTTCCACCTCACTCATTTTTCTATATAAATTTTCCATTTTATAACATAACGAATCGATATGGAATGCACAATTTTTCATACAATTTTTATATCGACATTTAGTTTCCATTCTATACTGTTGTTGATATACCGCTTGCAAATCATTATTTTCACTCATTATTTCTACTTCCAAATATCGTACTATGTATTCACTTATTCGAGTAATATTATAAGTAGCAACGGTTTTACGTGCTAATACACCGTCAGGATTATGTTGTTCATAAAAAAAAACAACAACACACAATTAGACTATAAACCATATCAAAATCAATATCTTGGTTAGAAATAGAGACACAATGGAGAGAAAAAAATAAGGTGATACAAAATACAAAAAAAATGCAGCCGTATTCCTCACGAATATAAGAAAATAACACAAATTTTCTTGTTGCACTCCCATACGCAAAAGGTGTGCGTATTTTTTTTGTGATTTCATTTTTACAACCTGTTAAAACACGATCAAGTTGGTTTTCTTTGTTTTTTTGAGGGATTTATATCCCATAAATATAATCCCTATGAATTTATAAGTGCCCAATTCATAGGGTGCCTGCTACAACTATCTCGTATGGTAACGCCGGTAGCGCCCACATACGAGAAGGAGAGTAAGGGTTTTCTTTTCGCTCACGTAGTTTACGAGAGGAAGGCAAACCAATGAAAATCATCAAAATCTGTTGGTTGAGTCAGCACTTTATTACACTGAACGTTGAGCATAAAATGTGGGATTGATACTGCATCAATACGCATGCCCAATGCTGTAATGGTATCTGGTACTAATTGTTCATACTATGTAATTATTCAAACAAGCTTGTAGGAGTCTGTGTTTGTGTTCAATGAACCTTTACGTACTTCTCAAGTTTGTTTAATAAACTGCTTTGGAGTCTTATTATTTCATAAAATCCCGTTAACATTCGACATAACAATGTCCTTCGACACTCAGTAAAGGCTATTTTTTAGAAAACCTTCTTCAATCGTGTTTTAAGTCGGATAAATACCTCGAACGTCGGCTTAAGCCAGATATATCTGGCTTAAAGCCTCCGTTCTCGGTATTTATCCTATACTTAAATGATAATTATCTCTTTGGTTAACTGTATGATAAATGGGTAAAAGCTCAAAATAATATTCCTTAACTACATCGGGATTTTGAGGAAAAAAATAACAACACACGAAACTATCGCGAACCAACATCAAATCTCTTAAACAAGAAGATAATCTCACCGACCAACGTTCAGTTCTTTCAGACATATTAGGTACTAAATAACGTTTTAAATTGTTCTCTATAGTTACATAAGGTAAAAGTTATTTTTCTTCTTTTTCTTCATCATTCAACCCTCTATACAACCATAAAGGGTAGAGGGAACGGTTGCATCCGGGCTGCAATTCGTCTTCTTTTTCAATCAATCTTATAAATCCTCTTTGATATATACCCAATAGTCCATATAACCAATATAATAAACCAATTTCACGATTACGAAATTTACGAAATTCAGGAGCATGAATAAGAATCGATTTCAAAATCCATTCTTCATCGAGTTTTATAACTTTTCTTTTATTATTTTCACCATATGAACTGGTTGAATCATCATAACAGCACTTTCTACTTATTATAACATAATGCGTCGATGATGACTTATACACATGTATTTATAGTTTCCTTTTTAGTAAAAAAAAATAAATTCCAAACATTCTTTTGCATATTGTTAACAGTTCTCTTCTTCAATGATTTCTTTAAAAAAAAGTAATTGTCTTCACATAACTTTCTTTTATGAATTGGACAATTTAACATTTTAATAGCGTTATTAACATCTCCATCACTAAAAAATTCAATTTTACGATGTTCGTCTATGTCTTCTTGAAACCGATCGAAAACTACTTCAGTGTTTATCTTCAACTCCTCAATCACTTGTGGGTAAAACAATTCCAATTTTTCTTTAAACGAAATATTGCAACCACCGCAATATTTAAAGTACGCATAATTCACCATTTTGACAATTATTTCAACGTAACATAGATTTAAAATATCTAGCTTCTATTTCATTTGTTCGTTTTTCTTCTTCATTCTCTTTTCTTTTCGTATTACATGAGATTGAACCGACAAAACAACGTTTTCTAGCCATCTTATTGAACAACGATAGTGAAATGATGTCTTACGCTTTGTATTTATAGTTTTTTATCCCTTTTTAAAAAAAATTTCTAACATTCTTTTGTATTTTCTATATACCATAATGGGTAAGATTTTTTTCTTTTTCTTTAAGTTTCATTTCATTTTTTTTATTCATATTCCATATTAGGAATATTGTAGGATATATAAGCACACACAACTTTTTAATTAAAAACAAAAAAAAAGTATTTTATTAACATTGTATATCTATGTAATGAATGTTTTTTTTTTAAACTGGTCGATTAGTTTCCGTGTTCAATATCATAATGCAAACAAGCATACCAGGGTATATGGGTATGTATTTTATTTTCATGTACGCTAATTGGAACGTCAGCAGACGTCTTCTCCAACACATGTTTGATCATTACTATAGCCCGCGTCACTCGAAGACCCGGTTGCGATTGATTCAAACGAAGAATATTGTGGTTTTTTCGAAGCATAATAAGACACCTCTCTACATCTCCGCTACCGTCGACATCTAACATCTTTTTCACGCGACCGAGGTACGCATGTGTAATATGACTGTGGGATGTCGTCTCTTATACACGTATCAAACATACGATCACCATTAAAAAATCTGAATAGAAATACACGTTTATTTCACAGGAAATGAATGTAAATCATTCCAAATATGGATATGTGGGGGGAAAACTAAAAAAATAAATGCCGTTTTTATTTTACAAGCTAAAAATCATACAAATAATATGACCATATAAGGGATGAAATGAGAACCCCCCTCCCCCCCCCCCCCCCCCCCCCCACAAAAAAAATATACGGTACGATCATATCACACGCGATTCTTTTGACAACATGCTGGCGTACCGTCAACAACTCCGCCAATTTATACCGGTAAAAAAAACTTTTTTTTTCTACTTTTTTTAATTTCTATATTTTTTCTACAAAAAAATTATCTATTTTTTTTCTCTAAAATATCAAAAATATGCATGGTATGTGTTCATACATACATAGGAAAAGTGAATGTGTGTGCCGGTCGAATCATAATTTTTGTTTTTTAACCATATTCACTTTTCATTTTCACTCATTTTTTCTAGTTTTTCGAAAACACCGTCCCACACCACCTGACCTCATAAAAATTTCATTTATAATTAGGAACCAACACCTACTTTCTAACACCCCCCATCCAAATGAATATAATAATACAATATTAAATCCATTTATTAAATCCAAACTTGCAGCTTCAGCTGAATTACAATGGATATTAAAATTTACAATATATAAATCTATTAATAAATAATATAATAACAACTAAACTAAAATTACAAGTATAAAAATTATAAAAATATGATTGAATATAAAATATTCAAAAATTAAGATAAGGTTTAAAATTAATATCGACTTGCACTAGCGATAATGAAAGAGTTTTTAAAACGGTTCGTTTTGCACTTAGGCAACCTAAAGAAACGCTTGTTCCGTAAATGATATTGGCATTCATTATTAATAGGTGGTAATAATGCATGGTAATAATTATGGTGGTAATAATTATGGTTCGGATCTTTGAGAATATCATTAAAGGTTTTTTCGCACAATGTTTCCCGTCTGTCATTAAGATTATATAGCCCAGACTTAGCCAGAGCTTCATGGTAAGACAAGTCTGGGTGAATGATTTTAAGTGCGCGCCGTTGGATCCTCTCGATATCGTCGCGTAGATAACATGGCAGACTGTATTGGAAAACAGGAGAGGCATATTCCAGGATTGGACGGACGCAAGTACAATAGAAGAGAATCATTTCCTTTACCGAAACGCTTGCACGCTTTAATTGCCGTAAAAAGTACAGGCGCTTTGACGATTTCTTTAAAACTGATTCCACATGATCATTCCACTTGAGATCACTTCGGATAGTTAATCCCAGGATTTTGGCAGAGGAAGTAAGTTCAATTTCTTTGTTGTTTATTACCACTGGTGAAATGTCGGGTCTTCCAGACTTAGTGAAACACACACGCATTTCCTTACATTTATCTTCATTCAGAGTAAATTTTAGGTCGATTGACTGATCCTGTATCTCGTCAGTCGCTAACTGAATCTCGCTTGTGGCTCCTTTGGGGACTTCTTCTGCAATGGTAGTATCATCTACGAATTTCCAGAGATCAACTCCACTGGCATTAAGTTCATTAATCATAAGAATGAATAGCCAGGGCCCGAGTTTAGTTCCTTGTGGCACGCCTGCTGGAACGGCGGCCCATTCAGAATAGCAATCCGAAGCTAACTTGACTCTTTGCTGGCGATTGGTCAAGAAGTCTGAAACCCAGATTATGATTTCAGGTGGGATATCAAGAGTGTGGAGTTTTGCAACAAGGATATGGTGATCGATGAAATTGAACGCCTTCTTGTAATCGAACAAAGCAACTCTAACAAGGGCATGCACCACTGCCATCGGTTGCTTTTGCAAGGTTGTGGACCATACTGATAAGGGCTTGAGTGGTCGATGACTTGGGTATCACGCCGTACTGGCGTGGGACAACTATTTGAAGGACTGCGGTCAATGAGATTGGTCTCAGGTGTTTGCTGATATCAAGTACGGACATCTGCTTCGGGAGAGGCGATAAGTCAGCCATCTTCCAAGACAAAGGCAGTCGGTTTTCACAATACGAAGAATTGAGAATTTCGGATACTGGTTTGGCAAGGACACTAGCATTTTCTTTCAAGAGCCACCCAGGGATAGAATCGGTTCCGGGTGCCTTCGATGACTTGATACTGGTTAGTTTCGTGAAAACCTGCGATTCTGTGGTGATAAGAGCAGAGAACATGTCTTCAGAATTGCATGTGGTCATAAGCGAGGTAGTAGTTGTACGCAGCGGTTGGAATCTGACCATTGGTGATAGAAAAGTTTGATTTATTGTGTTTGCAAATCTGGTAAGGACTGAGACTGAGAGTTGGATTCACCACTTGGGATTACCAAATGCCTGAAGACATTTGCACGACAGACTGGATTCATACCACACAGGGCTTTAATTGAATTCCGCCACTGCTTGGGATTAGATGACTTAAGCTGCTTCACTTTAGACTCGAAAAAATTAATGCGACATTTTTCCCGTTTTCGGTTGACAGAGTTTCGCAGGTGTTTGAATTTGTGCATGTTTCCGGAAGCAAGGGCTAATTGTCGCTGATGGATCAAGGACTTCAGATAATGATTCACCCATGGTGGCTCATTGTTGCGCAGTTTGGTGGACTTCACAGGTAGGAGGATAGTGCTTTAGGATGGACCAGTCAAATTCATTGATGAATACACTCATAGCAGCCCTGCGACTAGGTCGCAGGTCTCTCGATTGCCTTATCCTCTTGCTGGGTTGGTTGTCATTCCATACCTTCGGTTCCACGAGGATATTGAAATGGTCTGAACGGCCAAAGGGTGATAGTTTCACGGGGGGTTGGTAATATTTCTCCAAGTTGGTCAAAATAAGATCAAGGGTTCGGTTGCCTCTTGTGTGGAACTGTATCAGTTGCTTTAGACGAAATTGATTCTTAATTCTGCTGATGTCGAAGTTATTAAAATCTCCAAGAACCATGAAGCCACAGTTAATGTATATAGATTCCATAGAAGCGAGTTGTTCGAACAGATAGTTGATCATAGTTTCTGCGTGGGCTGAGGGCGGATGATAAACACTGCCGACAACAATACAATACAGGCCCCTAGGGAGACGATGTGGCCGGGCTTTCACCCACAAAACTTCTAATGAGGGATGGTGATACGATCGAGCACTTCGTAAGGAATCGAGTCGTTGATGCACAGACATACTACACCGTGCTGACCAATTGCACGGTCTTTTCGTACGATGTTATAGCTCGGGATTTGAATTGCATTGTCGCCCAGAGAATCACTCAACCAAGTCTCGGTGAAGCTAGCAAAATCAACATTTGCTTGCAAAACAGAGTGGCGCACTTCGTCAATCTTTGGCGCTAAGGACATTGCGTTCGATAAAATAAATCCTGACACAAATTCAGATCGAGTGTTGATAGAAGTTAGCACTTCGGCTTGGTTGTCCGTGGCATCTATTGCACGTTTGCTAGAATCATTAGTGTTGTCAAGTAAAATGTAAATTAGATTCGGGTTTCTTACAATTTGGCAAGGTTGTAAATTGTTAAATGTCGAAGATAAATGATTTTTATATCGGTGGTATAAGTGATGATTCTTTCCAAATCCAGTTAAGGTTGTGATTAACCTTTGCTTGTGTATGCCGGTTCTGCATCCACGATGTGTAAGGGTCTTGTTAAGGCCAAAATCTTTCAGTGTCTGCCATGTTGAGCGATCAATTGGAGTGATAAAACGCACCGAGGAAATAATCGACGATAGGGCGGTTCTTGAGTAGATCTTGTTGCCATATTTCGAGAGGAGAAAAGTCTACCACAATACAGTTACCAATCGCAATACTAAGCTGGTTGAAATTACTAAATTACGGAAATCTACGGAGCGAAATTTAAGCCGCGGAGCCGATCAGTCGCATCGATATATTCAAATCCTTTTTCTTTTTTTCATTGGTCAACCAATTATAGACTCGTTCCTCATTGGTCTGGTACTCGGTACCGGACCCTAACACATTATATATATATCACCACTACTACTGTATTGTGATTTGTGAATTTCTAACATGCAATGTTATAAAAAAATACTTTTGGAAGTTCTCCATGCACCCCTCCCCCCCTCCCCCCACCTCTATGCATGCATCTAACCTTGGGCCTGATCCATATTTATGCAAAGAAATGCAAAAAAAGAGCAACACACACACGCACCCTGCCTCCCAATAGGTTGAACAACTATTAACCTCCTTTAGAATGGCTGAATTACTTCCAAATTGAATATAAATAATCTTCCACATCTCATACAAAAATGGATGGACTTAATTTTATTGTTTGGCATGGTTTGCAAAGGAATCATTTTTAATAGTACATCATGTGAAAAGACATTGTAACAATTACCCACCTCTCATTTTTGACACAAATGACAAAAATGTGGTCTTTTATGAATGTGGTCCAAAAACCCAACAAGTGAAATTATTATGGGGGCCACTTTTTAATATGGTCAGCTATGCATGAGCTTGAAGCTATAATGCTCTGATGATTGTAGCTCATAATTGGGTAAAAAATATTAAATAGGAATAGAAATCATAGTGTTAAAAATTATGTGGAATTAGTCAATGAGAAGACTGAGAAGGGTGCCAAAATTTGCAGCTGTTTGTCAAAAGAAACTTATTTTCTACTATTAATATATTTCTTACTACAATATTATAAACATCTACGTTTTCTCGTGTCATTAAAATTATTTGGATAGTTAACACTCACCTTTATTAAGTTGAAAAGAAAACCACTTTGTCTTTGAATAGAAAGAGTAAAAAAAATACTTCCTTGCTGCTGACACCATAACTTTTTGTGGAGCAGTCAATCCTTGATTTCACCTTTTAGTAACCTCTTTACAATCTTTGTGTTTCTTCGTATTTAAAAAAAATAGCATCCACTTCTTTATAGTTTTCATAATAGCTTTCTGTCAGTATTCGCCGATCGTCAAGACACTGTAAATACACACGGTTTTGGTACGAATTTTCAGCGACAAAAACACTTGCAGAAAGATGCCACAACTTGTAATTAACATTGAACTATTACATTTTGGGAAAGACGTGAAGTTTTGAGTGCTTTAATTGAGAATTCGGCTCCCTTCTGTCCGTTTTTCCATGCCACATATTTAAAAGCGTTCACTTCCCCCTTTCATTTATCGCTCACGAACTGATTCGCCAAAATAACCGCGAGAAAATCTCGAGTGCATACAGTTCATACGCTATTTTTGTCCAACAACACTGTTCACGCCTGTTGAAACAACATTGAACAACCATGTGAATCCCACAGTGTTGTTCATGCATGATACAACAGGCATGGCATAATGTAGTAACAGTGCTGAACAGCCATGTTATAACGACGGTGAACAGTGCTGTTCTAACAGTGTTGTTCTCTCCTGTTCCAACAGCCATGAACAGCTACTGGTGCTTCATCATTGCTGAGCAATGCTGTTGGAACAATGGCGAACAATACTGTTGGTTCAACAGTGCTGTTCACGCATGATAGCCGCCTTGTTACAGTACTGTTCAGCCATCATTGTTGCCAAAAATAGCACAGGTTGTTGCAACAATGATGGCTGAACAGTACTGTAAGGCGGCTATCATGTGTGAACAGCACTGTTGAACCAACAGCATTGTTCATCATTATTCCAACAGTATTGTTCAGCAATGATGAAGCAACAGTAGCTGTTCATGGCTGTTGGAACAGGAGAGAACAACACTGTTAGAACAGCATTGTTCACCGTCGTTATAACATGGCTGTTCAACACGGTTACATCATCATGTCATAACAACCTGTTGTATCATGCATGAACAACACTGTTGGATTCACATGGTTGTTCAATGTTGTTTCAACAGGCGCGAACAGTGTTGTTGGACAAAAATAACGTATGAACTCTATGCACACGCGATTTTCTCGCGGTTATTTTGGCGAATCAGTTCGTGAGCGATAAAAGAAAGGGGAAAGTGAACGCTTTTAATATGTGGCATGGAAAAACGGACAGAAGAGAGCCGAATTCTCAATTGAAGCACTCAAAACTTCACGTCTTTTCAAAAATATAATAGTTCAAAGTTAATTTAAAGTTGTAGCATCTTTCTGCAAGTGTTGTTGTCGCTGAAAATACGTACCAATACTATAGCGTGTGGATTTACAGTGTCTTGAAGATGAAAAAAAGACAGTTTTCTTGACAGGCGAAGTCTGACAGAAAGCTATTATGAAAACTATAAAGAAGTGGATGCCGTTTTTTTTTTAAATACGAAGAAACACAAAGATTGTAAATAAAAGGTGAAATCAAAGATGGACTGCTCAACAAAAAGTTATGGTGTCAGCAGCAAGGAAGTTTGTTTTTTTTACTTTTTCCATTCAAATACAAAGTGGTTTTCTTTTCAACAAAATAAAGGTGAATGTGAACTATCCAAATAACTAATATGTTTAATATTGTAGTAAGTAGTAAGATATATATTAATAGTAGAAAATACGTTTCTTCTGACAAATTTTGGCACCATTCTCATTGACTAACTCCACATAATTTTTAACAACTATGATTTCTATTCCTATTTAGTATTTTTTACCTGATTATGAGCTGCAATCATCAGAGCATTATAGCTTCAAGCTCATGCATAGCTGACCATCTTAAAAAGTGCCCCCCATAATAATTTCACTTGTTGGGTTTTTGGACCACCTCAATAATAAACCACATTTTTGTCATTTTTTTCAAAAATGAGAGGTGGGTATATTAATTGTTGCAATGCCTTTTCACATGATGTACTATTAAAAATGATTCCTTGGCAAACGATGCCAAACAATAAAATTCAGTCCAGCCATTTTTCTATGAGGTGTGGAAGATTATTTATATTCAATTTGGAAGAAAATCAGCCATTCTAAAGGAGGTTAATTCATAGAGGAGGGGGGGGGGGTACATGGAGAACTTCCAAAAGCATTTTTTTTATAATATTGCATGTTAGAAATTGACAAATCACAATACAGTATTAAATACTTAAAACCATTTACACATCACTATTAAAATAGCTAATTTGAAAGCTTTACACAGTACATTACTCTATTTAAGGTCCTTTTATTTACAGGGGATATCACATCAGATACCCAAGAAATGTAGGACTAGCTAGCATGCTCCAGGATGCTCATCTGTATACCTGTAGCCATTTGGACTCATCTTTCAGTTCAGGTAATAACATTCCTTTAATATCAGTGTACATAATAATTGTAAGAGAGGAGATTTTGATGAGAGGACAGAAGTAATAGCCCCCACTATAGGGACCAAAGGGATGCCGCCTCATTAAATATTCAACTTATTATTTATTCATTCTCAGGCTCCTTTGGGACTCTCTAACCCTAGTGTGTAGAGTAAATGAATCCTTGGATGAAGAATCAATTCGAGAAGCTCTAAGATGAACGATCATCGATTTGAGACGAATAGACTTGTCTAAATACAAACGAAATAAAACTATATCCCGATGGCTTGGTTCACTGCTTCTCAGACTGATATTTGCATATTTCCATGTACATTATTAATGTTAATGAGTATTTTAAAACAAAATAACGAGTCTGGGCGAGTTCGGGCGACGTCAGAACTTAGACAAAGAAATCCTGATGAATATGCGCGTAACCATAGAGAGTTGAACAGCGTCACTTCGCTTGGTGTATCATTCGCTTACTGTTTTTCGTCAGAGTAAGATCGTTGTAATGGAGTGCCTTCATGGTAAACCTGCATCTAACTCAAAAACCAAGAATGGCTTATTCTGGTTCTGTGGACAAAAGCCTAGCTGTCAGTTTTTTTGCCCTGAAGAAGATTATTATATGTTTGGCAAAGCCGTAGACGCTTTTCGAACAAGTGGCTGTCTACATCCAGTGTGTTCTTCCCATCAGATGTTAGCGACACTGCGAATGGTTAAAGACAAAATGAAAGAAAGTTACGGGAGACCTTACTTTGTCTGCTCTGAGCGAGAGAATCCCTGCTCGTTTTGGCAATGGGGAGATGTCTTCGAGAGTCCAAAACCGTTGTGTAAACACAGAAAGGTTTGCCGTATCCAAAAAGTCTAGAAAGAGGGTGACAACCAAGGTCGTCTGTTTTACTCGTGTCCCAACGAGAAAGAATACTGCTGTGACTTTTTCGAATGGAAACCGCAAGAAGATCCCCTTGAACCCTTTTGCACTGTTCTGTTCAGTATGCCACCATCCTACCGATATACAGTCAAAAAGACTGGAGAGACATTCACGAGCGACGAAACTGATCATAAGAAAGCCTATGAAGAATTTCTTCACCAAAAGTCCGTTGACGAAATGGTTGAAGATATTGCAAAACTGAATATTTGTTAATCATTCAAACTTTAAAACAAACTGTTTTAAATTTAATCTGTGTTTTATACAATTGATTCGTTGACTGAAGACATGTATATTTTTGTGTTCTAATTTAATACGTAATAAATATCAGTTTTCATTTATATCGTGTCGTTGACTTCTCTTTGTTCATTTACTTCTAACCTTTGTCGCGTGAACATGACTTGCTGTGGAGGATTACCACAAATAGCCCTTCGTAATATTTTTCGAAAGATTCGCTGTATATCAGCGTGCTGTGGAGGAAAAGTTGTGATACAAGCATCCGAATTGGATGACGGAACAGTACTTTCACGATCTGTATAACAAGCCAAAAAGTCCGGCAAGTTTTGGCGGCGTAGATGCCTTATACCGTGTCGTAAAAAGTGACGGTAAATTCCAGATATCCCGAAACAAGATGAAAACATGGCTTAGACAACAAGATACCTATACTTTGCGTAAAACCCGTACGACATAATTTCAAGCGAAACCGTGTTATTGTTGGAGCGATGGACGAGGAGTGGGAGGCTGATCTAGTAATTATGGACTCGCTTAGTAAAACAAATATGGTTATAAATACGTTTTAACTGTTATTGATGTACTGTCCAAATTTGCGTGGGTGGAACCATTAAAAACAAAGACTGCAGAGAGTCTGGTTAAAGCCTTTGAAAAGATACTAAAGAAAGGAAGGAAGCCTGAAACATTTCATACCGATAAAGGAACTGAATTTACCAACAAAATCTTTCAAAAGTTATTGAAGGACAAACATATTCGATTTTTTACAACACACAACGATACCAAGGCATCCATCGTTGAACGATTTAACCGAACGTTAAAGGGGGAAATGTGGAAATATTTTACAGCAAAGAATACGTTGAAATATACCGATGTACTACAAAAATTAGTATATTCCTACAACCATTCGAGACACCGTAGTATTGGGATGAGACTAGTTGATGCTAATCGAGAAAACGAAAGTATTGTGTGGCAAAAACTGTATGGTGATGAGTCCAGCAAACCCATCAAATATAAATTCAACATTGATGACCAAGTTCGGATTAGCAAAGCAAGACGTACATTCAAGAAAGGCTACTTACCTAACTGGATCGAAGAGGTGTTCATCATCACGAAGCGAGTACCCAGACGACCGCAAGTGTACACGATTGCCGATTATCACAGAGAAGAGTTACAAGGAACATATTACGAATAGGAATTGCAAAGAGTTACAAAGACAGATAGTGACTTTTATAGAATAGAAAGAGTAATTAAGTCACGCGTGTATGGTAAACATAAAGAGCATCTTGTAAAATGGTTAGGTTATCCAGAAGCTTTTAATTCCTGGGTACCAGTCGATAATGTAAAAGATTTAACGAAATTAAAAAGTGTGTACCTTACAATTTGTGTTCATTTGTGTATTGTTCTTCGACATGGCAACACAGTTTTATTTAACGCTTCCAAGCAATAGCTCTATGGAATATTTTCCAGATAATACTGTAGCAAATTTTAAAGTGAGGCTTGCTGAAACTATACAACTGACAGGTGACTGGAAAGTAGCTTTATCAGAGTTATATTATCCCCATACATGGAGCGCGATTCGAAAATGTAGTCAACAAACGTTTCTCTATAACGCTGGAACAAAATATGACGATACGGGTATTATTGTAGATGGCTACTATAACACCATTGCTGATCTGGTGGGGGCTTTAAGCCGTAGCATGAACAAAGAGGCGCGAGCCAAGATAAATTTTACGTATAATCGAAGTACACGGAAAGTCACCGTCGATGTAAAAAATGGGACAAACGCTTGGTTTAGTGATGACATTGCTACAACATTGGGGTTTCAACAAGACACCTTTACTAAAAAGAAAACCCTAAGTCTTTACGTAGCAGATGTTAACGGTGGATTTTCAGCCATGTATGTATACACTGATATCGTGGATGCACAGTTTGTCGGTGATGTCAAAGTGCCCCTACTCAGAATTGTCAATACTCAAGGAAGCTATGGTGAAAACGTGAATGTCAGTCTCCGTAACCTGCAATATATTCCTGTCAAAGTAAAGTCCTTCGAAACAATTGAAGTGAATATAAAGGACGACAAAAACGAAAACGTATCATTTGGCTTCGGGAAGTCGATCGTGACACTTCACTCTAGACAGGGAAGATCTTCGTATTTCATTTAAAAATGAGATATACAATTATTCCAGACGTAAAGCAATTTCAACAGCATTATTTAAGAAGACAACAAGGTGGAAGTCTACCTGGTTTCCGAAGTGCACGTATTCAGAAAGGTTACGGCATTGGACGTTTTTTTAAAAGTATTGCACGCTTTGCAATACCTCTGGTAAAACGAGGCGCTCAAGCTATTGGAAGAAGAGCTCTGCGAGTTGTAAAAGACGTTGGTCAAGATGTTCTGGCAGGGAAGAATGTCAGGCAAGCGATAAAAGGGCGTGGTTCTGAAGCCGTGAAAGATCTTGCTCAAAAAGGGGTCCGTCGGATTACGAACCAATCAGGAGCCGGTCGTAAACGCAAACGGGTGAATTCTCCTATAACAATCAACACAAGACGTAAAACCGTCAGTCGTTCGCAAACAGAGAAGAAGAAAACATCTGAGCCTACGGAAGCAAAGATTGGACCGTTTATAAAAGATAAATCATGAGTCAAGCTTTTAGTGCCCTACATAAAGATTCGTGTGAGTGTGCAAAATCAGAATTAGATTAATTTGTAATGCCTGCTACACAAGTAGAAATGAATAAAGGATTTTGAGAAGATATAGATCCAGTGTCGAGTATTGGAGCTTCAGACACCATCGAGTTGTGCTGCAAATTCTGATGTGTATACCGATTTAGCAAATAGTTATCTACACGTGAAAGCAAAAATAACCAACCATGATGTAACTAATCTCGATGAAAATGTTCAAGTCGGACCTGTAAATCTGTGGATGCATGCTTTATTTTCTCAAGTAGAAGTTTAACTGAACAACAAACTTGTCACACCGTCGAGCAGTGCTTATCCCTACCTACATTCATGCAAGTCAAAGTAAGTCTGTGGCTATGTAAGGCAGAATCCATTCCGATCTGTTTGCACAAGCCCGTTATATCCTTGGTGCTGTGCCAATCAAGCTCGAGCTAGTGCGTTTGAGAAATCCATTTTCCCTAGTGTCGTCAGCAGATCATCCTGACTTTAAAGTGGTTTTGGAAGAATGTGTATTTCGCGTTCGACGTGTCAACGTCTCTTCTACCGTTATGATGGCTCATACCCATGCCCTTCAACGTGTCACGACCAAGTACCTATCAATCGTGTCAGTTGTAAAGTGGTTTCTGTACCGAGAGGAAATATGTCGGGCAATCAACCAAATATATTTCAAGGCCCTATACCTGATCGAGTGGTTATTGGAATGGTCGATGCAGATGCTTATAATGGTACCTATACCAAAAATCCTTTCAATTTCAAAAACTACGACATTACTTCTCTTGGTCTAACGGTAAATGGGGAGCATTTGCCTGGAAAACCCCTGCAACTGAAATTTGCTGCTGCGAGAGGAAGTAACTACGTGTCCGCTTTCGAAACCTTGTATGCTGGTACTAACAAATTATTTCAAAATGATGGCAATGGTATTACACGAGACGAGTATGCCAATGGGTACACTCTATTCGTGTTTGATCTGACAGCTGATATGTGTCTGAGCGATCATATTCAACCGATTAAAAATGGAAACGTATCGATAGAATGTCAATTTGGAACGGCTCTGACAACAGCTATAAATATCGTGGTGCTTGGAGAATTTCAAAGTCTTATCGAAATTGACGCCAACCGCAACGTTCTATGCGACTTTAGCAGTTAAGATGAACACTCTACAAATCCTGAACGTCCTGACAGGTGATCCATTCACCAAGACCGTATTTAAAGACGTGTTACCGTCGGATCGTCTACCAAGTCAGATATCGAAAAGACCTAGAGGTTTTATTCTGAATGTGGATCCTAGTAATGGATCTGGTACGCATTGGGTAGCACTTTATCTTACCACAGATGGAAAAGGGGAGTTCATGGATTCGTACGGACAAGGACCGAGCTTTGTTAGCAAAACCTTTGAAACGTTTTTACGAGATCATAGCAGTACTTCTCCTTGGAATGAACAGACTTTACAGTCATTTAGGTCTCGCGTGTGTGGATAATATTGTTTATTTTATGCTTTACATCGATGTAGAAATTTATCCATGTCAACAATTGTTGGCATGTTTACTGATAATAAAGAATGGAATGACATGTTAGTTCGTGACTTTATGCAAAAATATTATAGTGTGTAATATAAATACAAGGCAAATAATGTTGTAAACAATTCTTTATTGTAATATCAAAGCTTTTCAAGGAATGAATTTATTTAACCCATTTATATGGATGTATGTTTTTGTCTCTTCGTTTCTGTTTTGTTCTTTTCAATATTGCTGGGGCTACCTGTGACGTCAGGGGGGTGTTGTCTGAAATATCTTTAGTTTTATATTCTCGTACCATACTTAAATGATCTTCATTTCTGATAATGCCTTCGGGAACATTCATGTTTCCTAATGCTTTTGCGAAAAGCTGCCACCCAGCAGGATTGAAATTCTTTCGTTGGCGTAGAGAATCGTTGACCAAGTCGATAACATTTGTACCTGGAATAGGTCGTCCTTTAAACACCATCTGTCCTTGGGCAGTCCACCCAATGAGGTCTTTATTTGCTTTAAGTTTCTTAACCAACTGTCGAGCTCTTGATTTCATTGTTACAGGTACACTTTCTAAAATGTCAGTTTCTATCTCTCCAGGCAACTCGGAGGGTGCTGTTTCAGCAGTCTCTTCTGTATTCACTGATTCTTCAGGTTTGTCCTCATCAGCTATGGGTGTTTTAGGCGGTATGACGCTTACACGTACTGGTCTACTCATTCTTTTATCGTAATAACCCAAATAACGTTGCAGCGACTGATCGAACATTTTAACTTTCCCGTCTTGTGTTATATCTTGACGTTTAAGAAGATTTTGCATTTCTGAATCTAGTTCATTCACCTGCGCTGTTAAAGGAGTGACCAAGGGTTTCTTTCGATCTGTCATATGCTCTGGAACTAGCAGCAATCTCCTGACGTGTTCCATTATTTGGTTAAAAAACTTGCCAGTTGTTCAAGTACAGGAACTAAGAGAAACGGTAGAAAACCTTCACCTTCTTGTAGAATAACTTTCTTTCTTTTTGTTACTGGATTACGTTTATCAGAAACAAACTTGATTTGATCGTTATAAGGGGCTAGTTTCCTTGCTGTTTTCGGAGTAATCTTAATTGTTTCATACCACACGTTCAAAAGACACTGCCTAATGGCTTCTAATATATCGTCGTCAGCAGCTTTTATAATTGCGTTTCGCAGTTGAGGATTACACTTTGACAATACTTTTAAAACATCGCAGTTCCTTCTTATACAAGCAGACATCAAATGATCGCATTGACACTAAATAGCCCCTTTTATACTCAGGGCTGGTACACGTAGTGGATGTCAGTCGGAAAGATCCCAGATCTTACTTGGATTTCATCGGGACAGATCGGAGTGAGATCGACAAACAAGTAGGAATATGGCTCTTTAGTCGCCATCTGATAGGCTTGCTGGAAAAACTTTGTGATGCTGGGATACAACTGTTTGGCCAGATGAGTCACTTGACTCGCGTCACGAACATTTTCGGTTAACACGAGATAACTAGCGTTAAGGGAAATGGTACGATGGTCCTTGCTTTGATGAAACAAGTTTTGCACGATATAAATTACACTGAGATTCCCATGGTGGGATTTCTTAGTAAATAATATCGCGATAATACTATCTTTCTCTCCCATCATGTCATCAATAATAAAAAAATTTCTTATTTGGGGGTTAATGTTATCCAACATCGATTCGGGCAAACCTTGGACAAACTGAATCCCTGGAATTAAGGTTTCTATTTCGCCGAACGTATCTTGATACTCTGTATAAAAATGCACGATGTTTTCCGGAGGTGGGTCGATCATGATCTTAGCATAAGCCAATAACTGTTTCACAAACGTTGTCTTGCCTGTCTTAGTACCTTCAGGGACCAAGAGACCAAAAGGGTGTGTTAACTGTATGGAATACATGACGTGAATGAATACAGCTTACCAGGTACACTTCTATTTAACCCGAATTAATTCACGCAACTGAGTTAAAAGGGCGTCTAAATCTTTTGAAACTTTGGCTCAAATCAGAAAAGATTGTCTTTCTTGAGAAGAGAGTTGATGAATGACAGCTAAATGGTTTGACAATTTAAGTAACCCCTTTTTGCCACAGATCGGGCAGTCCTTACGTTTTCGAGGCATGACGTCAACTGACTGCCTTTGATTACTGCTATCACTTTTAATAATATCTTTATCCCTGTCACTCCCTCGCCTTATCCCCTCTTATCCCCACAGTTAAAAAAGTCCCTCTAGGGACACTTTGTGTCCCTGTCGATCACTCTCCTTATCCCCTCCTATCCTTCAGTTAAAAAAGTCCCTCTAGGGACACTTTTTGTCCCTGTCGATCCCTCGCCTTATCCCCTCATATCCCCCAGTTCAAAAAGTCCCTTTAGGGGCACTTTTTGTGCCTGTCGATCCCTCGCCTTATCCCCCTTATCCTCCCAGTGAAAAAAAGTCCTTCTAGGGACCCTTTTTGTCCCTGTTAGTCCCACGCCTAACCCTCCTATCCCTCACCCCATAACGAGACAAATGAATAGTGTTAATAGAAATATATAATTTTCCTATTTACAAGCACACACAAAAGTTAACATTATTTACAAGCACACACAAAGTTAAAATCCGTATGGTAGAGTATCAAAACTATTTACAATTACACGCTTATTATATACAATTCTATAATCTTTCGTTTCGCGCCTAGTTATCACATTCTTTTCTTTTCTATCTCGCACGATCTTAAATGGTATATTTACGTTTACCGGATCTACTGCATCACAAATAACACCCATCTACACCATATCACACATAACATTGTGATTAATTTTTTGCTGGGTCGTAAAATTTAAGGTGATGCCCCTAACTTTGCACACAGTTTTACCTGTGTTCAATTGATAACTATAATATTTAGGGCCACCAGACACAAAGGCTATGATATGGTTACCGTCTAACTCATCTGTCAGTTCACCCAAGTACGAACCGGTGGGTGGTTCCCATTCTCCTTCCTTGGACACGTAGATGATTGAGTCGGTGTCAAAGTACAGCACGCGACGGGCGAGTTGCTCGAGGACACCATAGAGCTTCAGGCGGGCATGAGCGGTGGTAAACGCGGCAATGACGACGTTGGTCTTCTCGCTGGTCATGACGAAATCGTCTGTGAATTCGTAGTGTACCTCAATCAGTTCATCGTTGATGAAGTTCGCATCGGTCACGTTGACTTTGTCGCTCGACAACAAGTCAAAGTACTCAGCCGGATCCGAGATCAGCTTCACCTGGGACATGTTGGACGCTGTGCAAATTTACCTATAATAATATAAAAAGCAAAAAGCAAAACATTAGCCTCTGTGTAAACAATCGCATTACGTCTCCCCCAGCCTTCTACTCACCTCTCCATTCACATTTAATCCAATATATCTTATTTTACTCACCCCAAAAGGAATTCAACATTAGTTTGGCCAGCGCCCTCAGACCAGGATTCTTGGTAATGTGATTCGGATCCAACCGAATACCTTCGCTTGCAGCGTAATCAGCGATATATTGGGCCTTCTTCTCGTCGGTGTTGCAATCTGCCGGAAAACCACTGGCCTCTTGTTTGATTTTAAGGAAGGTGTCCACGTAGTCTTTGAAGAGACCATCGGTGTGCTCGGGGAAATGCCAAACTTCGTCAATTTTTAGCATTTGATATCCCATCTCCAACGCTTTCTGCAGCTCGAGAGTGACGCAGGTACCGTGTAGAGCTCTGTCGACGTCGAGGTGGTAACAGGGTTCTTGTTGGAGATTGTCAGCACAGCAGCGACACAACGGAAACATCAATTTACCTTGGGTGCGGTACGGGAGGACAGGATGGTAGAGGCCACGAGGAGGAAGAACAGTACACTTGACCATGCCAAAGTACTCGTCGTGGGGTTGAAAATTCTCTGTGATGATTTCGGGGTGACCAAGCGGATATTCACCGTATTTATTGCACCACGGATACAAGCTGCAGAAATCCACGTAGTGGACTTTCTCGTCGGCCTGGGCTTCGTAAAAGAGACGCGTCGCATTTGTCCTCCCGCCGAAGAAACCTTCTCGTGGTTCTAGGGGCTCGGAGACTTCAAAACGGTCAAAGAAGGTCTTCATGTCAGGGTCGGTTTCGAGTTGTCGGTCAATGTTCACATTTCGACGACGCTGTACCCATTGTCCTTTAATAACTGCGTTCTTTCCAGGGTTCGTTGTCGAAGGTCGTGCATCGTTAGCTGATTGACAGGATTCACCGTGTCTCGGGCGTAGCACCGTTCCACAGCCGTGCCACAGACAACCATGGATCTCCCACACGGTGTTCGTTTCGGCGTTGTATCCATCGACGAGATACTTTCCGATACGCTGTTCTCCATGGTTACGGGCGTGCCGAATAGCGATGTCGTCTCGAAGGGCAATCCAGGTCAACATCTTGAGCGCAATGATGGACTGTTTATGCTCTGGTCTGTATCCTTGAGGTGGGATGACGGCGATGGAGTTCTCACGCAGGAACGTCTTGCGGAAAACAAGATTACACGCGGAAGCGATGGTGAGGCAAGAGGCGAAGGGGTGTACATCGGTTACTTCACGAAACAGTTCCCGGAACTCAAGGCAACAGCGGCGCAAAATGTCAACATCTGACTGGCAGTAACGCAGGATTTCAGCTTGGAAGTCGAAGATGTAGTCACGTTCGACGAGGTCGTTATACCAGACGAAGAACTTTTCTCGATTACCGGGGCTCATACCGTCGGGATCATATAACTTAGCATCTGGAAGTGGTCCGACGTAGCTCTGGTTTTCAGCACGGTTAAAAAAAATGGGGAAAGTAACCTTTCTGTAGCTCGGTGAGACCAAAAGTCTTGGGGAAATCAGCAAGACGCATAGGGATGAAACACAAGGAGTCGATTAATTTAATCTTCATCTCTGGCACGAAGAGAGAAAGGATCTTTGCACCTCGGGTGATCACCTCGGGAGTTATACCGTTCTTGTACAGGTACTCGAGAATGAATTAACCATCATAGGTCTGGAAGTTATGGGCGATGAAGGTGGTATTGGCGTTCTCGATCTGGAAGAGCTACTCGCAGAGCTCGTCCTTGGTATTGGGCCCAGAAAATACCATCTCGTCGCCGCATTCGTTTTGAACCGCACAGAGATCTGGTACATGTTGGCCGTTGTCTTGCGGCACTCAAAATCAAAGAACATGAGGTTTTGTTCTCGCTCGACAGTATCGTCGACGTCGTTATCCACCGTAATATCATCGTCAAGAAACTCGTTACTGGTACTTTCGTTGGCTTGTCGCTGTTTCTTTTGGCGAACTGGTTGTATATAACATTTATGATTCTCGGGTTTGACGTATTTTTGGCAAACGGAGCATCGCACTAGGCCACAGTGATGATCGTTGATACTGGCTGGAGTCACCACACGTTGACATTTCTGGCACTTGGTGAGCGAAGAACATAGAGCTTTCTTGATGACATCGTAATGGTTGTCGTGGTGGTAAAGGTACAGGTGTTTGTCCGCGTCAGGACCAGAATAAATTAACGCATTTAAACGTTCCTTGGATACGACGTTGATCTGGTATCCAGGGAGGACAGCTTGGAACTTTTTGACTTCGGGGATCCCGCAGCGACCCCGGCGGACACCAGCAGTCTCGTGGAGCTCGTGGGATAAACGACCTTGAAGGGGTCTGTTACATTTTCGGATAGATTCATGCTGGGAATGGTTGTCCAATTTCGCCTTGGCAACGACGATCGCCCGGACACAACAGAGTTCGTCTTTACTTTTAATTTGAAGTAGGCACCGTTTTTTGTTCAAATAGTTCTGAAGATTAACTACGTCGCGCCGTTTTCGTTCACCACCTTGAGGTATTTCGACGTGAACGACGTTGACGTTGACCGACTCGTCCAAGGTAAACTGTGTATTGGACGCGTTCCACAACAGCCAGGAAACGTTTGGGAGTCAGGCGGTCTCGTTGAAGGAAAGGCAGGGAAATAGGTCGGTCGAGTTGATGAGAATTCAGGATCAAGCGAACTTGATCATGAGGGGCCATATCGGTAGTTAACCGATCAAACAAATGCTTAAAAGCACGGTTTAATACTGATATAATGTCAGATACTCCATGTATAGTTAAATCGCAAAACTGAACAGTATAGTCAGTACCTGTGGTTTTGAATTTTCGTACGTTCACCTGCTTGACCGACTTGATGGTGAAGTAATCCTCAGGTTTACGGCGCTTAGAGGAAGTCTCGGTATCATCACCACGCTTTCTTTTACTTCCTTCGCCGACTTGGTTTTCTGACGGTTCAGGGATCTCGGGCTGTTCAGGTTCCTCGTCAGGGCACAAGAAGTCGTCGTTCGCCCAATCTTCGTTGAACTGACGCCATTCGTCATAGGACCAATTAGCCATTAAATTGGGCACCACGTCGGAAGGTGTCTCGGTCTCTCGCTGAAGTTCGTCGGCCATGGTGTTGGTCCAGAAGATAACCTTCTGCTGTAAAACAGCCCGTTTCTGCTCCTCGGTGAGCACAAGCGACTGCTCAAGAAACTCAAGAGCACTCTCAGTCTCACAACTCTTGATCAAATCCATCATATCAATCTAAAATGTGAAGGGAGAATTCATAAGTATACACTCAACTTTTATTTGATAAAAAAGAGCAGTAGGCCTCATAAGAATTTCAAAAAATAACTAACCGTTTGAGACATTTTAATCACAACAGAACAAATAAAAAAAAAACACTTTCCAAACACACGCCAAAGAACTTTCGATGTTACTCGTACGAGAACAGAATTCGAATGAAACGACGCGACGCCGTAATCTTGACAACCAGCATATATTAATTAGGCTTTCTTTGTCTAAGTTGTGACCTTGCCCGATCTCGCCCAGACTCGTTCTTTTGTTTAAAATCCTAATGAGTTTTAAATGAGTCATTAACATCAATAATGTACATGGAAGTATGCAAATATCACACTTAGTAACAGAAAGCGTAGCAACGCTTTCAAAGTAATAAATCGCTTTGCCTTTGTATTTCGACACTTAAAATCGTTCTTTTCACGACTTCTCGAAGTGATTCCTCATTCTATCTTCCTTCACTTATAAACGAGGGTTTAGTTAGCAATGATTCTAGGATGACTTACTCTGTTAGGTTCTAACCTTAATATAATATTCATGATATGTTATTAAGTAGAACTACCTCAAGTTATCTCTGGCCAATTCAGACATTTAGACTGTTCAAAACTCTCTATACTCACACAGATGAGGTTTCAGATAAAAAAGTGTCTCTATCAATTTCTCTTGTTCCTTGTAAAGAACTTCTATTTCGTTAGAGTTTATTGTACGCATGCTCTTTGTACCTACATGTCCCACAAGTGTTGACTGATAGGGGGGTAAATGTATAAGTGAAAGTTGGTTGCTATACTTATATAAGTCGAATGCCCTTTAATAATGGCGAACGTCGGGAATCAGTCGGAGAGCTATCGGTTATGACGTATTACACGAGGGGTGAGTAACAGCTAGGGTTTAGGGGGGAAGTTAGGGTAACTACGTCCCAAAGGAGCCTGAGAAATAATTAAGCATAAATAATGAGATTAGGGTTAGGAGGTCCTGAAGGAGCCTGAGAATGAATAAATAATAAGTTGAATATTTAATGAGGCGGCATCCCTTTCGTCCCTATAGTGGGGGGTATTACTACTGAGGAGCTTGGTTGAATCAACTCATGTGAACAGCCCCTAAGATTTCCTTTTAGATGTGCCAAATGACTGCAAAATTTCTGTTAAAAAATACAATAAGCATTTAGCAAATAATGCATAAAAAATATATAAATACACTGCACAAGAGCATGATGCAGTGCTGCAAGGAAAATATTTTGGTTTTTACAGGAAATGTTTCAGGAAAAAGACAAGAACAGAATGAGATATTTAGCTTTGTCAACCAACATTCATTGCACTAAGGCAGAAACCCCCCAACCAGGTTTCAAAAAGTAAATGTGTTCTCTGTTTTCTCTTTCTTTTAAGTATACAGTACATGGCTTGATTAACAGATATGTAATGACAACAACTGATGCTATTGTAAGTATATGTGAGTAAATGCATGACAAAATAAGACCTTAATTAATTGGCAATTTAATTAAACAGGTTTAATTTATTAGAAACTAAATACCACGTTTGATATTTGTCTTAATTTTCTTTTTATATAGCTTAATGGCACTTGGGCTCAACAAGAAGCTAGGATAATAGGTGACTTCACATGGAGATAATTCATAGCTGATAGCAATTTATAACTATAAAAAACTGATATTTGTTTCTCTTCATTACTGAGTTCACTTTGTAAATTTCAGTTTTGCCATACAAGAAGAAATATATTAGTTAGTAGAAGAATTTGCTTAGCATTCAACATATGTGGCTGAAAAATAATAGAAATTGGAGAATTTGTTTACGAATCACGAGTTCCAGGCACTAATCAAATGTGTTTCTTTTTCTCTTTTAATAGTTTGGAAGAGAATTTCAAAACTGCGACCTAGAGATCAACTCATAGACAGAGTAATTTGGCAATGAGAAACTTGGGTTTTGAATATTAAAGACTATTGCAACTTGCAAGCAAATATATTGCATCCTAACATTATTTACTTCGGGTTTTTGTTTTCATACATATAACAGAACATATATCTTTTTTCATTGTTCTAAAACACATGATATGTACGTTTAAACAGAATAAAGTTTTTACATACCTGTTCTTTCAGTCGCAGAGTTTTATTTGTCTCCATCTCGAACCCGTTTCTTCTGTATTGTGTCGAGTTTTTCGATAGCTTGCGATTTGCTAGTCTCCTTCGCAGCCGTATTCCTGCCTGTGCTATTCTTCGGTCCTAGAAAAAATAGGATCGAAGAATAGGATCGCCATAAGAACGGCTGCGAAGGAGACCAGCTCTTTGCTCGTTGTCTAAGGCTCGAAGCAACCGGGTAAATTTTCGTACCGGAGCTTTTTACGTCCAGGAAAACATCCCTGATACAGCCTGTTGCAACAACATTGTTCACGTCTGTTGGCACAGTAAAAACAGGATTGTTATCAGGCATGATAAACACTGTTAGAACAGCATTGTTCACGCCTGTTGATTCATCATCCGTGAACATTGTTGTTCGAACAGGCATGAACAGCACTGTTGACAATACTGTTCACAGGGTGAAGCACAGCATTGTTCACGGCTGTTCCGAGCAACATTAGTGTTCACGCCTGTTGAATATAAAGGGGGATCAGGGTCAAAATTCTATACGTAATCAGGACATGCGTACCCAATGGCCAACACAGCGTAATCGGGACAGGCACAGCGCAATCAGGACAGGCACAGCGTAATTAGGACACTCACAGCGTAATCAGGACAGGCACAGCGTAATTAGGACACTCACAGCGTAATCTGGACAGGCACAACGTAATCGGGACAGGCAGAGCGTAATCGGGACAGGCAGAGCGTAATCGGGACAGGCACAACGTAATCGGGACAGGCACAGCGTAATCGGGACAGGCACAACGTAATCGGGACAGGCACAGCGTAATTAGGACAGGCACAGCGTAATCGGGATAGGCACAGCGTAATCAGGAACAGGGAGCCCATCTTGGCAGCGCGTGGGCACCTGTGGGCTCCCTGTGGCAAGCGCTCTGGAATGACACGAAGCTGTGAAATATATATGGCGACTGTTGTTCAGGTAAGTAAAAGAGAAAGAAATAGTTTGTGTTCGCTTAAAATTTTCTTTTTTAGTTAGTTCATTAATTTTCTAAAGCTTTGCTATCACTAATAATTTTCCTCACTAACAGGATGGGAAAGAAATTGTCCTTGCTCACATACGTAGAACTTTTCAAGAAGTCCTCAGATGTGTCAATAATGATGGTTTGAGCGAAGAATGTATCGACTACATACGATATAGATGTGAAGGGGCCATCAATATTCTTCAGTTGTCTTTACTTATTCACGATATTTCTGGCACTTTGATTGATCAAGCAGAAGACATTTTCCGTACTTTACAGGATACCTGGAAAGATGTCCAAACTGGTAATCTTTCAAATATGTCTCAGTTACAAATATATTTACCGGTTCCCCTGGAGGACCAGCATTTAACATTCCAAGGGAAAATCTCGAAATGTTTGTTGTAAACAAATTTACCATAAGCGCCATGGCAAAAATGTTAGAAGTAAGTGAATCTACTGTGAAAAGACGACTACATAGTCATGGTATATTAATTTCCTCCAAATATGCTGACTTGACCCAACAAGATTTGGATGCTGTGGTTGTAGAAATACTCGAACAGTTTCCAAAAACTGGCTACAAGGGTATGATTGGCTATCTTTTGGCTAGGGGCTACAGAGTTCAGGAAAAACGAGTGCGAGAAACAATGAGAAGAGTGGATCCACAAGGTGTCATTGAAAGGTCAATCTCACTAAATATCATTCATAGTAGAAGATACTTTGTTCCATCTCCAATGGCTCTTTGGCGCATTGATGGGCATCATAAGCTTATCAGGTACCATTAAAATACATACTATCCTGCTGTTAAAATAGACTGTTTTACTTTTGGACTTTGTTACAAGTTACAGTAACTACAGGTACAGTTACATTTTGAAGACACTGTAACTAGTTACATCTTCTTTAGAAGTAACTGTACAGTACCGCTCAGAAATAACCTAACAAAAACCGAGGTCAAACCTAGGTTTAACCTCAGCTTAATCGTAATATAACTCTGTTCAGTGTTAGTTAAACTGTCTCTAAAGCCCTAATCAAACGAGAACGCAAGTCATCGCAAGTTGGCAGTCAGAATTTCTGTGGCGGTCGTTCGAACACCCAAATTAACAAAATAAAGGTTTCATGAGTGTTTTAAACAAGTTTTAACTTTGTCACGGTACATGATATTTTCGGGAAACTATTCAGAGCGGCTGGCTGAGATAGCGTGGTTGCCAACTTGCGACGACTTCCATTCTCGTTTGATTAGGGCTTAAATCACTGAATCAAAATATGGACTGTTTTCTGTTTTCTGTATTACTAGATAATTTTATTGTGCAAGTTACAGTTAAACAATGATAGAAATGGTAATAAACTTTAGTATTAACTAAAGTTTATTACAATTTCTATCGTTGTTTAACTTAACTGTCAGGTTATTTCTGAGCGGTACTGTAACTGTTACTTTAGAAGTACTGCACCTTTCTGATGACGTAACTAAAAATCATGTATGGTAACTATTACAGCACTGCTCAATTCAATTTTTGTTAAATTGATATATTTGATAAAAATAACAATATACCCCACAAATAGCAACAATTGGCGTATACAGGAATTGTTGTAAATAAATAAACAAAAGATCATTTTTATTTAACTGACAGTTAATAATACAGTTTCTATGACATGATAATTATAAAAGGTATAATAACAAGGGTATGTAAATAATACAAAAACAGTAAGGTGATCAGTTTGGGTAATTAATTTGTTCAACGTTAGAGAAACATGAAAAAAAAACCTCATGATTTTCATGTCTTGATCAATATGATGGGCATTTGCCAACTCACCTATTTCCAAGGTTCGGCATTTGCCTATGCAGGTCATGTCAGGGTTGGGGAATTTGTTGAATGTTGATGTGTCTAAATACAGTAGTAGATACTTGTCTGTTATTGAAGTTTACTTGAAAAGTAGCCCCACTCAAAGAAAGTATATATACTGTCAATTGACACTAAATTACAAAAATTCTACCTTTAGCACACCACCCATCTCTTATAGTGGTCCTAGCTACATGCTTGTCAAGTTCTCTTTATATAAAAAAATGGTATATTTTAGCATCTATTTTTCCACCAAAAATGGTACAGCCACTGATTTCACAAGCACAAGAAAAGTTGTCAATTCAAAATTCAAAAATGCTATGTACAGTACTCTGCTATTGCTTACACTGCACGAAAAATCGAGTTTACTTAAATTTACAATTAAAGCAATTCTGATGTAAATTTGGTCGTCAAAGTTTGCTACAGATTTGCGAAGGGGAAATTGTGTGGTAAATTTGGAGGTTTTGCACATGGTGATATGTAAGAAAATACTGGGTAAATGTAGTATTTGCCGGTATTTTACATTATGTTTGCGCGATGTCATAAATCTGTTTTTTTGCATCAAGTTTACGCATATTTGTGCAAGGGGTAAATGTATCTCTTATTTACTACAGATTTCCTGTGAAAACAAACTCCAGACAAACATACACATTTACTTGTTGGATTAAATCTAACAAAATTCATAAATTTATGCCACTGAATCCGTTGTGAAAATTTACAGGTTTGATACGTTGGGAAAATCCAAGCAAATATAACCACATACAAAAATTCTTGTCAGTACAGCATTTATACATTAGAAAAATGCATTCACTCACTGAAGAAGTCAAGGTATAAATCTCAATAAATTAATATCAGTCACTCTACTCAACATCTCAGTGTAAAGATATTGTTAATGAAACAGTAATTTCTACTAATTGTGATCAGTCACTCACTGAAAAAGTTAAGCAATTTAAAGATCTCAACAAATTTATACTATAGTTGGTCACACTACTCAACTTTCAGTATAAAAATTTTGTCACAATCAATTACCTATAATGAAGCAATTTCTACAGTATTAATTGTGAACAGTCACTCACTGAAAAAGTCAATGTAGGTAGCTATAATAAGATCTCAATAAATTAATATTAGTCACTCCACTCAACCTTTCAGTATAAAGATCTTGTCATGATCAATTACCTAATAATGAAACATTAATTTGTATTAACTGACTCACTGAGAAAGTCAAGCTATAAGATCTCAATAAACTAATATTGGTCACTCCACTCAAACTTTCAGTATAAAGATCTTGTCACAATCAATTATGTACCTAGTAATGAAACAATTTCTATTGGCTGTGAACAGTCACTCACTGAGAAAGTCAAGCTATAAGATCTCAATAAAATAATATTGGTCACTCCACTCAACCTTTCAACATAAAGATCTTGTCACAATCAATTATCTACATAATAATAAAACAATTTCTATTAACTGTGAACAGTCACTCACTGAAAAAGTCAAGCTATAAGATCTCAATAAAATAATATTGGTTACTCCACTCAACCTTTCAATATAAAGATCTTGTCACAATCAATTATCTACTTACGGTAATAATAAAACAATTTCTATTGGCTGTGAACAGTCACTCACTGAGAAAGTCAAGCTATAAGATCTCAATAAACTAATATTGGTCACTCCACTCAAACTTTCAGTATAAAGATCTTGTCACAATCAATTATGTACCTATTAATGAAACAATTTCTATTGGCTGTGAACAGTCACTCACTGAGAAAGTCAAGCTATAAGATCTCAATAAAATAATATTGGTCACTCCACTCAACCTTTCAATATAAAGATCTTGTCACAATCAATTATCTACTTAATAATAAAACAATTTCTATTAACTGTGAACAGTCACTCACTGAAAAAGTCAAGCTATAAGATCTCAATAAAATAATATTGGTCACTCCACTCAACCTTTCAATATAAAGAACTTGTCACAATCAGTTACCTAATAATGAAAACATTTCTATTGATTGTGAACAGTCACTCACTGAAAAAGTCAAAGACCACTCAACCTCTCAGAATAAAAATTGTTACAATCAATTACCTAATAATTAAACAAGTTCTACTGTATGTAATTGTGAACATAATTTATATGCACTGAAAAAAGTCAAGCTCTGCATGTAGTCAGGGTCTTACATGTAACTGCTGTGAAATATATACTTTAGATTTACATTTCAGTAAAAACAACCAATATTAAGTATTTTTTCTATGGTAATTAAGTCTCTTTCTGTATAAGTGTTTTAATAACCTACCTATTTTAATATTTCTGAAAGCACTGGAGACTGCATCTTATTATTTAGACTTATACATGGTTGAGTACCAATCTTACAAAAATGAAGGTCATAATGGATCATCCCAGAAAAGACCCAAGCTCCTCCCGCAGAGGAATTAATTTGTGATGTCTGAAAGGAGAGGGCTAAAATTATATAACTACAGCTTTACTCAAACTATTGTAGGTTGTCCAAAAAGGAAGGGAAGACCAATTTTCCATTTCCCCTGGGGGAGTATGAATATTTTCTGGAATGTCATGACCCAATAATTATTGATCCCATATGTAGAGAATGAACAACTAATTTGTTTTTAAAGGATTGTTCCTAATTTTTATATATCTATGTTTTCGTCTAAAGTATTTCATCATACCACTGCACAAAACATCGTTTTCAAATGGTAATACAGTTTCCTGGGGTTGACCATCATCACAAGTATCACCTTCTTTCAACTCAGCATCACAAAGTTCTTCAGGGGATACATCTTCTTCATGGCCATTAACATTGTCACTGTCAGAAGACTGTCTTTGTACAGTACATTCTTTTAGCCTCTTTCTTCTGCTTCTTTTATATGCATTTCTTTTTACATTCAAATGCTTCCCCATACCTTCAATAACATTTAAACACCGTTATCCAAAATTGCTTAATCACTGATGTTAAATTGTCATCTCTATGTGAGTTTACCAACACTTTCATGAGTCCTAAAGGCTTCCTTTAGCCAAGTTAGACCAAAATATATTTGTAAAGTGGCTACCCTTATAGTAAATTTTGGATTGCATATGCACCAGTCAATTCTAGCAATGCCAATGCCCCAAGCATTCGCAAGCTTTTTGTATCTACTGCGAAGCAGTAGATATATACAAACCACCGAAGCCACAATAACTACAGTACACCAAGTATTGCATAAGTCAAAGTTAGCTTCATGGTCAAGCAAGGGAGCACGCCAGACTGACCTGTGTTTCTTCTTCTTTGTTCGGAGTTCCTTCATTTATATTCAGCCATTTTGAATAATGCGGTATATATCATTAGCGTATCGCAGGCGCGGGTTACGGCGCCGAAGGAAACCCGAGGCCCGAGCGTTTACGAGGGCGGAGAAAGGAGGGAAGAGAAAAGGAGGGGAGTGAAACAACCGTCACGTGAAGGAGTATTGACCAGTGGCGATGCGTTATTTGGGTTTTGAAATCTACAATCCTGGTCAAAATCACTCGGACACCTTGCCTTAAATCACATCTGATATCAAATTTCCTTCTAAAAATCATTCCCCTCACTCCCCCCATTCAATGTTGATAAAAATTTGCGCTGAACATACTTTGCATTTCATTTTCTAACCAACATTGAACGGGGTAGTGGGGGGCGATGTTATTTGAACATAATCTTAGGAATTGATGCGCTTAAGTTCGTTTTACGCGACTGTCCGAGTTAATTTTGGCCAGGATTGTAGCTATGCTCGTAGCCCTTGATCTGTCAACAATCAATTAGGTTGTTCACGCGAGGTAAGTTTAACAAACGTTTATAAGTTGCCAGCAGTTACAACCCATGACCCAACCGTCCCAGCGTTTCTGATATTCCTCAATATTTCCTGTCTAGTAAACACTATTTAATAAAACATATAAATCACTAGCCAACAGCGAACCACTTGCAAAGACAGAGTCAGAGAAAGAATATACTGTTCGAATGCTGTATTTAAATTACATCGTCCAAGTAAAGTTCGAAATTCAAAGAACTTAAGAAACACGTCGTAAAATTGTAACATTTAATTTACTCGCATATCAACTGAAATCCGCCCTCGATCTACTGATAGTATTAGTTTGTTTATGTACTTCCCAAACATAGAACGTAGATGTCCCACGTTTCGAGCGATTGGAGCCAAGGCCCTTTAATATAAAGTCAAAATGTTAGACATTACGCTTCATGTTTCGGCAGTACACCTTGATATATTTCGACTGGCATTTCAACACTGCCGTCGCAGCAGGCTGCTTTTATTTCACTATTTCATTTTGGATGGATAGTGACATCATACATGTATATCGACCATAATTAGAAATGTTCCTAGCAACGGAAATGTTCCTAGCAACGGTCAACCAGCATCATCTTACAAAATCTCTGGCGTTTCGAGCAGGGGTTGGCAGTGCCACTTGCACGAGAGGACCGCACGAGAAGACCCCTATACACGAGAGCACCCCTACCATATATGGTTCGAAGGTTATCAATATGGCGCCTTCGTCAGTTTTCTTGACTCTTGTCCACTCTCGAGGGATTTCTGGTGAAGAAAAATTTCGAGTTTGTCTGCTATCTAGGGGACAGTGGTTTGTGCATAACAGAGAGTAAAAATTGATCAATTTAGAATAGCGCTTTCCTCCAAACGACAAACGTTGACCTACTCGGATGATTTGGCGTCGGAAATATTGAGTATCGCCTTGGAACAAATGTTTTATACAGGTATTAAGCTTATAAAGCATTTTTATAGTACTGAAGCGTCTGTGTAGGAAATGTACGTTTATTTTAGCCAGACTATTTTATTCTTCTTGTGGATGTTTCGGAGACAGAACTGAGAAGATTTGACTGAAATTTACAGTGTTATTTAAAATTTTACTCTTGCCTCTACTGACAGTCTGTATACACTATTTACATGTATATATAAATATATTTCTGAAACTCATTAATAATTCATGAGGAAAATTCAGAGGTTTAATCAATGTCTGTTCACCCCGATACAGAACTGATATCAGTGCTTCTAATTGTGATACAGAACTGTTTAACAAAAGATCAGTTCTGTAACAATTTATAGTGTACAGACACTTTGATTTCAACTATCTTGAGTGAGGTACGCTGGTAGCATCCTCATACAAAATGAAGATGCAAACATTTGGTGAACAACAACATTTGTTGAATAACAAGTGATGATCAGAATGGTTATTTATGGTACATCACTTAGAATATAAAATGTAGGACTAATGCTAAATCAAAGCGCATCACTAATTTATTAATCGTAGCCTATTAAACCTTACCTCGAAGGTTTATCAGCTCTTAACACGATGTAACTTAAAACGTGTTTTAGAAGTAATTTACAGAATTTGTGTCCGTTCTGTACCGGGATACATACAGGTACTTGGCTTCACCTCATGTTTATATACCCCCAATACAGAATGGCCACTCATTCTGTAAATAGTACATATCATTATACAGTATATATATATATATACCGAGAATTGACTGTAACAGAGTGGTTACAGAACTTGTCAATGGTTTTAGAGCGCTCAATACCATTACCGGTAGAGCGGATAATATTTATTTATTCGGTAGACTTCCTGTGCTACTCGGAGTTTCACGCATTAAAGCGATCGTCAGGCAACTGACAGATCTGGTGAAGCTACTCTCTATTTACAGTGTGATATTAGGTATCGTGTTTCAAGTCTGCACTTGGTGAATAGTTCGGATCGTTTGTTCAATAGTGAATTGTTCTTGTTTTTCATAATTGTCAGTGTTTCCTCGAGGCAAAGGTTGCACCTTCTGGAACCAGCTTTGTAGGCAGGAACATTCTTAAGAGGCGACCATATGATGGAAAATGGTTTCTTTGCTGCTTTCAATTTCCATACGTGTTTAGACAGTTCCGTTTCCGTTGGACAACGGTTCCTTCAACTGATTGACAAACACTTTCCACCTTCTAACAAACTACACAAAATCTTCAACCGACGCAACGTACGAATTAGCTACAGCTGCCTTGACAACATGAACTCATTCATAAACAGACACAACAGGAAAATACTAAACAAACACACGCGACACACGAACACAAACAACACAGACGACACGCGACAGTGCAACAGCAGACAACCCGACAAATGCCCGACCGAAGGTAAATGCCTTACAAAAAGTGTAGTATACCAAGCCGAAGTCTCGACAGACAACAACGAACCAGCAAAGTACATTGGAGTTACCACCGACGACTTCAAAACGAGATATAGAAACCACGCCAAATCATTCGCTAACAAAAAATACTCGACGGAAACGGAACTGTCTAAACACGTATGGAAATTGAAAGCAGCAAAGAAACCATTTTCCATCATATGGTCGCTTCTTAAGAATGTTCCTGCCTACAAGCTGGTTCCAGAAGGTGCAACCTTTGCCTCGAGGAAAAACTGAAAATTATGAAAAACAAGAACAATTCACTATTGAACAAACGATCCGAACTATTCACCAAGTGCAGACATGAAACACGATACCTAATATCACACTGTAAATAGAGAGTAGCTTCACCAGATCTGTCAGTTGCCTGACGATCGCTTTACTGCGTGAAACTCCGAGTAGCACAGCAAGTCTACCGAATAAATAAATATATATATATATATATATATATATATATATATATATATATATACTGTATAATGTATATGTACTATTTATATATATATGTACTATTTATATATATATATGTTACTATCTATATATGGTATTGAGCACTCTCTAACATTTTGTGAACCAAAACTCACTTATATATATATATCTCTCTAACATTTTGTGAACCGAAACTCACTTATATATATATATATAAGTGAGTTTTGGTTCACAAAATGTTAGAGAGTGCTATAAATGGGGTCACCACTTAATCCTTTAGCTCCCACCATGTCAGGCGGTCTTCCCCTGATGAGTAAAATCATCTGGCATTAGACAGAGTACATGTAAAAAATAGAAAGTGCCAAATGGCACCAATGGGAATGAAATGGTTAAATGTGGATATCTTCCCAAAATTAATAAGATTTCATGTACAGTACATGTAATTTGTATAGAAAAATAGGGTCACCACTTAATGTGGGTATCTCCCTGAGATTAAAATTATTGACAAATGGGGTCACCACTTACATGTACATGTAATGTGGGTATCACCCTGAAATTAAAATTATAGGAAAATGAGGTCACCACTTAACCCTTTTTCTACTAGGTCACCCTAAACCAGCCACTTTGTTATTTAACTCTGTCTAACACCAGAAGATTTTACTCATCAAATGAGAACCCCTAGGAGGGAAAGGGTTAATGTGGGTGTCTCCACAACATGAAATAAGTGCAGAATGATATCAAAATATTGAGTCACCAGATAGATTGGATATCTCCCTGAAATTAGAATTATGAAGAAATGGGGTCACCATATCTCCCTGAAATTAAGATTATGGGAAAATGGTGTCATTTAATGTGGGTACAGTATCTTCTGGAAATGAAATATATGAGAGACTCAACGTTTTGACACAAGGTTTTTATCCAGTTAGAATGGTTGATAGTTGGGCCTGTACAGTATTTATATTTGTGTGTGTGTCTAATTACCACAACACAATTTGTGTTGCTACAGTATATAAAGGGGATATTACACAGTGGTGAGAAGATATGGATTTTATGTTTGAGTGGCAAGGACAATATCTTACGAGTGAGCACAGCAAACAAGTGAGATATTGTTCTTGCCACAAGAACATAAAATCCATATCTTTGAGAAACCATGTAATGTTCTATTTATTATATGGACAATGAAATTATGCGTGGAACAGGAAGTGATGTTGATAAACTGGGTTTAATGCAAAAACTACAACCACTTGACCTAAAACTCTGAGAAAATACAAATGAAAAATACAACAGCTTTAATATTCGAATACGTCATTTTACGTGAAAAAATGAGAATTTACTTGATTCAAAACTTACAACAAAAGCCATAAATTTTGATTTGTCAATATGTCTCTTGCAAGTGTTACATGCGAGAAATACGCCACTCAGTTCCCAGATGTAGTGAAATATGGATTCTACGAGTGTTTTAGTTGATAGAAAAAAACTCTTCTCCATATAATAATTAAACTGTAATATCCACTTTAATTAGTATGTATCTAATCTACATTAAGTGGTGACTCCATTTTTTTATAATTTTAATTTTGAGGAGATATCCACAAGTTTTGTCAGTGCTAACCAGGGTTTATAATGACAGTTTTTTTATTTAATCCAAAGTAAAAATATATGCCACATGTGTCTTATCCTTGACATGGTTGCCTGCAAAAACTGTTTTGAAACAATTTTATATTGAACAAATTTTTAGATTTTTTATAAGGATTTATATATATTCTCTATAAGTATTAAGCTTAAATTGTATTATGGGCATGTAATAATTATGTAAATACACCACTCGCTTCCCGGGTGTAGTGAAATATCGATTCTACGAATGTTTTAGTCATACATGTCCATTTATTGTCCAACATAAGCATCGGATGACGGATCGTAACGATCGGTAAAAGGGCGTTGCAGATCACACGTACCGTATACCATCTGTATTCCGATAGTCACGGACCGACATCACGTGATACAGATGGTAGACACTTAGTAAATATATACGTTTCAGATGGTACGGATCGTACGGACCGTGACATCTGCATTCGGATGGTCACGGATCGATATCACATGATACAGATGGTAGAAATCGAGCATTACACGGCATAATGCCACAACTATATCACAATGTTGCCTCGTTCTTTATAAATCTCAGGCGCACGTCAAGTACGAAATATTCGTGACTCGAACATTACACAGCATAATGCCACTAGTATATCACAATGTTGCCTCGTTCTTTTTAAAACTCTGGCGTACGTCAAGTACGAAATATTCGTGACTAGAGCATTACACGGCATCGTGACCATCCGAATACAGATGACACGGTCCATACGATCCGTACCATCTGAACTATCTGCACTATCATACATATGTACAACATCTCAGAGTCACGTGTATTTACTAAGTCTAAACCACCTGTATCATGTGATGTCGGTCCGTGACCATCCGAATACAGATGCCACGGTCCGTACGATCCGTACCATCTGAACCATCTGCACTATCATACATACAACATCTGAGAGCAGCGTATAGTTTACTAAGTGTCTACCATCTGTATCACCTGATGTCGGTCCGTGACCATCGGAACACAGATGCTACGGTATATACGATCTGCAACGCCCTTTTACCGATCGTTACGGTCCAACATCCGATGCCTATGTTGGACATAGCTCGTTTTAGTTGCTAGTAAAATACTCTTCTCCGTATAATAAACTGTAATATCCATTTTAATTAGTATGTATCTAATCTACATTAAGTGGTGACTCCATTTTTTCATAATTTTAATTTTGAGGAGATATCCACAAGCTTTGTCAGTGGTACGTAACCAGAGTTTATAATGACAGTTTTTTTATTTAAACCAAAGTAAAAATATACGCCATGTCTTATCCTTGACATGGTTGCCAGCAGGGGCGGATCTAGGATTTTTTTTGACTTAGTCAAAGTTGTGGTCCACATATCTAGGGGGGTCCGGGGGCATGCCCCCCCGGAAAATTTTTGAAATTTGGGTGCCTGAAATGGCATTTCCTGCATTCTGACAACACTTTTAAAGAAAATCTAAAGTTTAAAATTGTGTCTTTAATAGCACATGTTATCACTTTTTTGAAGAAAATTTTTGTCCAAACTGAAAAAATGGTTGTGCATATAATTATTTTTATCGTTGTCTGAGTGACCTTTTTGTTAGTTAGTAACTGTATAACTTTCCCCCAAAATAATAATTATAAATGGGGTAACATTTTCATATCATGGGGCACTCTTGCAGGGCAAAATGCAAGTGTCTCAATGCACATTTTTAATAATCACTACCATCTTTTTCAAGAACTGTTGCCATTTTATTTCATCATAATTTGATAGGGATAAAAATATCTCGTTATACATGTACGTCATGCAATTGCTTCAACCTAAAACAGATTACAAACAAAACTATTAAACTAATGACCGTAAGTCAGACCGTTTCGCTCCATGTCAGAGCTCATCAGCATGCCTAGGAAACATTGAAAACACCTTGCTGATGTAGCCAGTGATTCCGACATGGACGGCTTGGCCAATGGACAGGTTAGCCCGAGTTAAGAAATGTTTTGTGCTTTCTTTGGACCAGTTCTTGAAATTTCTTTGTAGTTCATCACCAATCAAACCACCTTGCTTCACAGATTGAATATCGTGCGCAGTTAAATGCTGATTATTAAGTAAGCAAACCCTTGCTGAACAAAAGCATGAAGAAATCCCCTGAAAACCACCCCTCCAGTCTGAGGAATACTTGTTCAGTATATGTAGTTAGAAAGTATATAAAAACCTTATATGTTACATTTACTAATGTCTTGTCTTGTCGATGACTTCACAGTGACAGTATCCCTGGCATGGGAGGCTAGGGTGTACTATCACTTGCCCAAGGTGAACACCCAGACTAGTGGAGGGAAGGAGTCGCCTTACTTCTCCATTCTAGGCCGGCATAAGCAGAGCCTAACCACTGCCCAAATAATAAGAAACATGTATGTAATAAGGAAAGTGAAACAGATTTTTATCTGTTTAGTCATTAAGTGTAGTGTAACATGTATTAATCGAGATGAAAATGTTTTTCAAGTTTATTTATTTAATTATTTTAGATTAATTTTAGTTAATGATACCATAACAATCAGAAAGACTCCTCTGCTCTTCACAATGAAAGCAATGCAGTTTAATTTTTTAGTTATATTAGGAATATCACCCATTGGTACAACCCTTACATGTACCACAAAAATTGCCCTCCACAAGTCAAATGAACAAAAGACAGCAAAGATAACACACTCCCCTCCTCTTCACAATGACAAACAAGAATTTCAGACAGGGAATACAGTAACCTACTGTATGTATATAGTACCGTAGGTGCAGTATAATATTTCATAATATTATGTTACATTATTAAGAAAAATCTGAAATGTAATATAATACATGTATATATAATAATAAATATAAATCTGAAATATACAAAACAAAATGTATTTGGGAAACAAAAATGTGCACTGCAGATAATAATGGACTGTTAAAACTAGGGATAACTGGGATTGCAACTTAGAAAACTAATTCAATCCTCCTTTTATCCCTGGCAAAAACATCAATGACCTTTTGAATATCAGGGCATATTTCCTGATGTACAAACAACAATGCAAGTCCATTTAAACGGGCACCAGCCATTGTACTTCTGGTGTAATCCTTAAGTCTTCGCATAGCAGAAAATGACCTCTCACATTCGCATGAAGTGACTGGAATAGTCCCTAAAATCCTCAATAAAATTTTAATATTCTGAAAACTACGGAATTTAACTGCTTGTAATGTGGAAGATGTATTAACAGGAAGGGCAGTTTTCTTAGACACCCAGAACTCCTCCCAGAGATCAAGTTCACCATCCAAGGCAATGGGGTTATGAAGATCATCGATGTACAAGGAAGAAAATTTAGAAAATTTCTGTTTCCAACTTAGGTCCCCAGGCTTATGGTGGGACAGAGAAGAAACCATTTTTGAGGGAATAATGTACAAACCATAATACACATTCGTTGAAGATGAATTAAATCTGCTGGTTAATTCTGCCTGTAAATGGTCAGCCAAAGGAATAGTAATTGTTTTCTTAAAATAGTCAGACACAGACTCAGCAGGAACATTACTTCTGTTAATTTAACGGTTACATGTCCTGGGTTTCCTTTCATCAACATTAACTTTATCAGCTAATTGTAAGGCTTTGGCATACCACTTAGCATGATATGTGTCAATATAATTTCTAATGGAAGTTGATAGATTTTTCAAGGACTCGATTAAATGCAGCCCATCAGCAATGTCATTGTCCTTCGATTGAAGCAACTCAGTTACAGGGAGTGTTAAATCAAAAACACATCTCGTTATTACAAGACCAACAATAAAATCAAAAGATGTTACAAGTTTTAAATGAGATGTGGCTGAACGTGAGCTTTCTCTGTTACATTTACCCTCAGCATTAATGCTCATTTCCTCTAGAGTAAACACCATAGCCACAAAGAGCTCCTCAAATGTGTCTAGACTTTCAATTCGCTCTACCCATCTGGTTTTGCAAGCACTTTGAAGCTTAGATTTTCTAGCATCAGGGAAGTGCTGAGCTACATTGGCTTCCAATATCTGTTGACGAGACTGAGATATGTTAAAAAAGTTGGCTATGTCCTTAACTTGTTCCAAGACATTCCGGACAGATTGAACTGAACAAGAACCACAAATACTTAAATTTAATCTGTGACTATAACAATGAGTATATATGGCTTTCTTATTTCTTTGAGAAATCCTGGCGGAAAGTCCATTAATATGGCCAGAAACTGCACCTGCACCATCATATCCCTGACCACGGCAGTGCTGAATATCCAGAGTAAGTTCTTCACTTAAACATTTCAAAAGAACAGAAGCCAGGGCTTGCCCAGTCAAACCTTCATCACAATGAACAAACCGAAAGAATTCCTCCCTTATATTGAACTCCTCATCTAAAAAACGTAACACTAAGGACATTTGTTCCTTATTTGAGCAATCCGATGCCTCGTCAGCAATAATAGAATAAAATTTACTCTTCTTTACCTCAGCAACCAATTCATCAGTGATAACTTGCCCACAACACTTTATGAGCTCATTCTGAGTTGTTTTTGAGATGTATGAAGCATTCTTATCATGTTGAATAAGATGGGACTCTAGATCTACATCCCCACCACGTACACGATAATTTAGAAGCTCAATAAAATTGCCTACACTGCCTTGAGAATATTCACCAACCTCAGGATGATATTGTGAATCATCCCTATGACCTCTCAGAGGTAGCTGTAGACGACCACTGAGAATGACAGTGTCTACAATAGGAACAAGTTTTTTCCTATTTTCAGCAATCTTCTTTCTTAGATTGGTGTCTATCACAACATCTATGGGTAGTGTTTTCCCACTGAGATTGTCCAACAATGCTATTAGAATGGCAGTAGTTTCACGATGAAGACCAGAAGATGCATTTTCATGCCTCAGCAAAGCAGCCTTAGCATCTGGCCAATGGGTAATAGGTTCAGAAAAAAGTTTTCTGATTTTGCCTAATTTTGAGGGAAAACGATCACCAAACAAAACACATGAAAGACAAAAGCCACCATCTAAAGTAGGTGAATAACAAAGCCAAGGATGACTTTTGATCCAGTCAAGACGAAAACTTCTTCCATTAGTTTTGGGAAATTTAAAAGAAGTATCAGGTACAAAAACATTCTTAAGAAGATTGTCCATCTCAGCATTTGTCATATCCTTAACTTTCTCTCTGTAAAAAGCCACATCAAAATTGTTGCTACATTCACCATTTGCTGGTGAGGCTGACCTAGTGGCATCATTATGCTGAGCAGTAGAGACAACTGTATCTGATAAAGAAGAGACTGACTCAGGAGTAACCAAGCTAGCTGAAGAGCAAGGAACATCATTCGAGAGAATGGGTGGTACAGACTCAAGCACAATACCTGATGATAAGGGAGGTTCTGTCCCTGATGAAGTTTTATTAATTTCCTTTACTTTATTGGAATCAGATGGAAGGAATGTCAGCTTTGACTGAACAGTACATGTACATCTTTTTTTAGACTTAGGCTGCAAGGAAGAAATCAATTTTCTTTTATTTGCTAAAGCACTGGCACAAGCAGGGATTAATGGCACATAATGATTATGTTTAAATGTGACAGAGGAGGGAAGTAATCCTTCAAAACAAAACAATATATTAAGATCTTCTGTGCTGGGAGCTGGCTTCATGGGAGGACGAGGTTGAATTTGTTGGTTAAATAACAAACTCCATCTGATAACATCAGAATCACAATCAGGGTAGTATGATGATATGTTTCTGGAAGTAACCGTTGACAATGCCAGCAAACATAGGAACCCACACCACTGTTTATCACTACAGTTCAAAACAGCCTCTGCCCTGACTAACTCATCCAATGACAAGTTGGTATCTAAAGCCCCAAATGACACAGACATTGCAACCATACCTGAGAGTGACTTGAAAGGTCTGTCCTTATACTTTTCGAACACAGAACAAAAACAAGGATGCTTACAATAATAATCAGCATGTGAATATAGTTCCACTGACGTCATTAGTCTCAGGTCATTAACCACAGAGTTGTCTCCAACAAGAAGCATGGAAACAGAACTGTACATGCAGTTCCCAGTAGCATCAGATCTATAAACGATAACCAGCAGTAAATTCAGTAGAGAAAATTGAGAATCAAGCCATGTTGGCTTACTATTATCCTATTAAGACAGATATAACTTACAGTGAACAGTTATAAACTGAAAAAATAAAGGCACTCTCCCACACTATTTTATTTAACCTTTTAAAAATGTCAAAATATACATCTACTGTGCATTCTGCGATTTTAGTATTCATGAATCACAATTGAGACTAATTACCATAAAAATCACAATGAGATCATTGAGATGCATATCATGCATAGATTAAGCTTATTAAAGCCTTCTTACCTCAAAGCAAACAAAACACTTTCTCCTTTCTTCTTTGGATTCTTCCTGTGGCTTTGCTTTGCATAATCAGGAATAAAAATTTCAGCATTGATATCCCTGAAAACACTCGTTCCAATGCGGTTGATAAGATCAGCTCTAGCGCATAAAGCACTTGACGAAAGTCTTGCAGACATTTCATCGTAAAGCTGTCTCAAACTTGCTTCATCCTTGCTTATTAAAGCACTGTGAACTTGTTCTTGCATGGTAGCCATGTTCAAGCAGACAAGCAATCGAGCGGGAAGAAATTTGCATGATTTGCGTATGAAACTGCTAACCATAAACTAGTCAAAACAGGCTCAAATTAGTCAAAATGGCGTCGGAGTCTCTGCACCAATCATAACTCACAATGGTTACGCTCATAACCAATCAGAAACACTGTATTAACATTACCCCCTGGAGAAACTCGTCAAAATGGCCGAACTTAGTCAACTTTAGTCAAAATTCCTCGGGATCTAAGGACGTCCTGTGTCAAGCCTGCGCTCAGGTTGCCTGCTTTCCCCAGGTCCCTTGGCAGTATTTTCGAGCTCTGGATATTGCGAAACAGCGAAGAACGGATATTATTGATATTACTTCCCAGATATCACTTCCCGGATATTACTTCCTTTGAATTGTTTCACTTCGTCGCGCGACTAACTTGACGTAGTTTAAATCCGCCCCTGGTTGCCAGCAAAAACTGTTTTGAAATTTATATTGAACAAATTTTTAGATTTTTAATAAGGATTTATATTATATATTCTCTATAAGTATAGCTTAAATTGTATTATGGGCATGTAATAATTATATATATAATTTGATCATGTGTAATATACAGTAAAGAGCCTTTTTCAGGGAATGACATTTGTCCTTGTACACCACCAACGCGGGGGTTATCACGTCAAGTGAAAATGATGTATTTGTGTATTCTAGTTAAATTCTGGCCAATTGTAACTATACTAAGTTCTATTTCTTTCTTTGTTTTGTTTTTTTTCACTTCCTTAGTACTTTCCATCATTTGGATTAAATGATACTCAATCTGCTTTACTACTGTCATAGTTTTCCTATTGACTTATTTTGAGGACGTCGGTGAATTTACTTTTGAAAGACCAAAATATAAGGAAGAGTGCTTCAGTACATGTTATATTGCCAAATTCGAGAGCTTGATACTGACGTTTTTAAGCAAAAACCATCGTCGGAGTAAACGGTTGATCAGAGTGAACATGCATGGTTTATTCTTGCAAATTGTGTGTATTAATTGTACATTTACGATGGCCCGCAATGGTAAAACACAACTCCAAAATTTCGATGTTGACTGCTCATAAATAGATTATTTGCCTACAGTACAACCAAAAACTGTTGCTTTTACTTATTACATGTATATCCAACTACAGGAGGGGAAATACATAACATAACATTCTCTTTCAATGATAGAAGAGCAAGTGGGCCTTATTGTATTCCTACGTTTATACTAAAAATATTGAGTAATGGACAGTAATATTATATTCTTAATATTATATTCTTTGAGATATTATTTAATTTTTTCCCTATCAGGTATACATGTACCCTGGTCCATTAAAGACCATTATGTTCTACAACCCCCCACCCCACCCCCCCCCCCCCACCCCGAAATGCTCTGGTCGAAGACGTCACCAATCCAGTGATGGATTTACAGGGGGGTGCGAACCCCCCTGGCCTTGGCCAAGGGGGTGCAGGGGGGTGCCAATTACTCAATTAGTGCCTTGCTGCAGTGGGATGCGACGCGGCTTTTCATTGAAAATGTCAATCACATTTCTAATGTCTAGCTTCCTTGGATTTATTGGATTTCCCCCGTTATTTTCTATAATTTTAAATGTATTTGTATAATAAAACGTCCACTTCATCCCTAAATTTATTTGACACCTTCCAGGTTTGATAAAATGCGCTATTGAAAACACGATTTAAAACTTTTAAATCTTTCTTCAAAGTACCGTCGGAATGCAGGAAATGCCATTTCAGAGGTCCAAATTAAAAAAATTTTCCGGGGCATCCTAGGAATGGTTTGACTAAGGTGAAAAAAATTCTAGATCCGCCCCTGCAGCACTCCCCCCCCTACCAGATCAAGCTGGATCCATCACTGCACCAATCTTGCTTTCATCTTGGAGTAATCTAATAGCGTACCGTCCAGCTGCTATTAATAGCACAAAAAGCGGAGAAACAAAGCAAAATTGACTTTCAAATGATTGAAAATGAGCCATTATCCATTGTTCGAAGTGCAAGAATTGTGGGTAAAAGCGGACAAACATCAATCCTGACGTCATCACGACGGAACGCTAGTGAAGCCAGAGGCGTAGGAAGCTTGATAAACTTAGGGGGGCCGACTCCCACGAGGCGCCACCATGGTTGGCGCCGATAGGGAAAATTTTGAAAATTTGGAGTCTCTAGATCGTCGGAAATGGCATTTTCAGAGTCTTCTCTACCTATCGTTAGGCCCTTTCATTAATTCTTTCATTATGATTTGTGAGTCTATGCTATCCGTGAGTCAGGATGGATTATTATTATTAATTGGCCGATCAGCGCAATATTTCGCTGCAATTTTTTTTAAATTCAATTATTTTTTGGGGGGGCCGAAAGCTATTCCGGCCCCCCCCGGGCCCCCCGCTTCCTACGCCCCTGAGTGAAGCCCAACCAACAAAAACACTTGCCTAACAGATTTAGCCCCCTAACAGATTTATAGTAATCGAAATATATAGAGAATAATACATGAATGCGCGGGTCAACACGAGAAATAAATTTCATATTTCCAAGCATTCATGTATTGTTCTGTTTATTATATAAAAAACAGTCCTTTCCCCCCACAAAAATAGAGCAGTAAACTCTAATACGTTTCACGATAATCGACACATGTGAGATTATCATAAATAATCACATGTGAGATTATCGTTTTTATTAGTGGCGGAAACATCAATAAAACACCGCTCTATTTTATATAATAAAGTAAGGTTAGATATACTGCCGAACCAGAGAACGTAGGTGTCTAACGTTTCGAGCGAAGGCCCTTCCTCTGCAGAGAGAAGGGTCTTCGCTCGAAACGTTAGACTCCTACGTTCTCTGTTTCGGCAGTATACCCAACCTTACTATATGTACTATGTACTATATACTATATATATATATATATGTATATATGTATATATGTATATATATGTATATATGTATATATGTATATATATATATATATATATATATATATATATATAAAATAGGTTGCGTCTTACGCACGCTGTGATTGGTCAATTACCGTGTTTATATCAGGCTATGTACATGTAAACACGGTTGTGATGTCACGGCACATTTTTTAGCCTTATTTCATAAAAGAAATAGAAAATGGATGCCCTGTGTTTATATAACCTGATGCAAACACTCGAGTGAGTTGGGAGAATTCGAAAGTACTTATGTAAACCCTCGCCGACTTTCGAATTCTCCCAACTCACTCTCGTGTTTGCATCAGGCTATATAAACACGGGCGGCCATTTTCTATTTCTTAAACATATATATATATATATATATATATATATATATATATATATATATATATATATATATATATATATATTGGACAACATAATTTTTTTTAATTCTTTGGATTTAGAATAATAACCAGACACAGTGCTACAAAGCGGTGCCCTGTGGCGTTCAAAACATCGCGTTAAGAATGTCCCGTCAAAAATGTCGCTTGCTATTGATTCCAAACGAACGAACAAACGAACGAACGAACGAACGAACGAACGAACGAACGAACGAACGAACGAACGAACGAACGAAGTCACAAGCGGTTTGAAAGTTAGCTGCGCCCGCAAGCTAACTTTCAAGGCACCGCAATATTTTAACAGGGAGCCCATGTCACCAAAGTGTTTTTCAATATAGGTACCTATAATAACAATAATACGGGGTAACATAAATGAAATATGAAGTAAATACAAGATAACAAGATATGGTTATATATATATATATATATATATATATATATATATATATGTACTTCGGTGTTGTTGAGCACTCTGTGAAGTTGCCGTGGGTACCTATTAGCGATAATGCAACGCTCACTACCCTTGTGGAAGTTTGAGCACTCTGGGCCCATGCGCACTTCACGCTATCTGAATGTACTTCACCGATGCTGTCCCACATGCGGTTGTCACCGACGATCCCATGTGTATAAGTAATTGATGAAATTCATTCAGATTGTTCCAAGCTACACTGATGAGCTGTTGTACAGCGAAACACCGTGTCTGTAGATTGAACTATGTACGCCCCTTCACTTCGGTGTTGTTGAGCACTCTGTGAAGTTGCCGTGGGTACCTATTAGCGATAATGCAACGCTCACTACCCTTGTGGAAGTTTGAGCACTCTGGGCCCATGCGCACTTCACGCTATCTGAATGTACTTCACCGATGCTGTCCCACATGCGGTTGTCACCGACGATCCCATGTGTATAAGTAATTGATGAAATTCATTCAGATTGTTCCAAGCTACACTGATGAGCTGTTGTACAGCGAAACACCGTGTCTGTAGATTGAACTATGTACGCCCCTTCACTTCGGTGTTGTTGAGCACTCTGTGAAGTTGCCGTGGGTACCTATTAGCGATAATGCAACGCTCACTACCCTTGTGGAAGTTTGAGCACTCTGGGCCCATGCGCACTTCACGCTATCTGAATGTACTTCACCGATGCTGTCCCACATGCGGTTGTCACCGACGATCCCATGTGTATAAGTAATTGATGAAATTCATTCTGATTGTTCCAAGCTACACTGATGAGCTGTTGTACAGCGAAACACCGTGTCTGTAGATTGAACTATATATATATATATAATAGACGTTTGGTGGTCGTTCGTCAAGCTCAATTACTCAGAAAATATTTTAGCGTTTGCATGAGAATAAGATGTAGTTAAAGTGATATGATAAGTTGTACGTATACATGTGCATGTGGTACGTTTGCGAACTTGGTGTAATGTAACAAACTTTTGGTGGACGTTCGTCCAGCTCAATCAGCCCGGGGGCCGTCTTCTTCGTGATAAATTAATTTATGTTTTCCCCAGTTAGTCTTACCTTTAGGTAAGTGGAATTTGGTGTTGTTTCTAGTATGGTATCGGTGGAAATTGCTAGTTGGTATAGTAGATCAACTTTGAATCAAAAACGTTGTTCAGACATTTAATGTTACTGTAGACTTTCGGGTTACGTTTTAGGGAAAACATAGCGCTCCGTCCATTTATTGCATATACCAAAACCTAGCTACACATTCGAAAGCTGATATACTGGGCTACAAGACTGCATCAAAACACATTTGGTTATTTAGTTATGAACGCAAACAAAAAATAGCGCTTCTGTTTATAAAGGTTTTCATTCCAATTTGAAATATACTATATACTATAAGTGAACAACTAGGTAGATAAATATCATAGCAAAAAAAGGGTGTCCGGGTTTGTAAAAATTCCAAATACTTTTTGAGTTATAATTGTCAGTTGTTTGCTGTACAAGCTGTGTTAGTTGGTAATACTCAGAAAAACTCTCAGCTCTAAGCGGGACTCGAACCCAGCTCAGAGTTTTTCTAGAGCTCAGAGCTCTTCTGATTATTACCAACTAACATAGCTTGTACAGCAAACAACTAACAATTATTACCAACATCAAGCTGCAATTTCTGAAACTCACTTTTAGAGTTATCGAATTTTTACTATCACAGCTATTATAACACAGAAGGTTGAATGGGCTTGCATAAAAGGCCGTAAAAAGATAACTATTGAAAATTTTACAATTCCCAGACACACTTGTCACCAGAATGTTAAGTTACTCGAATATCAATTTTTAGACGATTCTGATAAATTTGTGTTCACTTATAGCCTTTTAAATTTCTTACTTTAGTTCAAAATATTTCTTTCAGGAAAAGCCGTGTGAAAGAAACCTCTTGTCACTTTTTTCCTTGCTTAGAAATTAAAAAACATTTCCGGAATCTGAAAGCCCTCATAAAGTGCTTCACTTTCAGCGAATAAAAAAATTAAAAACACCATGGTTTGGAGGTCCACAGTAACCCTAAAAATACAGTTACAGCGATGCTCGTGACGTCGATCGTTTATTCAAGAGTATACAGAATTATATTAATAATATTACAGAATACCCTAGAATGGTAATTTTTATGGAAAACGGTGTTTTGATATGTATAGGTAATAGCATGGTTTCGAGTGCAATTTGGAAAAAAACATGCACGAGTGAGTTTTTCAAATACTGTCAAAATAGCACGAGTCCGAAGGACGAGTTCTATTTGAAGTATTTGAAAAACTCACGAGTGCATGTTTTTCCAAATTGCACAAGAAACCATGCTATTACTTATTAATAATATACATGAAAAAATGTTCAAAACAACTGTACTAACATTTTAACGTACGCATGTTTCACGGCGTCCACCCCCCGCATATTTATTTGTTAAAAAACGCTTCGCTTCCTTTACTACTTGAAAAAGTTTACTCGAGGCATAAAGAAGCTTCTGGTCTTCTTGTAGGTACTTCACTTGGCAATATTAAAGCATATCTAGCTTCAAATTTGAACAAATTATCCCCCAAACCGCCGAATCTTGGCCGCCATCTTTGTTTGTTTTGTGTCGGGAAAAATCCGCTGTACAATCAATTTGATTGGTTCTTAGTGATTACAGATTTTTGCACTGTGATTACAGATTTTTGCACTGTGATTACAGATTTTTGCACTGTGATTACAGATTTTTGCACTGTAATTACAGATTTTTGCACTGTGATAACACAATTCTGCACTGTTGTTTGGGATTAACTGCACTGGAATCAGCCAATCACAGTCGAGATATTTTTTCATGTATATTATTAATAGAATAAAGGTTACCAATCAGCCTGAAAAATTTGAATTCAAAATACTATTATTAATTAACGGATGCATGACAGCTAGTTTGTATCAAATTACGAGGGGTCCGGGGGCATGCCCCCCTGGAGATTTTTGAAATTTAGAGTCTCCAAAATGCCATTTTCCTGCATCCTGAGGGGTGAATTTTAAGATCACTGAAGGTCATAAAATGTCATAAAAACTAGTTAAATACAACACATTTTTGACATTTTCCAATACAATTAATATGGAAAATTTTGTCAGGAACTATACAAAAAGATTTTTCGTCACGACATAATCTTATCAAAATAAAAACTATTTAACTAATATAAAGATTTATCTATTAGTATACCTGTTTATCTATATCTCTGGTAATAGCCTGAGTCCGAAATCTTCCTTTTATATCTTAATTGCTTCATTCTTTGCTCATTTATTTCGGTATTACTGGGGGGGTATAGTATACGTATGTCAAACAATGTGAACCAACACATCACCCCATATATATGCGGTTTACACTCTCTATATATAACACCTTTAGCCGAAAATACCCCATTTTTGGAAAAGATGGAAGGAATAAGTCAAATTGTCTGCAATTTCCGGATAAGTTTACCTTTACCAAGATAAAACTTTAGTTAAAATATCAAGAGAAACCATGAAGTCAAACAATGTGAACCAACACTTCGCTCCATATATGCGGCTTATACTCTCTCTATATATAACACCTTTAGCCGAAAATAGCCCATTTTTGGAAAAGATGGAAGAAATCTGTCAAATGGTCTGAAATTTTGAAATTAATTTACTTTTACTAAGTTAGAACTATGGTTAAAATGTAAAGAGAAACCATGAAGCCAAACAATGTGAACCAACACATCACCCCATATATGCGGTTTTTACTCTCTCTATATATAACACCTTTAGCCGAAAATACCCCATTTTTGGAAAAGATGGAAGGAATGAGTCAAATTGTCTGAAATTTTCAGATAAGTCTACCTTTACCAAGGTAAAACTTTTGTTAAAATATCAAGAAAAATTATAAAATCAAACAATGTGAACTGAGAGACATTATTCAAGGGAGACTATTTAGTCTCCCCTGGGTGGAAAGGGAGACTAATTAGGAGACTATTAGTCTCCCTTCAGATTTTCGACTTGCCGTTTACATGGTACAAATTTGGAACACAATTACCAAGTGCCAAGTTAAAAGTTTGGTTAAAGTGTCATAAAAAATTATAAACTGATAAAGTCAGACAATGTCAACCAACATATACGCACTCCGTGATATGCAGTTCATGCTCTATATATAACACCTCTAATTTAGCCGAAAATACCCCATTTTTGGAAAAGATGGAAGGAATCAGTCAAATTGTCTGAAATTTTCAGATTAGTCTACTTTTACCAAGACAAAACTTTAGTTAAAATATCAAGAGAAACCATGAAGTCAAACAATGTGAACCAACATATCGCTCCATATATGCGGCTTATACTCTCTCTATATATAACACCTTTAGCCGAAAATACCCCATTTTTGGAAAAGATGGAGGAAATCTGTCAAATGGTCTGAAATTTTGAAATTAATTTACTTTTACTAAGGTATAACTATGGTTAAAATGTAAAGAGAAACCATGAAGCCAAACAATGTGAACCAACACATCACCCCATATATGCGGTTTTTACTCTCTCTATATATAACACCTTTACCCGAAAATACCACATTTTTGGAAAAGATGGAAGGAATGAGTCAAATTGTCTGAAATTTTCAGATAAGTCTACCTTTACCAAGATAAAACTTTAGTTAAAATATGAAGAAAAATTATAAAATCAAACAATGTGAACTGAGAGACATTATTCAAGGGAGACTATTTAGTCTCCCCTGCTTTGGAAAGGGAGACTAATTAGTCTCCCTTCAGATTTTAGACTTGTCGTTTACATGGTACAAATTTCGAGCACAATTACCAAGTGCCAAGTTAAAAGTATGGTTAAAGTATTATAAAAAATTATGAACTGATAAAGTCAGACAATGTGAACCAACATATACGCACTCCGTGATATGCAGTTTATACTCTATATATAACACATTTAGCCGAAAATACCCCATTTTTGGAAAAGATGGAAGGAATCAGTCAAATTGTCTGAAATTTTCAGATTAGTCTACTTTTATCCAGACAAAACTTTAGTTAAAATATCAAGAGAAACCATGAAGTCAAACAATGTGAACCAACACATCGCTCCATATATGCGGCTTATACTCTCTCTATATATAAAACCTTTCGCCGAAAATACCCCATTTTTGGAAAAGATGGAAGAAATCTGTCAAATGGTCTGAAATTTTGAAATTAATTTACTTTTACTAAGTTAGAACTATGGTTAAAATATAAAGAGAAACCATGAAGTCAAACAATGTGAACCAACACATCACCCCATATATGCGGTTTTTACTCTCTCTATTTATAAAATAAGTTGGGTCTTACGTAGGCTGTGATTGGTCCGTTACTGTGTTTATATCAGGCTATGTAAACACGGTTGTGACGTCACAGCGCCGCCAATTTTTTTTCACAAATGTTTTCAAAAGTTAGTTTACTTGCATTTCAATTGACTCGTTTTGGAAAACTTTTTTACATTTTTAATGGACAATGACGAAGGAAATATTCCAAGTTTTATACTGGACGTGTCTGAGACACTCTCCGAAGAAACTACAAAAGAAACGAAACGTTTTGCGGCATTGAGCGGTAATGAACTTGACGGTATTTTAGACGGAGCACAATCAAAATCTACTAAATATGCAACGAAATACGCCGTTTCTGTTTATGAAGGTAAGTTTTTTTATTATTTCACAGGATAAGATAATAATTATATTATATTTATAAGGCACATGGTTATTTTTGAATTTGTCTTTGTGCTCAAAGTTGAACTTTTTGTCAAAAATTATTCTATTGCAATATTATGTTCCTTCAAAATACTGCTATATAAACATCTTTATATCTCATTTACACTTTAAATTAAACAGCAAAATTAATATTTTTCTGCTTAGAATGGGCAGCTACCAAACATTCTTTCAAAAACTTGCATGAACTTACCATTGAAGAACTTGAAGAAATGCTACGACATTTTTACGCTGAGGCAAGAAATAAAAATGGCGAGGAATACAGCAAAAGCACTTTGCTTTGTTTCAGAAACGGCATCGAAAGATACCTAAACCTCCCTCCTCACAACAAAGGGATTACAATATCAACAAATCCTGCATTTAAAAGATCTAACATGATGCTTGATGCCAAAATAAAGTAACTCAAACAACAAGGAAAACAAAGTGTTCAGCCCAAACCTGCCATCGAATCCCAAGACCTTCAAAAGCTAAAAGAAAGCGGCATACTTTCTCCCTCCACTCCACTCGGTCTCCTAAGAAATATTTGGTTTCATACCACTCTTTTCTGGTGTCGTAGGGGACGTGAAGGCCAAAGAAACCTGACGAGGTCCAGTTTTAAATTTTTGGAAGACGAAAACGGAAGACCGTTCGCGACAATGGCCCATGATGAAGCGACAAAAAACCACCCTGGCGGCATTATTGACGACAAAAGTTTTGAAAAAGAAGGCCGTATGTACCAAACCCACGATTCGTGCGATGGTTACAATTCTCTCCGACTTTATCTTTCAAAGCTCAATCCAAAATGCAGTGCATTTTTTCAGTTTCCGAAGAGGAGCTGGTCAAATCCAAATGAGCCCATCTGGTACGAAAACCGTTGCCTTGTAGTAAACAAGCTCGCTGGAATGATGAAATAAATAAGCTGTTTGGCAAAGCTATCAAAGATTTATACCAATCATTGTGTCAGAGCAACTGCAATCACTATCTGGTCAGAAGCAGGATTACCAAATCAACACATAATGGCCATTTCAGGGCATATAAATGAGCAGTCTTTGAAAAGCTACAATTCAAGGCCATCGTCGAACCAGCTCGAGCACTGCAGCAACGTCCTTTACCGAGCTCTGATCACATCAGATGAATGCCACACACTACAAAGTTTCCAGCACCAAGTTCCTCCTCAGAATATTGCAACGACAAGCAATACTGTGGCCCAAACCAGCACGTTTTCCAAGCAAGCCAAATGGGAGTTTGGAAACATGTTTTCAGGATGTTCCATCGGTCCAGTTAACATTTCTTTTCAAGACGGAAACCAGCCCTGATTTTATTCCGATTGTAACCCACATAGATAATTTCCTTTACATGCCCAATCACATGTAAATATCACATGATCTTGATAGTTACTTGCTTGTTAATTCCGTATTTTGTGTTTTTTGACACTTGACATGAACAGTTCACAGCCGAATCGCTGAAAACAGCGGCATTTACCGGCTTGCATGCATTTTTTCTTGGCCCAAATGGAAAGCTGTTATTGGCTGATAGCCTCTAAGGAGAATTTACTATTTGACACTGAAATTAAAGTTTGTTTATTAAACCTCGTTATTCACAATTTTTATCGCCTAGTTCTGTGTCAGTTTTATAAAAAAAATAGAAACTGTTTTGCCGTGTTTATATAGCCTGATGCAAACACTCGGAGAGGTTGGGAGAACTCTCAAGCAGCTGTGTAAGCCCTCGACCTGCGGTCTCGGGCTCACACAACAGCTTTCGAGTTCTCCCAACCTCTTCATCGTGTTTGCATCAGGCTATATAAACACGGCAAAACAGTTTCTATTTTTTAAATATAACACCTTTAGCCGAAAATACCACATTTTTGGAAAAGATGGAAGGAATGAGTCAAATTGTCTGAAATTTTCAGATAAGTCTACCTTTACTAAGATAAAACTTCAGTTAAAATATCAAGGAAAATGATAAAATCAAACAATGTGAACTGAGAGACATTATTCAAGGGAGACTATTTAGTCTCCCCTGCGTGAAAAGGGAGACTAATTAGTCTCCCTTCAGATTTTAGACTTGCCGTTTACATGGTACAAATTTGGAACACAATTACCAAGTGCCAAGTTAAAAGTATGGTTTAAGTATCATAAAAAATTGTAAACTGATAAAGTCAGACAATGTCAACCAACATATACGCACTCCGTGATATGCAGTTCATGCTCTATATATAACACCTTTAGCCGAAAATACCCCATTTTTTGAAAAGATGGAAGGAATCAGTCAAATTGTCTGAAATTTTCAGATTAGTCAACTTTTACCAAGACAAAACTTTAGTTAAAATATCAAGAGAAACCATGAAGTCAAACAATGTGAACCAACACATCGCTCCATATATGCGGCTTATACTCTCTCTATATATAACACCTTTAGCCGAAAATAGCCCATTTTTGGAAAAGATGGAAGAAATCTGTCAAATTGTCTGAAATTTTGAAATTAATTTACTTTTACTAAGTTAGAACTATGGTTAAAATGTAAAGAGAAACCATGAAGCCAAACAATGTGAACCAACACATCACCCCATATATGCGGTTTTTACTCTCTCTATATATAACACCTTTAGCCGAAAATACCACATTTTTGGAAAAGATGGAAGGAATGAGTCAAATTGTCTGAAGTTTTCAGATAAGTCTACCTTTACCAAGATAAAACTTTAGTTAAAATATCAAGAAAAATTATAAAATCAAACAATGTGAACTGAGAGACATTATTCAAGGGAGACTATTTAGTCTCCCCTGCGTGGAAAGGGAGACTAATTAGGAGACTAATTAGTCTCCCTTCAGATTTTAGACTTGCCGTTTACATGGTACAAATTTGGAACACAATTACCAAGTGCCAAGTTAAAAGTCTGGTTAAAGTATCATAAAAAATTATAAACTGATAAAGTCAGACAATGTCAACCAACATATACGCACTCCGTGATATGCAGTTTATACTCTATATATATATAACACCTTTAGCCGAAAATACCCCATTTTTGGAAAAGATGGAAGAAATCTGTCAAATGGTCTGAAATTTTGAAATTAATTTACTTTTACTAAGTTAGAACTATGGTTAAAATGTAAAGAGAAACCATGAAGCCAAACAATGTGAACCAACACATCACCCCATATATGCGGTTTTTACCCTCTCTATATATAACACCTTTAGCCGAAAATACCCCATTTTTGGAAAAGATGGAAGGAATGAGTCAAATTGTCTGAAATTTTCAGATAAGTCTACCTTTACCAAGGTAAAACTTTTGTTAAAATATCAAGAAAAATTATAAAATCAAACAATGTGAACTGAGAGACATTATTCAAGGGAGACTATTTAGTCTCCCCTGGGTGGAAAGGGAGACTAATTAGGAGACTATTAGTCTCCCTTCAGATTTTCGACTTGCCGTTTACATGGTACAAATTTGGAACACAATTACCAAGTGCCAAGTTAAAAGTCTGGTTAAAGTATCATAAAAAATTATAAACTGATAAAGTCAGACAATGTCAACCAACATATACGCACTCCGTGATATGCAGTTTATACTCTATATATATATATAACACCTTTAGCCGAAAATACCCCATTTTTGGAAAAGATGGAAGGAATCAGTCAAATTGTCTGAAATTTTCAGATTAGTCTACTTTTACCAAGATAAAACTTTAGTTAAAATATCAAGAGAAACCATGAAGTCAAACAATGTGAACCAACACATCGCTCCATATATGCGGCTTATACTCGCACTATATATAACACCTTTAGCCGAAAATACCCCATTTTTGGAAAAGATTAAAGAAATCTGTCAAATGGCCTGAAATTTTGAAATTAATTTACTTTTACTAAGTTGGAACTATGGTTAAAATATAAAGAGAAACCATGAAGTCAAACAATGTGAACCAACACATCACCCCATATATGCGGTTTTTACTCTCTCTATATATAACACCTTTAGCCGAAAATACCACATTTTTGGAAAAGATGGAAGGAATCAATCAAATTGTCTGTATTTTCAGATTAGTCTACTTTTACCAAGATAAAACTTTAGTTAAAATATCAAGAAAAATTATAAAATCAAACAATGTGAACTGAGAGACATTAATCAAGGGAGACTATATTTAGTCTTCCCTGCGTGGAAAGGGAGACTAATTAATCTCCCTTCAGATTTTAGACTTCATGTCGTTTACATGGTACAAATTTGAACACAATTACCAAGTGCCAAGTTAAAAGTATGGTTAAAGTATCATAAAAACTGATTATAAACTGATAAAGACAGACAATGTCAACCAACTTATGCGCACGTCCGTGATATGCAGTTTATACTCTATATATAACACGTTTATTAGCCGAAAATACCCCATTTTTTGAAATGATGGAAGAAATCTGTCAAATGGTCTGAAATTTTGAAATAAATTTACTTTTACCAAGTTAGAACTATGGTTAACATATCAAGAGAAACCATGAAGTCGAAGAATGTGAACCAACACATATATAAAACCTTTAGGCCTAAAAAACACTTTTAGGAAGTATTGAATAAATTAGTCAAATTTCCCGAAATTTTGGAAAGAGTCCACTTTTACCAAGTTACTGACTATGGGCAAAATATCGAGAGAAACCAAGAAGTCAAACAATGTGAACCAACACAACACCGTCGTATGCAGTTTAATTATACTCTCTATTTAACGTCATTACGTCGAAAATATTTCATTTTTGAAAAGAAGGAAGAAAAGTGTCAAATTTTCTGAAATTTTGATGTGCAAGTACTTTTACCAAGTTAGAACTTTAGTTAAAATATCAAGAAAAATTATGAAGTCAGACAATGTTGACCATGCACCACAGTTATATGTAGTTTATACTCGCTATACAAGACATTTAGGTCAATATGTACCTATTCGAAATCGAAGGCGTTTTCTTGTTGAAAATGATACAACAGTGTTGGCATGACCACATGATCATTATTATCGTCGCCATTATCATCATCATCATCATCATCATCATCATTATCGTCATCATCCCATCCTGAATGTAACCGTCATTGTCATCATCGTCATTATCATCTTACTTATGATAATATCATCCTGTTCTTCATTATCATTATCATTATCATATTATTATCATTATTATTATTATTATTATTATTATAATTATTATTATTATTATTATTATTGTTATTATTATTATTATTATTATTATTATTATTATTATGATTATGATTGTTGTTGTTGATAGATATATACATTTAATATATTTAGATAATGCGCTATAAAACTGATCTGTATGCACGTATATTGTATACACAAGATTATATTAGCAAGAAAGACTATATTATATAGACTATATAATATTATATTCTTTTAATGAAGGTTACTTAAAAATATATTTGCCACTGATCGTTCTCAGAAAATTGTATTTAAGTGCTTGGTTATTTAACTTTATACGGTTGTCGCTATATATAAATTATAAATGGTATATATTTTTAGAATTCTCAGTAAAGTATGACACCCAGACAGTCATCCTGAATAAATATTCGGTGCAGGTCTGAGACAGCATGACTGCTTCTTAAAAGACTTTTAATACGCGTCAAACCCGACCGTTTCAGACCTTCAGAGAATGTTGATTATCATTGCGCGCGTATTCCGTAGTGAAGTAAAGCGCTTGATTTATAAGCTTGCCTAATATATTATATTTTCAGAGTATGAGAGTTCACGCTCAGACTACATGTACTAGCTATCAAGCTATGCTCAGACTTTAACATTTATCCTCTCTTGCTATATTAAACATGCAGTAACTTAAAGAAATCGATTATTGAGTGGCAAGTTGTTTCAATTTGTATCACCCTTACTGAACTCATATACTTCAACTCATCAAGTCTTGATCAAGACATCAACTTTTATATAAATTCCAAAAGCAAAGCCAAAGATTTTGTGCTCTTTACCGATCTTATATTATAGCTGATGAGATTGAGAAGTGTCAATATAATCGAAAGGTCGTATTACACTTGCTATGAAGAACATATAAGGCGATATATGCCATATATGGCATGGGCCCTCTCGTGTATTTGGGTCCTTCTCATGTGTATCTTCTCAGGTACTGGCACTGCCAAGTATAATAGGGCGTTTCACTCCCCTTCTATTTATCTTCCTTCCGACCGTTATTTAATTTTCGTAACGCGCTCGGGTTTCCTTCGGCGCCGTAACCCGCGCCTGCGATACGCTAATGATATATACCGCATTCAAAATGGCTGAATATAAATGAAGGAACTCCGAACAAAGAAGAAGAAACACAGGTCAGTCTGGCGTGCTCCCTTGGGTCAAGCAACAATGCCCAAAACCTATGGTAGTCTACAAGTGAAATATGTTATTAAACAAGAAGCTCCATTGTTAAATGACCGCAGTTGTATACTTAAATTTCAATAGAGTATCGAAGATTAAAGTCACAGACAGGCAGACCTACCAGAGGAGAGCACAAGATGCCTTTAATAAGTACAATACCTATTCACTCTTTAGCCTCAAGTCATTCCACCATCCCTTGACATGGCGCACATTTTTATACACATTCACAATTATCTACTTACTGCATATACGCTGTGCTGAAAAATGTGTTTCTACTCAATATATAGCATCATAGCATTAAGACAATAAAAAAATAATCATAAAATAAAAATATAGAGACTGACGCGGAGTTCAGACTTCAGAGGCTGAGATGAGAGCTTGAAAAAATTACGCGGTAATTGGCGGGAACGGGCCGAACGGCGAAAATATGGTTGAAAACAGCAGTAAACATGTGTAACATATCAACAAATTCTTACCTTCGTATCTTTTGTAATCCCAGATGTCGTCGAACAAGCTTCTTACTATAACGACTTTAATTCTAATAATAATATTACTATACCAAGCCGTAGGCCCGTGACCGTATATCTCGAAGAACAGAACAATACACGTTTCCGAGCCAATCAGCCAAAATACAACTGGTCAGCAAGCAACGTCTCTAATTATACACCGGCTCTTTCCGGTTCCGGTTTCGCATCATTTACAGTAAAAACCCGCTAAGAAGAACCTACATTTTACCAAATCAGCCTGGGATAGGTTCTTATATTCCTATATATTCTTATATAAATAAATTCGTAATTTCAGCCTCAGGTTCTTAATAGTGGTAGGTTCTTGTACCCAGGGTCTTATCTCCGCTCCCCGAGAAAAGACCCTGGGTACTCCCTGGGATTTACTCACAAGGTATGATTCTACATAAAAAAGTACAACACTGAAAATTTGTGGCCCACTCATGGAATTAAAAGTATAATTTTTCGGTAGGTTCCTGGTGATTAATATAAATTAAATAAATTAAATTTTTAAGCTTCACTAATTTCTCGACAAATAAGTCAGATTTCTACTGAACTAATGCCATGTTAGTGTTTTGTACTCCATTGCAGTGTTTTAATTTATACACTTACCAGATTTAGAATTAAACCTGCAAGCTAGCTCTGAAAACACTGTAATGGTCAAGTACAAAACAACAACACTGGTATTATTTTATTGCACTAGTTGTGTTATTTATGGTTTATTTGTTAATGAAAATGCTCAGTGCTAACTACCATATACAGTATAAACATACTCATTGTACTACAAAATATGCATTGTCAGCAGTCATACCGTTTGCCAAAAAGTCAACATTTTAACACTAAGTTTCTATTAAATCATGCAATAATTTTGCAGATAAAATATTTTCGGGCAAAATGTTCTTGGTGAAATTTTTTATTATTTGCTAAAATTCTCTAAAGCCAAAAGCTATATAAATATATATATATATATATATATATATATATAATTCCTTATTCTACCCCACAACCCTGGACAAAATTCATATAAATGCAGTACTGTACATGCTTTTATTGTTCAAAGTTTTAATTCCAATAAAAAATATGGTCTCCCACCACCACAGTTGATGTTGAGAAAATAATTATAGAGGTGAAAAACCTCAGCATTTTTTTGTTTATTGAGGAATATTATAAGACAACATTGATGTTGGAGAAAAAAGGAAATATTTACGGTAAGGCGAAATTTGGCAAAAAGGGAAAAATAAATAATTACAACAGTAACTATGATTTGCAGCATTCATATAATTTTGTCCAGGAATGTACAATAGCAATATTAACATAGAATCTTACGGGGCATAGGACAAACAACAAGAATGTGTTCTCTGTCAATAATATCATATGCTGGTACAAATTTGCAAAATAATCTTTGCACTGGCATAAAGCTTGCATTACCTTCCAGTTCAAAAATATTCCTACACTACACTTCAACTTGTGCTCCAAGCTTGTGACATTGGGGGTGTTCTTTAAACCATCTTACAGCTGCCAAAATGAATGCTGACCATTGACCTCAACGTTTTGTTTGAGATAATAGTCAACAATTCCAGGCCTAAGATTTCCCCCAGAATTATCAATCTTCCCATCAAGAGCACACCATCGAGCCACAACAAAACAGGATCTCTCTCCTCTAGAATTGTATGAACCAAAATGCTCTCCTGCAAATTTGACAGATGAATACCGTTGAAAATTTCTGGTAATTGAAGCAACATTTACTTCATCCAAAATTGTCACATATGCTCCCTGGAGTAGTGGAAGGTCCTCCATATCCAAGCAGTCCTGTGAGTATGGATAGCATAATTCATACAAGCCATCATCATATATTTTCCATCTGTCATTGTCCCTCCTGAGTGGGCCAATTCCTAATAAACTTGTTTGAATTATTTCCTTTGATGAAAATTCTTGCAAAGAAACCAAAACAGTTCCTGAAGGTCTTGATATCAGTTTATCAATAACAGGCTGGAAATATTCATGAAATTCTGATGGACGTGTTAGATCTCTAACACATTGGTGAGAAGTGACCTTCCTCATCAACTGAATTTCAACTGACCGTTGATTGGTAACATTATCCCCTAGTAAACCATTGTATCGCTCAAAGCTAAAAAGCCAGAATGCATAAACAGGACCATAATCAAGGATACAGTCAAGAATATGAGTATGCAGATGCATATTTGGAGTTACTCTGTTTCTTCCATAGATATGTTGATAACCTTCACAAAACTTAAGAATATGTTCATGGCCCTACTGTGCCCTCATTTCAGTTATAACTGGTGCACAAAAAAAGGTGCATGACATGACAAAATTACGCCAAACGTCCAGGTCAGCCGGCGATAACACATTCCAAAGGCTAAAAACTGAAAAGAGTATGGTCCATGTTTTCCATTGGTCAGCAGTAAATCCCCCATAGTTGTTTTCAATCTTCTTTGGCATTCGTCCAATGGTAGATGGAGCTTTAACACTGTCCAATTTTAATTGAATTTGATGGAGTTCTTTTTTAGTTATAATGGGATTTTCACCAGCTAGCCAGATGTTTCTCATCACATGTTTAGAAGTTCCGAGAAATGGATTATGCATAGGATCTATTATATGATATCTGACGCAATCAAAGTATGGCAACATCATCAGTTCTGAAAATCTAGATCCATATCGCACTTCTGACGCTGCTTTATCTGTAGAAGTTGTTTGATTAAGAATAATCTGGACTTCCTCCCGATGGTCACTATTTATCCTAGGTGAACATGGCTGAAATCCAGAATAGTCCATGTTCCCCACAGTTCCAGGAAATGATTTGGTGCACTTGGAACAGCCTCGGCGAGATGAATGACTTGTAAAGCCACACACCTTTCGAGTGGCTGGAAGATCGCATGCCACACACAATAAGGCAGCACGAAAAGTTTCTGCTGTGGATAAATGGTGAGGTATAACACTGATGACATCTTTCCACAGCATGTTTAATTCTAAAATAAGAGGTTTCAGGTAGGTATTAATGTTAAACTTCGGTTCATTTGGACCAGGAATCAGCCCAACCAAAATGACATTTTCAGGCTTAAATCTTTCATTTCTTGGCAGATGCATAATAACCATATATAATGCACCCACACTGTACACTGAATGTTTGAAAGGCTGGAACCAGTCAACATTAAGCATAAATGCATAATTGTTTGGAGCTGCCAAATATGGTTTGCCCTCCACGTATTGCCAATCTCTCCAAACGCGTCCATAAAAAATATCAGCCAAAAAACCACTTGGCATATTTCGGTTCCTCCAAAGTTCACAGTTGAGTGCAAAACGAGGTCTTTTAATGAACTGTTCTAAAGTCTCGATAATGCTCTTGTAACAATAGACCTTGTAAGGGTATAACTGAACCTTGCCATCTTTTAAAACAACTTCCTTGAGCAGTGCTTCATTACAAGTTTCTCTTCTATGGACTTGTCGGTGATGAGGGAATGCCACATATGAGCAGTTCTTGGCTACCCTTCTTCCATTGATCAGTGAATGGCAGTCATCGAACTTGTACAAGGTTGAACACTTCTTACATACAACAAATTTATTAAATCTCTCTGTCTCAAGTCCAAGATACTTCTGAAATCCATGAATAGTTTTGGGAAAAAGAAGGGAGAACATGGCAAAAGGTGGAAAGATTGTTCCAAGAACATCAAATAATGCTATGAAATATGATAACATTAACTCCACAGCAGCATCAGATATCGAGCAATGTGATGCCCACAAGAATATAAATATAAGAGTCCACCTTGTAATGACCTTTACAGTATTCTTAACCAGGTTTCCCGGTGCAGCTTCCACATGAGGTATTCCTTTACCAAAGTCTGCATTAACGTCTGCTTCAGAGACATCCCAAACTTCAGGATTGATAGCTGGATGTTCTTTAAAGGCCCATTCGTCTTCATCATCAGAACAATTACTATCAGAATTATAGTTAGAGCCAGGAATTCCATGACTGGAATCTTTCACAGAATGTGATTCTAAATTAATATTAAATATATAGGTGAGATTAAGAATATAAATATATATATATATTTGGATTTGGGAAAAATTAACCACTGTTGTATATGTAGCAGCAATTCAGTATTGTACTGTACACACATCAAAAAAGTTAAGCCAACATATGAAAGTCAGTATTAATCCAATGGTAATACTTGGATATTTGAAAACATGTTTTGAGCTAGAGCCAAACAGAATAAAACAAGCCGATCGAGGACTTTTACTGCTGCCTGCGTGGAACTCAGCAGTTTATTAATAGATCATTCAATACATGTATTAATACAGCAGCTAACATATAAAACACTGATCAGTATCAGTATATATTAGTTTTCTGCTCTACGCTCCAGCTTTAATAAATAAGAATACATACTTCACTTTTGGAGGTCACAAAGAATAAGTCATGTTGTGAGAGGTCATCTTTGTAAAAAGGTCGAAGGTCATTTTATCCCCCAATTGCAACGCAAATACACATGACAGGTTTCTATTAAATTCCATTCGACTCCCCCTCAAAATATTTTTCTCACCCAGAATCTACATATTTTCTTGGCATTCAATTGTATAGATCATATTCACATTCAGCCCAAGATTAAAACAAGCACTGCTGGCATCAGAAGTAATTTAATAGTATGTGCCATGCATGTTCCGAAATTAGCGCGCTTTTCGCGGAATTACCCGCGTCTATCTAAATCGCACAACTGTTGCATGTCTTGCATTATTCGATTCATGATTTTCAGATATCTGAAGTCTGAAGATACCCGCACCCTAGATCGCGAAACCAGGATTTAGTTATACGATAAATTATGCTGGAGACTAACCTTGCTCTGTGTCGTCAAGAACTTTGTTGTAGTTGTTAAATGACGGCGGCAAAGCATGACTTCCCCGAGTTTCTCCTTCAAGCCCATCACTGATACTACAAACATGCACTTCTTCATCCGAAGAACCATCACATTCATTCCAAAGTCCTTGCTCCTGATCGAAGAATAATTTTTCGTGCTTACGAAACGTTCTTTGGGTTACAAACTCTTTACAAGGACCACAGTGTTTCCTCTTTTCACTCATTAGTCATTATAGTTGGCATTCACGCTGATAGAACACCAAAATTTCTATTTGCTTGCTCTCACAATATCCCTATACAGAGCTGTAAACAGTTAAGATTCCTAATTTCCTTTGTACATATTTATTGATCTTTATATGGTATGCAACGTTTTATATAAATCACCGGAAACACGGTATGTTAGGAAACATTGGCGTGAGATGGTCGTGCGATTCACGTGTATCCTTATATATTAGCCAATCAACATTGTCAGAGGACGAACGTGCGTCATAAACAACAGCATGGAGTGTGGACTTTACTCTCGAGTCTCGACAATATCTTGGCGCCAGTTTTGATTCCTTTTCGGTTCGTTGCACATTGTGAATGTCAAGGAGCTTAACTTGAAAGTGTTTCGTCGACCACAGTAAAGGTTATAATGGCAAGGCTACCTCCAAACAAACGTAATTTAGTACCTCCGCACTCCAGAGGCCGGTCGAAGTCGCAGTCGCTTTCGCGAAAAAGCTCATCAACGGTGACAAATGATCGCTCCTCGAATAGCGCTTCAGTTGTATCGCCTGTCGATGGTACTTCAACTCTTGAGTCTTCGAGTTCGCCCACAGTATCCAGTCATTCAACATCGCCCGTTTCTATGTTCCTTACACCTCCAATAACTGAAAATCGTCCATCTTCGAGTAGTGATACTTCACAGACTCTAGCATTGGAACTGGAATCTGCGCAAAGCCCTTCGCCAAGCGGAGTGCGATTAGAAAGAACGCCGCAACTTCCCCAAGCAGGCCATTATAGAAATTTGTTAAATCAAATGAGACGACACTGCGACATGTCTGAAGAATTAGAAAATACGACAACTACTGATGATCATGGGCGGCAGGACGAAATGGTGAAACAAATGAAAGAATTCATGGCTCAACAAGCTGCTTTTAACCAGGATTTGTTGAAATCAATTGAAAGAACGACAAAAGAACACGAAGGCGACAAGTCGCGCAAGCATAGACTGCCCAAGACTTTAACGGTAACATTAACTTTCTTAATATACATTTGCCGTAAAAATTTAAATAGAAATATATAATATTTAGTATTTTACATGCAAAAAGTTCCAGGGTGCGCACTGCCATAATTTTCTATAATCACTTGTATATTTATACTAATAAGACTGCGCGCAGGCTGGCTGGGACCGCTTAGGCGGGAGGACATAACGACCGTGGAATTTGTTCCGGGTATCGAAAACCGCATCATGACATAAAAATTGGTTCAATTTCATATTCAACTCTAATGATATGGTGATCACATTATATCTTGCTTATTATAAATGCATACACTACAGTACTTTAAAACTTGGGACTACATGTAGGTGAAATTTACAGATTCATTGGTAGCCTATAAAAGAAACTTTTTTCCAGCTTTGGGTTTGTCTTTCCGACTCCTCTAAGTTTTTTGTACTGTAGTAATTTTGATTGTGTTGTACAGTTATTAGCTTTTAAATATTGCGTGTATCAACTAACCGTTATTTTACTTTATATTTGTAGGCTTGTGTACGGGATGTTGTGAAAAATTTATGCAATGATGAAGGTCAATCACTTTCATGGGATTTATCAAAAAGGTATACATTGGCAAAATCTTTGTTGCAGTGTTTTAATCTGTATGTTGCTTTGCAGTTTGCTTCAAAACTTAGCCTCTTGCAATTTTATAATACAGCGGAACTGCTGTAAGTGAGGCCACTTTGACAACCAAATATTCTGGCAACATTATATATATATATATATATATATATATATATATATATATATGTATATACAGACGTCTATTTTTGAAACGTAGCCTGCTATGACAAATATTAATGAAACCTCTGTATAACATTACATGGTTGCTTAAAAATATAAATTTTATATTCTCGTAGCAAGAGCAATAGACCTTATTCATAAATGGCTGCCAAATTAATATTCTTTTATGTGCATATAAATCAGCCCTTATGACCTCGTTTTGAAGTAAAAATTATTTTGAATTTCGTACATGAAAACGAGTTCATAAGGGCTGATTTAATTATATGCACATAAAAGAATATTAATTTGGCGGCCATTTATGAATAAGGCCTATATCTCACTCGTTTGCTGCACTCACTCATGAGACATTGTCCTGGCCACTCGAATATAAAATCCATATCTTCTCACCACCATGTAATATATATATATATATATATATATAATAGATAGATAGATAGATGGATAGGTAGGTAAGTAGGTAGGTAGGTAGGTAGGTAGGTAGGTAGGTAGGTAGGTAGGTAGGTAGGTAGGTAAGTAGGTAGGTAGGTAGGTACATACATAGATATTGCATCAGTCTACAGTATATACTAAATATATGAACCTGCATGTGCATCCATTTTTCTATTTCTAAAATACTAAGAGTGTCCTGATTTTCTATTTAAGCTTTTCAGAGGCTGAAAACCAAAACATAAATCGTCTGATTATGGATGGAGTGAAGAGTGTTGATAGTGATACACCAAGTACTTTGATCAGAGGTAACAATTACATACAAAGATTGGCTGTTTATCTGAGTTTCATGTTCATACAATATTCAGACTTTACTCTTCATTTGCATTTGTGCTAAATTAAAAGTAGCAGAAAAAAAACCTTTTTAACCTTAAAATTTTGTGATTTTGTCACGTGAGTCACAACGGAATGGCTGATATATATATATATAAATATATATATATATATATATATATTTAGCATATACCTCGCAGGTGAATAGTGCTTTTCACGCAATCTGATTGGTTCCTCTAGCTCGGGATATCCTGCACTATTCACCTGCGGGCAAAACAAAATGGCGGACAGTTTTGCTTTATGTTTTCCGAAGCAGGGTCGGTGTCGGTGAATAATTGTTAAATATATATGTATATATACTATAAGTGGGCTTACCTCAAATGTTGATGGTCGCTACTGTCAGTTTCACGCTGGGCGATCTTCAGCCGCCTGAAGATCGCCCTGCGTGAAACTGACAGTTGCGACCATCAACATTTGAGGTAAGCTCACTTATAGTATATTCACTCTATCTTTACGGTATTGAGCACTTTTCGACATTTCACGAACAACACTTTGTTTGTTTATATTTATATATATATATATATAATATCCCCTAAAATTTTTACTATTATCTTTAAAGTAGCATGGGTATACAGGGCTGCAAATAAATATTTTTTCTTGACAGGACATGTGTCTGTTCCATTTCCAATTTTGGTCAGACATTACTAAAATTTGTTCGGACATAAAACCATTATCACTACATTTTGTTGGACATAAACAGAATACAGTTCTGAGTTCATGATATAAAGCCGGTTTCCGAGGTGGTCGTCTGACTCGTCTGTTTAGCGTGGCGCGCATGTGTTATACTTATACATTGTTTTAATTACCAGAGTAATTAGGTAAATACTATCAGTTTCTCTCAGAAGACCGATTCAGTTACGGAAAATTTAAAATTCAAACATGCTCAATCTAGTCGATAGAATTACGAAAGGAAATCGGTATTTTTCTCTCAAAAACAGAAGTTTCTCTTTCAACAGCATAAATCCGAATTTCTTGATCGGACAATATATTTTATTTGCACGGACACTACTTCGGTTTTGTTCTGATATTTGCCAAATTTGGTCGGACATTGTCCGATGTCCGACAGTAATTTGCAGCCCTGGGTATATACAATTCTCACATTGCTCAAATTACATGTAATACAGATACTGTATAAAAGACTGCTTATTATGGCACATACAGACATACAGTACCTCTATTTTGCGTGCTCATACAGTACACAAAAATATGTTTTTTTCGTTTTAGTTGCAATGCGTGGCTACTTTAAAACAAAGAAACGATCACAAAACATCAAGGAAAGACAGTTGAATGAAGAGCTGCTAAAGAAACAGAGAATTAGATGTAGACTCAACACTGTAAGTAAATATTTCATATATCTAGTAAATATTTCATCTACAGATCTATCTATCTATCTATCTATCTATCTATCTATCTATCTATCTATCTATCTATCGATCTATCGATCTATCGATCTATCGATCTATCGATCTATCGATCTATCGATCTATCGATCTATCCGTCTGTCCGCCTGTCCGTCTGTCCGTCTGTCCGTCTGTCCGTCTGTCCGTCTGTCCGTCTGCCCGTCTGCCCGTCTGCCCGTCTGCCCGTCTGCCCGTCTGCCCGTCTGCCCGTCTGCCCGTCTGCCCGTCTGCCCGTCTGCCCGTCTGCCCGTCTGCCCGTCTGCCCGTCTGCCCGTCCGCCCGTCCGCCCGTCCGTCCGTCCGCCCGTCCGTCCGTCCGTCTATCCATCTATCCATCTATCTATCTGTTTCTCTGTCTGTCTGTCTGTCTGGCTGTCCATCCATCTGTCCGTCCATCCATCTCTATGGGGTTGTACAGTGTATCTCCAAGAATTAGATTATAATATGTAAAGTGTGTCAATTTTTGTTTGTTTTATAACAAATTGTGAAATGTGCTTAATGGCATAATACACCTAAATTTGTTTGCATACCTGATTACAAGAGCTGACAACTCTAATCTCGTGAACAAAAGGGACAATTTGATCATATTCAATGCCGTAATGCAATTTTCCAAACTGTCCCTGCATCAAGGCTACCATGGTTCTAATAGCATTATTTCTTCATTTTTTTTATTTATCATATTTCTCCATGTTGATACTATCTTCTCATCGTATTCTTCAGAAACGTAGACAGAGAAAATCCGCCCTGGACCAATCCACTTCCATTACAAGTGAAGACAAAGACAAATATAATGAAATCATGTCGATTCACTACATGTCATCTGAACATTCTGTGTCAGAGTCTGAAAGTGATGGAGGTGACGAGTCGAACAGTTCTCTGTCCGATGTAGACAACCAGCAAAAAGCAAGAAAGTTTGCTGTCATGAAAATTCAATGGCGAAGTGACGAGGCAAATAAAGTGATCGCTATGCTGGACAAGAAAGTGGAAAGAAAAAGAGGGGGAAAAGGAAAGAGAATGCTTTTCCAAAGATGCAAGGGACTTTTGTCAACTCGCCCAATCCCTTTGGATGCACCAATTTGGGCAGTAAATGGACAATGAGAATTTTAATTTAGTTACAGTTAATACTACATAATATTAACATATTATAATTAGTTCAGTTATTTGGTGCCTGAACTGTTATTTTCTTGAACTGGCTCACCTGTCGCTTTCAAATATATACTATAAAAATATAATATGTTCTTTAATTTTCACATTGCAAGGCTCAAAATAACGTTCAGAACTACGCCGGTAAAATGACCGCTCATCACAATTTTTGTTATAGTCATTTGCAACTCACTTTTCACCCAAATCTTCGGAAGATCCTTCCGAAGTTCGTTGGGAAGTTCGTCGTTCGTTTTTAACTACGCAAGTGATTGGTTGCGTGGTTCCTAGCGCTAATCAAACGCGTAGTTCAAAACGAACTTTGAAATTCCCAACGAGCTTCCGAACGAACGAACGTAGATTTTGGTGAAAAGTGAGTTGCAAACATGACTGTAACTTACGACTTGCCAAGATTTTGGCTGGTCATCTGACGATTTTCGGACAATCACCGACTGGTGACTCGCCTTTATTTTGATCCCTGCACATGTACGGTAGTAATTAACTGTATGTTGCCTGTTCTCATTGGTGCGAGGAAAATGCAATACGATAAATACTGCTACCCAAATTGTAAATATATATATATATATAGCGCACTTCACGCTATCTGAATGTATTTCACCGATGCTGTCCCACATGCGGCTGTCACCGACGATGGCATGTGTATAAGTAATTGATGAAATGTATTCATTCGGATTGTTCCAAGCTACACTGATGAGCTGTTGTACAGCGAAACACCGTGTCTGTAGATTGAACTATGTACGCTCCTTCACTTCGGTGTTGTTGAGCACTCTGTGAAGTTGCCGTGGGTACCTATTAGCGATAATGCAACGCTCACTACCCTTGTGGAAGTTTGAGCACTCTGGACCCATGCGCACTTCACGCTATCTGAATGTATTTCACCGATGCTGTCCCACATGCGGCTGTCACCGACGATCGCATGTGTATAAGTAATTGATGAAATTCATTCAGATTGTTCCAAGCTACACTGATGAGCTGTTGTACAGCGAAACACCGTGTCTGTAGATTGAACTATATATATATATATATATATATATATATATATATATATATATATATATATATATATATATATATTATAATTGAAAGTCTAAATATACTTTTAAAAACTGGGCTTCAAATTGCTTTGATACATACACGATTTATCTGCATGCTCTTGAATTCATATTTAAATTCCATATTGCGCATATCTCATTTGTATTTGAATATTTGCTTCGCAGCAAATCATGGCTAAATACCAAATGTGATTTTATATAGTGAACGTGAGTGAATATGTATATTTACTAAACATTTAACCTCGTTTACCCTATGCATTTACGCTTTACGTTTAAGTTAGTGTGAAAACCGTATTTACCGCGTTTGTTTACATAGCAAATCTAATGCAAACAATACGATTTTATTGCAAACGCGTGTAATTATTATTTTTACTACCTATTTACTTCGTTTTTGCTCATCAGCAAATTAGTGCCAAATTTGACTATTTATTACAAGTTTACGCTCTATGTATAGTAGGTGTAAACATGGTATTCACCCACGGTTTACTAATATAGTAAATCTTATGCAAAAATAAAATTTAATTATATAGCAAATGTGGGTAAATGTGTTTTTTACTACATATTTACTTGCCTTTCGCAACTTTGACAAATAAAGATAAACATGATATTTGATAAGAATTTGCACTTTGTTAAATGAACGCAAATATGGTTTTTGCAATATCATTTGCTTCAAAGTAAACTTATATCAAATGTGTGCATTTGATTTGGATTTACGTTTAGCGTTAAATTTGGTGCAAATGCGGTATTCACCTCGTTTACTTGCAAAGTAAATCTGATGTAAACATCGAATTTCATTTTGCGCAAATTCGTACAAAGCCAAGCAAATACGGTATTTACGGTAGATTTACACTGTATTTGCTACTATTGTAAATCAAATTTTTCGTCCAGTGTTACAGTACTTTTTCTCATTGTGATATCAGCTAGATAATAGATAATGCATTCACCATTTTCTTCTACTATAATAAAGGTACATGTACAGCATTTTAATTCTACAGTTCAAGTAAACATTTCATCAATTGCACGACCCTTCTGGGGATTTTATATGATTATGCTGACCCGATGGTGGGGTATTTGCAAAACCCTAAAGCAAAGATGTCAAATGCCAATCAAATGCCCAGGGGTGGAGATGGGCATGCTTGGCATTGATGAAGACATCACACTGCCAAAGTTTGCTAATGAAATGAGATGAAATGGAGAATAATCTATGTAAAAAATACCACACTGATTTGTACAATGTTTATTCCAAGTTGTTGCCATTGACTTATTGATGTGTTAATACCATAGTGTATCCGAGCTACACTTGGTATTTGAGGTGGACTACTGTACCATGTTTCAGAAATAAGACCCTTGGCCTGGGATGGTGTCTGAAGAATACCCTGATTGGACAATTTAACCGAGGTATATTACTGTACTTTCTTCTACTTTAAAACAGGTGAGGCTTTGTGACACATGCTGGTATTGATGGATACAGCAGGAAAATAATGTTTATAAAGTGCAGCACCAACAACAAGGCAAATACAGTACTTGCTGCATTTTTGGAAGCTGTGGAAAACTTTGGACTACCCTCTCGAATACGTGGAGATCATGGAGGTGAAAACGTAGATGTTGCCAGGTACATGCTGTACCATCCTTTGAGAGGACCAGACAGGGGAAGTTTCATATCGGGAAAAAGTGTCCACAACCAACGGATAGAGAGGTTATGGCGTGATGTCTATGTTGGATGTGTTCACATCTACTATGATGCTTTCAGGTACTTGGAGGATCAGGGTCTTCTTCAAATAGATAATGGGATTCATCTTTTTTGCCTACAATATGTGTACACTCCACGAATCAATCAACACCTAACAGCTTTTCGTGATGGTTGGGATTGTCACCCATTATCAACGGAAAGGAATCGATCCCCAAACCAGCTTTGGATTGAAGGTCTAGTTACTAGTGAGAATCCACTTTTTGGCCAAGATGTGATTTTAACTACACAGGTTAGCACATACATGTACACCTTGAATACTTTAGACACATCTTAAAAATTGCTTCTTTTCTGGATACTTATAACTTACTGTACTGTGCATACATGTACACCTTTCCCATTGTCAGATTAAACAAATAAACAGAATTCCAACTTTATAAATATGTTAATATACACTGTACCTGTAACATTGTCTATGTGAATACTTAATTTTGTTTCTCAGTACAGCTAGTATAAGTAAAACAAATGTGAAAATCCTCTAGGCTCTTGTACTGCAACCATTTGTTAACTGATGTGGTTGTTCGCCCATTAAGGGTAGATGAGGCCTGCTGTGCCGAGTTAAATTTTGTGCACCCTTGCCCCTCAATGAATGTACAGTAGTTACTGTGTACAAGTTATGGTTGGTACCTTCATGAATACATGTAATACTAATTGTCATATTCGTCAGCAAGGAGTGTGGGCTATGTACTGTACAACTAATAATGGTTTGCTGAATTGTGTCTGTTTAGGGTGAGATAGACTCATATGGGATCGATCCCTTTCACACGTAGCAGTGACAATCGTGTAGATATTCCAGAAATACCTTGTCCCTTGTGGGATGAAGACAGGGTTAAGATGTGCCACATAATCAACCCACTTTCCCCCAGTAACTGTTTTGGTATGGACATCTACATCCAAAGTGTTTCCTATGTTTCTAATAAGGTAGCACTGTACACTTTGTAGTTCATGTTATTCAGTAATGAGGCTATAATTTCAACAAGATACAGTTAGAAATCTACTGTAATAAAAAAATATTTACAACAGTTTTACATGATTCACAACCACCAGATATACATGCATGTATATTAATTACAATTCCAAGTTATCTTTGTTTTTCATTTGTCGTTGAGCACCTTTGTTGTACTGTAGTTTGAATAATAGTAATGTGAATTGTCCATGTAGAATTTTTATCTACTTTCAAAACAAATACCAATAAGGTATAACACACTAAGGTATATCCTACTTTGTCTTTCTGATGACCACATGTCAAAAACAACGTTTATAAAAACGTTTTGAAATCTAGTGGTCGCTATTAAAAACTGCTATACATGTATTTAAAGTGTGCCAGAAATGAAATATTTTGGCTGCAACACAGCATAAGATGGCATGCCCAAATAAATCAACACAACTGACTTGTCATTTACACCATGCATACAGTATACAGTTTTCCACATAGGCTAGTAACAAGTGTTGCAAATAGACAGAAATCAACAAAATCACTACTGCAGAATGAAAAGATATTCTTAAGGAATGTTAGAATCCTGATGACAAATATACTCTCAAGTTCTCCTGGGCATTCTAATAATATGCTAATATTTAGATTATTTATTCTAACGCTTAAAATGAAATATTAATGGTGTCTTGTTTTCCTTATTTCAATGATAATGAAACGGAGTCACCACTGACTACATGTAAATGTTTGATTGTCGAAAAAAAAAAGCCTTATGGTATTGCCTTGTTAACATACATGTATTACAACTAGTCAAACAAATAATGAACATGAAATATTTACACTTCGTTTGGTTTCTAAAGTTATGATTGAGTTGGCCCCATGTAGCAATTAAAATATCATATTCACACCATATTCGCAGTGCTTTATTGCTCGCTGTGAGTTCTCTTAGATACGAGTACTTGTTGCGAGTCTGTTTTTGTGATGACTGGAAGAGGATTTACTCAGTTATCACACAGTCGATAAGGTTCCTTTTAATCGTTGTGTTTCCTGAAATTTTCAAAAGTTGATTCAGTTCGTTATTGTACGAGCAGCCGTTTACTAGATTAGCATGCATTCCATTTATTTGGAACAAATATTATGCAATTACAAGAAATTACGTTGGCCCACTTCAAACATCTTGGTGCTCTTGAGAAATAACAATAGTTCTTGTGAATAGCATGTGGTGATCTTGTTCACAAAATATTTGTTGACTTTGTCCAAAATTATTAAGCAGCCAATCACGATGCGACGCACATGAATCCTAGCCACCATGTACACGTACTATAGAAAGGTCTATTACAGTATGCTTTTCACGGGAACGCGACATATAGTTTAAGCATAGTATTACACTACATGTATGGGTCACAATATCAATGCAACAATAATGGTTGACTTTCTAACTTTTAACAGTGAAATGTCATGCTCTTCCATACCCTTTGCCTTGAATTTTGATAACTGAATCGAAAACTTTTCTAAACTCTTCATATGAACTGTGGGAAGTTGGGAGTACAACATCTTTAGTGCATGTATTTGGATCCGGCAATTTGATTTTAGCACTTGAGGAAAACTTCACAGTGATTATTTTTGGCATGTGGGGAGACCCTGTGAGAAACAGAAGTACATCGTTGATGGATAGCTCTGTACCTAAGAAAAGAAACAGAAACCAAAAATAATATACACTTAATTTCTGGTCACGAGGAAAACATCAGTTTTGTTTTCCCAAGAGTCTAAATGTTTCCCGAGACGTAGTCGAAGGAAACATCGAGACTCGAGGGAAAACAAAATTAAATGTTTCCCTCGTGACCATAAATTAAGTGCTTTGTTATATAGCCGGATTTTCGTTGGATTTTTGCTTGGTTTACACCGTTTAGCTGGACTTTCACTAAGCAGTTGTTTCCCGAGTGGGTAAGAATTGTTCCAATATTGCCCACGCGGGAAACATTTGATTTGTCTACTCCCACGTGACCATAAATGAACCAATAGCAGTCTGAGTTACAACTATACATACATTGAGAACGCATGTAAAGGAGTTAGCTGAGGAGTCTTATTATATCGATCAAACCACTTATAAACTGGGACTGGGTATACTAAAGTACATAAATCAAAGAATCCGACGTCATGAACAGAATACACGTAACTTTTGCCTCTGTATGTTTCCAACACTAAGAGGTATTCTTGAAAAGTGTCTTGTTACATAAAAGTCTTTTCAGACTAGTACTCTTAGTGAATTAACAGGAAGAAAGAAAATACAAACTCTCAAAATAATACAGTACATTGTATGGTATTCAAATAACATACAGTATAGTACCTGAAATAACATACAGTATAGTACCTGATTCCCTCTGACAAGTCTCTTGAAGATGCTGAAGAAAGAACTGGAAGGACTGCTCTTCACTAGAACCTGCATGGACAATGTATCCTTCTTTACTCTGCACTTGAGCACATCAAAGTTCACAGTTGCTTCGTCCACGGTCTTGAATATTTCTGTTGTCACCTAGGGATGACTTTCCATAAGTCGAACGAGTCCAAGGACATTCAGAGCTTCTCTCAGCTGTTTCAGTTCAGCTAATCTCTTATGCACAACTTGATAAATCATGCACTCATAAGCAACTTCAGTGGCATTGTTAATTGTCAATATAGCAGATGATAGTCCACACTGGCTCATAAAATTGATAAGGCATCATCTGCTTGTAGTTGCTCCCCGTTCCCATTTATCAGCACTTCCAACAACTGCTTAATGTCTAGGTCTGGAACGTCGTCTAGAGTGACGGAGGCATATGCTGTTTCTATTCAACCAGTCTCCAGAAAGACCACGACTGGCTTAGCCAATCCAACAATAAACTCACCATGTGAAATGGCATGGGCCATTGCCTGTCCAGCCATGGTGTAAAAACCTTGTAAGACCAACTGCTGGGAGTGGACAGGTACTTTGTAACCATCATCACCCTCAAATAAATGAGGGTCAGTACAACTCAACAACGTTTCCAGAACAATGGAAAAAAACTCTCTTTGGGGCCCCCTACATCAGCTGCATCCTCCTCAAACTCTTGATCACCGCTATCGGATACAAAGTAAATAACAGGAGATCTGTTCAACATTGAGGCTGCATTCTTGTAAATTCTAGCAATTTCTTTAATGTTCTTCTTCGAATGGTTAAATGTTATTGGGTATGCTGCCTGATCAAATTTCACTACCTTGCGTCTGAAATGCTGCAAAATTCTTTCACCAGTAAGTCCTTAAAGTGTAACAAAAAAGGCTATGAAGAGGCCAGCAACATAAATTTAATATCAGATGCCCAAATTTGACTGAGTTTTTATTGCGATTACATGGGCGATTTCAACCCGGGTTGAAACCAAAATTCTAATCAATAACGTAGGAATTCGAAGAATTTTTGTTTTGCGGCTATGTAATGAACGATCGACACCGTTCACACACAAGCTTAGTTCAGTCCGGGCTGAAAATCTCCATGTAATCTCCCCGTTAGTCGAGCGTCTTTTGATGAGGACATCATGTGCTCTGTCGGGAACTCTACGGAAAGTCATTGGTTATGACGTAGTGAACACCGGGGGTTGAGTAACAGCTGGGGTAAGGGGGTCCCGGAAGACTAGGGTTAGGCGTTAATGACGTGACGCGGCATGAATACTAAATTTAGGGTTAGATGGTCTGAGCATGATGACGTATACATAAATAATAAGTTGAATAATTAATGAGACGGGTCGGCGGCATCACTTTGGTCTCCAGAGTGGAGGATATTACTGCTCACGTACTATAATCTACATGTAGTTGGCTCATTTTGATTTTGCAAAGATGACATATACTGGTAGCTTGATTTGTACCCAATATTTCCGCACTTTACGCTTATCGTATTCTAGCAGATTCTTATTTATAGTTTACACCTGCTTACTATACTTGAAGAAATACAGTACAGGTAGGTCCCTTAGCGAGTGTGGTACACACTGTATAAATAAATTTTATAAGCAACTAACAAAAATAAATAGTGATTAGATCTTAAACATACCAGTCAAGTATTTAAAGTTATCAGTCTTCTCTTTGGCCTTCTCTTTGGGATTATCTCCTGTAAATTTCAATGAAATAAACTTAAAGTGAGGTGATACGGGCAACATTTTTCTTCAACTTTCAACGCAACTTTGTTGCGTTACAAGTTGAAAAGCGTTGTTGCACGCATTACCACCCACCTTAAACATTGTCAGTTGTCACGCAACAAAATTTTGTTGCGATTTGAAACAATGTGTTGAAAAAAAGCCGCCAGTTCTACTTGCTGCAACAATGCTGTACAGCTGTTTCAACTTGCAACAACGAAACATTACATGATAATTACATGATACTGTAAGTTTAATGCTCGTTATTTGTCAATATCAACAGAGATTTGTTGCTACTGGCAATAATAACTTTAGAACTTTATGTGCCAGTTGTCATGCAATAGCATATGCATATCATGCTATATCTTATTGTTAGTGTTGCACTGTAAAAATAAAATGTCAAAACTACCAATTTTGTTTTTGATTACCAATTAAAAATGGTTCTTTTAACCTATTTTAAATTGGTTAAATTAATTGGTAAAATCAAACAATTCTTAATGTGTTGGAATAACCAATTACAAATTGGTAAAATAATTTATAACCAATTAATAAATGGTTGAAAGCCAAAACTGAGAACAGAGAAAGAACGTCTAAAGAAACACTGAAAAAACCCCAACAAACTTGTAAACTTGTCAGCCACAAAGAAAAATAAACGGAATCAGTTATTATTCGGGACGGTTTATTAAAATATAACAGAAACTTGTGGAGAAGCTAAGCACAAAGGAATTATTTTCTAAAAGAAAGCGCACGGTACATTATCAAATTATTGAATATATAAAGTTGCCTGACGTTTGGAGCGATCGCTATGCCAAACATAGCCTGCGTGCAGTCTGTACGCAGGCTAAGCCAAACAGGAAATTGGAAAAAATAACATTCAAGCTTCCTATTTATACTATATATGGCATTCGATCATATGATCAGAGCGTGGTTGCTTGAATTTTGTGCGTGATCGGTTGATTAAACTACAAAAGCAGTTTATTTGTCGGGCATACATAGCACTGGGCACAGCATGTAAAAGAGTCAAATCATTGGTAAGTTTTATACTGTAGTATATATACAATCGAAATAGGTTAGATATATGTAGTATACACTCGTTAATTTGACCAGTAGAGCACTAGAAATTAATGACATTGCTTGACTTCGATAAAAATTAAGCAGTGCACAGTATAATTTATAGATTTTTATATATTGACATTTTAAATTTCTGAATATTTCTCCCGACTCACTTTTTTATTTCCTTCAGGTAAAGTATTTTCTATTTTTTTATGTAATACCAAAAAATATTACTGAAATTAATTTACATGAGCAAACATGAAACATTTGAATTCATTTGCATGAAAATTGAAAAGCCAAATTACACTAGGGGCTCCATGTTTATATGAGCCAGGCTGGCTCGTTTTGTTAGTAAGAATGTTACACTGTGCATGTAGCGCTTTTGCATAATTTGCATAAAATAAATTTTGCAATGAAAAATTAGCTTTGGTTTGTCTGTAAAAAGCATTGATTGAAATCTTGTCTTGTGGGGTTATAGCATGAGTAGTAAGACATATAACCTAATGCTTTTGAACACTTAATGTAGTGATCGTTTTCATAATTTAATTGACTTATATATATACTGTATATATATATATATATATATATATATGCAACGCTTACTACCCTTGTGGAAGTTTGAGCACTCTGGGCCCATGCGCACTTCACGCTATCTGAATGTACTTCACCGATGCTGTCCCACATGCGGTTGTCACCGACAATCGCATGTGTATAAGTAATTGATGAAATTCATTCAGATTGTTCCAAGTTACACTGATGAGCTGTTGTACAGCGAAACACCGTGTCTGTAGATTGTACTATTAACGCTACTTCACTTCGGTGTTGTTGAGCAGTCTGTGAAGTTGCCGTGGGTACCTATTAGCGATAATGCAACGCTCACTACCCTTGTGGAAGTTTGAGCACTCTGGGCCCATGCGCACTTCACGCTATCTGAATGTACTTCACCGATGCTGTCCCACATGCGGTTGTCACCGACCATCAGTGTAGCTTGGAACAATCTGAATGAATTTCATCAATTACTTATACACATGCGATTGTCGGTGACAACCGCATGTGGGACAGCATCGGTGAAGTACATTCAGATAGCGTGAAGTGCGCATGGGCCCAGAGTGCTCAAACTTCCACAAGGGTAGTGAGCGTTGCATTATCGCTAATAGGTACCGACGGCAACTTCATAGAGTGCTCAACAACACCGATGTGAAGGAGCGTACATAGTTCAATCTACAGACACGGTGTTTCGCTGTACAACAGCTCATCAGTGTAGCTTGGAACAATCTGAATGAATTTCATCAATTACTTATACACATGCGATTGTCGGTGACAACCGCATGTGGGACAGCATCGGTGAAGTACATTCAGATAGCGTGAAGTGCGCATGGGCCCAGAGTGCTCAAACGTCCACAAGGGTAGTGAGCGTTGCATTATCGCTAATAGGTACCCACGGCAACTTCATAGAGTGCTCAACAACACCGAAGTGAAGGAGCGTACATAGTTCATATTATGTTGGTATATACAAATTAATATTATGTTGGTATATAGCGTAATACAGGACTGTGTACCTATGGAGGTTGGCCTTTCAAGAAATGATGAATTACTATCAACATCATTGGCAGTCATATAATAGCACTGCTGCCCCTGATGACGTGTTGCCATGGTGTATGCAATATTTTTGTAGTTTCCAATATATGAGGCCAGCCGCTTAAAGTATCGATGCTTCGCCTCAAAGCGCATACACCATGTTCTCTTCATGGGTCCAAACCTATATGTAAAATTAATGTTAGAAAAAAAGAGATTCAGTCTGATTTATTTCAATTTCATTTGATAACAAAATTATTATTTAACCATTAAAGAACGAGAATGGGTTTTCTAATTTTAATTAATTAAATTCACTATAAATTAATATTAATTATCAACAATATACAAGGCCAAAATGTCAAACTTCCCTCTTGTGAACATGCAGATGGGCAGCTAGGCTGATGAGAAACTAGCCAGGTTGCTAATACATTTGCAGCCCAGGTTGTACATGTAGTTAACACATATTTGTTGTACACATATTTAACCAGATTAATGGTACATTTCTTAATTATTTGTCCTTGTATATTAGTAATAGTGATAATAACATGATTTCTGTTGGTTCATAATTATTGTTTACTATTTTATATCTATACAAATAAACATTATGCCCTCCAGAAATTATGTTATTGCCTTATATTGTTGGAAAAGTGCTAGCTGTCTAATATACCAAGATGACATGTGATTAGGGGGAATGCAAGGAGTCAATGGACTGGGGGAGGTGTACTTACACTGTAGGTGGTCAGGTGATTAATAAGCTTAATACTAATTTTCTCTGCTCTTTCATTGTTAATATTTGAACATTCAACTGTATTTACAGTACCTCAGCATATGAGAAGGGTAATGGACCATATAATGCATCTTTGGGGTGATGGATCTGCCAGGGTAGATTTTAATAAACCTTGAGTGGTGTTCTTCAATCAATCCCTCCAATGCACCAATGGAATTTACTGTTACTTTGTGGGAAAAGACAATGTCCACTATGTCTAACAGTAGACAGAAGAGTTGCCAATGTTCATCCTCTTCAGGGACCAGAGAACCAATTATTATTGGCAGGTACTTTGCCAAACAATACATTTGTGCTGCTATAAAAAGATATAATATATAGAAAGAATAATTTTGTGAACAGATAGAACTATGTGGTTTCATTATACAATTGTTTAATTGTTATATTGAAATGACTTATTATTTTCAGTACCTTTTTGTCTTAAGCTGTTGTTGTTGTTGACAAGTGTACGTTGCAGTATGGGAGATGGTTTATTGAGGTCATTGTAATACCCATAGTTGAATAACTTCATTCTGTTGTTTAAGATCTCCAAAGTGAAATACTTTTCAACATTGATGAATATTTTCAGCATCTCTTTGCATTCATACTGAAACACGCCTTCAAGAATGTCGTGCATAGCATCTGCAGGTAGGCCTCCAACTACTTAACAGTTATACCATGAGCTCGAGTCGTATATGAGCTCATAGCCAACGAGGCGCTTCGCCGAGTTGGCTATTAGTTCGTATACGACGAGAGCGAATGGTATAACTGTTTTATTATATAGCCAAGCACTGTACAAGAGACAAAATTACACGCAGCGAAATGTTTCAAACGACAAACTTCCGGCATAGGCAACTAATACTTCCGCCATGCGTAATGATGCATTCACATAGAGTTTCTCGCTGAGCTGTTCGGTAAACAGCTTTGAAATGTTGCATAAATGTTGCTCGAGAGGCAAAAAATGTGTTAAGCAGATCAACAAAAAAGATTAAAAGGTACCTTTATGAAGTCAAAAGGTGGGTCAGTTGTTTATATTAGCGTTGCTGTCGTGAAAAAGATTTTGATTTCATGCAAAAATGAAACTGAAACACCTTCGGCAGTGAAACTAAATTACTTAGTTGGTTGTTTTTGAAAAAGAACATGCTTTTTACTACTCCAAATGCTTATCTAAATAAAAAATGTCTCTTTACTGGTGATCTCCTACGAAATGTGTGTTGTAAGCTTGATTTTAACTGTGAGTTTCTTTGTTTGGCAACAAATTAATATACGTAGACCGGCTATGAAAAAAGTTGAATAGTCGAATTTAATTTTTGCGGGAAACTTAATTATATGCATAGAGTTGAGGGGGGGGGGGGGGGGACATGCGAGATTCTCAGGGCCATAATTAACTAGATGCCATCGACCTAAACCAGGTAACCAAAAAAAAATTTTTAATTATAAACCTTTTGACTGAAACAACTAATTCTAGCCAAACAGTAACCCCTAACTTCAACCATAAACTGAAAATAATCCACTTATAAAAAGTTGGCCAACCTGGTTTAGGTCGATGCGATTTAGTAAATTAGCGTGATCCCTGTATATTGTGGGATTTCCCGCCCAAATCAAGAGTGATCTATTTTTTTGGCCGCTGCTTTAGGATGTCTTTTATGCCGATAAACAAGAAGTCTACGGTCAACGAAGTTGCTTCGTTTTTAAATGCCAATGGTTTTTCGTCTATGGTTAAAGCATTTGAAGGTAAAAGTTCTTTATTTTGATATTTCACTTCGAAAAGGGTAGGCTCGATCAGTTTATAAAAGTCAAATTTATAATTTTGTTCTTCTACTTTATATAACTTAAGCAAACGAAATTGACGGTGAAGATTTGTTTTCAATGGATCTGGTCGACATTAATGACCTAATCCCACAGTTTAAGGCAAGGAAACGATTCATAAGTGTATGGACGGCAGTGACAGGCATGGTAAGGTTTTTATCGAACTTCTTTTACGAACGCCATATTGCTTGATAATGATTTGCTGGCACCGGAAAATTTCTTCAAATTGATATTCATCAGTTTCTGCCAGACCGCCAAATCTTTTCCTGCGAAGATTCCTCTCGTCAAGTTTTAATAATTCTGTACATTAAAGTTGTTGTATTCAAGGCTTTAAATATAGTAAGTTTGTTTTTAATGTTTTTTGTTCACGGCGTAATTTTTAAGATATCGAAGACATTTTGCTTCATCACGATTTGCTTTTCACCGGCAAAATTCTTCAAAATAGTTTTCTTCAGTTCCTGCCAAGCTGCCAAACCTTTTCCGGCAACGTTTTCAGTAGTCTGTACAAAGTTGTTGTATTCAAGCTTTAATATTCACAAAAAAATATTAGATGAAATCTTTATCTTCGACAAGACGTGCAGAACTTTAGAAATGCATCCTGAACAGAGTGTGGTTGGCACATAAAGATATAACTAGACTTTAAATATTTTCTGTGACGATTTGATATTTGGTGGGACCACAGTAATTAGCTGTTACAGTATTCCTGCTTTGTACCATGCTGTAAGGTTTTTTGTTGTATAAAATTGTATGTATATTTAACAAATAAAACGTAAAGCTCCGTGCATATGTACTCTTATAAAGGTTCGTTTGACGTCATTTGAACACGAAAGAAGTTGAGTAGAGGCACGAGGCATTAGCCTCGTGCCTTTACACTTCTTTCGTGAAAGTACCAAGTGTCTGCTGTGGTCACACCAAGTCACACTTGTGATGTAAGTTATACACTTCTAAATTATGTTTTGTGGGCCATTGATTTTTCACGCAAATTTTTAATCAAATTTCTCACTGTCATGCAATAGGTCATATTGAATGAAAGAATGTTTGGGGATAAGATAAGATTCAAATTTCCAGGGGTGGGGTTGGTATTGACTGAACAGGAGGGGTTTACAGCAAAATTATCCTGCCCATAGTCTTTTGGTAAAAATGAGCACTGAAGGAGTGAGGTTTGGGTGAAAGGACCAAGGGCAGGATAATGTCGCTGTAAAGACTGACCAAGCAAGGTTAATTAAAAGAAGAAAATTGTGTTCAGACCACTCATATGACATGTAATAAATACAAGTAAAACAGATATTTCTTTATTTTTTATAAATTATTTAAGGTGGCTTCCCACATGCATTATTTTATTAAACAGTGACGACTATTCTTAAATAGTGATGATTATTCTCAAACACTGATTATTGTACAATGATGTAACCAAAAGTTAACATGCATGCAGCATTTCTGCAATCAGCCTTTAATGCCTTTAGCTATTTAATTTTCAAGAAATAGATAGGGCAATCTCAAGATCTTAAAATACTGCAAAAATATTACATGAATTGTATGTACCGTATTCATAATTTAAAATTCTTCTTTGTAGTCAGTGCGAACTGAAACCAACAACTAGTTACCAGACACCATTGACATTGACATTGACAAAACAATGGAAATATCAGATAGTGAATCTGAAAAAGAATTTGATGAACAGGTTTAAATAATTATTGAAATCTTTATTAATAATACGGTACATGTAAAATATGTACACTGTAACATCTTAACAAGTTGTACCATACAGTACTTGCTTTTTGGTTTGCTTATAGTTGGATAGTGCTTGGATTATTGTAAGCACTACATTGTTGTGAATGAATCCGTGTTTATGAGAGGGATGTACTCTTTAACTTTGCTTTCATATGCAGCATTTGTCAAAGGTAGCACTTAAATTAAATGGGGTGGTGCTCAAATGACTAAAATATGGCCAATGTTCTCCCGAAGCCAGTTTTGATGACAGTTTTCATGGCAATTAGCCAGAATAGATGGTCTTCCAATTGAACTTAAATTGTGTGTATTTATAGTTGTTACAGAGGTAAAATTAACATGTAAACATCAAGAAATTAATTTCATTCTTTGCCACGACTCAATTCTGCAAGGACCCACAAACAAGACTGTGTTTCTTGTTTTCAAAACATTTCAAAACAAACTGCTCTTGTTGCAGCAATGCAATCAGTACCTTATCACGAATCAGAAAGAAAGTTCAAATGTTTCAATTAATTGCAACACTGTGACAGCTACTGTACATGTGCTGTAAGACTAAAAAGTGATTTAAGTCTATATTTTTCTTAAACATGCCTCTCAAAGTTCAAGAAATGCAATTCCAGAGACCCTGAATTAAACTTTTTTTCAGGGGGGCATGCCCCCCTGATGTACAGTATAAAAATGGATACAGTAACAAACAAAGCTTTGCATGTTTTTAATTATTAAATAAATTCATGCAATTTCAATTATAACTTGGAATATCCATTTATTAAATGTAATATTTATAATTAAAACAACAAAATGCAAGTAATTCTAAATAAATTTTCCTTGTGTAGTCACACTCTACACCAGCAAAGACAAAATGCCCAGAAGAAACTGGTCAAAATGAAGTAATCTAGACAACAAAACAGTCATTAGAAGATGTTCATATGTCCTGTATTTAATGTCTTAGTAACACACTATGTATCAGTTGAGAAAGGTTTTAAAGTAATCAGAAAAACATTAGACTCCTATACGTTCTCTGTTTCAGCAGTATATTTAACCTTACTATAATTTTGATTGTTGTTTTTACACTGCCTACGCAGCACGCTACTTTTATTTTACTGTAGGTTTCCCAGTTCCACCTAGATTTTGGACTCAAAATAGTATTCACAATATCTGTGCTACTATAATTGAGATTTGGTTTTGGGAAGAATATCATTGTCCTGCATGTTCACTAAAAATAATAATAGTAAAAGTCAAGCTTTATCAGTGTTTGCTACCAATATGTTTGAATCAATGACCAGGATACTCAAATCTAGTGACTTTCAATTTCAGTCACCATTTTGTTTGTGAAAAGTGTGTTAACTACTCTTGAAATGCAGAAATTACTCGTTCGCATGACACAAAAAAAATTGGTGACTATAGAACAATCAACAAATGTTTTCCTGCATGTTCATATTTTGCTTATGTTAGAAAAACAAATTATACTGTTTGGACCAGATAATAGGAAATATATCTAGCTGCAACAACAATATCCATATACAGTAGATATTCTGTATATCATGGTACTAAATAAATGTGTAATTACATTTGTTTTTTACAGCTAAAATTAAACTCATGTACTAGTACTACATGTGTCAGTAAGAAAGCGGTGGATTCATCATGGATAAAAACCTTCAAGATCCCACCCAGGGTAAGTGTGATAACATTTACACTTCTCGCGTACATAGACAGTCCATAAATGACATACTGAATTTGTTTGTTTACATTCTTTATCTTTCCCTCTGACGAAGGGCCTTCACTCATGATGTTAGACTCCTACATTCTCTGTTTCGGCTGTATCTAACCAAAACTATACTTTGATTGTTGTTTCAACACCGCCTATAGACCTTATTCAAAAATGGCCACCAAATTAAAATTCTTTTATATACATATCAATTAGCCCTTATGAACTCGTTTTCATGTGTGAAATTGAAAATAATTTTTACTTTAAAACGAGGTCATAAGGGCTAATTTATATGCACATAAAATAATTCTAATTTCGTGGCCATTTTTGAATAAGGTCTATATGCAGCACGCTACTTTTATCAAGAAGCTTTTTGGAACAGAAATTATCATTATTATTTCGTTCATGGTCAAGATTGGTATTTGTTTGGGTCTCCTGATACCCATCACAACCCTAAATAACATTTGGCTACCTGGATTTAGAAAATATAATATTTTAATATTCTGCATAGAGAACACAATACATGTAGTATTTCTATACTGAAACACATTAAGGACTTTGGCCAACAGACATACTTTCTTTGCATATTTATAATGAGAAAAAAAGGGATTAAGCCCTGTATTGGTACTGTACATGTATTAATATAACATGTTACAATTGTATGAATTTATATTAGGTAATCGCATAGGGCTGAGGAAATTAAGGTTTAATTTCAGGTAAAAGTTCATAAATTTTCAAGTGTATTCATTTTCACTAATAGTTTACAAATAGTTCAATAAATTAGTTCAAAGTAAACAAAAAGGCATTTTCAGACTGAAAAACCTTGCAGATTTGTTGAAGAAAGTCAGTCCTCTGAATCACATGCAAGTACTCCTGACCAATTAACCAATCAAGTGCAAGTAATTTTGCCCTGAATTACAAAAAAAATGCCTTCTTCATTAGCCAATCATTTTCAAGTAATTTTGCCCTGTGTGAAATTTACTTAATATAGTGGGAACCATCTGTAGAAGAGGCATTAAAAACAGGAAAAGTAAACATGCTACAAAAAAGTGCAATAACTCGGCAGTTGTGCACTTCCATCTTGGCACACACCGATAATGTTACGATCGAGGAAAGAAACCAGATTGCCATTCATTTAGTACAGAAGTACCCCTGTTTAGCTGGATCAATTGGTTCAGGACATGTAAGTACATTCACATGCAGCATTGTATTAGTATGTACAATTACACAATACATAATCAAATATATATCAGATACCTGCATGTTATTCTGATCATGGCTTTTTTCCAATTTTATTTCACTTTCAGCAATTCTGGGCTAAAAAGATAAAAGACAGGATCTTGAATCTGAAAAGAAAATCTTCAAGACAGGTAAGTGCTGAGCAAGTTGACAGACAACATCACACCAACAACTCTGGCAAACCACCCATTGACATGCATGTATAGTGTATACAGTACATGTGCATTGTACAACAAAATAATATTCTTGCAGACAAATCATTTATGGGAAAGTACCTGTAAAAGTATTACAATATATCAAACACAAATAGGACTCACCATGCCAACAGAAAGATTTAATTTAAATGGCCAATGGTGTATGTCTTTACCATAGAATTGAAAAAGCATGGAAGCAGCTGGAGTGGTACATGAAAAAGCAAAAGCAGGCAGAAAACGAAAAGTCCAGCAATCAACAGAGCTCATTCCAAAAATGCCCGAAGGGGAATCAATGGAAACAATTGAAAACCAACATGCCCAGTTGCAAGCATTCTGCAAGACAAACAAGCAGGATTTGGTGTTGGTTCGTCAACTAATGAATTCCACATTTTATAAAAGGAGACGAGACATCCTGAATACAAATGAGAGGGTGTGGAAAATTATAAAAGATTACCCACCCCTGGCAAGGGGGAAAGGCAATGAGGTGCTTGTGTGTTCCTTGCTGTATATTACAATATATTTAACTTATAACTGTCGAGCCAAGCAGAAATGGTCCCTTTATTAGTTTACTCTGTCTAACAACAGAAAATTTGTATTTCATCTATTTCAGATCAAAGCAGAGCTGGGCAGAATTCTTGAAAATGAAAATGTAGCCCAAGAAATGAGGGAAGTCATTGAAATAAAAAAAAAACAATTACTGGCAGAAATGAATAAATTAAAAAGCAAAGCAATACAAGCTCTTTTTATTGCCATAGATGAGTGTGATGCCACACAACTGACTGGTAAAGTAATTTCTAAATTTATATGGGTCTTTTTATAGGAAACGAACGTTGCATGCAATGTTGCAAAAAATATGTTTGATCATGATAACCCTACTTACAGTAAGCTTGAATAATTATGACATAATTACAGTATTTTGATCCTACTCAATACAATTTAATGTGATTTTCTATCTTAGAATTAGAAAATCGTTGCATCATGGCAGCCTTGCCAATGGCATTGGGGGAGAAAACTACCTCTTCCACATCTCCAGGAGATTTGTTTTGGAAAACAGTTCATGTAAGTAACAATATTTGTGTCAATATTTGTATCAATATCTTAGTATCAACTATCAATATTTGGTATACATGTGTACAGTATGAATTTATATAATGATGAAACCGTGGACAAAAGGTCCCCCTCCTCAATGATTCACACTTACAGTCCAAATGGAAATACCTTCCCATCTCTGCTTCTGTAGTTTGTTGTGCATTTCTGTATCCGCTACAGAAACGTAAGATAAAAAAATTTAGCAATAAGAAGCATTCGTTATATTATGATTAAATTCCATGGTAGCTAAATTATACTTTTTATTCACATTTTTCGACAAAAAATTTCGCATACGCTTCAGTATAGCGACAACAGAAATACAGTATTAAATACACAAGACGCTACAGAAGCAGAAGTGGGAAGGTATTTTCCATTTTAACTGTAAAAGGATAAAAATTTAATAATAAACATTTTAGAATTTTGTGACGTCACAGTGAAGGTTTCACGATTAAGACGGCTGCCATTTTGTAATAATTGTATGTGACTTTGATCCCAAGAGAATAAGAAACCATTGTGTCCCTAAAATGTTATCATTGTGTTTGCCCTACTTGCAAAATAGAGACCGCTACCGTGAAACCTTCTATTGAAAACGCCTTACCCTACCTTTGCTCCTAAACTCGTTCGTGATGAGTAAATTTCCTAACGTGACACCGCCATTCGATTCGAAAAATATGATGGTGGCTGTCTTAACTGCTGTGAAACGTTTGCGCATGCGTAAACTAATCTCCAATATTATTAGTAATCGCACAATCCATCCCCACGGGAAACGAAAGACTCTGGGATAATCCGTTTCAAATCACAGGATTCTTGTTATTCCGGTAGGTTGGGGTACGCATGCGTAAATATCAGAAAGGAATCTGGATAGTATGTTCTCCTTGTTTGACTTTTCCCCAAACAAGTCAATGGGGTTGCTGGCGAAGTTCGAATTACATCATCTACACACATACGGTCACTTCAGATCAACTCATGCTCACTATTCAACCAATAACGTAACGATTTGAAACGGATTACGTGGGCTCTGGGAACGAGATTAAGCCGTTCCAAGTTTGCGCTGTTCTTTCTTTACATTTTTTACTTTAAACTTCACTAAACATCGTCTGTGACATCCGCAGACATCGTTGAATTCGTTGGACGCTTTGTTAATTATATGTAAACAAACCAATCACAATCAAATGCAATTATACACAAACCAATCAGAATAGAGCTTTTCGGACTTTTTTGTTTATGGACCAATCAGAAGAAAAAGCCAAAATCCGGCTTTTTCCCTCTAGCTTTCCTTTTCCCGCTCCGCCTGCAAGTTTCCGCCACCCACAGGAAGGGAAAAGCGGGCCTGACTCTTAATATAACGTTTATTAAATATTTTAGGCTGAAACTGGAGATACGGATATAGGCAAGCTCATCGAGCAAAACAACAACGCCCTGGTTGATCTCTTCTGGCACAGCGTTGGAACTGACCTCTTTATCCTTAGCCGCTGAAGGCATGGTGGTATGCCAATTTGCACCGACTAATTATATTTTGAATGCTGTTGTTACTTTAGCTGCCAGCTATTATGTTTTTAACTCAAACTACCCAAGTGGCTTAAGCAGAAATGTATATCTTTTTTTGGAGCATTTATTGCTAGGCAAAACGCCAAGTTCTATGCCTATTGCACTTGATCACTTTTTGACAAATTTAAAATAAACGTACATAATTTTATTTATATCATCATATCATTCATATGGAACTGGATGTTATATTTTTACGTTTATCGTCTTATACAGACGGCATGCTTATATAGATGATATTTTCTACGATTTTTTCTCCGTTAGTGTATAAGTACGTACACACGTAAAAACGCACAGTCTGATCAACTCTGGTATCAGATCTGTTCACCCTTGCTACAGCCTGCGAGCCTGACAGCTACAGAATGTATATTGCAACAGGCTGTATCAGGGATCGCTACATTTTTCTGAACATATGCAGAGCGTGCGTTTTTGCGCGTGTATATAGTTGATGTTAATACTCTGCACTGTCGCCAAAAGTTGCCTCAAAAAAATTTATTTATATATATATATATATATATATGTAATATTGAAAAACCGCGCAGGAGGGCTTTATCGGATATAAAACACGAGGCGATAGCTGAATGTTTTATAGCCGATAAAGCCCGTACTGCAAAGTTTTTAAATGACTTCTAAAATTCAGCACTTTATACGTTCATTGGCGTAGTAATTTTGAAAATTAAGCTTATCTCAGCCGTTAAAAACCAGCGAAAAACGTAGAGCGAGTCTATATCACATATATATATATAGATCCGATACGCTTATGATTTTTCTTTGTGTTTTCCTCGTGAATTATTAATGAATTTTAGAAATAATATATATATATATTTATACAACAACCTAAGAAAAACAAACAATCTGATTGGCTAAGAACTATGCGTTATTAAAGTACACATGCACAGCTGACGTAACGAAGTCGCAAAAAAAGTATTAGTTTTATTAAAATTTGATCCAACTTGGTACAAAATAAAGTGCATTTCAACTGTCTGAGGATTACACATATCACTCAGTGATGAGAGACGGCCATCAAGTCATTGTCCGACGACACAGACATATTAAAATTATCGACAATACATAAATACACTCGTTTAATACCTTTCGTCTCCGGCGCACAACGCTATCTACTCCACAGCTTCAGAAATTTTCTGATACAATTTCCATTCCTCTTCATGGAAATTCTGTTCAGCCATACAAATCCAGGAGATATCAGCCAGAAATGTCAACAAGATTTCCAAACACAGAACATATTATTTCGCTGGTTAGTACGCGTGCTTTTCGGCCTTCTCCAACGATAAATGCTTTCCCAGCTGAATTTGCAGCATAAGAAACTTCCAAATATACATGGGACAGCAAGATCTCGTCCAGAAGGACTAATCTGTTTGTTCAACGATAAATATTTTGGCTAGAAATGCCGACGAAGACACGAAGTTGAAATAAACTTTCAATTTTGTAAATCACAATCGATTTGTCATGATCATGATTTGCATAAATTATACGTGACGTAACCGGAAGCTGAAAAATTAGCCAATCAGGACAGCCTCATTTCTTCTGTCGCCCAATCAGATTGCTTTATTTGTATAGATCTCTTATGACGTAATTAAACCTGAATTGAAAATTTTACTCCTTTTCAATAGCCCTGCCGGTTCGACGATTCAAAAATATCAAACATTTCTTATTAAAATAATAAAATTTGGTGTATAAAACAAATCGATGACATTTTTCCGTGCGTGTGTACTGTAATAACGCACAGAAGACGTCACAGCGTGTAAAGAACAACAGTCACACCACTCGACTGCGTCTCGTGGCGTACTTTTTTGTTCTTTACACGCTGTGACGTCATCTGTGCGTTATTACAGTACACACGCACGGAAAAATGTCATCTATTTGTTAAATATATATATATATATATACGAGGACTAGTTGAAGCCGAACTGATCAGTTGTTACATAGCTGTCAAATACCCGTAAGCCTTATCACATTAGCCATATCAGCTTCGTGCTTCAATTATAACAGGCGTAGATCGCATTGTAGATCATCTTTACTTTATTAATATATTTATTTCTGGTATGCATGTTGAGTTCTTTTATGTTTGTTTGTTTTTTTTTGTCATCAGACAACTGGTGGCATGCAAATACTGGTAATAAAATATATTCATTTGACTATATAATATTTGTATTGAGTTGAAATACATGTTTGAAATTCTATATTTTACCATCTGTCTGAGTTAGCAACTGTGAATAGCATGATAATTTCAAGTGCATAACTATGTGATAACTTATAGAAAAGGTATAGGGATATCTTATGCAACACGGACACTTGCTCGTTTCAGTAAGAGACTTGCCATGTCGCAAATATAACGTGAGCGCGCGACCAAGAACATGTTCTTGGTCGCGCGCTCACGTTATTTACAACACAAGTCTCTTTAATACTGAAACGATTAATTGGTCTGAACAACCAAAGTTGGAATCCCTTCATGTCTTGTGTAATTCACAAAGTTTTTAATATTACCACCATTCTTAGAAATATAGCCGGGCATGGTGATGAAGTTGTATCCAATTCAAAAAGGGAAACACGCAGGCAACTGAAAACGATGGAACGGTCTGTATTGCAGGGTACAACAAACAAATAATTAAAATAAACGTATATCTATATACGTTTAAATTAATTATTTAATTATATATGTGCATGTAGACTTACGCCTGTATTCTAAAAGCTCACTCACACTCACACTTGAGCGCGACTCAAGTGACATGCACTCAAGTAGGACTGAAGTGTGAGTAGAGTGGAGTATGAGTGTGAGTGTCCACTCAACGACGGAGCACTCACCCTTGAAAATATTAGGCAGATTTGTATTCAAAGAGCTCGCTCGAGTGTGACTTGCTGGAGTGTGTGTTTAACGTTGACTATTGATGATGTTTTGAAGTATGTAACATAAGCATGTTGTAGAATCATCAGTTGCATTGGTACGTCGTTGCCGCAGGTACAAGATGACTGAAAGTAGACAATATTTTTCGCCATTGGAAATGACGATTACAACAGAATTAGTGCGAAAGCACAAAGATATTTTGGAAAATAAAAGAAATGATTACAGAACAATACAACAAAAAAACAGAGCGTGGGAAGCTCTATCAGAGATTCTCGGCAATTAAAAAAGTGTTGGGTAAATATAAAGTCCCGTGCTAAAAAACAACTTGCTAAAGAAAAGAGAGAAAGTAAATTAACTGGTGGTGGTCCTTCATCATCCAAACAAGACGACGAAGCTGCTGCTGTTTCTTCGATTATTCCAAATAATACAATAATAGAACACAAAAGGAAAATGGAAGTGCTAGACGCGGAACTTGATTATTGGGAAACAATGAAGAAGCCATTAAAAACACACAGGAGCAACAACCGAAACCAAACACACGCGCTAGGAAGCAAAACTAATCACATTAATAACCTCTGTCAATGAAATACACAATGAATATACGAGTGTATTTTATTTTGTTTGCATGTTCTTGTCAATATAAAGTTGTTTAATATGAGAATATATATAATATATTTATTGTGTTATTAAACTGAATAATTATTCATAATTTATGTGAAATGTTGCATTATCAGCGCTTGGCGAACAGCATTTCCCAAAAGCCAGCATGAATATCATTCACTTCTTCCTCGGCAGCCAGAAAATGTTCTGGTTCATCCATAGGGTCATTTCGGCTTCGTATAAAGTTGAACAACACAGCTGTAGCGACAATGATAGTTAACGTCGTTTGCAGTTTTGTGCGAATGGTCGTTGATAAGCATGGGAACAATCTCTTCCATGTGCCAAACATCCTCTCCACGGTATTTCGTGTACGTATTTGTGCCACATTATAATTGCGTTGTGGTCGGGTCTGCGGATCAAGTATTGGCGTCATGAGATATTGGCGGCATGGGTAACCACTATCACCAAGTAACATGCCAGGGATATCACCACGTTCAAACTGTGCACATAGTCGACTGTTATCGAAAATTCTGGCGTCATGGACGCTACCAGGCCACCGAGCAACAATGTTTAAAATTTCTAAATTTGGTCCGGAAACAGCTTGAACGTTTATTGAAAAATATCCTTTACGATTTCGAAAGAGTTCAGCATTCTCGCCCTCAGGGCATTGTATTTTGATGTGTGTACAAACAATTGCACCCACAACACTGGGAAATGCACAAATTCTCCAGAAATCAAGTTTGAGTTGTTGCAGCATGTCACCATCAGGAAATGTAATGTAAATATTCTTTAAGCGTGCGATTGCCTCGGATACACGTTTTATAATCCGACTTGCTGATGGCTGCGAAATTTCAAACAGGTCTCCGCATGCAAGCTGAAATGTTCCCGTGGCGTAAAACCGTAGCGTTAATAAAAGTTGAATATCAGCTGGAATGAGTTTTCCTCTGTCGTTGTGTGCAGATATGTCTGGCCTGATTATTTCCGGTAACTCGCGAAATGCTGCCTTAGTCAATCGGTATCTGTTCCGAAATTGCTCCTCGTCATATTTCCCATAATCAAAGAGATATGGTTTCCGTCTATTTCTGTTGTTTGGTACAATATTATTCAAACATTCTAACCTATTTAGCCACCTATCCGCCATGTTGGTATGATTAAGTAAAGTTGAGTGCTGCTCAAGGGACGTATACCTCTCACTCACACTTCACTCAAAATCTGAGCTTCGCTTGAGTGTGAGTGGTGTCTTTGAATAGTTGGAGTGTGAGTGTAGCATTATAATATGTGAGTGTGAGTGGACACTCATTGAGTGGTGAGTTGCACTCATTGAGAATGAGCGTCCACTCATTGAGTGTGAGTGGGAGTGAGCTTTTAGAATACAGGCGTTAGTCAGTCTCCATGCTAATTTGAATATTGCACACATGCATGTTTAACATTTTCTTGTCTATATTTTATAGAGCTTGGAGAGCATGATGAACATGACTCATGACCTGAGACGTTTCTAGGTTTACTAACTGTTGCCAAATCCTTCATGGTGATATATATTCTATATAGTTCGATTTGTGGCAAACACATGGAAGTTCCATGCATATATAGTATACAGGTATAGTCACCATTTATATTTAGTTTATTCATGCATAAATTATCTTTGATATGCCGCGGTTAATATATAGGTTATTGACCTTGCATATTAAATGACCTACTATATCGCTTTAAAACTAGTACGTCTAGAATACCATTTTTTTGTTAAATAACGACAAATATCGTCTGTGTCATGAATAAACTAAGTTGGTTAGTGACCTTAACCTCGGTCACTACGCTGGTTATTATACCCTCGGGCCTCCGGGCCTCGGGGTTAATAACCAGCGTAGTGACCTTGGTTTTATACATATGTTTGTACGATATATAATATTATGTGCTCATGCAAAACTATCAAGAATTGTTCTTTATAGAACTCTGTGCATTTCCTCGCTTGAAAGTCATACTATATATGAGGCGCTTGATCCCTCCAATGAGCTGCAGTATAATCTGCCCCAGCATTGGTGCACGTTTAACCCACATTACTCTTGCATATCGCGACTGGTTTAGGCATCATGCCTGGTCCCTTGTTGGATGTCAGGTGGTTCTAGTACATTGATACATTTAGGTCACCGCCAGTCGATCGGTTGCATGTTGTACGCCAGGGTATTTGAACGGTTAGCATGTGCATGTTTGTCGCTACAGTATTACAGGTACAACTGCAATTTAAAGTTGTACATATCGGATTTTTTCTATTAAATCTACAGGGGTTACTAATTTCAAGTCATCAAGAGAGAGGGGGCTCATTAGCGGGACGATGTTTGACGGAGGAAAGGGGTTTATTTAATGTCAGAGTAACAAAAAACTGAAAAATAAAACCAACTCTAACCAATCTTCTATTGATGGAGTTATTGTAGACAGAAAATACATGTCTTTACTTGGGGTGGAAAGCTTAATAGAGGGCTATTAGAATAGTGGTTTAAAGGGAAGGAGCCTAATAGAAAAAGTATGCAACTGCAATCAACACATATACACTTAGTAGACCATGCAAAACGTACGTTCTTCACCACGATCCAGAATTGCTTAAATAGAGCGTTTTCATCTGACGTCACGGCGGCCATATTGGTGTACCAAAACAATGAAATGGCGGCCATATTGGTGTACGGTATGGGAATTAGCTCTTTCTCATTCAAATATTTCGTATTGTTTCACCATCCCAATGGGGCCACCGTTCACGTGAATGAAAACGCTCTATACGTTCATCAATCGTTGTGCAGCCATCTGTTACACTGCAAATCTGATCATCTGACAAATTTGGAAACATCTCTTTGACTTTCCTGACATCAATATCTGGGCTCTGAAATGATGCAGTGCATATATGGCACAGGTATGTTAATTTCTTAATAATATCTTAGTAACTATATTAAGTACAGTAGATATAAATGTTATAGAAACTTGTTGGCTTAGAGAATTAGAGGACGACAATTGTGGTTTAACTTTAAAGCACACAACAATATTTGCTGTATCTGTCTTCATCATCGGATCATCGGATTCCTATGTCAGGAATAAACAAAACCCATTTCAAATAAACATTACTGTATAATAATTCCATCAGGCATTGTGGTGTACTGTATTTTGTGAGCTAAAATAGAGAATTCAGTGGGATAAAATATATTTTAGCCTGCTGATCTGAGCCTATCAGTTTTAACAGTTCTAATTAGTCACAGACTACTGGTTTGTTTATGGAATTGTATACTTTCCTTGGCAATACTATGGAGCAAATATTGTTTTGATTTTTTTTCTGCCAAGTTACATGTAAGTTATGAGTTATGTAAATACAGTCGTTTGCACCAAAGAGGAAACACTGCCTGTCAAAGCATGTTGTAATGTCAACGTCAAACATAAAAGTTTCCCTTCGATAGGTACATGGGTATACATGTTTGTGCCCTCAGTCAATCATGTCTTGCCAATCCCACAGAGTCAATTTCAACAATGTTTTGAACATGTTTTGATGGGCAGTGTTTCCACTTAGGTGCAAATGACTGTCGGTGGAAGCTAAGGTGGCACTGTTCAAGATACTGTTTACCGTATACTGTATTTGATTTTCTTCTAAATGCCCACTAAAATTATCATAATAGTAATACAATTGATGTTCTTGGACATAAATATGTTTTTGGCCCTTCTCAGAGCTAATTTTAACCTTAGCCTTCGGCTCAGGCTAAAATGAGCCTGAGTCAGGCCAAAAACATATTTATGCCCACAAACATCAACTCTATTGTTATATTAATCCAAATGAGTAATGCTTGACGAGAGAGACAATTATATTAAAAACTTATTGACCGAGTAGGATGTCTTTACCGCAAAATTATCATGCCCACATGAGTACAGACAGTGATGAAGGAGTGACGTCTTTGTGACCATGCAAGGGCAAGATAATTTTGATGTAAAGACCAACCAAATGAGGTTAATAAGGTTCTTATTACATGTACATGGCTCTGACCCTTACAAAAAAGTCCTATAGGAATTCCTATAGGAATTGGGCCAAAATCTAACAGGAATTCCTATAGGATTTTCTCATAAGGGGATCAGTGAGAACATGCAATGACGAAATTGCATACATACACTGTTTTGAACCAACATGTAAGACTTGTAAAGATTCACTCATGGAAAGTCCACCAAAACAGTCAAACTCATCCACTGCCATTCCCAAATGCTTCACTCACATTCAATATTTCAATTGGATTCATTTTCGCTTTTAAATTTCTCACATTTCTTTAATATTTTTTTTTCAATTTTGAGAAGTTTTGAGTTGTTTTGTGAAAACCATGCATCTTTAGTACTGTATGTAATATATCATACACAAGGAGGAGTGTTTCATCAGGATATCAAAACACCGAGACGTTTGTTGAAAACCAAGGCGAAGCCGAGGTTTTCGATCAAAATTCGAGGTGTTTGGATATCCTGATGAAACACTCCTCCGAGTGTATGATATAGCATCTCAAACAAATCAGTATTTTAAGAGAAAATCAAGAGGAAAGTTTGCTTTAGTAATTTATGCAATTTCTTCCTCTGATATCCAAACCACAGATACGGTACCGCATGATTTCCTTTGTGTTTTCCTCATGAATTATTAATGAGTTTGAGATATACATGTACATACTGGTAACATTGGGTTTAGAAGATGTCACTTTTTAGATTTTCTTTCATTCTTTATACTAATAGTTTTTTAAAAAATTTTGACTTTACAAACCTGACACTTGTGATTCTCAAATAAGTTGAGTTTAATATCCTGGCCACACAAGTCACAAGTGACAGTTGGCATATGGGTCATGGCTGAGGTCTAGAAGACAAATAAAACTTAGAAATTTGACAATATATCAGTAAAAACTACATTACAGCAACAACAAAATTAGGGTTAGTAGTACTTCAGAGATGGAGAAGAATACTAGCTATCACCACTTATACTGCAGCGAGCATACTTCCAAAATATTAAATAATTACATACTGTAGATATACAGTATGTATAAATACCACAACAAAAACAAAATTATGTCATCAATGTTAATGCCCACTTTATCAAATCACTGAGTTTAATCATTCTCTGGAAGAGGAATGAAATTAGTGGCGAATGCCTTGTATAGTCATAATACTACTATACAGTATACATCATTCACATAGTTAAAAAGTAGTACATAATTTATTTAGGTGCATGATCAGCTTATTTAAAGAATAACGTTATCATTTATTTTCAGTTACTGCACCAAAACTAATGGAAATCTAATATTAAATTAAATAAACTTTATCATTTTGAGAAGTACCACTTCTCCATTGAACATTTATGTTTAATTTATATCGAAATTCTAATATTCTTTTTCCTTTTTATTGTAAAGATCAGAGAATATCAGTTTATATGCAATGGCTAAAAACTTTTTTTATGCATTCCTGTCACCCTCATTGCTGTATTAATCATACATGTCAGTACCAGCTGTATCACAAACATAATAGATCATTTTACTCATCAGACACATACCTCACATTGTTTGGATGCTTCAAGATTAGGAAGCTTTGTAAAAGGCACAACATAAATACATGCTGCGCCAATAGCAATGTTTTCAGACAGCCATTTTATGGTATAGCCTTGAGGACCTATTTGAATCTTATGTAATGTTCGCTTTCCACTACCTCCTCCTACTGTTCGATAAAGCGGAAATTTCCCTCCAGCTGCTTTGAGCCTTGGAAAAAAAATTTCCAGTTCATTTTTCAGATATTTGTGATCACCATACTTGTCAAAAGTATGCTTTTTCTTGCCAAGTCCTTCATTAGAGAGGTTATATAGTTGCTTTGAATTAGGTGTCACTGAACTACTATCACTAAGACAGCAAAACGTGTTTGTAAAAGTGTTTCTAACAAAAAATGTACGCGAGGAAGATTCTCTTTTCTTTAGAGGTGGTCCTTGTCTTGTTGGTTGTGACAAGCCAGGAAATGCAAGTCTGTACAAAAAAAAATGAAACTTGAACTTAAATTAAGTTCTCTAGTTCAAATATATGCATGTTAAATAAAATTTTATAACATAGATGTGATACAACAGTACCATGCGTGCTCCATAACTCAACGGAGCACAGCAATTTCAACAGAAGCGTTGCCAGAAGGAGGCCTGTCCCCCCTGGCAAAAGTGTTGGCCCCCTGAGAAAATTTGGCTTCATATTCCTCAGTTAAGCTGGCCCCTCCTAGGTTTTTCCTGGCCCCCCTTGACAAGAAACCTGGCTACGCCTCTGAATTTCAAATGTAGTGAGAAACTAACTTTTAATCAGGAAAATAAATATTGGTTTCCATTGTTTTGTGTCTGATTCTCTGTTATAAAAGTTTGGTGTGGTCCATTGAGTTATGGACTGTGACACTTGGGAAGTTGGAGAGCACTCAAAAAATTATCGGCTTGACCAATTCTTACACATTTTTCATGCTCTCCAAACTTCCTGCGTGCATCCATAACTCGATGAAGCATGCCAAACCACGAACCATTTAAATAACCAAAAGAACCAATAAAATAATAGGCATGAACACCAATGATAGGGAGCACAGCCCCTATATAATGGTATTGGGGGCCAAGGGCAATATTTACAACAGTCGCATATTTTTTGTTTTAAACGGTCAAACTGACCTCAAAATACAGGAAATGGCGTTTCAGAACCTTAGGGCTTAGAAAAGTTCCCAGGGGGACATGTACACTACTAACCCAGAACCCCACAACAAGATATTGATCGAATGTTTACACTCTACGAGATATATGTTTATGCTACAATTAATTTTGGTTAAGCATACTTGAAATTTTCGGCTGCTCGATGGGCGAAGCTAGATATCGAAGGAACACCAGTCAAGGTACTTGGTCCTGGATTGCTAGCGTTTGTATACCCAGACGAGGGTGATTGTGGCTGTGGATTCGAACTTAAATGAGTTGTAGCGCAGTCATTGATGTTGTCAATGATGTCCTGTAATTTTCGTTTTAATTGGTCCAAATTTCTGCCATCGTTGCGTCCTGGAGTATTCATTTTACATGTAAATTTAATGCAGACTCGCGTGCGAAAACGACACCCAGAGCCCGCGTGAGAAGGCTCTGGGAACGAGATTGACCCAGAGCCTGCGATCCTTTTGGCCAGTACAAAGGCAATCTCGTTCCCAGAGCCAAATATGCCCGGCCGCGCGGGCAAGCCTGCGTAGCAGCATTCTCGTATCCAGACCCTCGCGCTAACCACTTACATGTAGTACTCAGGATACAGAATATATATAACAGAAATTGACAATGCGCTCGAAGCATCCGAACATGCGACTATTCCTAATCACGCTGTGCCTGTCCGGATTACGTTGTGCCTGTCCTAATTACGCTGTGCCTGTCCCGATTACGCTATGAGTGTCCTAATTACGCTGTGCCTGTCCCAGCTACACTGTGCCTGTCCCGATTACGCTGTAAGTGTCCTAATTACGCTGTGCCTGTCCCAGCTACACTGTGCCTGTCCCGATTACGCTGTGAGTGTCCTAATTACGCTGTGCCTGTCCCAGCTACACTGTGCCTGTCCCGATTACGCTGTTAGTGTCCTGATTACACTGTGCCTGTCCCAGCTACACTGTGCCTGTCCCAGCTACAATGTGCCTGTCCCGATTACGTTGTGCCTGTCCCGATTACACTGTGCCTGTCCTGATTACGCTGTGCTTGTCCCAGCTACACTGTGCCTGTCCTGATTACGCTGTGCCTGTCCCAGCTACAGCTACACTGTGCCTGTCCCGATTACGCTGTGTTGGCCATTGGGTACGCATGTTCTGATTACGTATAGAATTTTGACCCTGATCCCCCTTTATAGTTGACAATTTGCGCCTGTTGACAACTTGCAACAGGCTGTGCATTTTTACGCGTGTGGGTCAGTGGTTAACACACATGACATAAAGTTGGTCAGCGGTTTTTGCTGCCAAACTTGTGGAATACTTCGTGTTAGCGTGTCTACCAAGACTTGCGCGATGTCAAATGTGCCTTGGTATTTTAAATACGGCGCACGAAACGGGACATTAATAGTTTGTGTCAGATATATAATACTTGTTTATATACATATATATATATATATATATATATATAAATATAGATGATAATACACGTAGAGAGTAGCCAAGACCAGAACGATGATCTTCAAGAAGAAGGATCCAACCATGGGATCCTCAGTCTGCTCTCTCAGATTATAATTTAGAGTGAAAAGCATGGAGGCAGGCAACTTCTCTCTTATCCTTTATTTAAATACGTTTCGGCTTTCAGCCTTCTTCAGTTTAAATTGAAAAGCTATTTACAAGCCTTATATAAGGAAAAGTATTTAAAAATTTACATGTTATGAATAATAAATTTAGAACTTATGGGAATAGCGATGAACCATAGTCAAACACTATATATTATCCTATTTTTTTACCTTAATTCACATCTTTTGTTGTCCAATAGGCCTCTCTAGTCAGCAATAACTTATCAATATCAGAGGGATTATTCTTGCAAATTTCCTCTATACCTATGAATGACAAATCACTTAAATCATGGCTGGGTGATTAAAGTGTACCGCAGTTTCACATGTTACTTTTTTAGTAAGCATGGCGGATTTATGATTCCTAAACCTCACTTTAAATTGAGTCGAGGTTGATCCTACATATTGTACCATGCACTTATGACATGAAATAAGATAAATAACATTTGTTGTGGTACAACCAATGCACTGTTTAATCTTATACGAACGCCCAGTGGTAACACTACGAAAATATTCACTCTCCTGGAGAAAATTCATGCATACATCACATTTCTTTTTGCATTTAAAACAACCTTGTTTGTGTTGTTCTGCCTGCTTCTTTTTTCTAACCTTAGAGGGTGCCAACATTTCTTTAAGATGTTTTGCCCTTCTAAAAGCTGGTATAATAAATTTATCTGGAAATATTTCTCGCAGTGTTGGAGAAGAGTAAATTAAATTGGAATGCCTTTTTATAATTTTAGAAATATCCGGTGCCCTCGGGTCATAGTCTACAAGAAGAGGATAAACCGTCTTCTTAACTTTTTTCTTAGTTTTAAGGAGCTCTTCTCTACTAACTTGTCATGCCTTATGAAATTCTTTATTGACAATGGCATGTGAGTAATTCTGTCGAGTTAAGTACTGCTTATATTCCTTACATCTATACTTCTAACATCTTCTGCCTTGGAACAATTTCTCTTAATTCGCAATGCAACCCCATACGGAATTGCCCTCTTACAATGTGGAGGATGCGAGCTGGAGTTGGGCAAATATAAATGACTATCTGTGGGTTTGGCATAAATATCCGTAAAAATAAAGCCACCCTCCAAATGCAAGGTGAGATCTAAGACATTAAGTTGGTACTCAGAATAAAACAACTCAAACTTAATGGCAGGGTATAGTGAATTGATATAATCTGTAAATTCAAGTAATTTAGTAACTCCCTGTGTCCAAACATCAATTATATCATCCCCATACCTCCACCAAAGGTTGGGCTTGACCTCTCCACCGTGTTTAGCCTTCTCATCGATTTCTCCCATGGCTATGTCCGCATAACTACATGCATTTTTAGGTCCCACGGCGGTTCCATGTCGTTGTACAAAATTGGCATTTCCAAATTGACAATTGTTTGAGTTAAGGCAAATTTCCACGGCTTCAACAATGCACTGGGTAGATGGGAGAGTAGAGCTCCTAGTTTCTAAAGGGCCACTTCCTCCAGATAATTATTAGTATCATGGGATGTAGTGTCTATGTTTCCTAACATAGATAATCATTTAGGGATTACAGCCGTTAGAAAAGCTTTAGAAACTAGGAGCTCTACTCTCCCATCTACCCAGTGCATTGTTGAAGCCGTGGAAATTTGCCCTAACTCAAACAATTGTCAATTTGGAAATGCCAATTTTGTACAACGACATGGAACCGCCATGGGACCTAAAAATGCATGTAGTTATGCGGATATAGCCATGGGAGAAATCGATGAGAAGGCTAAATACGGTGGAGAGATCAAGCCCAACCTTTGGTGGAGGTATAGGGATGATATAAGTATAGGATAAATACCGAGAACGGAGGCTTTAAGCCCGATATATCCCGAGGGCCGAAATCCGACTTAAAACACGATTGAAGAAGGTTTTCTAAAAAATAGCCTTTACCGAGTGTCATTGGACATTGTTATGTCGAATGTTAACGGGATTTTATGAAATAATAAGACTCCAAAGCAGTTTATTAAACAAACTTGAGAAGTGAACACATACACAGACTTCTACAAGCTTGTTTGAATAATTAGTCAGATGAATAATTAGTAGCAGATATCATTACAGCATTGGGCATGCGTATTGATGCAGTATCAATCCCACATTTTATGCTCGACGTTCAGTGTAATAAAGTGCTGACTCAACAAACAGATTGTGATGATTTTCATTGGTTTGCCTTCCTCTCGTAAACTACGTGAGCGAAAAGCAAACCCTTGCTCTCTTCCGGTATGTGGGCGCTACCGGCGTTACCATACCAGATAGTTGTAGCAGGCATCCTATTCTCAGTGGGATGTTTCTCACATAGTGCCGGGGGAAGGGAATTGAGCTAATTTAATTAATCTTGGTTAATTTCATTCATGAATCAAAGCCCTGGGGACTGCAAAATCATTTAATTTTGCTCCACGGGTTAGGTTTTTGGCCATTTCACCGATTCGCACGGAGAAGGAACAATTTTAGCTGTTATAGGATTTTTTGTATCCGTGTGTTGCCAGCTGAGCCTCCCAGTTTTCTCGACTTTCGCCATGGCTCAACCTGTTCTTCCTCAACCTATTGACGTCGAAGCCGTTTTGGCTGATCTAGGCGAGGTCGGAGTGCCTATCCAGCCGCCTGTTATCGCACCACTTAACGTCGACCCACCGCCAGTGGCAGAAGATCATGTTGCCATCCAACCCGCCGTTCAACAACAACTACAACCACTACCAGTACAGCCTGCTCCCGTTCCTCAGGTTAGTTGGGTTTGGGTATGTGTCTGATTTATTTGTTTTCGCACGGGGTTTGTTCTCGTCTGTGTTCTCCCGACTTGTTTTGTTGCGTTTCTTTTCCCTCGTTCCGCGTCATCGCCCATTTTGTTTGGCTAGTTTGCATAACCTGTATACTGCCTTTTAAAAAGGAAACCGATGTTTTCATAGCGACGATTCGTTCAACTTTTTTTGTTGTCCTTTGCTCGACTTAATAAGTTACCACTCTGTCCTCCCGTTTGGCCATCACGGTGTTTACCCTTGCCATTCCTTTGCTGGGCATGTGTACATTTCCCATTGGATTTTCTTACTTCGGGGCCAAGCCCATACACTCGTGACGTGTTATTTTGTATATATTCGCCCATATTCATATTTTAGAATAGTTATTGTTCTGTCGCTGTTCTGTACTCTGCCTTGCGGCCGGCGTTTTGCCTACAAAATACCTGCTTTTTGAATCCTTTTTCACGGCTGTGAACACGTTTGGTTTCTTGGTAGCCTGTTTAATGTTAGGTGATAATGTAAACTGTGTGTGACCACGTTTGGTTTTGGGTCTATTTAGGTATATGTATACGCTGCTGTGTGGCTGCGTTTTTAATTTTATTAATGGGGTAATTTGTACGTGCATGGCGGTGTGACGGCGTTTGAATTTTATTTAGGCTTAAGTTGTACGCTGCTGGGTGACTGCGTTTGAATTTTTGTTAGATGATGATTTGTACGCTGCTGTGTGACTGCGTTTGAATATTTGTTAGATGATTTGTACGCTGCCGTGTGACTGCGTTTGAATTTTTGGTAGGTGATCATTTTTACGCTGCTGTGTGACCGCGTTTGAATTTTTGTTGGGTGATAATTGTACGCGGCTGTTGACTACGTTTTAATTTTTGGGTAGGTGATCATTTGTACGCTGCTGTGTGATTGCGTCTGAATTTTGTTAAGTGATTATTTGTAGGCTGCTGTGTGACTGCGTTTGAGTTGTGTTAAGTGTTTGTTTGTACGCTGCTGTGTGACTGCGTTTGAATTTTTGGTGGGTGATCATTTGTACGCTGCTGTGTGACTGCGTTTGAATTTTTGGTAGGTGATCATTTTTACGCTGCTGTGTGACCGCGTTTGAATTTTTGTTGGGTGATAATTGTACGCGGCTGTTGACTACGTTTTAATTTTTGGGTAGGTGATCATTTGTACGCTGCTGTGTGATTGCGTCTGAATTTTGTTAAGTGATTATTTGTAGGCTGCTGTGTGACTGCGTTTGAGTTGTGTTAAGTGTTTGTTTGTACGCTGCTGTGTGACTGCGTTTGAATTTTTGGTGGGTGATCATTTGTACGCTGCTGTGTGACTGCGTTTGAATTATTGCTAGGGGTACATTTGAACGCCGCTGTGTGGCTGCGTTTGAATTTTCTTAAGTGTTTGTTTGCACGCCGCTATGTGACTGCGTTTGAATTTTTGTTCGACGATGATTTGTACGCCGCTGTAACTGCGTTTGAATTTTTCTTGGGTGATAATTGTTCGCGGCTGTTTGACAGCATTTGACTTTTTGCCCCGGTTTATGCGCCAATGTTTGACGGCGCCTGAATTCTCGTGCAGTGATAGGCTGAAAGACCATCCTATATATACAGGCTACTATGTGGCATCCTTCCTCTTTTGGTTGGGTTATTTATCATCGGCGTTTTTTGGGGTGGTTTTTGATTTACCGTTTAGTGAGATTCTCCTCTTCTTTTATGACATTCTAGATTCCCCGGGTTCACATCACTTTGTTACCAGTGACTTTTACTGTTGCTGCCCTTCTGGTTAGTGACGCATCTCGTGGGGACGGGGGGTGCTGGCGGTCCCCCAAACAATGTTTGTTGTAACATTCGGACATATCTGGCTTTGCTGGGAAATGTTGTTGTTAAACTGAAGATCGAAATGCCCAAAATCACCAGACTTCCATTCTAGGCGCCGCAGCCGGCGATGCGAACATGGCGCCCTCCAGGTACGCGCAATCCCTTTTAAAAAGCCCGGTAATACTTACATTCCCCCGGGATTCACACAATCCGGGTTTTTATGACATTACCTTTTCGATTTTGTTGATACCTTTCCACAAGTCACTGTTCATTTTACCCTAACCCTTCCCATCTTGATGTTGTAGTTGTGTATTTCCACCAAAACGTTTTTCTTCCAAGCCTCCGATCCAGCATTTGGTCACCATGCATCATTTACCCGATTTGAGAGGGGCATTCTTAGTACGCTCTATATACTGTCTATGACGGAGTTCTCGTCTTGGGTTATCTGGTGGCGACCCTTTGTGGGATCCCCATCTGGGGGAGGGGCTACTTATTACGCTCTTAATTTTCCGGGGCTTGGTTTGCGTGATCTCTACGCTTACATATCATGTGATCAGCCATTTTCGGGCAAATTCACTGTAGCGAGCGAGAGAAATGCCGCGTTAATCGGGAAATCGTTGAGGCGACTTCCAAACACGTCATTATTCCGAACATTTTGTCTTTAGTCTTCGGCTATAGTTAGGTGCATGTGTAAGGTTTCCTCAAACAGGTATGTTAAATACAGTAGTGTCTATACCACTGCATGGACAATGGGTTATAAACTAATACGCAAATCCCGAAAATATAGGGGCCCCCCGCTTTGCGTTGTTTTCTCCCGTCTTCTGCCGGCGTGCTTATGCTGAACTCTAGTTTGTTTTTATTATCCTTAGCTTCTCACCCTGGAACAACTTGCCGCTCAGCTGCGTCAAGTCCAACAGCAGTCTGACACCCAATCGGTCGATGTAGCCCTCGCCACACTCAGACGTGAATTGAGTAAACCTGCTGCAGTGTTCGACCCATACGCCGCGCTCGTTGCTCTGGAATTTTTGGCTGATACTGCTAGGGACAGGCATGACCCGTCTGCAAACCGTATAATACAATCTACAGACAGTGCCGACCACTCCTCCAAAACACCCATTTTCAAGCCATCTTGATCAAATTAGTGGGCGACCACGAGGAGATTGCTATTTCCCGAGTCATCGAGAAAGCCCTGAAAAATGCCGCCTCTACCCCACCTTTACAATCACAATCCTTTGGAAACCCCATGACCTATACCCAACAACGCCGCCAGCCTTGGGGCGCACGCGGCTTCCCTTATCGGCGAAGCAGTCCGTTCCCCTCTCTTCCACCTGTTTGTTTCAACTGCCGACAGCCCGGCCACTTGAGTAATGATTTATTTAACGTCGCAAGCACAGGATGTGGTCGCCCAATCATCCGAGCCAGAGGCTCATGTTAAAGGTGCACGACATAAGCTAAGACCTAAGTGTTGATTTTACGCCACTTCGCGCGTAATTGTCCGCGTAGGGGCACACGATTTTAGTGCTGTACGTTATTTCTAGGATTCTTCCTTATTTTGTATGCTTCTCATCGATATTGATTAAAAGATTATCCCCAGGTGTGTCTGTGTTATATTTCGTACTATTGTAATACCCGGCTTTGTTTGTTCACTTAGACCTCAGTGGCCAGTCCCTTCGAAACTGCCTTGCACGACGCAACTCGCAATCTACATCAGGTTCGGTGGCGTTCATCCATTAGTGATACTCCCGCTCATATTGGATCCCCTCCCTCCATCGCCATGGTTTACAGTGGTAGAGTTCTCGCCTCACCAAGGGGCCTGGCTGTTAATTCTTCAAGAATACACCAAGTGTTCTGAAATTTTATCTTATATTGACAACGGTGTGGATGTGTATCCTTTTTTACGACATTTCAAAGGTCGTTTCCAGGGAGAAAGTTTTGACTCCGACCTCCCCCACCGAGGCACTTCCATAATAGCCGTTCCTGCTTGGGTTTTGAAACATTTATCACAGCCACCATCCTCGACCGTGTGCAAAATGATTCCCTGAATGTGATAGGTAAAGTGGGTGAGGTAGCTCGCCCACATCTTGTCATGCCCCTCACTATCGAGCCTTCGAAACCCCGGCTTTGCCACGATGAACGCTTCCTTAATTTGTGGGTTATGGATTCGCCGTTTTCGCTTGATTCATTAACCGACCTACCACGCTATGTTGGTCTTAATCATTATCAGACCATTCTCGATGATAAGAGTGGTTATGACCACGTTTTTCTCGCCGAACGCAGCCGAAAATTTTTTGCATTTCAATGGCAGCACTGGTATTTCTGTTACAACACGATCCCGTTTGGTTGGAAAGCAAGCGCTTATTTATACCACACAATCGGCCTCGCAGCCTCAAGTTACATCCGATCACACGGTGTCCCATGCTCTCAGTACATCGATGACCGCCACATCGGGCAGCTGTGTACCCAGCCGTCTAACCCTCTCGTGCCAGTTTGGTCTAACTTCGCCCTAGCGGAAGCGGCCGCTTTCATCGCCGGCAGTGTTCTTATCCAACTGGGTTATTTTATCGGCATAAACAAATGCATCCTGATTCCCCAAATGGTAGTTCCCTTTTTGGGATATTTTTCGGACTCCTCCCGACAAGCGTTTATACTCCCCTGCGAGAAAAAATAAAGTTTTGTGCTTTGCGCGAATCTATCCTCGCTAAGAAGACCGTATCACTTACGCAACTCCAGAAATTTGCGGGTAAAACCATGTCTTTTACCTTGGTTGTTCCGGCGGCGCAACTCTACTCGCGTGCCACCTTCCGTGCTATTTCTAAAGCGCACGCTACCCACCGCCCCGTGTTTATTACCCCAGACTCTGTTGCAGGAATTATTGTACTGGCGCTTCCTTGACACCTGGACAGGTTTTCTACCATGGCGGCCTGAATACCATTTCCGTATCCGAGTCTTTTCCGACGCCTCAAACACCGGGTGGGGAGGTATTCTCTACTTTTCCAGCAACATTCGCACTCACGTTCATGGCTTGTGCATGGCGGGATGGTGAACGCTCTGCCACGATCGCCACACGGGAGACTTTGGCCTTTATTAAAACCCTCCATATCGCCGCTCAGCGTATTTCTAACGCTCGGATTGATTGCTACGTCGACAGTCAGGTCCTTGTTAACTGTTGGAGCAAAGGAGGGTCAAGGTCTCGGGAATTGACCGAAGTTTTAAAGCAGCTCTTTCATCAAACGTTAATGTCCAATTTTTGTCTTCATCTCTACGACGTCTCTTCCTCCGAGAATCCTGCTGACCGTGCCTCTCGCCGGCTCTCCGATTTAGATTGCACATTGGCACCACACGTGTGTGGCGTCTCATCGACGACACTTTTGGTCCCCACTCCATCGATCTGATGGCCATTCCTGCCAACGTTCGCTGCGATTCCTCGGGCCGCCCATTGAAGGGCTCGCCTTTTCCACTGCAAGCAGCTGCGGTACTAACGTCTTCTCTCAGGTGTTGCTTCCATCCGACAACGCCTATGTCTTCCCACCTTTCGTCCTCATCGGTCCGTTAATCAAATTCCTCAGCACACACTGTCACTGTCCCTTTTCCCTTGTCGTTCCGGATTTGTGCCCTCGGCGTTATTGGTGGCCCCTTCTTCGGCATCGCTCCACCGCTTCTATTTGTTTGGGCGTCAAAGGACAAACTGATATTTTGCTATTTCCAGCACCGATACCTTCGGCATTTACACCCCGCCCTTTACAATGGGGCCTTTGGGTGTTTCATTTTCCTCATCTCTTAGTTCTTTCGTATTACAGGTTTATCTAGAAACCTCTCGACTTTGGAAACCCGCCGAACGGTGTCCGGACTGCCATTACCCTAATGACCAGGGTTTTTGCTTCTGCTAGCAGTGTGGTTTTCGCAAAGACGAACGTGCGGTGCGCGAGACTCCAAAGGTTGACATCAACATTGATGCCATTAACGGACGACTTAATTCCCTTCGTTCTACAACATCTAAAAAACCTTACCAAAGACAAACATCTAGCCTACAGAAAGAATTGGGATCTTTTCTTCCCTCTTTGCCTTTTCCCAAATCACTTCTGTGCGCTTCTCCGAATGACTTAGTCCGTTTCTTAGTCTGGAAAGACCAACACGGAAAGACTAAAGTCCACGTGGACCACTGCATGCATTTTGGCTCGCGTAACCGGGCTTCCTGCCCCTGTCCTGCCAGGCTTGCCGCGGGGACGGTGTACAGCTATACTGGAAAACTGCGCGCAATATTTGCTTCTATATGTCGTGCGGGCTCCGCTATTGATTCATCGGGTGTTAGCAATCCAGCAACTCACCCTATAGTTAAACAATATCTCATCTCTATGCGTGAAGAGCATGCAGGCTCAGGCTCGAGTAATCCCACGGCAGGCAAATCCTATGTTTTTTTATCAATTCATCACCCTCTGCACCCACCTTCGACAGCATACCTTATGCCCCACAGTCACACCCACCGATCGCTACCTTTACAGTCGGGATCTCGCTTTCTTCTCCCTGGATTTCTACTCCGGCGATCGTGCCTCCGACCTTGGACGCGTTAAAACAAGAGAGATCTTAACACTTCCTGGCGAAGACGGTTTCCTTTTCCATCATACGTTTGGCAAGACGCTTAGGGGCCACGACACCAACCTTTTTGCTATCAAACCGTGCTCTAACCGCTTTACCTGTCCGGTAGCAAATCTTACGCTCTACGCACATTTAGCAGACCTCATAGGTATTCAACTACGTCATGGTTACCTCTTTCGCGTGACCGACGGCGACGGACGCATGTCCACTAACCCCTTTCAAGGCTCGGCCGTCGCCAGCAGGCTAACCAAACACCTCACTACTCTGAATATCCATGCAGGTGAGACTATGCACAGTTTTCGCTCGGGCTGCTCCATCACACTGTCCTTATTGGGCGTCTCTGCAGAGGATGTGGCACGACACGTTGGGTGGAAAAGCGTCAAGACTGCCCTGTATTATTCGCAAACAGATGTGGTGGTGAACACAACGAAAGTGGCCAATCTCCTCAGCAAAGGAACCTCTACGTCTCCATCTCAACCGGTCCCAGAGGCTACGCGTTTAGGCTGTGAATTTCGGGCCCGTAATAACCTACAAGATTTTCTTTTCGCCTTCCCATAATTTCTTTGTTTGCTTCACGTTCTGAGTATTGGAGAGTATCAATAAAAAATGATGTGTGTCTGCATTCGTAATCATTTTTCTCATCCCGGAGTGGGTACGGTACACTTCAGCCTGGGGCCCTGGAAAAATTATCTTAGTCCCATTCTTAATTCCCTTCCGCTCAAGGTATTGTGTGGGGAGCAGACCACTGGGAATATATTACTATTCTCAGTGGGATGTTTCTCACATAGTGCCGGGGGGAAGGGAATTGAGCTAATTTAATTAATCTTGGTTAATTTCATTCATGAATCAAAGCCCTGGGGACTGCAAAATCATTTAAATTTGCTCCACGGGTTAGGTTTTTGGCCATTTCACCGATTCGCAGGGAGAAGGAACAACTTTAGCTGTTATAGGATTTTTTCCCGCCCGCCTCCCCTCAGCTGCAACACACACCAAGCCTCTCCGTCCTGAAACTTCTACACCTTGGGCGGGAAAATGATCTTAGTCCCATCCTTATTCCCTTCCGCTCAAGGCATTGTGTGGGGAGCAGACCACTGGGAATATATTACTATGAATTGGGCAATTATAAATTCATAGGGATTATATATATATAATCCCCAGGATTTATATATATAATCCCTACGAATTTATAATAAGGGATTTATGGGACATAAATCCCTCAAAATAACAAAGAAAACCGACTTGATCGTGTTTTAATTGATGTTTGGACACAGGGAGGTACTAAATTACTTGAATTTACAGATTATATCAATTCACTATACCCCACCATTAAGTTTGAGTTGGTTTATTCTGAGTACCAACTTAATGTCTTATATATCTCACCTTGCATTTGGAGGGTGGCTTTATTTTTACGGATATTTATGCCAAACCCACAGATCATTTATATTTGCCCAACTCCAGCTCGTATTTCTAAAATTATAAAAAGGCATTCCAATTCAATTTACTCTTCTCCAGCACTGCGAGAAATATTTTCAGATAAATCTATTATACCAGCTTTTAGAAGGGCAAAAAATCTTAAAGAAATTTTGGCACCCTCTAAGGTTAGAAAAAAGAAGCAGACAGAACAAGACAAACAAGGTTGTTTTAAATGCAAAATGAAATGTGATTTATGCATGCATTTTCTCCAGGAGAGTGAATATTTTCGTAGTGTTACGCCACTGGACGTTCGTATAAGATTAAACAGTGCATTGGTTGTACCACAACAAATGTTATTTATCTTATTTCATGTCATAAGTGCATGGTACAATATGTAGGATCAACCTCGACTCATTTTAAAGTGAGTTTAGGAATCATAAATCAGCCATTCTTACTAAAAAAGTAACATGTGAAACTGCGGTACACTTTAATCACACCAGCCATGATTTAAGTGATTTGTCATTCATAGGTATAGAGGAAATTTGCAAGAATAATCCCTCTGATATTGATAAGTTATTGCTGACTAGAGAGGCCTATTGGACCGCTCAATTACATACTCTCCAACCATATCGCCTCAACGAAAGATGTGAATTAAGGTATAAAAAAATAGAATAATATATAATGTTTGACTATTGTTCTTCGCTATTCCCATAAGTTCTAAATTTATTTTTCATAACATGTAAATTTTTAAATACTTTTCCTTATATAAAGGCTTGTAAATAGCTTTTCAATTTAAACTGAGCAAGGCTGAAAGCCGAAACGTATTTAAATAAAGGATAAGATTGAAGTTGCCTGCCTCCATGCTTTTCACTCTAAATTATATATATAACTTATTTGATAAACTTAACAAGTACTTTAAAATATAATTCTCCTGATAATATACGAACTTCGAACTTCCGAATGAACTTGCAAACTTCCGAACGAACTTCCGAAGATTTGGGTGAGAAATGAGTTGCATATAGTACTTTTTTTTTAAATATAAAGTATCTCGGGAAAATATAGGACTTCGGTAAATATTGTAGCGGTTGTTATAACTTAACTTTAAGGCGTTAAAATGTTTAATCTCTAGCGTGGGTTTGTATCCACATTCTTGTAAGTAGGTTTCCAGATCTTTAGTTTTACGTAGTGCATTGACGTATAGATAATGTTTGTATACCGTATTTGGCAAAGAAGGTATTGGTGAATAACCACGCAGTTTGTTCCTACGTAAGGACTGACGTAATGACCGTGATTCAGCAAGCTGACTGTCGCTGAAATGTAAGATATATAAACACAGCAACTCGATGTATTAGATTAGATTTAGAAGCGAGAGTTGTGAGACTGAGTGACCGAGATGTGAGAACGGAAGGTGCGATGTAGCTAGAGAAGACGTTTGTAACGTTCAGCTGTTCAATCTCGTTTGTCAATAAAGTTGTTCCAGAATCAGAGAAGAAAGTCTCTTCACTATGGCCCAAAAACACGCTACAATATTACTATAATTGTATGTCAACAGTGACTGTGAGCCAAACCAAACCAGACTAGAATCATGGAATCGAAAACCAAACATTTCAAGTTGTGAAAAGGTTTTACTTGACTAAGTTGATCGAGAGCCAACAAGATTGCACAGAAAGAACAAGACTAGAGCCATTTCTGATCAGCTTTCATAGACCAATAAGCGTTAAATGCTGTGAAATGATTTCTACCACAAGGCCAATCATATTCTTAATATTTAAGACTTTAAGTAGTCTAAGGCCCAGTTACACCATACCGGTTTACTCTCGTTTCCTTTTCATACCGCTTAGGCCTTTAACCATCATGGCAAATTACTCCGCTTTGGAGATGATATCAGAAGTAATCCGATACATTTCGGGTGTCGTGTAACTGGCTTAATCCTGTACGTTCCGTTTTGATTATTCTAATTCCATCACTTTTCTTGTCCATAAAAACAGCTTTCCAAATACATTTAAGATTAACCCTCTCCCTGAATTCCCTTGTAGTATTTTACTCTGGCTAACGCCAGACGATTTTACCCGTTATTGGGAGGCCGCTATGGTTGAACTGAGGGTTAATCAAATATTTGATTATTGTCAAGAACAGTGAATTCCATCAGTTTCTATTGCGTTTCGGCCGCAGACACTACAAAATTATATAGACGGACCAAACTTTTTATATTTTGTTTTTACATCGTTCTAGTTTTGCTCTCTAAATGTAAGAAGTTTAGAAGGTTGCAGGTTCGAAGATTAGGCACGCCACGAAGAAGATTAGAAGGTTGGGCCAACATCAGACAAAATGAATAAGCCTCCCCGGGAACTGTCATTAACAGGTTGCAGGTTTGAACCCTGTCTGGGGCTCAGAAATCTTTTCTGAGTAATTGTGCATGACGAACGTCCAGCATACGTCTGTTACCTTACACCAAGGTCGCAAGCTTACCACATGCACTACATGCAACCTCGTCCCCAGGGCCATTTGTAGGGGCTGGGCCAAGATGGCGGCCAAAAACAAAATGGCGGGAACAAATGGCCCTGGCACAGGCTGCAAAAAATGAGTCGTATTTTGATTCATTTTTGACTCGGACCCAGCCTTCATTATGTTTATCGCCCCTACTCAGGCTCAATTTTTTCTGAATATTTAGTTCAGCTTGACTGACCCAAACTGAAAACAATCAAAACATTCATTTCCAATTACATTGTCGAATTATTAAAATAAATACACTTTTAATAAATATATGTAAATGCTTATTATTTATCATTTGCTTCACCGTTGTACCAAATTCGCAAGAAACTGGATTGCCGTTGTCTGACCGGGCCGCCTTGTTTTCGTGAGTTTTCGGTGGATTCAATTCAGCGTTTTGAAAAACATTTAGGCTTCGTTTAGTCGAGAATTCTTGTTTGAAAAAAGCCTGCTTCTTAATGGCCAAACACGTAAATTCTGCCCTGTGTTGTACTTTCCTTTCGCAGCCAAAATACTTTTTGACTTTGTTCACCAACTGTCCAAGTCTTTCGTTCGCCCGATTTAGAAAACACTCTAAATTGCCGTCCCATGGACTTCGTTGTATGGCAGCCAGGACACAGAGACGACAGGACACAGAGACGACACGACCCATCATTACATATTCTTCCGACGTTTTTACGGGTGTTTCGCCAGCTTTGCTCACATTTTCATTCATTTTGAAGTTGTTTTCAACAGCCGGCAATTTAATATAATATAATTTGAGCCCAAAAACAAATGCCCGCGAGTTAGTCTGCCGCCCGCCTTGTTTCCACCAATCAGAATACCTAAAACATCCAATGTTATCTCGACCAATCAGATGTGGTGATAGCTCAGCCTGTGCCAGAGCCATTTGTTCTTGGCCGCCATCTTGGCACAGCCCCCACAAATGGCCCTGGGGACGAGGTTGCACTACATGTACAACTCATCATAAGAACACTTTGCAGCCATTAAATTCAAGGAAACACATGTTTTTGTCAAATCACGTGAGAAATGCGCGGTTTTTTTTGTTTTTGTAAATTGTCAATCCTGTACCGCGAAACTAGAACGTAAACGGGTTGGTTTTCATATCGGATTAGACTGTGCAAACGGTTACAAAAAGCATTCCGGTATCATGTACGTAACGGGGTCACATGGAAAGCCGTTTTCCCGGGTGAGTTCATCATTCCTAACACGAAGTACTTATCATAGTTAATTTGTCTGCTGACCAAAGAGATTTCATGCTCACCCTCTCTGACCGCCCGGGTCGCAATCTCGAGCCCATAGTCACCCCCTTTTTGGTCAGCGGGAGAGCGCAGGGGAAACTGGATTGATTCTCCGTTTTGATTGGTTCATTTAAATTTATTGAATTAATCGATTCAAAACATACAGATTGTGAAATAATGAAAGTCAAACATATTGCTTTATTCAATAACATATATATCTTCAAATTTAGACTCATTTACACTTCTTCCCTTTGTTTAATTATATCTGGGTCTCATTTACACAAACAAACTTCATAGCAAAGCACAAGGCGAATTTCGAATAACAAATAGACATAAAATAGTCGCAATGAACAAAACAAATCCCGGTGGGATTTGTCGTTATATTTGATGTCTAAATGTAAAACAGTTTAAACAACGAAAAAGCATATTTAAGACAATTAAAGACGGAATCAGCCTTCGCAATCGCAACTCGTATTAAAAGACTTGTGATCCTCTGATCGACGACGATATTGGCGTCGTGAATTGATATTTACCTTGGATTTCAAGAATGTTTATGTCAAGTGCCACCACCAGCAGTGTCAGTCTCTCTCCAACAATTTTAACGTGCATTTGAACTGCATTTTATGCAGGGTTCTCACAAATATAGTATTTGCGATTTCAAACAAATATATGAGAAACGAACTAATGAACACGACGCACATTCTGCACAGCAGCTGAGGCTACGATCATGCGCTTAACAACCGGAACCCCTCATTTCAGAGCTATCATTTCCTTCAAATTATGAAGCTTAACCACTATTAAAACCACCATCTGATTGGACAACCTTTTAAAACGAAACCTCACCCCCATACCACCCCGGGTAATCACGCCCCCCGGAAACCCTAAACCTAATCACAACCCTCCGGAAAAGTGTTCCACCTCTCATACCCCGACCACAACACCCCTATAGGATTTTTACCTTTATGTGTTCATTATTGAACACATAAAGCTTCATAAGCTTAAGCTTCATAATTTGTTAAGCTTCATAATTTGTTAAGCTTCATAATTTGAAACGGTCGTGGCTAGATGGGATACTCGCAGTTGAGGTGACCGCGAGGTACTAGGTCCGAGTCAACTTCGGAACAATCATCGGGATTCGGATTTTTCTACTCGGATTTCTCAAAATGGCGGCCACAATTTCAATCCAAGGAGTGACAAAACTCAACGAAGACAATAGACACCTCAATGAAGAACAAAGTAAGAATTTGTAAGAATAATAAGATTTAAGACTCTAAAGTTTTTATTTTATTAAGAATCGTGGTGCAAATTTAGTAAAATGCTTGTAGTAGTCTAGACGAATTTGGATTGGCTCATAAAATGTTACAAATATATATATATATATATATACAGTGGCGTGGTGGCAGGGGGTGCAAGGCCCCCCAACTGGGGGTGCAGAAGGGGCACCAAAACCAATCTGCCACCCCAGCCTGAAACTTGCCACCACGCCACTGTATATATATATAGATATATAGATAGGTTGAGTAGGTTATAATAACATTTGGCAGAGTGCTCAATGGATACCCAGAGCATATTAAACAAATGGAGGTAGAACGACTCAACAAATTTGATTAGGCATATTTATTACTATTTAGTTTCGTACCACAAGATGTGCCACTCTTCAGATAAAACGGCCTAATGCCTGACAGCTAAAACTTACAATATTTTGTACAAACAGATGACGCTTTAATCCTATTTACCATGCAAGCTAAATAATTGCCTAGCTTGCATGGTAAATAGGATTAAAGCGTCATCTATTTGTACAAAATATTGTAAGTTTTAGCTGTCAGGCATTAGGCCGTTTTATCTGAAGAGTGCCACATCTCGTGGTACGAAACTAAATAGTAATAAATATGCCTAATCAAATTTGTTGAGTCATTCTACCTCCATTTGTATATACATATATATGTATATATATACAGTGTGTATAAAAAAACAGGAACCCTTAGAAAATGAATTAGTATTCTTTTCAAACAACCTATTTTTTAAAATTGTTTTTTTAAATTTGCCCAGGGGCAGGTGCAACTACAAAAGGACACGAGGTCCCATACTAGATAACTAGTACACCTGCAGTAGTTTGAAAGCCCTAAGCACTTCTCTGAAGCCACAGATGCGTAAAAAGCACGGTTTTATACACCTGGGAAATTAAGATATAAATTAATCAGCACATAAGTTAAACAAGAAGAGAAAAAGCTTTTAAATACTTTCACCATGCATACACTTCAAGTTATCTTAATTTCCCGGCAGGTGTATTAGACCGTGTTTTTTATGCACCGTGGCTCAGAAGTGTTTAGGGCTTTCAAACTACTGCAATAGGTTGTTTGAAAAGAATACTACTTGGATTTAATGGTAGAGACTTGGTATTTATGTCTAGGCCATTTAAGATTCATGCTCCTGTATTGTGATTAATTAATAAAGTCATATATATATATATACAGTGGTGTGGTGGCAAGTTTCAGGCTGGGGTGGCCAGATTAGCTTTGGTGCCCCCCCCCCCCAAAAAAAAAAAATATGAAAGAAAGACATTACTGTATTTGATAAATTATCACATTTTTTGTTTAAAAATAATTGAAGTAGCAATATAATATAATATTACAACAAACAACGGGTGCTCTCAAAGACCATGCCAATGCAAGCGGCGAAGTAGCGCCAAACCTCTAGGGGGGGGGGGTGGGGGGGGGTCCGAGAGTCTCGAGATATGCCATTTCCTGCATTTTGGAGTGAGATTTTACAGAATTCTCAAGATTATAAAACTTCATAGAAAACACAAAAGATTACAGATTTCAGATCTTTATATCCCCCCATTGAAGACCAAGCTATACAAAGAGCTATTCAGTTTTGGAGCCCTTGCTAGTTTCGGTGCCCCTTTTCGGGCAACCCCAGTTGGGGGGCCCTTGCCTCCCCCTGCCACCACGCCTCTGTATATATATATATATATATATATTATATTATATTATCTTTGTCAACATTTTATTTTATATGAGCCATAAAAATTCGTCTAGACTACTACAAGCATTTTACTAAATTTGCAACACGATTCTTAATAAAATAAAAACTTTAGAGTCTTAAATCTTATTATTCCTACAAATTCTTACTTTGTTCTTCATTGAGGGGTCTATTGTCTTCGTTGAGTTTTGTCACTCCTTGGATTGAAATTGTGGCCGCCATTTTGAAAAATCCGAGTACAAAAATCCGAATCCCGATGATTGTTCCGAAGTTGACTCGGACCTAGTTGACTCGAAGTTGACTCGGTCACCTCAACTGCGAGTATCCCATCTAGCCACGACCATTTGAAACCGATGATACCTCCATTTCAGGGGTAATTACAATCTCGTACCCAGACCCGCGCGTTCCCATACTCACACGAGGCTCTGGTAACAGCCATTTCAGGGCCCGTTTTGATTGGCTAATCCAATGCGCATGCTTGAGTAGAAATCGTTGCCTGATCTTGCCCAGGTTTATAAATATCACTTCAGCCGAAGTTAGAATATGCCACAATGAACAAAATACTCTCAACTTGGTAGTTATTTGATGCAGAGTTGTGATATTTTAGCCTCCAATGCCGATAGGCTTTCATGTTGACGACTTTTGAACGGTTCCAAGGGGAAAAGCGGCGAGTATCAAATGGCATGGCACATTGCGCGCGGCATCTTGTCAGTTGTGGAACAAAATGGCTAGTAAGTTCAGAACTACTCATCATTAAAATATATTGTGTACGTGTGTTAACACATGTTGGATAAGCTTTCATTTGATGTATAGTTCAAGTTTTGCCGTTTTGTAAAGCTTGTTAAAATGTCCAAAATGTGCGAACCGTTGTTCGAAATAATATTACAAATAAACAGGAAATTGACTTCTCACAAGTGTTAATACAGAATTTTAGATTTCTTTTTTTTAATATTTAACGCGCAACACTGAGATATATACCAAAGAGAAGCTATTGAAAAATGCTATTTGGGGTAGAAATTTCAAGTTTTTAGCTAAACGGAAAATATTTAAAAAATGGGAAAACGTCTGTCATTTTAATTCATGTGAATGTGTTAATAAATATTATATAAATCAGTAATATTGTTGACTATTAAGGCATCTTTATAAACCCTCTGAACGCTAAAATCTCTTACTCTGTATTTTAGTATTTTATAATTACTCTGGCTATATAACGCCAGGCGATTCTACTCCTCACTGAGAGGTGGCTCGCCGGTTAAAAGATTTAAAACTATTGCCTACTGTAAACGCTGAGGCTTTAGTATTTTATTACTCTGGCCAACGCTAGGCGATTCTACTCGTCACTGCCTGGGAGATCGCTAGGGTTAAAATAAAAGCTATAAATTCCAATGTGAAGTCCTTCAAATTCTCTTGCTTTGGTTTGCTTTGGCTAGAAAGCCGCAAACGTTTCAAAAGCTTCATTAGATGCATTCGAAGAATCGAAGTCAACAATAATAATATTATTGATTTAATAATCAAATGACAGACGTTGTCCCATTTTAAAAATATTTTCCGTTTAGCTAAAAACTTGAAATTTCTACCCCAAATAGCATTTTTCAATAGCTTCTCTTTGGTATATATCTCAGTGTTGCGCGTTAAATATTAAAAAAAAATAATCTAAAATTCTGTATTAACACTTGTGAGAAGTCAATTTCCTGTTTATTTGTAATATTATTTCGAACAACGGTTCGCACATTTTGGACATTTTAACAAGTTTTACAAAACGGCAAAACTTGAACTATACATCAAATGAAAGCTTATTCAACATGTGTTAACATACGTACACAATATATTTTAATGATGAGTAATTCTGAACTTACTAGCCATTTTGTTCCACAACTGACAAGATGCCGCGCGCAATGTGCCATGCCATTTGATACTCGCCGCTTTCCCCCTTGGAACCGTTCAAAAGTCTTCAACATGAAAGCCTATCGGCATTGGAGGCTAAAATATCACAACTCTGCATCAAATAACTACCAAGTTGAGAGTATTTTGTTCATTGTGGCATATTCTAACTTCGGCTGAAGTGATATTTATAAACCTGGGCAAGATCAGGCAACGATTTCTACTCAAGCATGCGCATTGGATTAGCCAATCAAAACGGGCCCTGAAATGGCTGTTACCAGAGCCTCGTGTGAGTATGGGAACCACTGATCTCTATAAAAGGACTGGATAGAGCATCTATTGTTCAGCAAGTGATGCCGGAAGTGAGCGCGGCGGCCATCTTACTAGGACCCACTTGGGTCCTAAACAATATGGCGTACATAGGAGTGGAAAGCAGTTTAACGACGTTTTTCGCCAAATTCGGGAAGTTTGCGAAGATTTACCACCGAATTAAGGTTCGTAATCTTATTTTATATAATAGTTAAGTGTTTTCAACTCTTTATTCCTTTTACAAAGGCTTTTTTTTGCGAAAGATACCTGCCTTTGGCTATGTATGTATTTGCTTCACGAATCACGGTATTAACAAAATAGTCGGTAAACAAATGTCTTCCAAGTCCGCATGTGTACTTGTTTCTCTCTTTATTTTGTAGTATAAACGCCGTATTATTAAATGGTTTACTGTGATGGGTTTCCTTTAAGTTTTGATTGATTTATTGCCGATTATTAAATCCAAATGGGAATTAAAATTTGGAAAAGTTTTAGCATAAAACCTTATACATGCAATTTATATAACTTAGTAAAAATCTTTAACGTGAACGCATAAATTCAGTGAGATATTAATTATAAGTTGTCTTTTTGAATTAGTATTTTAATTTGGACCCTTGATTTTACTAACTGGTCAATGACTCATTGACTATAAATGGGTGCCACACTCCCATGGACCCATAAATTAGATGCTTGAGTTTATAATACACTGTCTATAATCTGCTAGGCTAATGTCAAGACTTGGCATTAGTATTGTTTCTAATTTTTAAATAACCAAAGATACGTTTGTGCTACTTCAAACGGTTCAGTGGTTCACATGGTTTTCTAATGTAGTATTTTCAGTTTGACTCTTTCAATCACCACTTAGGCAGCATGTGTATTTTTCTATTTGTCAGTTTGCTACCCTTGCTTATCTAGTTCAATAGTTCAGCATATCTCACTAGTCATCAAAACTTGCTGCAAGTGATCTTTGCTCTATCATCTAAGTAAGACTGCAATCTTTAGTTTATTACTTTTACAGGTTGTACACATACATGTAATTGGCTTGGCTTTAGTATCATATTTTAATACATGTATTTTATTTTGTAGCCCAGTGGCTCAGGTGTTAATCTGGATACAGATTGTAACCCTATGTAACATTTGCTCTGTTATTGTAATAGTTATTGCTGTTCAATGATTAGAGAGATTTCAATACTGTATGCATGTATATATTAAAAGCTTCTATATGTGGAGTTGCATTTCTATAATTTAAAGTAAATATTTATAAATATTTAGTTTTTTACCACAATTAGTATTACTTGTCTTCTGAAGAACACTATAGTAACTGACTTTTTAACTGGGTTTTTACCACAAAGGTTGGCTGTGGTTTCCTTCTCAAGATGGCAAACCCAAATTTTGCTGTACTGAGTCCATTGCAATGCATTTGATAAGGGCAAAAGTCCCCAAAACATAGAGTTTATATTGACAAGAGAATTCTATGATGGGATTATGAGAAGCCCCGAACATCAAGATGTGTCATTGAAAGTAGCTTCAACCAAAACAAGAGAATTAATAATGTATTTTCAAATATAGAAATATTAAAAATAGATTATGTAAATGACTCTTGTTGTATTGTTGTGAATATTTATTTCCAGGTGGCTATTAATCCTATCAGTCAATACAGGAAATTATATTTCATTTATGTAATAATAAACTTGCAGAGTGTCTGGGATACTGTTAGAGTTTTAGTTGGCATCCCAGACACTCTGCAGAAATGGTAATATCAACAGGTGCATTTACTTGTAAAAAATGTAAAGTTTAGCTGGTTTTCATTGAAAAGCCGACCATTTAAAGCAAAAATTATGATTCAACTTTAGTGGTATAACTCAAAAAGACAAGTCATACTTTATAATATCTCACTATTATTTATGCCTCCATGAAGGCCTTCATTGTATAAATTGCATTGCAAGCTATTTCTATAGACCCATGTGAGTACAAAACCATAAAAAAACACAATACACTTCTGATGGCAACAAGGTTGCCTAAAGAAACATATAAGGTGGCAAATGGACTGTAAGGTCTTTATGTTAGAACTTTTCCAAATTTGAATTCCCATTTGGATTACTCGGAAATAAATAAATCAAAACTTAAAGGAAACCCATCACAGTAAACCATTTAATAATACGGCGTTTATACTACAAAATAAAGAGAGAAACAAGTACACATGCGGACTTGGAAGACATTTGTTTACCGACTATTTTGTTAATACCGTGATTCGTGAAGCAAATACATAGGTATCTTTCGCAAAAAAAAGCCTTTGTAAAAGGAATAAAGAGTTCAAAACACTTAACTATTATATAAAATAAGATTACGAACCTTAATTCGGTGGTAAATCTTAGCAAACATCTCGAATTTGCCGAAAAACGTCGTTAAACTGCTTTCCACTCCTATGTACGCCATATTGTTTAGGACCCAAGTGGGTCCTAGTAAGATGGCCGCCGCTGCTCACTTCCGGCATCAAAATTAAGGCGCGAGAAACAATAGATGCGCTATCCAGTCCTTTTATAGAGATCAGTGATGGGAACGCGCGGGTCTGGGTACGAGATTGGGGTAATTAAATCCAATTTCCCCAGAGGCTCCTACTAGACTTGGCAGTGCCTTCCCCGCACGAGAAGCCCCCAATACCCAGGAAGGCCCCTACCATATATGGCGGTCCAAACCATTTCCGTCATGAGTGGCTACGGTGACTAAATGCTTCTTATAAATTATCCATCACGTTTTCAAGTAAATTATCAAGTTATATTTCAAGAGTGATAAGTTTTATTCTGATATTTTTCGTTGAATTAATTCATTATTGTGGTAATCGTGAAAGCTTCACGCAAGCTCTCCGTCTCCGGAGTGTTTTGACGTGTCGGCCAGCTGAAACAACGCAAATAATGGAAGTGCTTTAATTTTATACGAGCGGCTAGTAAAGAACAATATTTTGGTTCTCACTAATGTCTCGCAAACTTGAACCCGCAAAGATTCAGGATTCAGGAATTAATGAAAGCAGTCCATCTTGTCTGTCACGGAAACGGTCTTGCCTAGCATACTTGAAATCGAATAAAATTGCTGAACAATATCGACAATTTCGATATATTCGGACAATTTCGATATATATTTATATATATATATATATATATATATATATATATATATGTAATATATATATATATATTAATAACATGATCGCCTCGGATTATTTTGCTCTCCGATGGATGTAAACCTCGTATTTCCCTCATCGCTCATGCAAGAGGGAAATTTATCGTTTGTCTTCTAATTTTCCCGTGCATGTTGATGAGGGAAAATTAGAAGACAAAGATTATTTTAGTGTCTTCTTCTAAATTTCCCGCTTGCATATATTTTCCCTCATCAACATCCACGGGAAAATTAGATGCAACTTCTCTGATCAACCGTGTAAATTTCCTGTTGGTAAGATTCTCAAAGTTTTCCTCGGCGATCATAATATTACAAACTAATAACATGACTTTTCGGGAAATTATCGATTAAATTTCCCCTTTGCCTCGGGAAGATTTGTAAAACTAATCTTCCCTCGGCGGCGGGGAAATTTAATCGCTAATTTCCCTCAAGTCATGTTATTACTTATAAATATATATCGAAATTGTATCTTTGCGGGTTCAATTTACCAATAAAATAAAATAGGGGTGAAATTATGGTTTATATCATGTTACGTTATATGTTCTTCCCAACAGACACATAAACTTACCCCAATTTACCAATAATTAGTAAAATCGTGGTGTAATTATGGATTATATCATGTTACGTTATACGTTTTACCCAACTGATGCATAAACTTACCCCAATTTACCAATAATTAGTAAAATCGGAGTGTACTTATGGATTATATTATGTTACATTATATGTTTTACCCAACTGACACATAAACTTACCCGAATTTACCAATAATTAGTAAAATCGGGGTGTAATTATGGATTATATCATGTTACGTTATACGTTTTACCCAACTGATGCATAAACTAACCCCAATTTACCAATAATTAGTAAAATCGGGGTGTAATTATGGATTATATCATGTTACTTTATACGTTTTACCCAACTGATGCATAAACTAACCCCAATTTACCAATAATTAGTAAAATCGGGGTGTAATTATGGATTATATCATGTTACGTTATACGTTTTACCCAACTGATGCATAAACTAACCCCAATTTACCAATAATTAGTAAAATCGGGGTGTAATTATGGATTATATCATGTTACATTATATGTTTTACCCAACTGACACATAAACTTACCCCAATTTACCAATAATCAGTAAAATCGGGGTGTAATTATGGATTATATCATGTTACGTTATACGTTTTACCCAACTGATGCATAAACTAACCCCAATTTACCAATAATTAGTAAAATCGGGGTGTAATTATGGATTATATCATGTTACATTATATGTTTTACCCAACTGACACATAAACTTACCCCAATTTACCAAAAATCAGTAAAATCGGGGTGTAATTATGGATTATATCATGTTACATTATATGTTTTACGCAACTGATGCATAAACTAACCCCAATTTACCAATAATTAGTAAAATCGGGGTGTAATTATGGATTATATCATGTTACATTATATGTTTTACCCAACTGACACATAAACTTACACCAGTTTACCAATAATCAGTAAAATCGGGGTGTAATTGTGGATTATATCATGTTACATTTTATGTTTTACCCAACTGACACATAAACTTACCCCAATTTACCAATAATCAGTAAAATCGGGGTGTAATTATGGATTATATCATGTTACGTTATACGTTTTACCCAACTGATGCATAAACTAACCCCAATTTACCAATAATTAGTAAAATGGGGGTGTAATTATGGATTATATCATGTTACGTTATATGTTTTACCCAACTGATGCGTAAACTAACCCCAATTTACCAATAATTAGTAAAATCGGGGTGTAATTATGGATTATATCATGTTACATTATATGTTTTACCCAACTGACACATAAGCTTACCCCAATTTACCAATAATCAGTAAAATCGCGGTGTAATTATGGATTATATCATGTTACATTGTATGTTTTACGCAACTGATGCATAAACTAACCCCAATTTACCAATAATTAGTAAAATCGGGGTGTAATTATGGATTATATCATGTTACATTACATGTTTTACCCAACTGACACATAAACTTACCCCAATTTACCAATAAGTAGTAAAATCGGGGTGTAATTATGGATTATATCATGTTACATTATATGTTTTACGCAACTGATGCATAAACTAACCCCAATTTACCAATAATTAGTAAAATCGGGGTGTAATTATGGATTATATCATGTTACATTACATGTTTTACCCAACTGACACATAAACTTACCCCAGTTTACCAATAATCAGTAAAATCGGGGAGTAATTGTGGATTATATCATGTTACATTTTATGTTTTACCCAACTGATGCATAAGCTAACCCCAATTTACCAATAATTAGTAAAATCGGGCTGTAATTATGGATTATATCATGTTACATTATATGTTTTACCCAACTGACACATAAACTTACCCCAGTTTACCAATAATCAGTAAAATCGGGGTGTAATTGTGGATTATATCATGTTACATTATATGTTTTACCCAACTGATGCATAAGCTAACCCCAATTTACCAATAATTAGTAAAATCGGGGTGTAATAATGGATTATATCATGTTACGTTATAGTTTTACCCAACTGTAACATAAACTTACCCGAATTTACCAATAATTAGTAAAATCGGGGTGTAATTATGGATTATATCATGTTACATTATACGTTTTACCCAACTGATGCATAAACTAACCCCAATTTACCAATAATCAGTAAAATCGGGGTGTAATAATGGATTATATCATGTTACGTTATAGTTTTACCCAACTGTAACATAAACTTACCCGAATTTACCAATAATTAGTAAAATCGGGGTGTAATTATGGATTATATCATGTTACATTATACGTTTTACCCAACTGATGCATAAACTAACCCCAATTTACCAATAATTAGTAAAATCGGGGTGTAATAATGGATTATATCATGTTACGTTATATGTTTTACCCAACTGACACATAAACTAACCCCAATTTACCAATAATCAGTAAAATCGGGGTGTAATAATGGATTATATCATGTTACGTTATATGTTTTACCCAACTGACACATAAACTTACCCCAATTTACCAGTAATCAGTAAAGTCGGGGTGTAATTATGGATTATATCATGTTACATTATATGTTTTACCCAACTGACACATAAACTTACCCCAATTTACCAGTATTCAGTAAAGTCGGGGTGTAATTATGGATTATATCATGTTACATTATATGTTTCACCCAACTGACACATAAACTTACCCCAATTTACCAATATAATTAGTAAAATCGGGGTGTAATTATGGATTATATCATGTTACATTATATGTTTTACCCAACTGACACATAAACTTACCTCAATTTACCAATAATCAGTAAAATCGGGGTGCACAGACTTTAATCATCTTTAATTATTTGAGCAAATGGCTTAATGCCGTCTTTAAGCGCATTTAATTAACATTTATTTGTAATCATTTAAACATCTATATTGAAACTTTAATCAGCTTTATTTATTTAAAAAATAGGCCTAGCTGGCCATGGGCAGCTGGTTGCGCCTGACATATACATATATATATATATATATATATATATATATATATATATATATATATATATATATATAATTGAATAATTGTAAAAATTGGGAATGGTTGACTTTGTTGCCTGTACTAATGCATTAACACAGAGAGGTACATGCATGTATAACAAATTTTTAATTAACACAGATTTATTAATGTCTAAGTAATATCACCTTATACAAAAAATAGTGTAGTACCCATGCACGTACGTATATATACCAGTAAATAAACAGAACAAGCTCTTCTTGTGGAGTTTCCGTACTTACAACTGAATAGAATATTACAATAAGAAAGCAATATACTTATAGCTTAATTGTAGTGGCAATTAGCTGGCTTCAGTAAATTGACCTATGTACAGGTCATACAGCAACATTTTCAAGAAGTTTCAAATAAGTAATATATCCAACACGAGTCAGTGTTCTTCCTCCGATTTCTAAATACAGCCAAGCAGGTTGAAAATACGAAGCGAAGCCGAGTTTTTTCAACCTGCTTGGCTGTATTTAGACATTGGAGGATGAACACTGACGAGTGTTGGATATAGCTTCTCAAACGAATCAATATTTTAAGAGAAAATCGACCTCAAACTTTGCTAAATTTGACTTTAATCTTCCTCCGCGTTTCTAAATACTGATTAAATATTGATTTATTTTGAATTTTCTTCATGAATTATTAATGAGTTTGAGAAGTGTACCGCGTATGCAGTGTATATATCCAAATAGAAATGAATAAAGGTGTTTGAAAACTGCCGAAATGTAAACTGTGAGTTTCTGAAGTTTCGAGCGCAGGGCCTTCGCTCGAAACGTTAAAACCTCACTGGCTCACAGTTTACATTTCGACAGTTTTCAAACACCTGCATTCGTTTCTATTCGAACATAATGAATAATGCACTAACCTATGAATATTTAAATTTTATAGTACATAAAATTGCAGAAAATAACCAATTCAAAGTCAATGTCAAACCGCAATGGCAGGTATACAGCTACAAATTATGTTCAAATTCTGCTTCAGATTGTCCATTTCGCTGCTCAGCTACCGCAGTAGCATCTTCATTAACTGCAGAGACTCTTTCCTGTGTATATGCCCAGTCTGGGCAAGAAGCTGGTTTGGGCCGAGTCGATGGAGTGCCAACCTCACGGGGTATTAACCGTCTTTTCACAACCCCAGACAAAGTTGCTTTGTGTAACTTGTCCAGCTTTTTCTTGGCCAACCGCAGCTTTTTCGACTCCCAAGGTGGTCTGTGAATGGTGTATTTCAGTACGTTGTTTTGTTGATTCTCATCATTTTCACTCTCTTCAAAAGACATGTAGTCAGGCCTGAGAATATCCGCCACCTTTGAAACTTTTTCAGCACTCCACGATGCCTTGTCAAGCTGTTTCGACCTACGTGCCAACTTCTAAAGCAAAAAAAAAAACCACAAGCCAAGACTTAGCAACATACCCAAAAAACTAACACTATATATTTAACAGTTATACCATGAGCTCGAGTCGTATATGAGCTCATAGCCAACGAGGCGCTTCGCCGAGTTGGCTATTAGTTCGTACACGACGAGAGCGAATGGTATAACTGTTTTATTATATAGCCAAGCACTGTACAAGAGACCAAAATTACAGCGAAATGTTTGAAACAACAAACTTCCGACATAGGCAACTAATACTTCCGCCATGCGTAATGATGCATTCACACAGAGTTTCTCGCTGAGCTGTTCGGTAAACAGCTTCGAAATGTTGTATAAATGTTACTCGAGAGGCAAAAAATGTGTTAAGCAGATCAACAAAAAAGATTAAAAGGTACCTTTATGAAGTCAAAAGGTGGGTCAGTTGTTTATATTAGCGTTGCTGTCGTGAAAAAGGTTTTGATTTGATGCAAAATTACACATTTGTTAGAGGGTGTTGATGTTTTTCTGTATAAAAATCCGTCAATTTCAACTCTTTTCGGCAGTTTAAAAAAACATGCCGCCATCTTGTTTTTCCTCTACTAGCAGGATATGCGCTGATATATAGTAACTTAGGTTAGATATACTGCCGAAACAGAGAACGTAGGAATCTAACGTTTCGAGCGAAGGCCCTTCGTCAGAGAGAAACGTAAAGAGTGTAAACAAACAATGAGCTTATATACGAAAGGTGATCATGTGACCAAAAATAAGCCAATCAGATAAAACTGACAATAACAAATTGATGATGAGATGCGAAAAATTAGCCAATCAAAGAAAAATAACAATAACAAATAGATAATGAGATGCGAAAGACATTTGCTATTCATATCGTCGATGAGTAAAAAGGAGGGGGTGTAAAGAGGATGAGCGAGAGTAAAAATAGATAAACTAATAAAGTGAAAACGCTGTTTATATCCGCCCTTGCTGAACAGAAACAACATCTTCAGAGGTGTTAAATAAAAAGAAAAACGTTCGTTGAGTCCGTGAGGATGAATGGTACCAATTTTGAAAATGAGACGCTTTTCTAGTCTTTTGCGGCTGACATTACCGCCAGAAATGGGTGAGATGGCACAAACTTTCATGTCTGAAATACAATGGTTGGCACTATTAAAATGTCGGGCAACAAGCTTGTCAACATCATTGTTCCTCACGGAACGAAGATGTTCAGCAAACCTGTCAGATAAACGTCTGCCAGTTTCACCGATGTAAAGCATGCAACATTTATTGCAAGAAATACAGTAAATGATGTTGGAAGAGATGCAAGTAAAATTATGCTGAATAACAAAATTAGATTTAGGTCCTGAAATACATGTAGCGGAGTTAAGAAAGGAACACGTGTAACAACGGGTACGGGAACAAGAAAAGGTACCCGCAGGTGCCAGTAGATTTTTTCTAAGGGCACTACGTGCTATCATATCCGATAGCATGCTATATAATATATATATACAGTATATATATATATATATATATATATATATATATATATATTTCTAAAATTCATTAATAATTCATGAGGAAAACACAAAGAAAAATCATGAGCGTATCGGATCTATATATGTGATATAGACTCGCTCTAAGTTTCTCGCTGGTTTTTAACGGCTGAGATAAGCTTAATTTTCAAAATTACTATGCCAATGAACGTATGAAGTGATTCTTTTTAGAAGCCATTTAAAAACCTTGCAGTACGGGCTTTATCGGCTCTAAAACACTCGGCTATCGCCTCGTGTTTTATATCCGATAAAGCCCTCCTGCGCGGTTTATAAATATTACATATAGATATGTATATATAAATATATATATATATATATATATATATATATATATATATATAAGTTTTGCACAGGTCTCATGAGCTTAATCTTAGTTCACTGCACAGCTCTAGTGGTGGTCTTGATTATTGAAAAGAGATTAATACTTTTAGCGCTTGTGTATCTAGAGAAATTGTGTTTGTGATGAGCAACAGAATTTATGCAAATTAGGTTTTCTGCATATACTGGAAACACAATTTCTTAATTTAAGTAAACTTTGAGGATATAAAACTTTTCAATAATCAAGACCACCACTAGAGCTATGCAATGAAGCTCATACAGTATATGAAACCCATGCAAAACTTTTTATATGGAGAACTGATAATTTCTTGTATTTTAGGCTGTCAACCTTGGCGCGGTTAACTATTTTATTTGGTTAACGCCAGACACCAGATGATTTTATTCAGCAGTTAAGAGCCGTAATGTGCCCTTGTCCCTTAAGGTGGCTCACTACTGTTTCTTCAAAAGTTGAAAAAAATGCAAGTTTCAACCTCAGAAAGTGCTTGTGAATACTTTCGAGAAGAGTGAAACTAACATTATGCATTCAAAACATTAAATGCTGTTAACAGATGTGTTTCAGCCGTTGCTATGACAACAGTGATGTTTCAAAATGTCCATTTACATTTAATCAAATTTATTTCAAAAACGATTTTGACAACCCCCAATTCTTTTTGCCTTGAAAACATTTCTTCAAATTTAAGTAATCAATAGGCAGATTTTAAAAAAAAGTTCTGTAGATCGAATTTTTTTGAAAAATAGAAAACCATAATTTTTCTTCAATATTAAAAAAAATTGGATATACAGAATTTTTTTTAAAATCTGCCTATTGATTACTTAAATTTAAAGAAATGTTTTAATGCAAAAAAATTTGTGGTCCACCGAACTCGTTTTTGAAATAAATTGAATTAAATGCAAATTTATGGCCATTTTGAAACATCACTGTTGTCATAGCAAGGGCAGAAACACTTTATCTGTTAACAGTATTTAATGTCTTGGACATTATTCTATGCAGAAAGTTAGTTTCATTTTTTTTTTAAATATTCATGAGCAGTTTCTGAGGTTACAACTTTTTTCAACTTTTGAAGAAACAGTAGGGAGCCACCTTAATGGGTAACCCAGGGACAAGTGCGCATCAACACTCCACACTACAGTTTATACTGAATAAAATCTTCTGTTGTTACAGTGTAGCTGTAAAAAATAGTAAAATGCACCTTTGCCCTCAATGTACCCATTAATTTAATTTCAACAGTTAGGGTATAATGCTATGGCTGATCAGGTACTTATAATTGTCTAGTGGTTGTGTTCATAAACAAAACTCTTATATAGACATAGCTGATTAAAAAGAATTAGAAATTAGTAAACAGGAAAATGTACCAAGTAGATAAGCAGGTCACAAACCTCATCTTTTCTGTTCCACCTTCTGCAACTGGTGTTATGGGCCTGTTGAATTCCCTTTTCACATCTAATGTGGCTGGCTCTGGACGAGTGGAAATATGTCTTGAAAGCTTCTATAAATGAATCAAAAACTGATTTAGTTACATATTTACTTTCTATTGTAATCAGAGGTTTCAGTAACTGCATTAAGGTGCAAAAATAAATGGGTGCCTCACGGTGTCAGCCAAAATCAAATATTAAAGTGCCCCATTGCCACTTGTCTAACCCACTAATGGGCACACAGGAAATTAGATTTGTCTGTTCAAAGACTTGGAACGATATTGATGAAGATTTCAAAAATCTCAGGAAATTCAAATTAAAAAACCCCAACTAAAAATCTTCTATAGCAGTAATGTTTTTGCAGCTGATTTCTTCTCGTACAGTACCTATACATTCAACAGTGTGTCCAATAATTATCAGAATAAAATATTTAATTATGCCAATATACCCCTTATTTAGTCAATATGAGACAATAGCTGAGGTAGCATTGTAAGTTAATATATTAGGACACACTGTTGAATGTATACCCTTACCAAACCAAATGTATTTTTAAACTGATTTTAAACTATTTTTATACTATTTTTATGATTTAAACACTATTTTTAAGATGTATTGCCTATTTCTCTTCTATTTTACACCATTTTAAAAATATGTGACATAATTTAAAAAAAATTAAAGTCTAGTTAAATACTATGTCATGAAACTAATAGAATTTAACTGCCTATTTTAAATCTATTTCGCATATAAAATAGGCTTTAAATAGACTATTTAAAATGTGTTTATAAAAATTGTGCTGAAAGAATGTCATGAAATAGATTTCAAATAGACCATTTTAATAATATTTTGAAATTGTAATACTAAAATAGGTTATAATTAAGGTATTTAAAAGCTATTTTTTAAATTTGTCACAAACAGATTTACAAATAGATAAAAAATTATCTATTTTAAAACTGTTTACAATACTATTAGTTAAAAATAAAAATAGGTTTTAAATAAGCTATTTAAAAGCTATTTTGAATTCGTCATAACTGCATTACAGTATGATTTTTAAATTTATAGTAAAACTAAAAGTATCTGAACATTAGATTAAACTTTACAATATTAAGATTACTATTACTATCTGAATACTATTTTAAGAACAGCTAGTCTACAGCGCGGAGTTGGTGATTTTCTAACTTGTGCATGGATTTATGATCAGCACATATGAAGTAATTAATTTATTGTAATGACCGATGGCTGGTTGTTGTTATTTGGGACTTAATGGGAGACAGCAGATCACAAATCTGTCTCAACATTATCAACCCAAAGTAATTGAGTTTTTTTAACTAATTTTAATTATTTTAATGGTTAACTATCACATACAGTGACTATGAGGGAACAAATAATGAAAAAATATTTATGAACTACACTACGTTGCAAAATGTGCTAGTCCTTTTCAAAAGAGTTTGGGATATGACATAGATACACACTGCCAGAACTAATATCCAACCTCACACATTTCTCTACTATCGAGGAGATAGGTACAACAATAACTTTGTCAGTAACATCAACCCGCACAATATGTTTCACTACTGTGATACCATGGTATGTTGGTAGTTGGCACATATGCACATTCATCATCTTAACTATAGCAACATAATTTACTTGGAAACTAATGCAAGAACACTTTCCATTTATACACTGCATTCTTATACACTTCTTTTCCACTTTAATGTATTTTAAAATGGAACCATAATGATTATCTCCATTTATCTGAAAAACCACACTGAAGTTGTTTCTAGCTGTTGTCTTTTTGTACAAGGAGCTTTGGAGTTCCAAACCATTGATAATAGCACGTCTGAACACCCATATCTTGTTGACTGCACCTAGGATGTTCCTCTCTTCTTTAGAAACAATATCTGATGTTTCCCTGACACGCTCTAGTGATCCAACCACAAAGGTGCCTTTTGAAATCTCTTCTCCAATGCTCCTTTATAAATAAATAATTACAATTAATAGAAGCTTGCACTTGGAATACAGATGTACACAGTGGAGCTTCGCTGTAATGCGCATCGTTCCATGGGCTGGGAAATTCACAAAGTACAGTATGCACGTATGATACGTGAAGCGTATGCGCAACCTATATGCGAAGTATACGCGTATTATGCATGAAGCATACGCGTAATCTACGCGAAGTATACGAGTAACACACGCGAAATATAAGCGTAACATACCTGAAGTATATGAGTAACATACGGGGAATATAAGTGCAACCTTCGCGAAGTACACGCGTATCACACAAGAAGTACACACGTATCATACAAGAAGTGTACACGCGTATCATACAAGAAGTGTACACGCGTATCACACAAGAAGTACACACGTATCATACAAGAAGTGTACACGCGTATCATACAAGAAGTGTACACGCGTATATCACACAAGAAGTATACATGTATCATACAAGAAGTGTACACGCGTATCATACAAGAAGTGTACATGTATCATACAAGAAGTGTACACGCGTATCATACAAGAGGTATACACTTATCATACAAGAAGTGTACACGCGTATCATACAAGAAGTGTACACGCGTATCATACAAGAAGTGTACACGCGTATCATACAAGAAGTGTACACGCGTATCATACAAGAAGTGTACACGCGTATCATACAAGAAGTGTACACGCGTATTATACAAGAAGTGTACACGCGTATCATACAAGAAGTGTACACGCGTATCATACAAGAAGTGTACACGCGTATCATACAAGAAGTGTACACGCGTATGTAGTAGAGTTAGTGTACTGCCGAAATATGGAAAATATCGGTCTAACGTTTCGAGCGAAGGCCCTTCGCCAAAGAAGAGATGTGGCCGATATTTTCCATATTTCGGCAGTACACTAACTCTACTACACTTCTATTCACATAGTATAGACTATTTCAAACACATTAATAATTAATAATAATAATTAATAATAATAATTAAAAATCGTGAAATTGGAAGCATTGAATTGCACAATGTGAAGGGAGTTAAAATATTCAGGAAGTACTGGCCAGAGGTCTTGAACTGTTTTCCCACTCTTTGGGCTTGAAAAAAAATTTCAAGTCCTAGGACTTAAACTTAAATACCAATTGTTATGGTTATTGTTAAAATTACCTGCAGTGATAAGTCTTGGACAACATATTCTTATACAGCTTTTTTGCATCTGATTCTTCTTGCAAAGCTTCAGCTAGTTGTGGAAGACTTTGTTGTACACAAACTGACTTGATTATCTGTACAAGGGATTATAAGATAATTTATATAATAAATTAATAATATTCTGTATAAATTCTGTCTGTCAAAAAATAATTGCTAATTGATTGTACCGTCTGTAAGTTAGATGAATAGAAGACTTAATTTTATTTGCAGTTAAGTAGGTATGAGTTACGTACTAAATGGAGTGGAGTTGTGATATATTATATATATCACATGCAGTACCGCAGTATAAACAGTACCTGTCCTTGAATATTTTGGCTTCCATGAAAATATCCTTTTAAGTCTCCATTGAAATCTTCAAAGGGAAAGCATGAATTTGACCACAGAGGTCCCAAGTTCACAACAGTTTCTTTCAGATGAAGAAGTTGATGAATGTTAAAAGTCTGGAATCTTTCACCTTAAGAATAAAATAATGTTAATTGCACTGTTGAGTGGGAAAACTTGTGCAAACATTCCAAAATATATACACATGTCAACAGAATCCAACTCAAAATTATTATATTATTTTAATTATTGTAATCATAATTACCATAAAAGTAAGGTACTTGTGCACAGTACAGTTTTAGTAGGACATCTTCTACCTCATTTTCCGAAATGCTGTCTTTTAAAAGACGATAAACTCCGCCTACCAGGAATGCAAGATGCATAAAGCAGTCTTCTTTTAATGTACTCCACAGCAAGGGAAGCGAGTAATACAAAAGGAATGCCCTCTTTTCATTAGCTGAAAGAAAGGTTCAATAATGCCCTCTTTTCATTAGCTGAAAGAAAGGTTATATAAAGTATTTTGATTGACTCATGGGTAACGGGAACACTAGCTATTATTTTATTCCGGTCTGCCCCTTAGGTTATAACCAACATATTACACTAATTAACTAATTAAGGGGCAAGGGTCACCTTATTATTTTATTTTGGCTTCAGATGGTTTTATTCAGAACATTAGAACGTACACCCTGGCAAAATCTGAATTTAAAAAGAAAACTAAATGATATTTCGATGATTTTAGCATGCTACCAGGACCAAAGACTCAGTAACCATGATTATGATATTGATATGACATTCAGCTGTATATTAGAATGAAATTGCTTAACTTAATACTATACCTTTCCATTCTTTGCGGTCGGTTATACTTTTTGGCCTGCGAGTAATTTGAGATATGGGCTTAAAGGCAAGCAAGTCTTTGTCAATTTCATCCACACTCTTTCCTAAGTAATTGCCATTTGATTTTTCTTCAAACCATGCCTTCATATGTTGTTCAACTGCACCTTCACAAATGCAGTGCATATAGTCAACTGCAGTGCCTGCAACTAAATCATGCAGAGGTAACGAAAATGCCCATGACAAACCAAGTATTCCCTCAACTGGCTTCTGCAAATAATAGTAATATGTAGCCAATGGTAAAAAAAGTAATATATATTAATTATATTATTTAGCATGGAAAAAACGTATTAACAATGAATGGCTATAGTGAATAGTTCTGAAAAGAAAGTTCTGTTCGGAAACTTAGCAGATTAGTCTGTTTTTGCCCAAATTTCATGCATTTTTTTAAATTTGGGGGATGTGACACTCTCCACACAACAACCCCCAGCCCTTACAAAGAAAGTAATGGCCCCTATGGGTTTCCTTTAGGATACTATATGTTGGTCTATAGACTTTTTTTGTAAGGGAGTATACATACTGGTAATGTACTATATTGATATTGTTAAACTATATGTCAGCTGGATGCAGCGGTGTAGTTGGACCAGCCTGATAGGGGGGGGGGGGGGCAATAGTAAAAAATGTGCCAATGAGGTAACACCCCCTGGAAATGACCCCCCTGGAAATAACCCCCTGGAAATCATTGATTTGAGTATGCTGTACGAAAGTGTCACATTTACAGCTATAATATATCAGTTGGTGGTTTCAACTTGGCTTTACGGTAATATACTGCTAATTATATATACTATATAATTATTAGCATGGAGAAAGCCAGAAAGGGGAGATGAAACATTGCGTGCTGACAGCCTCACCAATGAAAATTTGCATTGGGCCACTGATATCTCTATCACGATTCTTATCATCTATCTGATTAACTATTTATAAATTCATACAGAATTATTAAATTATGTAACCAATCACATGTACTTACAACAACTTTTCCTTTTTGGCTAATTTGGCTCATTGCAACAAGGGCTTGTTTCTTCACTTTCAAATGCTGTCTAGACATTTCATGGCCTGTCGTTTGAGCATATTTTTGGTTAAAAGGGTAAATGTGACACTGCCGTCGGGAATTATTTTTGCCAGGACCAAGGTCAAGCTGTTGGCCAGGTTCAGTGCAAGCATGGCAGCCATTGTAGCCATTGAACTGTTTCATGGTGAGCCACATCGCTCTTGCAGGGGAATCCATGGTTGTACCAAGAATCATCCCTCTTACTAATTTGCCAGTTTCCTCAATTTTAATACCTACACATATATAAAAGTCACAAGAATGAAAATTGTGGCTAATGGCTAATTAAAGGGGCACTGTCATGAGATGCACGTCCACAGAAATCTAGAAAAATTACAGTTACATTTATTTTGAGTACCATGCACTTGTGCAATACGATTTTACAACAACTATAAAACCCAAAACAAATTAATTTGGCCTAGCAGTGGCAGAAAAATGTCATGTCTGAAGCAACTTGGGTAGTTTTCAGAACAAAATTCTAGACATTTGGATTGGGGGGAAAGGGTTAGTCTTATAATTTCTTGATTATAATTGTGATTACAGGCTAACCTTTAGTATATAAATCTCTGATACTTTGACAGAATGGTTTCATAAATGTGGGAAAATGTGGCTTTCCTTTACCAAACCATAGTCCAGCAAACAGTCTATTGGCCCTGCTGAATCTGAAAAATAGAGCAGAATGAGATTTGAAGATTGCCTCTGAGTGTGAAACTTAAGTTAAACGGTTTTTAAGCCTGTGTAAAATTACTTTGCATTGATTGCAAGGACCCTGGAGGTAAAAATGAAGCAAACCACGGCCATATTGGAGGGACCACCTAACAAGTACTGTGGCGTAGCAGATATGTTCGAGGACATTCTGACATTTTCTATTTAATGTTAGTGGAGGGAACATATTGGATGGACAGTTATTTGATGTCGGTGTTCTGCCTTTCCCCCCGATTAGCCATCAAATTCATAATGAGGTCCCTCCAATATGGCCACCGTTGGCCCTCATTATCCGGTAAGAAATTAGCCAACTCATTAAACCTATTTCGAAGTGTCACAGTTTGATTTGTTGCCAAAATAAGCTCATCCGACACAACAGAAAGCTCAATCCAGTCTTATTTCAGATCTGTTAACTCTTACCCTAGGCTAATCCCATCCACCCTTAAGTTGCCCCTGTAATTTCAAATGATTTTCTTTTATTCTTTCCGCTTCGAGAGAAAACTATTGTTGCCACTAACTCTACAACACACTAGCTTTGTCAATTAATCTTACAGTAAGTTACCTTTCTCTTGGTGGTAATTCATTTATGACAAGGTATATCGGCCAAACTGCTGATTTGGAAGATCGTACCAAAGCCACACCATCAGTATTAAAAAGTAATGAAATATTATTTGGATTGCTCAGGAAACCATTTCCTGAGGACAACTGCTTGTACAGAATGCCATCATAGACATCTTCGATAGCAGTCTTTGACTTTTTTTTCCGGGTAAATCGGTGACTGAGTTTCTCATCAACTTTAGGAACTGTAAAGTAATATATAATAAAATAAAATATAATTAACCTGACTGCACTATCAATCAAGTCTTGCCCCAAGAAATATCTACAGTAACAGAAGTTGTATATGTACTATATAATAGTAATTAAATTACAGTGCAGGCATAATTATAAATACTATTGGACAAAAGCAGACTGGGGCAATTAACTATTGATCAGGGGTTGGATAAGCTAGACAGTACTCCTATACCTTTGGTTGCATGCACAAAGCTCGGATAGTTGGGTGGATAACTATCCACTGGGTATAAGCTCCTTTCCCACAGGATACCCCCCCCCCCCCCCCCAATATTACATCTCCCCAACACTCATCGGTAAACATATCTGAACTCTGCAAAGATTTAATTTTTCTGTGTCACTGCAGGTGTCACTGTGTGACGTAAAACAACAAGGTATTCTTATTGCAGTTAATTGGCAGTTAATTGGAGGAGGGATGGAAGGACATATCTCAAATGGCAACATCATATCATGATAGAGTTATACATGTACTATAATTATTTTTAACTTCTAAATTAGGCTATTGTACAAAAATTAAATTAGTAAATTAAATTAAATTAGTATACAGTATGGGTTTTATCTACCTGACAGGATAGTCTTTAATTGATCTTGAACGGGTATTTCAAGGAACATGGCTTCTTCTGTCAACTGGCTTTTACAGTGATCACATTCTTGTCTGTCTAGCTTGCTATCTCCGATGTACAACTGGCATTTTTTATTTGGGCAATAAAAATGTTTTACCATTTTGCTTGAATGACTTTGAAAGAAAGAGTAAAGTTCTTTTGAATCTTTTGGCATTTTGTTCTCTTTTGGGCAAACAAGGTTAATGTATGATAAAATATCTTCAAGGGCAACTCCTGATAGGTTGTGTCTTGTAACGATACCAAGAAGTAAGATAGCTGACTCCTTCACAGACAGTTGGGAAGTGGAAAACAAAACATCATCTGAACTATTTGAAACATCCATTTTTGATGCTTCTTGAAGTACACTTAAATCTCTAAGTTCTTCAAGTAATTCTGATGCGTCAATCATATCCCCCATGTCACCTGAATCCAGGAGAGAGGTAGAATCACCATCATCCTCAACATTGGTGTTAGTATCGTCTGAATCTAAATTCTCCTGTGCTATGTTCCACCACTGTAATTTCCCTGTCATGTCTACAAAAAAAAACCAACACAAAACTAAATTTAATTCTAACAATTAGCTAATACAGACACATTTTAGATTGACTTCAAATCAACAAGACAAATTACTTAAGGTGGCTCCACACAGTTTCTTGAAAAATGGAAAATACAAGTTTGAGAATCCAAAATACATGATTAAACAATTCGGAAAAAGAATAAAACTAAATGTTATGCATAGTTAAACAGTCTGACAATCAAAAACTGTTACCAAATAAATAGCAACAGTTGTTGCTATGGCAACAATGACGTTTCAAAATGGCTGCCAATCACCATTCAAACTAATTTAATTTGAAAAAAACTTTGGTGACCCCCAATTTTTTTTTCATTAAAACTTTTCTTAAGTATGAGTAATCAATAGGCCGATTTTAAAAAAATTCTGTAGAATTTTTTTTAAAAATTAATAAACATGATTTCTCCAGAAAAAAAAATATTCATTCTACAGAATTTTTTTTAAATTGGCCAACTGATTACTCGTACTTCAAAAAAAGTTTTAATGAAAAAGAAATTGGGGTCACCAAAGTTTTTTCCCGAATTATATTAGTTTGAAGGGTAATTGGCAGCCATTTTGAAACGTCATTGTTGCCATAGCAACAACTGCTATTTATTTGGTAACAGTTTTGATATTGTCAGACTTTTTAACTATTAGTTTTATTCTTTTCCCGAATTGTTTATGCACGTGTTTTGGACTCTCAAACTTGTATTTTCCATTTTTCAAGAAACTGTATGGAGCCACCTTAAAGCTTCACTAGATTCACATACATGCAAATTGTGCTATCTCATTTCAACGAAATATGTCCATGGTACTTCCAGATATTCAGTAGTTATATATTCAAATTGTTTTATTTATATTAAGTACATTTTTGTCTCGTTCACCCCAGACGTCTTCAAGGATTTAGCATTCATTGTTGGTGTATTTTTAGCGAAATCTATTGAATTATCTCTGAAGGACGTCGCAGGTGAACGGGACGAAGCTTGAGCATGCAGCCCAGTTACAAAATATTAAAAACAACAAATCTATTATCTATATTACAAAATGTACAAATATGATTAAACATGGATGAACCCTGCCCCATAAAAGGTATCAAAATCAACATCTCCACTGAAAAATATGTTTAAATTATGATTACACAATGATTTTTAAATGGTAAAACGGAAAACTTACCCTCGTCAGAAATTTCCAAATATTCGCTGTTAGTGTTACTAGGAATTTCAACTACAGCTTCAATTTCCACCATATCTTCCAAATTATTTCTATTAGAAATAGGATCAGTTTCCGAAAAATTAACCGGGCCAATGTTGGTATCCGCATGTGCTTGTAATAACAACGATGAAACCGCCGGGGAATCGCTGCTGGTTAATTCGCATGTGGATGATGTGACCTTTTTCGGCTGTTTATTCGTCACAACTGTTTCAAACTCGACATCAATGTACTTTTTTATATCTCCAAGAATGGTATTTCTCACTCCAAAAGGTTCTCCAAGTTCTCCAAGTTGTTTCTTGATAGGACTTAGTCTTTTTCTCTGTATACCATGAAGATTTTTTTTTGTTGAAGACATCTTCCCACTGACTTCCCCGGGGATTCGACCACTCGATCGACAACGGCTATCACAAAAAATAGTTTCTGGGTCAGCGGTATATGCGGAAACATATACACGCGCGGCACACACGATTACAACTGGCCAATCATCGCCAAGCATATCCTACAAAAGAGCGGGCTTTTCTTGCAGTTTCTTTCTTTTTGCCCAAATCTTTGCAAGCGTTCGTCGACATAGGAAAACTTCGCTCGTTAAAATCTTCATATTTTACAACTATATCTGTATCATGGTAAGTTTAATTTTCCTTGGCATATTTTATATTTGTGTGGCACTTTTACACTGCAATACTTTGAGTCCGTTTGAGGTCCTGATCATGAGCTGATCCTAATATGTTTCTTCATAATTCACCTTAATTTGTAGATGCCTTTTGCTGTGATTAGTTGGAACAAGAAAGGTGCAACACCATTACCTTACGAGCAGGTTGAGGTTCTCAACGCGAAGAAGATTATGACTGAAGGCGAACTGGCAGGTGAATCGGCTTGCTCTATGCGTTACAGACGCATAATGTGGTATGGAAAAATTCTATCGCTTCACGGTATGACTCAATAAAGTTTATAAACTTACTTATTTAGTTTTGTTCATATAGACTAGTACTGCTGAATCATGTTTTTTACTGTAAATGAAAGCATTTGTTTCCGTTTAACCGGCTGTTCATGTTTTATTATAAGGATTGTACAGTAAAAACAATATATTACACTTGTTGACGATCGCGGAGGGAAACATCGAGTTTTACGGACCCGAAGGCTCCACTTTACCCTGAGGGTGACATTGAAGCCTGAGGGACCGTATAAAACTCGATGTTTCTCAAGGCAAAAGTCAACAAGCGTTTTGTTATATACCAAAGACTTTTAAAATACAAAATACCAAACAAACTCGAAACTTGCAAAATGCAAAAAGATTATAAAAACTCTTTGACTGTCTTCGTAATTTCAATTCAATAAACCAATAAAACAGACTCAACACTAAGTACAACTGAACAGCTTTACTTTCTCCAGGGTTTTTTCCGACTTTCTTTGAAGATATGTTTTCGTAAGCTCGAAACAAGCTCTTGTTTTCAAAATGCTCCGAAGCTAGAGTCCAAAGTTCTTGATCTGATGCAAGTCATACTATATTCACGTGAACAACGCATGATTAAAGCTGACGTCAGAGGGTTGTTGACGTCAAAAGCCGCGTTTACACTGCAGGACTCAGGGCGCTGGCAGGACTGACCTAAGCCCGACCTAGTCGGTCCTGGTCTACAGTCCATGTTTCTTCTGCCGAGGGAAACATTATAATACACGTAATGTCTGGTCACGAGGCAAACAGTTTTGTTTTCCAGAGAGTATCGATGTTTCCCGAAACGAAGTCGAGGTCAAAACTATGATACTTGAATTACCGTATATACTGATAGCAGTAATAGATTATAGAAGTGGAATAGTTTAAACTTGAAATAATTTATAACCTTATATTCTTTTATAGAAACAAAGAAAGATGCAGACAAAGCATCAAAGGCCTTGGTATTCAAGCCGGCAATTGCATTCGAAGAACCAGTTCCCCAAATTAGAAAAAGGATTCCAAATCTAGTTTATGATGGTATGCCCAATTACATACGACTATAATATAGAATAAAGTACACTTTGACGCTTGAGCAGAAAGTTTGTTTTGTCTTGACAAAAAAGTTTTCAGTTTTTTTAAATTGCTGCGCATCTTCAAAGTTGAGTGATATATTCATTGAAATATAAGTTACTATATTGTATTCCAGATGACAGTACTGATGATGAAGATATACATGAAATGGACTCTGCTGATTTGGCTACATGTTAGTTTTTATGATATTCTTTATTTTTAATGAATATATATTAACAACATGACCTCTGAGCTCTGAGCTGAACTTGTGCACTGCCCGTTAATGTACTGTCAAGATGCTGAAGGGCCACTCAAAGGGAGGGTAGGCAATTGGGATTTGGGACATTTTTCCCTGTGAGAGGGGCTCTAATGGCCTAACTCACCAAAGCAAGTTTTCATGAAATATTAGTGATTAATTAAATATGTGATTTTCATGGATGTTTTTAATTTTATGACAATATGCAGTACATGTATAACTATAAATTATAATTTTTTTTTATCAATTTTCACTGTACATTGTTTTTCCCACAGTGAAAGCTGTTAAAACGTGTTCACCAAATAACAAATCCAAACCCAAAGGTAATTTTTTAGCTTGTATAGAATATATAAATTATAATTAAATACACTTATATAAATTATATATTTTATAATGTAATGTAATGTAATATAGAATGGGTATAACGCCCCGCCACAGCGGGGTATTCGAGGTTATATTCAAGTTCGTGTACCACGCGTGAATGTCACACACGATTCACGAAGCTGTCAACAATGGCGGAGTTTGGCGAGACAAGAAAACGTTTCGCCTGAAAATTCAGATGTTGACAAAAAGATTGTTAGGTTACAAGAAAATAAGGATTCAGGGAATACAAAGAAAGCAACAAACAATGCATCCAGAAGCCTGGAGACGACAACAGAATGGAAAGCGGGCAAAAGTTAAGCTAAGCTAACTTTATTAACATTGTTTAAGCTTTTTTTTGAAAGGTTAATTGTTTCGATATAATATATAATGTATAGACCTTTCGCTCGGGGAAATATGATATGATATGATAATCATATGATATAATATAATATATAAATACCGATATATATAATTTTTTTTTGCAGCAACTAAAAGAAGCATCAAAAAGAAGCGCACAAAGACATCAAACGGTATATCAATTATTAATAATGTTAATAATCACATTTAAATTAAAGCACATTTTGAGAAGATAGTTTATTTTGTCTCAACAAAAACGTTTTCAGTTGTTTTTTTAATTGCTGCGCATCTTCATATATTCATTGAAATGTAAGTTACTATTTTGTATTCCAGATGACAGTACTGATGATGAAGATATACATGAAATGGACTCTGCTGATTTGGCTACAGGTTAGTTTTTATGATATTCTTTGTTTTTAATGAATATATTAAGAACATGACCTCTAAACTGAACTTATGCACGGCCTGTTAATGTACTGTCGAGATGCTGAAGGGCCACTCAAAGGGAGGGTGGGCAATTGGGATTTGGGACATTTTTCCCCGTGAGAGGGGCTCTAATGGCCTAACTCACCAAAGCAAGTTTTCATGAAACATTAGTGATTAAATATGCAATACATATGTAACTATAATATTTTTTTATCAATTTTCACTGTACATTGTTTTTCCACAGTGAAAGCTGCTAAAAAGTGTTCACCAAATAACAAATCCAAACCCAAAGGTAATTTTCTAGCTTGTATAGAATATATAAATTATAATTAAATACACTTATATAAATTATATATAATATAATATAATATAATATAATATAATATAATATAATATAATATAATATAATATAATATAATATAATATAATATAATATAATATAATATAATATAATATAATATAATATAATATAATATAATATAATATAATATAATATAATATAATATAATATAATATAATATAATATAATATAATATAATATAATATAATATAATATAATATAATATAATATAATATAATATAATATAATATAATATAATATAATATAATATAATATAATATAATATAATATAATATAATATAATATAATATAATATAATATAATATAATATAATATAATATAATATAATATAATATAATATAATATAATATAATATAATATAATATAATATAATATAATATAATATAATATAATATAATATAATATAATATAATATAATATAATATAATATAATATAATATAATATAATATAATATAATATAATATAATATAATATAATATAATATAATATAATATAATATAATATAATATAATATAATATAATATAATATAATATAATATAATATAATATAATATAATATAATATAATATAATATATAATATAATATAATATAATATATAATATAATATAATTTATTATATGGCATGGATTACTTACTAAATCACGCACTGTGATTGGTTGCTGACGGGGTGAGATTTCTCCATTTCTCCTCGCTATCGCTCGGTCAATACAGCAAGATCTCGGTTTAATATTTTACCGTAAATACCTCACTCTCAGTTATTAAGTAGTATGATATATATGATATGATATATGATATGTTATGATATGTTATGTTATGATATGATATAATATATAAATACCGATATATATATTTTTTTTGCAGCAACTAAAAGAAGCATCCAAAAGAAGCACACAAAGACATCAAAAAAAGGTATATCAATTATTATGTTAATTATCACATTTTAATTAATCATACACTGTAGATAAATATATATATATATATATATATATATATATATATATATATATATATGTACTATTTAAAACACGAGCAGGAGTGTTTTATCAGATATAAAACACGAGGCGAAGCCGAGTGTTTTATATCTGATAAAACACGTTCTGCGAGTGTTTTGAATGGCTTAAAAAACGATCACCATTTGGTAAGTTCGTTGGCGTAGTAATTTTGAAAAATAACGTTGTCTAAGGCGAGAAAATCAAAGCTAAAGTTTATGTAAATCAGGAGAAAATTTTATCAGATATAAAACCACGATACGGTTATGATTTTTCTTTGTGTTTTCCTCATGAATTATTAATGAGTTTTTTAAATATATATATATATATATATATATATATATATATTTCTTGAGTGTTAAAACCTGGAGAAAAAATATCATTCATTTGTTAAAACCCAGGCTTCCTGGGCCTGCAGTACGTACATCTGGTTTTATCTTATTGTTTGCATGCTTTAATGGATGCTAAATCCCCATTTTACTATACAGCTGTCCCTGCTTTTTTATGTAAGCTAGCTTAAGTGTAAAAACCCAGCTGGTATATACTGTAGAACCTAAATGTATAGGTGTTGGAGGGACGGAATTTCAGTTGACTATAAGTGCATAACCATGTGTTGAATTTGAGAATTATAGCTGCATTCTGTTGGGTTTTTTATTGTAGATAATTCAGTTTTGGCACAAAATGAATATACGAAGCTCAACTGTGCTGACTTAGTGAAAAGCATTATGTCTCCATTGAATGATACCACCACAGTTGTTTCATCATCAGAATCTTCACAATGTGATTTTTCTGATTTTGAAAAACGTCTTGAAGTTAGCAAGAAATTAGACAGCACACCTCAACTGCCAAGGCATCCAAAGTTAGGGAACAAGACACCAAAGTCAGTATATCTCCCTCCAAAATGCATAAATTTGAAATGCAAAGAAGATAAGAAACAGTTGCAAGAAACAATCACAAAGCTTCAGCATGAAATTGAAAGCTGTAAGTACATGGATGCATTACTTTGAAGTGTGAGAAATAATAACTGTGTTGGTGTTGTTTTAACATTGACCCAAACTTTTTTTGCATGCAGCAAAGCTCTGAACCCTATAGGAGGGGTGGTGGTTATTTTTGTAGGCTTATAAATTATATGCATTTGCAGCGGTCTCCTAGAGATATTTTGACACTAATATATTACGCTTTGGAACCATGACAATTGATACCTGTACAGGTACAGTATAATATGTAAAATACTGATGTTTCATCTATGCTTGAAATTGGGCATATATATCTCTCCTGGAAATTCAAGATACATGTATAATTATTTAATAAATATAGAGCTGACTTTCTACTGTGTTTCTTTTAGTAAAAACAAGTACAGCAACAGCAGTTACAATAGATGTTTTTACCCCAGCTGGAAAGATGACTGCAGAAGATGCATCTCACAGAGGGGTAATTAAGAAATAATATTATTTAATATTAGTACCATTACAGTCTAATCATGCTGTATACTCCGGTCTTAAAATTTGATTATACCATATTTTACTGTACATGTGAATTAGGTATTTTATGTTAGCAGCCCCCTCTCGTGCTGGGGGCTTGTGGCAAACTGCTCTAGTTTCTCTCCCATCTGGGCAGGACTGCGTATATACATACATGTATGTTATGTTTGGAAGAGGTCATTTTGCTGGCCTCAGAATGCATGACCATGCATAATGATTTAACTATTTTAATATACAAATACTAATTCTCATTAACAATACATTTCTTATACAAAGTCTTGTTTACCTGCATTGTGCCTTTTCATTTTCAGCTTTCAGAATTGGGCAGTGGGGTGTGGTGCTGCCCTGTAAGAACTAAATCTCTAATTAATTCAGTTCCATCAAGAACAGCATTAGCATGTTCTATGCTCAGTCTTTTCTACTCAAAAGAAAACTTGAAAGGAAAAAGACTTAAAGACCTTGAGCCAACTGTGGTCAATGCAATTGTTGGTGAGTTTTTATAATAATTATGACATTGTGCTAAGGGGGTGTTTATATGCAGGCAAGCCAGCCCGGGTACCCGAGCTGGCTTGCTTAGCCAAGCTGGTTTAGTCATCCTGTGTTTAAATGTAGAGACCCGGTTGTATAAAGCGAGATCTCAGCTAGGTGGGCTATAGCTGGCTTGGTTCTCATATAAATGCAAGATGAAAATTCACAATAATTAAATAGTAACAAACTCGTGATCTCGGCAAAGTGGGCTAGCCCACTCTGGTCCTAATTAGTCTTACCAGCTGGCTGCGCACTAGCAATATTATATTTGTGTTCTATATTGTTGTCAGATTTTGCTGTAGTTGCGAAGATACCATCTGAATCAAAACAGGTATCCAGAGGAGAGGTAATGCAAGCACTCCGTGCAAAGTGCAACCACCTAATATTTCAACTGCAGCGACCAACATACCACAAAGGTAATTATTTACAGTAATTGCAGGCTGACTTCTGTATTTTCCCTGTCATATTAAATGCTAAAAAATACTTACATGTGGCATTTTATGGATTTCCAAATTAAATATAGTGAATGATCGAAGCATTGAAGTTCAAAGTTATTGCATATATATATATATATACAGTATATATATATATATATATATATATATATATATATATATATATATATATATATATATATATATATATATATATATATATATATATATATACTGTATATATAGTATATATATATACTGTATATATATATATATATATATATATATACGGTATATATAATTATGAAGTCTCTTACATGTAATGCTTGTCCCATATCTATACATGCATGTACCAAATGATTACTATTTATATACAAACTCTGTCTCAGCCATGATTCTAATTATTCTATAGCTGGTTCAGCTTATATTACCCAAAGGAATAATTATATCCAATAGGAAGAATATACAGTAGATGTAGAAATCATCATTTGCATATAATAGTCTTGATAATTAAAATAATTTATTTTTATGTTACAGAAATATACGAGAAGATCAAGAATGAAAAGGCTGATGGGCATGCAGAATTGTAACTGCAATTGCATGCAACCAGATAAGATGTTGTTTTATATATAGTTTAAAAGATCAACTGATTCTTTGTTTAATTGTTTTTTATAATGTTGATCGACATGTACTATTTGTTTTTTATATTAATTATAGACAATAACACATCTTATGATTACATATATCAAAATTTACATAAGAAATAAAAACCTTGTTTTCAAGCTACTGTATATGCATTGTGTTTTTTATATTGTAGTTTTCACCATTAATTTTCAACAGATGCTAATTATAGCCTATTTGTAAAATATGTCCATTGTATTTTTGACCTATTTGTAACAGGCCAAAATCCTATTTTTAACCTATTTACATTGCATTTTTTACCTATTTTGACAACAGGAAACCAATATTGAGGGAGTTTCTCAAAATAGTTTTAATTGTGCTTTAATCACGATCTAATACCATTAAAACCAGTTGAAAACACCATTAAAAATATATTTAAAATGTATATTTAAAACTATTTTTGTAAAATAGTTTATAAATATTTTAAAAATATATTCAAAATGGTCATCAAAAATAGATTCAAAATAGCTTTTAATTGCATTTAAATCATATTTTAACATCATTAACAAAATATATTAAAAATTATTTTAAACCTATTTTTATTTGGTTTAAAATATGTTTAAAATAGGCATAAAAAATAGTGCAAAAATAATTTCAAAATACGTTTTAATTGTGGTTTAATCACGTTTTAATACCATTGAAACCAGTTGAAAACATGATTAAAAATATAATAAAAGCACCTATTTAAAACTAGTTTGGTAAAATAGCTTTTAAACAGATTAAAAATGTGTTTAAAATAATTATCAAAAATAGCTTTAAAATAGTTTTAAAATAGTGTTCATTTTGGTAAGGGTAGGTACGAGAAGAAATCATCTGCAAAAACATTACTGCAATAGAAGATTTTTTAGTTTTTTTTTTTTTTAAATTTGAATTTCCTGAGGCACCAGTCGTATAGAAAATGCCACACAGAAAAACAAAACAACAATAATAATTACAGCTGACTTTAAGAGGCAAAACGTCTGGTAACCACCTATTAATCAACAAAAACCATGCATAATTTGCACCAGCTGTTGTATAGTGGTTGCAACTGGGAGACGCAGCTTCAATCCGCTGTTGGACCACCACTCAGGTCTTCAATAAAACAATTGAGAAGAAAGTGCTGCCCTTGCAATGAGCAAATGGTGAGACTTTCAGGTATTCTTGGATAACAACTATAAATTGTAGACCCTTGGAACCCCTATTAAATGGGCTTCTATCCTGTTGGGGTATTCTGTTTCAGGTAAGAGTGATAAAAAAAAAATAAAAAATAAAGTAATTATGTGTAATATGATGGATATTGACACAGTTTAGACCATGGATCACAGCTAAACTAAACTAAACTAAACTAACCTTATTTATACTGGATAACTCTATCAGTTATATCTAAACTGTTATCCTCAGAGGTCCAGTAAGGGCCTACCCTCATTGGTCCAGAGGTGTTGATTTTATGGAGGGAGGAAAACCGGAGAACCCAGCGAAGACGTACATGTACCCTTGAAGCACAGGAGAGATCAACTACAACTCTACTCGCATGAGTCCAAGCCCAACAAAGGGGTCATTCCCAAGTGGTCACCCATCCAAGTACTAACCCCATCAGCATCTAACTAGGCTTAACTTTTTGGTGAGAGGCAGCGCACTAACAGCACACACCACCTGTGCTCCCCTAATTGTAATAATGTACTAGTTGATAATCAGCTTATGGAACCACTTCATTACATTAAATTGATTGTTAATCTTTTCGCAAATGGTAGAGATGTGGTTGTCAAAATTAAGCTTGTCATCCATATTTAGTCCAAATAGATCTATTGAGCTTTTAATCGGAAATGAGAATTCATGATCAGTACTACCCAATACCATAGCTTGATGTTTACCAGGATTAACAGTACACTGATGCCATTTTCTTTGTACCATAAATTTGCAAGGTTGAGATAATTCTGAATGCGCCTATCAAGAGCAATGGGATCCACGTATGAGTCATACAATTGTTTGTCATCAGCATAAGCATGTAGCTTTACCATTTTAATATGATAAAACTGATTATTTATGAAAATATTGAAAAACATTGGCCCTACGACACTCCCTTGTAGCACACCTCTCATGACAGTTTCCCAACTAGAGTATGTATCCCAGATTTTCACTCTCTGCTTCCAGACAGGTAATCTCCTAGTAGCGCACAGCCACTGTTGCTTACGCCATAATATGCTTTCAGATGCTATATCATACACTTGGAGGAGTGTTTCATCAGGAAATCCAAACACCTCAAAAGTTTGTTCAAGAAGGTCTCGGTGTTTGGATATCCTGATACACTCCTCCTTGTGTGCGTGATCTATTTATACATGGGAACATACATTAGTTATTTCGAAAAGACTATTACATACCTGTATACATAATACATTCAGCCATATATATTATATGAGTTTGATTCCCAATAGTTATTAAAAATCTTCACATTTTGTAAATGATTTTATCTAGAAAAATATACTAGTTGGTCTAACTACATAGACTCACTTAAATGAAGAAATGGTATACAGACCTGCCAACTTTACCAAACACTAAATCTGGAGATTTTACAATATAATGATAAAAACCCAGGAGAATGGAGATTGACAGCCAAACCTGGAGATTGCTGCATGTGATCTTAAAAATCTCTTGAAATGATATTTTATAATTTTAATTTATAATATTCTATTAGGTGAACTCAAGTCTAGATATACAGTAAGGGAATGGGCGTCGGGCGAAGCATCTCTGCTAAAATTAGCCCACTAAATATACTCTTCTTTGTTTATATTAAACATATTACATTAGGACTAACATCGCACTATTTCACGAATACCAACACATGAATTCAACACATGGACAAAAAATACAAAGATCTCACTCATGAGTCATGACTCATATTTTATATTAAATTCCAAGACAAATGTTCCTAAAAAATATCACGAGAACAAAAACTTTCTTATTTGGATAATTGAAACAAATAACATACCTGATAATATATTACAATGTGTGTCATTTTCTGAAAGAATGATTCTTTTAATCAAATAAAAAAATGATCGCAATACACCGCCATTTGTAATGAACGCCACAGCACAAAATGGCGCTGGCCACCATACCTAGGGGCCAGCTTCTCGTGCGGGGAAAGCACTGCCAAACCTAGCCTGGTACCCTGGCCCAATCAAAGAATATGGGCCAGGTAACCACTAAAGACTTCTGCTTTCCTATTGGTTGAAATTTCGCGCGTTTTTAGTGGCTATGAGTGAAACTGCAATCGTCATAAGTGGATTTTGCCCTGATGACGCGAGAATGAGATTAGTGGTTACCTGGCCCATACTTCTTTTGAAATTGGGCCAGGGTACCAGGCTATGCCAAACCTAGCCTGGTTCCCTGGCTATAGACCCCTCAATGAAGAACAAAGTAAGAATTTGCAAGAATAATAAGATTTAAGACTCTAAAGTTTTTATTTTATTAAGAATCGTGTTGCAAATTTAGTAAAATGCTTGTAGTAGTCTAGACGAATTTTTATGGCTCATATAAAATAAAATGTTGACAAAGATAATATAATATTATATATATATATATATATATATATATATATATATATACAGTGGCGTGGTGGCAGGGGGAGGCAAGGGCCCCCCAACTGGGGTTGCCCGAAAAGGGGCACCGAAACTAGCAAGGGCTCCAAAACTGAACAAAATAAACCTATTTCTTTGTATAGCTAGGTCTTCAATGGGGGGATATAAAGAGAAATCTGTAATCTTTTGTGTTTTCTATGAAGTTTTATAATCTTGAGAATTCTGTAAAATCTCACTCCAAAATGCAGGAAATGGCATATCAGAGACTCGGACCCCCCCCCCCCCCCCACCCTAGAGGTTTGGCGCTACTTCGCCGCTTGCATTGGCACAGTCTTTGAGAGCACCTGTTGTTTGTTGTAATATTATATTATATTGCTACTTCAGTTATTTTTAAACAAAAAATGTGATCATTTATCAAATACAGTAATGTCTTTCTTTCATTTTTTTTTTTTTTTGGGGGGGGGGGGGGCACCAAAGCTAATCTGGCCACCCCAGCCTGAAACTTGCCACCACGCCACTGTATATGTATGTATATATATATATATATATAATTATATATATATATATATATATATATAACTTTATTAATTAATCACAATACAGGAGCATGAATCTTAAATGGCCTAGACATAAATACCAAAGTCTCTACCATTAAATCCAATTAGTATTCTTTTCAAACAACCTATTGCAGTAGTTTGAAAGCCCTAAACACTTCTGAGCCATGGTGCATAAAAAACACGGTCTAATACACCTGCCAGGAAATTAAGATAACTTGAAGCTAAGTGTATGCATGGTGAAAGTATTTAAAAGCTTTTTCTCTTCTTGTTTAACTTATGCGCTGATTAATTTATATCTTAATTTCCCAGGTGTATAAAACCGTGCTTTTTACGCATCCGTGGCTTCAGAGAAGTGTTTAGGGCTTTCAAACTACTGCAGGTGTACTAGTTATCTAGTATGGGACCTCATGTCCTTTTGTAGTTGCACCTGCCCCTGGGCAAATTTAAAAAAAAATATTTTAAAAATAGGTTGTTTGAAAAGAATACTAATTCATTTTCTGTATATATATATATATATATATACAGTGGCGTGGTGGCAAGTTTCAGGCTGGGGTGGGCAGATTGGTTTTGGTGCCCCTTCTGCACGCCCAGTTGGGGGGCCTTGCCCCCCCCCTGCCACCTTGCCACTGTATATATATATATATTTAACAATTATTCACCGAAGTGAATAATTGTTTTAGCATATACCTCATAAATGAAATAACAAGTTTAACATTCTTATATTTTTCGGTATGTTTATACAAGAGTATAAACAAGACACGGCGGTCGCCGTCGGCCGCCAGCAACTCGGTGTACTCAATTATTTGTCGACAAAACAGTTTTTACAGCTTTTGAATATATTAATGGCTAGAAAATTGTAAAGAAACATACCTGTGGACACTCTTCTACTTAATTTTGTTGACTTTTCTCGTTATTCTACTACATCACCCTTGTTTATCAACAAAATCTCCTGCCTCGGTAAACAACGCAAAACTGGTCGCCATCTTGTTTTACCTGCAGGTGAATAGTGCAGGATATCCCGAGCTAGAGGAACCAATCAGATTGCGCGAAAAGCACTATTCACCTGCGAGGTATATGCTAAATATATATATTTGTAACATTTTATGAGCCATAAAAATTCGTCTAGACTACTACAAGCATTTTACTAAAATATTTACACCACGATTCTTAATAAAATAAAAACTTTAGAGTCTTAAATCTTATTATTCTTACAAATTCTTACTTTGTTCTTCATTGAGGTGTCTATTGTCTTCGTTGAGTTTTGTCACTCCTTGGTCATTGGATTGAAATTGTGGCCGCCATTTTGAAAAATCCGAGTAGAAAAATCGGAATCCCGATGATTGTTCCGAAGTTGACTCAATCTCGTTCCCAGAAGTTGACTCGGACCTAGTACCTCGCGGTCACCTCAACTGCGAGTATCCCATCTAGCCACGACCCTCCGCCCGTGATGTAGCGTTTCCCATCAGAATCTGCAGAAGTAAATATCGGGTTTGTGAGGATTTTTGTGGTTAAAATAAGATGAACAATGCCTGGAAAAATAAAAGTGCGAATACTCTCAGCCAGGGGTTTACCGGTTATGGATCGTTCAAGTGATTTAGCTGATGCTTTTGCAGAGGTTAGTTGTTCTTTAACTAGAGTTAATATAGTTATCAATTAGACAATTACAGTCGACTTTACTGTATATTATTTTTACTCTGGCTAACGCCAGACGGTTTTACTCGTCAAAGGGAGAAATCTTGGAGTGAAAGAGTTAATATACATGTAGTACAAACAATACATATACTTCTACTCCTTTAGACCAAGGATAGTAAAGATATGTTTAGCGGTATTTTACAGGGCCTTCACTGATAACAATCTTTGACTGATGGAATTACTCTGTTTTTATTATTATTATTATTATTATTATTATTATTATTATTATTATTAAACAATTATTGGATGAGACTTTTTTAATATCAACAATTATCAAGGTCGAAGTCTGTGTTATTAAATATGTTATCTGCTGAAGCTGAAGGCTGAGGCTGATAATGTGGTCTGAGACCTTGATAATCCTTGATATAAAAAAAGTCGAATTATTATACATTTCGTTGAAAATATAAAGGGAATCACTCCCTCAGAACCAAAAAGTGCAGTTCAAAGACAGTTGCTTTTTCCTCGTGCTTTTCTTCAGTTTGTCAGATCGTCAGTGACATCACATGCATGATAAGTCCTTTTTCCTACAGATAATACCTCCAGAAACTACAGATAATAGCCTTGTGAGCTAAGAATCAAACAATTACAGTGGCAAATACAACTAAAAGTGCAGATATAAAGAATTCTTACCAAGTTTCTGACCAATTATAATCAAGGATTTTAAAAAATGTATAATAATTATCAATTATTGGACGAGTCTGAGCAAAATATCATGATTTGTCAGTGGCGAGCTACTAGTTATTTGCCAATGCCGAAGGCAGAGGCAAATAACTGGTAGCGAGACACTGACAAATGATGATATTTTGTGATAGACGAGTTCAATAATTGATTTATCATTCATAAAATAGTTAAAAATCTGAAATGCCTGAAGTTAGAGATCACCACTCTTCTCTGTGTCTTCGGCATACTAAAATATTCGTAAAACTTACTTTTTGTTGGCACGAGTGTTGCTTTTTATCTCACTAAATCTTCCTTTTAACTATTTCTTTTCTAAAGTACATTGTCGTTATGAACGCTTCTAAATACTCTCGATTATTTCCTCGGATACCTGAAGAACTAGCCGCCATGTTTATGAAAATGATTTGCAGTCAAGCAGCGCCATTGCTAGTGCGCATGCTCATAACATTATTTGCAAGAAAAAAATTATTTGCACTCAGTTATTTGCAGGTGAATTAACCAATCATAATGCAGGATAGAAACGAAATGAATGATAATATCAATTATTGGATGAGTCTGAGCAAAATATCATGATTTGTCAGTGGCAAGCTGCTAGTTATTTGTTGATGCTGAAGGCAGAGGCAAATAACTGGTAGTGAGACACTGACAAATCATGATATTTTGCGATAGATGAGTTCAATAATTGATTTATCATTCATAAAATAGTTAAAAATTTGATATGCCTGAAGTTAGAGATCACCTTTCTTCTCTCTGTCTTGAATCACCCTTTGGCATACTAAGATGTTCATAAAACTTACTTTTTGTTGGCACGAGTCTTGCTTTTTATCTCACTAAATCTTCCTTTTAAATATTTCTTTTCTGAAGTATATTGTTGTTATGGATGCTTCCAAATACTCTCGATTACTTCCTTGGATAGCTGAGGAAAACTAGTCATCATCACTGCCATGTTTACGAAAATTATTAGCAGTCAGCAGCACTATCGCTAGTGTGCATGCTTCAAAAAATTATTTGCAGCAGAAAATTATTTGCACTCATTAAGTGATAATTATTATTAATAATTATTATTATTATCAGTGGTGTGAAAAAAAGATAAAATCCATATATATGATATTTGCTGCTGACCGAAGGGAGGCAGCACACTATTCTTGACATTCCCTCGTGCCCAGTCCTTTTTCCGAGCTATGCATAGCCGACCAGAATCTCGATTTGTTAAATTCTTATTTGTCTGTCGGCATTACATCATCCATATATGAGCTGATGTGACTCAGTGTGCATGTTCCGCTAGCGTTGCCTTCGTTCAGCTTCAGAGCTTCTCAAAGTTCTTCCTCGACAGAAAATTCACGGTAAGAACAAATACATCTGATCATGTCTTTACTTTCTCGTGGAAGTATTCATCAAGGCCATGAAGGTTTCAGCCCAGGTGAAAATCTTACATAAGATCTTGCCAAGATCTTGGCAAGATCTTATAAGATCTTATGTAAGATCTTGCAAGATCTTGGCAAGTTCTTGCAAGATCTTGCAAGATCTTATCAAGATCTTACAAGATCTTGCAAAATCTTACAAGATCTTACAAGATAGCTTAAAATCTTACAAGATTTTAGACAAGCTCGTAGAAAATCTTGCTGAATCTTACAAGATCTTACAAAATCCTACAAGATCTTACAAGATCTTACAAGATCTTACAAGATCTTACAAGATCTTACAAGATCTTACAAGATCTTACAAGATCTTACAAGATCTTACAAGATCTTACAAGATCTTACAAGATCTTACAAGATCTTGCTGAATCTTACAAGATCTTACAACATCCTACAAGATCTTACAAGATCTTACAAGATCCTACAAGATCTTACAAGATCTTACAAGATCTTACAAGATCTTACAAGATCTTACAAGATCTTGCTGAATCTTACAAGATCTTACAAGATCCTACAAGATCTTACAAGATCTTATAAGATCTTACAAGATCTTGCTGAATCTTACAAGATCTTACAAGATCCAACAAGATCTTACAAGATCCTACAAGATCTTACAAGATCTTACAAGATCTTACAAGATCTTAGAAGATCTTACAAGATCTTACAAGATCTTACAAGATCTTGCTGAATCTTACAAGATCCTACAAGATCCTACAAGATCTTACAAGAACCTACAAGGTCTTACAAGATCTTACAAGATTGTACAAAATCTTACTATCTTGACTGTTGCAGAATCTTACAAAATAACACAAGTTCTTGTTGAATCTGACAATATCTTCCCTGATATATCATTTGAAGGGCTTTAATAAGAGCATGATTAATTTGATTTAAAGTGCTTATGAAACGAAAATTAAGTTTATCTTATTTGAAAGTACTTTGAAATGACAGAGTAACATCTTTTGCTGTTTTTTGTTTGCTTGCTTGCTTCTTTCTTGAGGCATCTCAGTTTGTTTTATTGTATGTGAAACTAACCAGTGACATCACAATGCGCATGACTTACTGGGAAAGGTTTATATATACTGTATAGATCTTTCCTATTATTAAACGGAATTAGTTGAAAATGTAATTATTTTTGTTGTTGGAAGGGAAACACACACACCTGATAATAGAAAAGATATATAACCTTTCCCTGTAAGTCATTATGCACGCGTTGTGACGTCACTGGTTACAGTAGTTTCACTTATAAAACAAACTATGATATCCTAAAAACAAAGCAAGGAAACAAAAAGCAGCAAAATATGTTACTCTGTCATTTTAAAAGTACTTTCAAATAAGACAAACTTAATTTTCGTTTCATAAGCACTTTAACAAAATTTGTTACATGTTACATTGTATAATTATATTGTTACATTAGATCTGGTAATGGTAGAGATGGGGTCATACACAAGTGTAAATAATTAGTTTGTTTTTGTCCATTATTTTGCTTTATATGATTTTATGATTATCACTCTACATGTATGGTGAACAGTCAACCCCAACACACTTGCGTGTCCAGTTATTGATCTAGCTCTTTGGTAATTGGTGAAAAGAGACATAATATTACTCTCAAATAAGGTTGTTGAAAATAAACTGTAATTAACTATTTAAAGTATTTACGATTGACATTATTTAATTGCCAAGCTAATTAGTACTGTAATGACAAAATTCATTCATTCAAAATTTATAGTCTTTATAAGTTTTTGCTTTCTGCAGCATCCATTCTACATTTTGCATCCCTACATTTTTGGTTACATACATCCATAACTTGCTGGTGATATTTATTAACTTTGTCCGACCCATATTTGGCACGGAGTTAGTACATCTATAATAACAAATGGAGATATTAACAAAAGATTGATGTGAAATAGAATAAAACTTGCGAGATTCTGAACATTTGTTTAATTAACTCTGAACATCAGCAAACTAAGGGGGTGATTACATGGACCAGGCTAGCCATCCTATATAAATTCTATGCCTTTTCAACATTTCAATTACATGACAAGCAAGCTAGCCCAGTTTGCCTTGATCCCAGTTGTCACAACCAGTTACCGGGCCAGTCCAGTCCATGTTTACTGGTAAATTTTAATATTCTTTGAAACATGTTTAATATTCTTTGTAGTCTGGTTTATAGCATACATGCATAAGTTTGCCCCAGATTCCAACACTGAGAACATTGCAGTCTAGGAATATCTAGTTTTCAAGCTGTGTTGGTAACACAGTAAAGCCTTTTCTTAAATTAAATATTGAAACATAACAGTTGTGTTCATCAAAAAGGGAATCAAATGGTCGACTTTTTGTAAATGAATTACCTATAGTATGCAGGGTATATATATTATATATATTCAAAATTGCCGCCGTTGTTGATCAACACAAAACAATTTGTCAATCCCCAAAACAAACCATAAATCCTTTAATTGTAATACTTTAATATAAACAACGAAAATAAACATATTTTGTAACAATCAAACCGCAAATCGTTTGTATTCCGACAATTAAGAACATTTCTATTCCGTAGCGAATAAATATAAAATACCCCGAGTATACCTTGCCGACTATTTCAAATTTATACAAATCAGTATACAAAATTGCTGATTAAAGAATCTATGACTTACCTTCAATAATGTGATCGCATCCATCGTCTGTATACGTCGATCTAGCGAAGAACCATTTATAAAACAGAAGCAACAAATTACAAAGCAAAAGGCAAACAACAATCGCCAACGAACTTCCAATTCGAAAATGAACGCGTCACCGGGTTCCCGCGTCATCATGGGATAATAATCCCGCGTTAGCCTCGCGTGGTCTTAAGGTAGCACAAAACGTTTATGTAAATTTGCAGGTTGTATTCGCCCATAGTCACTCGAAAGTCGAAAGCCATACATCGAGTTTTACAAATCAATACTTTTTAATTCAACTTTATGGGCTAGTATATTTAGGTCATTTGTCAAGTTTTATGTCTAATCAAATAGTGTGTAGCATGCTGCACAAAATATCTGTTAGCACAGGAATTTTGAAGATAAGAAACGTATAGTTAAAGTTTGGTGGAAATATTGCTTGAGCAATATACGGTAGATCAAAAGAAACACTTATAAGCAAAACATGACAAATGGTAAACTTGGAAAAACATTTGAAGCTCAATGTTTTAACTTCAGAGTTATAACTTAGAGATGAATAAAAAATCGAATGAATAGAATATTCTAGAGAATATTCAATAGAATGTTCTATTGGCCTCATATAGAAAATCTAATATAATACTTTGTGGAAGAAAAACCAATATGCTATAGAAAATCCAATAGAATATTCTATTGACACTTTAGTGTCATACAGAATATCCAACAGAATATTCTGTTGAAAAAAAAATCCAACAGAATATTCCATTGGATTTAGATTTCCAAAAGATCTAGTGAGCTTTATGCAAAATTTGGTTCAAGATCTTAAATAATATCTTATAAGAAATTTCTTATAAGATCTTATTTAAGATCTTACAAGATTTTACAAGATCAGCTTACAATATCTTATAAGATCTTATAAGATTTTGTAAGACCTTATAAGATCTTACAAGAATTTTCTTATAAGATCTTATTTAAGATCTTACAAGATCTTATAAAATTTTGTAAGATCTTATAAGATCTTATAAGAATTTTCTTATAAGATCTTATTTAAGATCTTACAAGACCTTTCAAGATCTTATAAGATCTTACAAGATCTTTGTAAGATCTTATAAGATCTTATAAGAATTTTCTTATAAGATCTTATTTAAGATCTTACAAGATCTTACAAGATCTTATAAAATTTTGTAAGATCTTATAAGATCTTATAAGAATTTTCTTATAAGATCTTATTTAAGATCTTACAAGATCTTTCAAGATCTTATAAGATCTTACAAGATCTTTGTAAGATCTTATAAGATCTTATAAGAAATTTCTTATAAGATCTTATTTAAGATCTTACAAGATCTTACAAGATCTTATAAGAAATTTCTTATAAGATCTTATTTAAGATCTTACAAGATCTTACAAGATCTTACAAGATCTTACAAGATCTTACAAGATCTTATAAGATCTTATAAGAAATTTCTTATAAGATCTTATTTAAGATCTTACAAGATCTTACAAGATCTTACAAGATCTTGTAAGATCTTGACAAGATTTTCACCTGGGAGTGGCCAGTCTTGAGGAAAGAAGTGCTCTTTCATGAGTTTATCAGCGCTGTTAACAGCACAAACTATTCCAGTTATCGAGTGGAACTCGACAACCATCGACAATGTCTTAGTACAAGGAGACAACATGTACTTGAATGCTTTTAACAATGATCTCATTCCTCGTGAGGGATTTCTGTCACTGAACAACTTACCAACTGTTGTTGCTACCAACATCTGACTTGGATGTGAGGAAATAATCTACAGTGGTTTCTACAATGTATTTGTGCACAAAGCTGTATGTTTAGATACACTGTATATGTAATGAACTGGAACTGTTTTCAAGAAATTATTTACCTCAGCTTTGCGAAAATTCAGTGGACAATGGAATTGTTCACTTTGTGAAAATTCAGTGGACAATGGAAATTATTTGTGTGCCATGGATAACCATATTTGGTATGCAGTAAATACAATATCACAAGTTCTTTGGGAAAATAAAATACAGTGGTTGCAGTGGTGTATTCCCAAACGACAATTACAGTACATGTATATGTGGACATGTGCAATGACTTACTGACAATATACTGTACATCACAAAGATCTCCTTGAAAGTATTGTATTCTCAACAAGAACTCCAATAAAAGTTAGACAATATAAACAATGGAGCAACAAATACTGTAAACATCTGTTACATACCATTTCTGGTATTTATTTAGACCCCGTTTACACTAGAGCAAAAGTATCCGGATTCACATTGTTTTTTATTCCCATGAGGATGAAAAACAATGTGAATCCGGATACTTTTGCTCCAGTGTAAACGGGGCCTTAGTCAGTGCCTATTTGTTTGGCGCTTGCTTTGCCATAACATATCAGACACTCCGGATTCCACTGAGAGCTTTGTCACAGTAAGAAGCATGATTTATAGTGACAGTGATTTATCATAAATTTGTTTACCAAACATCAACACATAGTCATAATGTATGTACAGTAGTATACTGTGTATGCAGTCAAAAGCCTTGCCAATTATATTCAGATACATTAAGTGATTGTTATTTGTAATTTTAAGTATGCTGTATTTAAATATAATTAAAAGAATTGAAAAAATGTGTACAGGGTTCATTTTTGAAATTTTGTAAAAAAATAGGCTTCCCATGGCTTTTGAGGCAGCACTTCCCTTGCGATAGTACATGTAACTTCTAGTTTATTATATAGGTGTGAGTGTTTGTATAGGTACAGTAGCAATTTCGAAAAAACATGCATGAGTGAAATTTTCAAAGTCTATCAAAGTCAGTCCAAAGACGAGTGCTATTTGAGGTCTTTGAAAAACACATGGGGGCATGTTTTTACAAATTGCATAAAAAACCATGCTATTACTTTAATAATATATACGAAAAAATGCCCAAGTCAACTGTACTTACACATACAGTTCCCTTTCAGCAGTGTCCACGCCTCCTATATTCGGTTGTTTAAAAATGCTTTGCCTCTTCTACCACTACTTGAGAAAGTTTACTAAAAGCACTAAGAATCTTCTAGCAGGTACTTTACTTCACAACAATATGAATAAGGAATTAATTGGCTTCAAATTTTAACAAATTGTTCTTCTCCGTTTCAAATCTCGGCGGCCATATTTGTTTATTATGTGCAAAGAGCCTGGGCATGAGGTTGGAAAATACCATCAGTCAAAATCCATTGTAGAACGTGATTGGCTCAAGATTGGCTCTTTTCAGTTTTTAGTGATTTTGATTGGCTTATTCACCTCAAAAAGTTGCACTGTATTTCCTTTTTTCTGCGCTGTACTTTTTTTCATGTACTGTATAATTATTATACTGTACTAGAAAATATCCAGTGACATATTTTCCATATATCTTCACTAGTGATATCTATCTAGTGAAGATATCTATGATGTTATTTACAGTACCACTTTTGCATTGAATAGATACTATAGGATTCTATAGAACATTTTTGTAAGGGTATTAATAAAAAGAAAATTACATGGTGGCCTGAAGATATTAATTTTATCTTCTCATGGTGAAACAATATTTTACTCATTTGCCATGATCATTCATAAAATCTCGCCACTCGAAGATAAAATCCATATGATTATCTTTGCACCACCATGTAGAGGAGATAAAAATATTTATCTTGAAGTCATCGTGTAATCAGGCTTATAGCCAGGATTTTGAGAGACGGCATCCAATGTCAACTCGACATTTTCGGGAGTTGCATGCACCTTGGTAATTGGATGCCCTCTCTCAAAATCCTGGCTACTGTATGTATAAGCCTGATTACACGAGAAAAAGTCCAAAGGCTACCACGAGACGACAACTTCAGAAAGTTTAGTACCGTGGTATTAATAAAAGTATAATGTCAGATTCATAATTTACAGTTTTTCAAACATTCTCAATGAGTTTGTGAGTTTGTCTCATCATGCAAATAAATTGCGGAAACTCACTCTTGATTTAGCGATATTGATACAAATAGGCTAATCATTGAAAATAATTTCTGTTATCTTTTAAATTTTGGGTGTCCAAAGCCATCTACAGGTTTCCCAGGACACCCGGATGCGAGACAAGTTGCACGAACCATTGTACCGTGTAACATGCTGTGCAATGGTTAAAATCGTTGCAAGACAAGTTGCAACAATCGTTGCACAAAGTAGAAGAATCAGGTTCTTTCTGCAACGATTGCAGCATTTTTTTTCAGTGTTGCTCCGTGTAACACCCCTTTAGCAACTTGTCTCGCAATATTTTGTTATGATTTGGCACTCAATCGAGCCTCTCCCCAGTCTACCCGCTTTTATCGAAATCCAAATCATTGGAAAATTGTATAAACGCGTTGCAGCAATGCAGAGTGTAACACCCACGAGGAGAGTTCTAAACGATTCATCATCTAACATCTGACTGTGCTCTCCCATGTGAAAATCTTACATTAGATCTTGCAAGATCTTACATAAGATCTTGTAAGATTTTATATAAGAATCTTGCAAGTACTTGCAAGTTTTCCTATGTATCTTGCAAGATCTTATGTAAGATCTTGCAAAATCTTGTTACATCTTGCAATATCTTGTTACATCTTGCAATATCTTGTTATATCATACAAGATCTTACAAGATCTTATGGAATTTTATAAGATCTCGCAAGATCATACAAGATCTTACAAGATCTTACAAGATCATACAAGATCATACAAGATCTTACAAGATCATGCAAGATCATACAAGATCATGCAAGATCATACAAGATCTTACAAGATCATGCAATATCTTACAAGATCATGCAATCATGCAAGATCTTACAAGATCATACAAGATCTTACAATATCATACAAGATCGTGCAAGATCATACAAGATCTTACAAGATCATACAAGATCTTACAAGACCTTACAAGATCATGCAAGATCATGCAAGATCATACAAGATCATACTACATGATCTTACAAGATCATACAAGATTATACAAAACCTTACAAGATCATACAAGATCTTACAAGATCATGCAAGATCATACAAGATCATTCAAGATCTTATATGATCATACAAAATCGTGCAAGATCATACAAGATCTTATAAAATCTTATGGACTTTTATAAGATCTTGCAAGATCGTACAAGATCTTACAGAATCTTATAATATTTTCAAAGATCATACAAGAATATGCGAGACCTGCATACAAGATATTACAAGGTCTCATAGGATCTTACAGAATCTTAAAATATTTTGAAAGATCTTCCAAGATCATACAGGATCTTACAAAATCATACAAGATCATTCAAGAATATACAAGATCTTGCCAGATCATACAAACCTTATAAGACCTTATAGAATTTTATAAGTTAGATCTAATAAAGGAATCTTAGTAATTAAAGAAATGACAACTATATAAATGATTTACAAAACATTTAATAGTATATTATATTGAATTACAGAACGTGACTACTGTGTATGTACTATGAGTAGTTTAGTTGCCTATAATGTTCAATCTTATACTGATTTGTATTATAAAAATCATGTTTCCAACCTGGTAATTTTACATCCTAAAAATATGCATCAATAGTGAACTAGTCAATATAATCGTTAATCATATACCAAATCCTTAGTGCGTTTTGATGTTAGGTTCACTTGGTTCTTGCTTGCTCAATCTTTGTTTCGCATCCCAACATTTTTGGTTGCAAGCCACAACAACTTGCTGGTGGCTTTTATTTAACTGATCTCCATACTTTATGCAGAGTACATCTAAAAATTAGTAATAATTCAAAGTTATATAATTATACTGTATATACTATATGTATGTATATATATATATATATATATATAATGACAACATTGACAACAACAATGCGAATGCCAGTAAAGATTTTCAACCGTTGCTGGCTTTGAATAATTTAAAATAAGCTGAATACGTTTTGTCACAATTATACTGCCCTTGTAACGGCTGCACTTGTAACAGCTCGTAGACGTACCATATGCACTGCATGTATACGTACAACATATCAAATATAAGCTATGTAGCTTATTGATTAACCGTTCGCAAAGTTTCGACGATATATCAGTCATTTTATACGGTCTTTCAGTTTGAGGCGCTATTCTCTACGGCAAAAACTTCTCAATCTATTCACAATATTCACAACGTACAGTAGGCAAATGACTTTTATCTAGGGCAGAAGACTGACTATATGTCAGGATAAAGCGGCAGACTAATATAGTGGTGTGTCTATCTGTCTGTCTGTCTGTGATAGTCCTAGCATAATAGCATATTTTTTAAAAATACCAAAAAGAAAAGAAAATTACCTTTACACTCTAAATTACCCTATGCAAGAATTAATGATCTACCTTGATTCGTCATTAATTCCTCAGGACCTTCATTCTATGCCCATTTACTGTACTGACATCATGAAAAGCGCCGTTCCATCCACCATGTTTTCTAAAAAATAGTCGTATAAGATCACTACTGTATTTGAAATAAATTTTAAACTTCTAGCCATGGCCAAATGGCGCTAGTTTTCAAATGTCGGTTTCAAAACGTGGCGACTGGCGACCTTCAAAATCAAGCCAATTTTATGTACACAAAAAAAATATCCAGTTAAGAAAGCGTTCGATGTGTTTATGTATTACATTCATATAGCAAAAGATTCTTAGGAACTATATCAGTAAATCATTGAAGCTACAGCATATTTTTACAGATTTCATGCCTTGTCATCAATATCATGTTTCCCTATACAGTACTCAGTAGAGCGCAAATAGCGCATTGAACTTTAAAAGGTAAACGCAACTATGATACCTGCTCTGTTAAACGTTTAAGCTTATTCCCACTCTGAAGTCTGAATGGGATAATTGTGAGCATTAGTAAACACTGGTTCGACAGATTAGATTTTTAGTAGAGCGCAAATAGCGCATTGAACTAAAGGTAAACGCAACTATGATACGTGCTCTTGTGAGCATTAGTAAACACTGGTTCGACAGATTCGATTTTTAGTAGGGCGCAAATAGCGCATTGAACTAAAGGTAAACGCAACTATGATATCTGCTCTCTTGTGAGCATTAAAACACTGGTTCGACAGATTAGATTTTTAGTGGGGCGCAAATAGCGCATTGAACTAAAGCCTAAAGGTAAACGCAACTATTATACCTGCTCTGTTAAACGTTTAAGCTTATTCCCACTCTAAAGTCTGAACGGGGTAATTGTGAGCATTAGTAAACAGGTTCGACAGATTAGATTTTTAGTCCAGAACAATGGCAACTAAATGCCGTCTTTGTTGATACAAATTAACAATACATACCTTCAAATGTTTGATGATACCACTCAAATGCTACTTCTGATAACCAGGATTATTTAAACCACAATTTGACATCTTCCAAAGTTATAAAGTTTGCTGCCATCATTCAATTAAAACAAGAAATAATCTACGCTCTTCGTTTGAATCATGAACGCTTGACATGAGAGTCGTTAGAAGAGAATGTGATATATGAAGCCAATGGTTTTGAATCGCACCGCGTGCATTTCCCGAGTTTTGATTGGCTAGCGGGTAGTGTCAAGCAATCTATTTGTCGCTATAGAGAAGGAAACAGAACAAGTTCCGCATGTCAACGTATCAAATTATCGCGTTCTTTTTCATCGCATAAGAAATGCTGAACATGTCAAGAAAATTATCACACTAGTATTTTTTTATTTTTGCGCAGCAACGAATATTTAGAATCTGTGTTATGTAAATCAGGACATACATGCCTACTGATTCTATTTTCGTGCAGTGAAATACAAAGCCACATACTCGGAATACCTCAATGTGCATATTGTGATCTTGCAAATTTGCATATGGAGCCGTTTACATTTATATTCTAATGCGCTACTTGCCTGATTATATAAACTACATGACAGATCTTGTTAGGTATAAGTTTTCCTAGTTGATTCATATTTTCTGAATACCACTGATTTCCGCGGTTACTAATAACAACTGAACACTGTAGTGTATATACGCAACGTCTACAGAAAGCTGATATGAATGAACTAATAAAAATACAGTTCGCAAACTCATATGCCGTATCGCGAGTACGTTTGTAATTACTCAAAAATTTGAGCATTTCACGTAATACCCAAAGCATTTTACATTACTCTTGATATTAATTGTCCTTGATATTAAAGTTTACTCATGCCGCCATCGATAACTAGTCAAAAGTAAAAAAATATTACGTTTACTAAAAAATAGTAGTTTACTTAATACTTGACTAAAGCAAAAGTGCTTGCTCACATATGAATAACGTTTACTCGCCATTTTGGGTAGGATCTTACAAGATCTGATCTTGCCAAGATCTTACAAAATCCTACAAGATCTTACAAGATCAGTCCTACAAGATCTTACACGATTTTGCCAAACTATTACAAGATCTTGCCAAGATGTTACAAGACTTTGCCAAGATCTTACAAGAAGTTGCTAAGATCTTACAAGATCTTGGGAAGATCTTACAAAGTCCTACAAGATCTTACAAGATTTTGCCAAGTTCTTGGCAAGATCTTGGCAAGATCTTACAAGACTTTGCCAAGATTTTACAAGAAGTTGCTAAGATCTTACAAGATCTTACAAGATCTTGGCAGGATCTTACAGGATCTTGGCAAGATCTTGTTAGATTTTTAAAAAAACCTCTGCAAGATCTTACAAGATTTTACTAAGATCTTACAAGATCTTACAAGATCTTACAAGATCTTACAAGATCTTCCCAAGATCTTGCCAGGAACTTGACAAGATCTTACCAAGATTTTGCCAAGATCTCGCCAAGATCTTGCCAAGATTTTGCCAAGATTTTGGAAGATCTTATAAGATCTTGCTAAATCTTATAAGATCTTGTAAGATCTTGTAAGAAAAATCTTATAAGATTTTGTAAGAAAAATCTTATAAGATTTTTCTTAAGATCTTACAAGATTTTCCAAGATCATACAAGATCTTACAAGATCTTACAAGATCTTGACAAGATTTTCACATGGGCTCGCATCAAAGCAACGAGAATAGAACGAACAGTGCGAATTTGGCGTTCCCAAACACCACCCATATGAGAAATAGCAGGGGGTTGCGTTTCCAAGTGATTATCCAGTCAGCATTCGCACTTCGTTTTAGATAACCCTTTATTCTGTCAAAATCCATTTCCTGTAAAGCCAGTTTAAGTTCCTTCTCTGCTCCAACCACTGTCTCACAACTGCAATGCTGAGACAAGTTGCATGAAACATTGCACCGTGTAACAGGGTAACCTTTAAGTTTCCATGTTATGTGAAATTGTTGTGACTACCGCTGACCTGTCAGCGCGAGCCACTATGTCGGCGAAATCTTGCTTGCTTGAGTGTCTTAGACCGCACTTACTGTACGTCATACTCGACAGCTATCGCCAGATATTCGACACGATTGTTCACGATCGCCATATGGTCGAGAAGATCGCCATTGATCGCCAGATATTCGAGAAGTACTCGAGTTGTTTTCGTGGACATCTCGATGACTGTTTTGATTTTTGAAAAGTATTAATTATTACTTTGCAAATCTTTTCTTCTTGGAACAGTTTCTGTCATTGACCAGTTTATACAAGGTAAGAAGTAGTTTCAAAACAGTGACGTTGTTTATCTTATATATATATATATATATACATAAATATTTAAATATACTTGATCGGATTGTCTCAAAGCCAACCTCGTACTTAGCAGTACTAAGAATATTCAGCTTATAAAGTTCGCTTATAAAGTTGGGCCTTCAACTGTGTCCTGTTTCAAAGCTCTTCTTCTTTTATCGAATAAACTGTCAGTATACACCAATGTCTTGGATAGAAGTGTTTTATAATGATAAAATCGCTTTATAAGTCTAATTTTAGTTGAATTGTGTGTTGGGCTCACTGGTCAGTGACTCATGTCTCATAGAATACACCGTATTCATCTCTCTCCTCCACAGAGGCTCGGAGGAGAAGACGCGCGAGGAATGATGGGAAGAGGGAAAGAAACGTAGCCTCTGCCAGATAATGTTGTCAATATGGCGCCCAAATTCCGTGATGGACTAGGCACCAAGACTCGGAATTTCAATATATAATCAAATTTAACTTACGGAAAAGTTGGAAATCCATAAATTGTGAACAAAAGACACGTTTAAATTGCTGGCAGACAATTATCATCTCGAGAATGTTAATATTGTTACATAAGGACAGGATTTTCCAGTTTTGAATTATGCAATGTAAACAAACGCTACCCGAGAAGTTTAATCAAAAGACACTGAAATGTTGTAAACATAGATCTCAAACTCATTAATAATTCAGGAACAAAACACAAAGGAAATCAGTACCGTGTCGGTGGTTTGGATATCGGAGGAAGAAATTACATGAATTAAGCAAACTTTCATCTTGATTTCCTCTTAAAATACTGATTTGTTTGAGATGCTATATCATACACTCGGAGGAGTGTCTCATCAGGATATCCAAACACTAAGACGTTTGTTGAAAACCGAGGCGAAGCCGAGGTTTTTGAACAAACTTCGAAGTGTTTGGATATCCTGATGAAACACTCCTCCTCGTGTATGATATATTACATCTTACCTATGATAAGTTTCACGTATACACGTAGTGCATGTGGTACGTTTGCGAGCTTGGTGTAATGTAGAAAGTTGAAAGCGCTGAGAATATTCCAGCGCATGCAGTTCGTCGGCTTTGTTTATCAACGATTCAACGTTCGATATTAAAACGTTTGTCAGTCTGGCAGCGTTTCGAATTTTTTTTATTCGTTCCGGGTGATTTCCATAGAAGAATTCAGAACTAATAACGTCCAGAACAACATTCTAGACTTAGGTCTTGAAGAAAACATTGTACTTCGTGCAAACTATCGTCGCTATCTCCCATGACCAGAGAACCGCAGATTTGTTTATACTTGACTGAAATCTCTTCGTATTCGGTTCGTTTGCTGACTTCGAATTCGGTGTTAAAAATCCTTCTCCGGCATATTTGCACTTATTGCAAAGCATTCTATGTTTTCTTCTGCATTACGGTTATCGTAAAGAGAGTAAAGAAGTCTAAATTAATTGAAATATAGTTTACATCTAAATTGATTTAAAATGGCAGACACGTAAAATAACAGCAAGAATCAAATAAATTCATGTAATCGCACTATTTCTTCACGAAAATCGTCATGCTAACCTTTGATACTTAGATCTTGAAGGGAGTGCTGAATTTCTCCCAAATCGTCGGTTTTTTATGCCACTTACCACAGAACCGCTAATCCTGCCAGAGAACCGTACATTATCTGGCAGAGGCTTCTCGCTCTTTCTCACCTCTTTTTCCACCTTCCCGACGTTCTCCGCGCGCTTTACGATTGCCCGCGCGCCTGCGAATAGAAGCCTCTGCGGAGGAGAGAGCCGTATTCATAAAGATGACTGCAATTTATATTCTTTTATGTGTATTTAAATTAGCCTTTCAAACCTTGTTCTTGTGTTTTTTTATTGAAAAGATGTTTTATGAATACGGTGTGTAATATATCATACACTAGGAGTGAGAAGTGTGTTTTAACCAACTTTGAGCTAGGTGTTTTGATATTAGATCATGAAAGTTAACACAACTTTCGAGTGTTTCAAGATCAAACAAATTAGGAAATGAATCAGTTCTCAAATGAATCAATATTTCAAGACAAGTTTGAGGTAAAAGTTGGCTTAATTTTATATCCAAGTGTTTGATCACATATCAAACCTTTGTCTCGCTTATGATTTTATTATGTGTTTGGTTTATGAAATATTAATGAGGTTGAGAAGTACAGTATATAGACGTCTTTCATAATGACGAACCAATTTAAATATTCTTTTGTGTGCATCTCAATAAGCCTTTCTGGCCTCGTTTGTGTGTCTGCAATTCAAAAGAATCTTTGCTCCCTAATGAGGCTAGAAAGGCTAATTTAGATGCACATAAAAGAATATTTAAAGCAGTGGCCATTATGAAAGTGGTCTATATCACAGTGCTCTGTATTTACACTATATACATGTATTTAAGAAATTTATGCGGACAAAATATGTTGGCTGTTACATAGACATTACCAAACTTTGACTTGGTGCTGTGTTTACTTGTTTTAGGTGTTGTTCAATATCTTGTATAATGAAATTAAGAAACGAAAGTTTGTGCACACCAGAGCTGTTCCAGTGGTCTGACCACAGAATAGTAGATACACCAGAAGTCTGACTCTTGAAAACGTGTCCTTTTTTTCCCAATAAGAATTATGCCATCCTACACCACTTTGGTAAGTTCCACTGACGCTTGTGAGTTTTGACAGTTAAAGCTGCTGCTGGAACTTACCAGGATGATGAGTGATGTTGATGCGATAATGCTGAATGAGATGCCAGGAAGGTGAAAAATACCAGTGGAGTTTACCAGGATAGTGTAAAAATAGAAATGGTGATGAATAGCAATGCCTGAGGAGATGTGCAAGGCAACATGTGTGTGGACATAAAGTTCAAGATGATCTGGTGTCTAAGTGTCACTCAATTGTACACTTTGATAAATTGTTGAGAAGCTATTGTGAACTGTTGGGAAACTTAAATCCTTGAATATGTTGAAAACATTGAAATGAAGAAATATATCTGTTGAAACTACAATACTGAGTATTGTTGTACTGTCTTATTTAAAATACTAGCAGAATCACAAAATATTAGTGATGTGCATTACACTTGAATGCCACAGCGTATTCATAACAGGTAAAATGTTGTTTTGGAACACAACATACGGGCAATGTTGATGTTTGTTGCTGTGAAATGTTCAAGAAAAATGGATACGTTAAACTAAGAGTGAAAAAATACGACTTAAAAATCAATATTTAACTCTAAATTTTTCGGGCAAATTTTGAAAAATGCTATTTGCGGTGGAAAGTTCAGGATTCTACAGCTTAACGGAAAGTACAAAAACGGGAAAACATATGCCATTTTGGTTTAGTTTGCAAGAAAGATAGTGGCGAATAGGAGCCTAATCATATAATAAACTACTTATTGACCTCGCTTGTTCGGTCTATATGTACTAGTGAAATATCAGACCTCCGTTTTCTGCACGGACCTCTCTTCGCTGCGCTCGCTCGGCCCGTACTAAAAACGTCGGTCCGATATTTCACTAGTACAGACCGGACAACCGAAGTCGATAAGTAGTAATTATTTGCACTCACATATATGTATAATCCCCGAGCCTGGTGAGGCTGCTAATCTCGACATGCTTGGAGTCCACTTTACACGAATGTTGAAATGCGAATCAGTTTGAGCGATCTGAATATTTGTATATATATATACAGTGTATATTTGTATTTATATTTAACAGTTATACCATGAGCTCGAGTCGTATATGAGCTCATAGCCAACTAGGCGCTTCGCCGAGTTGGCTACTAGTTCGTATACGACGAGAGCGAATGGTATAACTGTTTTATTATATAGCCAAACACTGTACAAAAGACAAAATTACAGCGAAATGTTTGAAACGACAAACTTCCGGCATATAGGCAACAGGCGACTAATACTTCCGCCATGCGTAATGATGCATTCACGCAGAGTTTCTCGCTGAGCTGTTCGGCAAACAGCTTCAGTGAAATGTTGCATAAATGTTGCTCGAGAGGCAAAAAATGTGTTAAGCAGATCAACAAAAAAGATTAAAAGGTACCTTTATGAAGTCAAAAGGTGGGTCAGTTGTTTATATTAGCGTTGCTGTCGTGAAAAAGGTTTTGATTTCATGCAAAAATGAAACTGAAACACCTTCGGCAGTGAAACTAAATTACTTAATAGTTGGTTGTTTTTTAGAAAGAACATTGCTTTTTACTACGCCAAATGCTTATCTAAATAAAAAAAGTCTCTTTACTGGTGATCTCCCACAAAATGTGTGTTGTAAGCTTGATTTTAACCGTGAGTTTCTTTGTTTGGCAACAAATTAATATCAACCCGCTAATTTAGTCGTGTTTCTGAAGTAAAAAGACGTAATTTTTAGGTGACTTTTACCATTTGACATGCTAAATTGTGTATTTGTTAATGTATTTTTACACAATGTTGTTTTTTTATGCATTGGTTTGAGGGTGTTGATGTTTTTCTGTATAAAAATCCGTCAATTTCAACTCTCTTCGGCAGTTTAAAAAAACATGCCGCCATCTTGTTTTTCCTCTACTAGCAGGATATGAGCTGATAGCCTAGTAGTAGGGAACCAATCAGATTACGCAAAAGCTCATATCCGATAGCATGCTATATAATAAATATATATATCCTTCCGAGTTTCGGTTTGACGGGTTTCCTTCTAAACTCTAGCCTGAGAATTCAGACCCCATGTCAGGCGCGGGAAACCCTTCCGCCTGAAATAGGGTCTGAGATTCGAGCCGGGAAATTCCGTACATCTGACGTCATCTGTCTGAATACACATCGCAACACACGCGTGGGACAATTCGTCCATTTCCGAAGTTTGCTGTTGGAGTCCGAAGAAACTATAAACTTAACGGGATAACATTTACAAGTGCATCAATTTGTGACTTCCCCAGGAAAAGGGTGCACCCTTAAACGAATTTGGTTTATTATAACGGCCAAAACAACGACGAGAATCGAATAGCGAATGGTTTGGGAAAGCGTTCGGACGATTTGGCTAGCTAAAATGCCGTGAAGCGGATTTCGGGTCATGCATGGCAAGAGTCTAAAACAGTTTGCTTTGAGGGTTCAGACGATTTACTGTATACATATTTGCTTTCACAACGCATTTTTGTTGCAAGGCAAGGAATCAAATGCTAACAAATGCAATCGAGCTGGTCCCAATTATTTAATATTTTTAGGGCTCCACGGCTTTGCCCTCGGCCTTGCCAATGTCACATTTACTTGTGTATTGACAACAAGAATAAAAAAGGCCTCTCCGTTTGGCTGGTCAATCACTTCAGTTTTGACGAACGTATTTAAACTTAAAGCGAATAATTTCAATGAAGATTTGGTTGACACATACAAACTAGGGTTCTTCCGCCTTCACGGCCTTTTATAATAACTTGCCATCGATTTGTGTAAACACAATCCACTTTTGTCTGGGACCTTTCTGTTTTGAATTGGCTGGTCAATCGCTGCAATTTTGGTTAAAAGTTTGCTTGACACATAAAAGCACTCGTATATTAAATTGGAGGAAGAAATTAGACGACGCGGTTTTACGAACTGTTTACGTGTGAGAATTGTTTGGAGTCAACAGTTTGAACAAAGCATTTTTTAAACAGTCAAGTACACAACGGTCAATCGCCCCAGAGCGTTAGGACTCTTACCGAAAGGTATTTCCACGGCCGCTAACAAAAACGTTGATGTACGTTGTCCCATGGAAGTGAAGTAGCTCACATTTGCGGTTTGGCCGTTTCATAAGCGACAACTATAAATTCATAACTTTCATTCGCGTGGGCAAAGCGTGGAAAACGATGTCGATTTCAAGTTTAGCCAATCAGATTCAGTACCCAGATCTGGGTACAGATGACGTCAGATGTACGGAATTTCCCGGCTCGAATCTCAGACCCTATTTCAGGCGGAAGGGTTTCCCGCGCCTGACATGGGGTCTGAATTCTCAGGCTATCTAAACTCAAGTCTTTTTGTCAGAAATCTTTCCCTTTTGTCAAGAACTATAATGTTCCCAGTGCCCTACAATCTTCACCGCGTGCCCTACAATCTTCACCGCGCATGGTCCGTCCGTCCACACACACACACACACACACACACACACACACACACACACACACACACACACACACACACACACACATATATATATATATATATATATATATATATATATATATATATATATATATGGACGGACCATGCGCTGGGAACAATATAGTTCTTGACAAAAGGGAAAGATTTCTGGCAAAATAGAAGGAAACCCGTCAAACCGAAACTCGAAAGGAGGGAAAAGCAATAGTAAAACAGGCCAAGAAAACCGACGAAGATAAAGGCCGAAAAGTTTAAGCTTACGGTAAAAATATAGAGCAGCCGCTCTCAGTAATAACGAACGTTTAGTAGCAATACTGTTCGAGTTTCTCTGTTTACATCCTATCACTGTTAAGTTTGTTTTCTATTTTGTTTTCCTTAAATTTTCCTTTGTTCCTCGTTACCGTTTCCTTTAAAAAATAGAGTTAAACAGTTTTTTCCTTCATATATTCTATTATTATTATTTAATTAGTTAACTCCATTCTTCGTATCTGGAATTCTAACTTCAGTCATTATCACGCTTCAAAGGTGAATTCAGGAATTTGGTATACACATCACATTGGATTCAATCCCTTACACTTTCTGTTACCCCTTTTGATTGCGTAGGAACATTTGTATTGGGACTGAAAGCGACATAATATATAGCTGACTTCACTTTTTGCCCCAGAGTTGGTGTTCCAGACTTCCAGTTATGAAAATTGAATTATGAAAACTGTCACCGAGTAGACTAGTGAATCAGATTGCAGCATACAGTACATGTATGCAATAGTATACATTACTATTAAATTTCTACTAATTATGCGTAGAGAATGGTTGCAGTTGCACCCACTAAGTAAGCTAATCTTGATTGAGTATTTTAACTTATACTTACATGTACCTTCATTTGGAGGTTATGTCCCCCCACTGATTGTTAGTCTGTTTGTTTGTCAATGTCATCAGAATATTTCAAAAAGTATCATTCCAATTTTTATGTACCATGGCCACACACTAAGGACCAACAACCTATTAAATTTTGATTAAATTTACTGGCTAGAATTGGATGAGAATTTCATAAAAATATGATCATAAAATTCTCCTTGTAGAAGAAATGAATGAAACTCGGTGATGAGAATTTTATCAAAATATAGACTGTATCTGCATGTAAGCTTCTTTGTAGAGGAACGGTGAGAAAAAATGTTTTTATTGCGCTTTTTATTCTTATATTACTCAAACTTTTAACGGAATGTTTAGCTGCATTACAGTACAGTAATGTGTAATGGGCTTGACAGTTCCATTGTACTGTACATTTTAATTATAGAATAGAGAGGTCATGCCTGGATCAAGAGACTTCAGTCTCTTGTTTATTATATTTCTAAAATAGCACAAGTGCAATTTTAAAAGCATTCTATTCATATATGTATATGTCCGGTTACTTTTAGCCTGGTTAGCAGGTTGACTTGTTTTCTTGTAAACTTTTCTAATTTCCTGTTGGCAGATGTATCCAGTTTTGAGTACCCTCTATACTCTTTGTACAGTAGTGTTTTAATTTATCAAGATATAATTTATAAAATATATTTATAATTACCGGTTAAGATAATTAACAAGATAATTAAATAAATTAAGTACAAGATAATTATCAAGTTAATTAAGATGAAAAAAAAACACACCTAGGTTTCCATCTTATTTGCAAAAAATTTACAAGCGCAACGGGAAATATGAGGTTGGGAAATTTTGATCGTGCATTGTGGGAATGATGAAACGTCGAAATTTAACGACTGGCAGATCTTAGTAAAAAAGTTTGCGATATGAGTACAACTCTTGCATGGCCTAAATTTTGGGTCGAAATGGCAACAACGAAATGGCCTGAAATGGAACACATTACTCAAAAAAGAACTTGCGAACACAGAACGGCCTCTGGGATATTTTCAACAAGTAGTTTCTCCGTTGACGTGAATGCATGTTGATTGCGGACTTTACCGAATTGGAGACGGCGGATAGAAAAGTTTGAATTGCTGCCACGCAAACAGAGGTAATAACGAATCCAGCGCGGAAACACTTTCAACGCTCCTTTTAACATTTGAACATAGTACTGTTGTTGTCAATGTTTCGTCGGGCCAGCGATCGGCGATAACTTTGTATTTATTGATTTGTAACCTTCCACTTATAGCTCATTTGCTTTTGAAGCCTTTACTTGTGTCTTGCCATAATTGTTAACGTTCGTTAAATGTTTGAGTGTTTGTGCCGTGTGGCAGACTGGCAGTCATTCGAATTTCTCTCTCCGCGTTCGACAATTTGGCGATTGCCCCAGTACTGTAAGGTCTTTAAGTGAAGCGCCGAAGCGGTGAAAATTACATCACTCATGACACTGTGTTTACTTCTGATTACGCTACGATAAAAACTTTCTGATAAAATTCAGTGACTCACAACCAAATGATGAACGCAGATATGATAGTTTCACCTTTTAAAACACTCTTGTTTATACAAGCAACAACAAATTAAGCTTTAAATGCGGGAATTTGGACTAATACTGCTCTAATTAAACGTTTTAAGCCTAAGGGAGTTTTTACTTGAAAGAACAACAAGGACAATCAAAGTCAAAAATACTAAAAGCGCCTGAAACGGTCTCTTGCTAAACAAGTTCAAAATCCGCCATTACTCGTTTAGCCATCTTTATTTAGGATCTGCCCGTCTTCTCCCGCGTGTGAACATTCCCATCAAGCACAGCAAACCTCAAATTTCCAGAGACGAGTGGGTACGAGTCAGCCTCTGATACATGTATTGTGACAAGGGTTTTTGGTCAAGGGAAAATCTCGAGATTTTTCTTTACCAAAAATCCTTAGAACATGTAGTTAATTAATTAATCAAGCGAACTATACGAAGTATTATCTATATGTATTGTGACTGCATGAGTCTTCTCTCCGTTTCCTCGCTCTCACGCAACGAGACGACACTGGTTGCGACTGGTTACGTTCCCTCTAAAATTGTGTCGTTTTTGATTAGCGTTTTTGGAAAACACTCAGGAAGGAGAGGCAAATTGTAAAGTACTAATAAGCTCTCTTGACGTAATTAACGTAAGGTCTCGCAACGTTTTGTAGTCTCCAAACGTAACGTAAGGTACCACAACCTAACGTAAGACCTTAAAATGTAGAGTCCTGTTTGACAACGTAACGTAAGATTTCACAACGTAACATAAGGTCTCACAGTGTAACGTAAAATATCACAACGTAACGTAAGATATTGGAAGATAACGTAAGGTACCACAACGTAACGTAGGACCTCAAAACGTAACGTAATGTTTTACTACGTGACATGTAGTCTTTTAATGCAACATAAGGTAACACAATGTACAGGTTTAACGTAAGGTCTCGCAATGAACGTAACGTACGCTTTCTCAACGTAACACTTTACGACATAACGTGAGGTCCAACAACGTAACGCTACAACGTAACATAGTCTCACGTCGTAAAGTAACGTCTTGTAACATACTTGAATAAGACCCTTCCGAACCCTTTGCTTGCTAGGATGTCCAACAGTAAAATCGCTTAGACGTTAGACAACGTAAAACAATTGGCAATTATATAAGCAAATTGTGATATTCGAAGTTTCTGAATACAAAATGAACAACAAAATAGCTTTATTTTTTTGTTTTGTACACGCCATTGCGGCAAGAGTGTAGAAGGCAATCAAAATTTGGGGTCTGTGTCGTGTGATGCCAATAGTTGTGCAACTATGCCAACTATTTTAACGATGTCTCTATTTTTAGGGGGGAAAGCACGGGTTTCAAGCGTTACACTGTAAATAAACATGCTTCCATTTAACTCCTTCATATACTATATAATACTGTCTTGCCCTTGTTACTCTATCAAATCTGAAGGCGCGCATCAAATGGTTTACAGAGGGCTCTCCACTTGACAAATAAAATCGTCTAGCGTTAAACAGAGTAAAATACCAAAGTCCTTCGATACGTTCGGCAAAGAGTTAATTGCTTGTCGGAAAACTTTCACAGTCAAAAGAAGCGGTATCAAATATTACTGCAATGTTATGATCTCAAATTTTGTTGCATACTGTATGCACTCTAAGTAAACCTATTTTTTTTCTTTTTGCACTGTTCAAGGTGAAGCTGGGAAATACTGTTTATAAAACAGAAGTGTACAAGAAATCATTGAATCCTGTGTGGAATTCTGATTGGTATAGATTTGAGGTACGCCTGAGTAAAATTCTTTATTTTTACACATAAGAAATGTGATTGGTATAGTCGACGAATTTGGAGAGAATTTGTATTCTCATCATGTTTTTTTCGACAAAATTTACGGTTTAATAATTTCTTATTAACCGAGAGCGCGGTCATTACGGAAAAAGATCAGACCGAGGTCTTGACAGTACGGACCGTGACCAAGCGGACGAGGTTAATAAGAAGTTTATTATATGTCATTTTAAAACAACATACCTTACATTTATACCTTGTCATGATACGTACTTTAGTCAGTTTAGTGTGACCTCGAGCGTGTGACATAAACTCATCGTTTTCAATGTTGTTGCTCTTGTTGTTATCGCTTTCGGACTCCTAAACTCGCTTCCAGATTGCTCATCGTCCCAATCATACATAATTTAGTCCTCAGGTTGTTGAATTCACAAAATTCTTGCGGTTTTCTTTCGTTGTTTAGTTGCAAATAACATGGCTGACAAAATCCGTAATCGACCGGTTGATTACGGAAAATAATCGACCGGCACGTGACACGTCTCGGCCAATGAGAACACACGATTTCAACGGAAGTAACTTGTGCCATATAATTAAGTCAGTTATTTTATAGAAGAAAATCTATATAATGGTTTTCCGTGTTTAGATACTCTGATCCAAACACTTGGAAGTTGGAATGTTGCTCGACTTTCGAAAAACTAAAAAAAAACTCGCCTATAGCGGCTAGGGTTTTTATTATGCTTTTCTCAATTTTTGCAAAACCATTAGGTATTTCTTTCATACAATATTGACGTTTTATTATAATCAGTGCTATATAAGGATTTATTTATTTAGTTAAACTTTTTTTAAACATTTTACTTTAAATGAAGTGGTCTCCATAAGGGCGTCCTATAGTATAAGTAAATGCATAGCATCATAAGAATAGAGTTGATGTTCGCGGGCATTAATATGTTTTTTGCCCGATTCAGACTCATTTTAGCACGAGCCGCATGCGAGGGTTAATATTAGCTCTGAGAAGGGCCTAAAACTTATTTATGACCAAGAACATCAACTGTATTACTATTATAATAATTTTAGTGCGCATTTAGAAGGAAATCAAAGACAGTACAGTAAACAGTATCTTGAACAGTGCCGCCTTTGCGTCGGCGTGTCGGAAATTCGCCTCCCAAATCTCAAACACTTCACAAAGGTGTTATTATTTATTGAAGGTTCACAAAATTCACAAGTTATTCACGGTTCTCTTCACAAACTTCCCTATTGTTTTCACTTTCCCAACTCATAGTCTCAAGCTTCCCATGCTCTCGTTCCAGTACTTTTACTCGTCCAAAAATAATTACGAATAATTAAAGTTAATTATAGCTTACATTGACATAATCACGAAAATAGCAACAGTTTCGGACACTCTCCCCCCATATATAGCTCTTTCAGAGATATATGTTTTCAAAGGAAACTGAGTGCTTCAATGTTGTTGTAACTTGTAAAACGAAAAATGTAAACAAGAGTCTTATGATACATGTAGTTCTGTCTATGCCTCATTCAATGGTTTTATCATCGCTGGCCAGCTCTTGGACACCTAGCCGAGCGGCGACTGCTGCATCACGCGTAGGTCGGAAAACAGGAGCTTCTGGGTTGAGTTGACCACTGTTGGTTGTGGGTTGTATGTCGCATGACAGTTCAAGAGGATAGAGGTGGTTTACTGCTCTCTCTAGATGGCCATTTACTGTCTTCAACTTGGCTGCACGAATTACTCCATCTCTGCCTGTGCAAAGCTCTTGAACTACTCCTAGTTGCCACTTACCCCTATTGCGTTCTTCGGAAGCGATGATAACCACGTCCCCCAGAGCTAGACTAAATGGCTTCGTAACATGTTTCAGATTGTGTCGTTCGCGCAAGGCTCGTAAATATTCCTTGGTCCACCTGTTCCACATGTGATCTTTGCATTTCTTTAAATACTTTGCCCGCTTGCGTAAATCTGAATCGACTTGATGATGGGGTTCTAAATCAGTAAGATGAGTAGATCCAACAAACAGTAAACTGTTTGGTGTCAATGTTGGCATCTGCACGTCGTCTTCTTGGTACCCAAGAGGTCGGTCGTTCAAGGTTACCTCGATGTTCAAAAGCACATCCTGAAGTTCCTTCCAACTAAGGCAGCCATTTCCAATAGACTTGTAGACTAGGGCGGATTTTACCAAAGCAACCATGCGCTCAAATTGTCCCCCATGGGTGTGGCTCCCGTCGTGAAAGTTAATGGTGTGTGAAAAGACTACTAAAAGCCTGCCTCAGGCTAGCTGGTTGGCTAGCTTGATTGAAAACGTACGAGTACACTCATTGACTCAAAGCAAAAATAGTGCGGTGTTGAACGGTGTTGCACTACGTTTAATTTTTGTCAGGGGGAACGGCGTTCCCCCGACAAAAATAGTGGGGGAACGCCGTTCCCCCACGTTCCCCCTGAAAAACATCACTGCTATGTATGCCTTTACTTCTTTCTTCTTGGTCATGCGATATCTTATAGGGCCAGCGAAGTCAACTTCAACTACCTGGAAGGGACGGTTTCCTTCTGTCCTGTCCACTGGTAGGTTTCCCGGCGGCGGTCTATCAACATGTTTAATTTGAAATCGTCGACAACCATGACATTCGACTTTTCTCGCTGCTTGTCTCAGCCTCGGAACCCAGAGGTTTTCTCGAATTTTCGCCATTGTCAGGCCTACTCCCCCGTGCAAGGTGCGTTGGTGAGCGTCTTCGACTAGTTTTGTAGTGTAAAGGTCAATATAATATAATATATCGGGTAAATATATAGGATACTGACCTTGAAGACGACCCTTGCATACCAGGACACCTTCTTCATTCCTCTGTACACCAAGGCGTTGTCTATCTTCACTCCCCTTTTCATCTTGGGTTGACTGTGCTCGCTTCACCCAAAAGGTGTGTTGGTCATTGATCTCTTGCGTTGTCAAAGGTCCCGACCGTCTCTTTTCCTTGGTCACTCGACAATTATGCGTAAACCGAGAGATCCATGCGTTGATTCGAATGGCTTTCCTTAGCGAAAACTTTGACAAAATCTTGTCAAGTCGGTCGGTCGATTCTATGGCAGCGTTGAAAACTTCTCTTGTTGCCTTGGTCTCTGTTTCACGTTCACGAGTTGCGATCGTCACAATATCTTGAGGCCGCTCGTCTTGGTTAGTAAGCCACGACGGTCCGTTCCGCCATAGTTTGTTGTCAGTGACTCTTCCTCCCCTACTTCCCAAATCTGCGGGGTTGTCCTGGGTTGGGACATGACGCCAGGTGATATCTGGGTGGGCTTGGATTTTTCTCACTCGATTTGCTACGAATTACTTGTATTCTCCTCCGCCTTTTAGCCACTGGAACGCTACTGTGCTGTCCAGCCATCCATAGCATCTCTTGACAGGCATGTCGTCGAGCGCTTGTCGTACATTTGTTACTAAATTCGTTGCCATGTGAGCGGAAACGAGTTCTAGACGCGGGATTGTCAAATCTTGCTTTGCTAATCTTGCTCGGGCAGCGACTAATCCCACGTTAATACCAGCACTTTGCTTCACAATTGCATAGACGGTCGCACAAACTCCTTTGGCACTTGCATCCCCAAATGTGTGGAGCTCGATTTCTTGGATGGCTTTGCGTTGGGTTGTCAAAGTCCTTGGAACAGTGACTGTTTTAGGCAACTCTCTCACCCATCGACTGTATTCTTCAGCCAGTGGTTTGGGTAACGGCGCATCCCACGGTATCTTTGCCTTGCAAGCCTCTCTATAAATGGTCTTTCCTTTGAGATTCACGGGTGTCACGAGGCCCAGCGGATCGTAGACTCTTGCCAGGTTACATAAGAGTTCTCTTTTAGTCACAGTATATTTCATTTGGGGTATCACGACACTGAACTGATCCTTTTGCTTGTCCCACGAAAGCCCCAGGAGACTGGACTCTGGATCACTTGATGCACCGAGCTCCTGTTTGTTCGGGGGCGTTGGAGTGCCACTTATGCAATGTAAACTTTGCATCTTGAAAGATCTTGATGGCTCCTTCTTTCAACTCTTTTGCACTTGCCACGGTTGGTTTGCCACTCAGTAGGTCATCTACATAGAGGCTTCTACGCAATTCAGCTACCAGCTCTGGTTCACGGGCTTCCCAGGATTCCAGGTGACATTCTACCACTCCGCCTAGTAGAAAGGGTGAACATACTAGACCAAACAATGCTCGGGTGAATCTCAATGTTTCCACCTTGGACTGTTCGTTAGGTTTCCAATGGAATCTAAGGGAATCTCTCTCTTCTTTCTTGATTCGAACTTGAAGAAACGCCTGTTTAATATCTCCTGTCAGAGCCACTGGGTGGAAGCGCATGAGTAGATAACCCACCCCATCCACCGTAACAAAGGGATGCCGCCTCATTAATATTCAGCGTGACTCACGCACCGTGACTCACGCACCGTGACTCACGCATGACTCACGCATGACGAACGCCTGTGACATGATTGGGCAAGATTGGAATAATTATAGTATACATGAAGCTATATAAGCTCAGACATTACGATGTTAGGATTACACCTGGTCTGGTCATCTATACTTGTTCGAGACTTTAGAGAAGGATTGGAATGTTTTTGAAAGCATTAGAAATTCTACCGTCGCACAATGGAATGTTTACACGGTGAACCTGCATCTTCGACAATTACACAGAAGGGTACGTTTTGGTTTTGTGGACAGAAACCTAGTTGCGAGTTCTTTTGCCCAGAAGAAGATTGCTACATATTTGGAAAAGCCGTAGCCTCCTTCCATGAAAGTGGATGTATACATCCAAGGTGCTATGGCCATGGACGACTAGCACAAATGCGAATGGTTAAAGATAAGATGAAGGAAAGTTACGGGAGACCATACTTTGTTTGCTGCGAACGAGGAAATCCCTGTTCGTTTTGGCAATGGGCTGATGTCTTCGAGGGTATCAAACCAATGTGTCGACATGGTCTGATTTGTCGTACTAGCAAAGTCAAGAAAGAGGGTGACAACCAAGGTCGTCTGTTTTACTCGTGTCCCAACGAGAGAGAAAACTGCTGTGACTTTTTCGAATGGAAACCGGAAGAAGATCCCCTTGAACCATTCTCCACTGTTCTGTTTAGTATGCCACCATCTTACAGATATACAGTAAAAAAGACTGGAGAGACATTTATGAGCCATGAAACTGATCATAAGAAAGCCTACGAAAAGTACCTTTTTCAAAAGTCGGTAAATGACTTGACTATAGACTTGGAAAAACTGAACATTTGCTGAACATGTATAATTTTGTATTCTAATTATCTATCTAATAAATATATGTTTATACCTGACTCTTTTGTGATTCATTTATCTCCAACTTTCGTCGTGTGAACACGAAGTGTTATAGACCAATACGCATACGCTATGGATACAATTTTTGATGAATTAAAACAACATAACATTGATATCGATAAAGATACGTTATCATTTTATATTCAGACATGTCTTGACGATCATCGACACCTGTTTGATAGTTTTAGCGATCAATTAGATCGTGTGAACCTTCATCATATCTATGAAGAAATGGATCTAAATAATTTTGGAAGAATAGTCGCTTATCTCGCTTTCGTGTACAGAGTTAGCGATTCGTACGATAACCAAACGGTTCGAGAGGCCGTTCGACGAACGGTGAATGATTTCCACAACGTAGATTTATCACAATAGAAGAGGCGTAAGAATTCTTCGTTACGAATGCTTGGTCAACTGTTCCAGAGATTAATATATGCATATATCGCCTGAGTGTATATATATTGCGTCGTTACCTTTTTTCATTCATTTACCTCTAACCTTAATTGTGTGAACATGACTTGCTGTGGCGGTTTACCACAAATAGCCCTTCGTAATATTTTTCGAAAGATTCGCTGCATCTCGGCGTGCTGTGGGGGGAAGATTGTGATACAGGCATCCGAATTAGATGGCGGAACAGTACCTTCACGACCTTGTATTACAACCCAAAAAGTCCAGCAAGTTTTGGAGGCGTAGATGCCTTATACCGTGTCGTAAAAAGTGACGGAAAATTCCAGATATCCCGAAACAAGATAAAAACATGGCTTAGACAGCAAGATACCTATACTTTGCATAAACCCGTACGACATATTTTCAAGCGAAATCGTGTTATTGTTGGAGCGATGGATGAACAATGGGAGGCGGATCTAGTAATTATGGACTCGCTTAGTAAAACAAATAATGGTTATAAATACGTTTTAACTGTTATTGATGTACTGTCCAAATTTGCGTGGGTGGAACCATTAAAAACAAAGACTGCAGAGAGTCTGGTTAAAGCCTTTGAAAAGATACTAAAGAAAGGAAGGAAGCCGGAAAAACTTCATACCGATAAAGGAACAGAATTTACCAATAAACGTTTTCAAAAGTTACTGAAGGACAAACATATTCGATTTTTTACAACACACAACGATACCAAGGCATCCATCGTTGAACGATTTAACCGAACCTTAAAGGGGAAAATGTGCAAATATTTTACAGCAAAGAATACATTGAAATATACCGATGTACTACAAAAATTAGTATATTCCTACAACCATTCGAGACACCGTAGTATTGGGATGAGACCAGCTGATGTTAATCGAGAAAAGGAAAGTATTGTGTGGCAAAAACTGTATGGTGATGAGTCCAGCAAACCCATCAAATATAAATTCAACATTGATGACCAAGTTCGGATTAGCAAAGCAAGACGTACATTCAAGAAAGGCTACTTACCTAACTGGACCGAAGAGGTGTTCACCATCACGAAGCGAGTACCCAGACGACCGCCAGTGTACAAGATTGCTGATTATCACGGAGAAGAGTTACAAGGAACATTTTACGAACAGGAATTGCAAAGAGTTGCAAAGACAGATAGTGACTTTTATAGAATAGAAAGAGTAATTACGTCACGCATGCGTGGTAAACGTAGAGAATATCTTGTAAAATGGTTAGGCTACCCTGAAGATTTTAATTCTTTGGTATCTGCCGATAATGTAAAAGATATAACGAAATAAAAATGTGTGTATTTTACAATTTGTGTTCATTTGTGTATTATTTTTCGACATGGCAACACAGTTTTATTTAACGCTTCCAAGCAATAGCTCTATGGAATATTTTCCAGATAACACTGTAGCAAATTTTAAAGTGAAGCTTGCTGAAACTATGCAACTGACAGGTGACTGGGAAGTAGCTTTGTCAGAGTTATATTATCCCCATACATGGAGCACGATTCGAAAAGGTAGTGAACAAACGTTTCTCTATAACGCTGGAACAAAATATGACGATACGGGTATTATCCCAGATGGCTACTACAGTATAACACCATTGCTGAGCTGGTGGGGGCTTTAAACCGTAGCATGAACAAAGAGGCACGAACCAAGATAAAATTTTCTTCAATTGCAAGTAAACACAAAGTCATGATTGATGTGCCAAAAGGTGGACTCGTGTGGATATCTGGTGATATTGCTACAACATTAGGGTTTCAACAAGACACCGTCATTAAAAAGAAAACCCTAAGTCCTTACGTAGCAGATGTTAACGGTGGATTTTCAGCCATGTATGTATACACTGATATCGTGGATGTACAGTTTGTCGGTGATGTCAAAGTGCCCCTACTCAGAATTGTCAATACTCAAGGAGTTTATGGAGAAAACGTGAACGTCAGTCTCCGTAACCTACAATATATTCCTGTCAAGGTAAAGTCCTTCGAATCGATTGAAGTGTATATATAAAGGACGACAAAAACGAAAACGTACCATTTGGCTTCGGGAAGTCGATCGTGACACTTCACTTTAGACAGCGGAGATCTTCGTATTTCATTTAAAAATGAGACATACAATTATTCCAGCCGTAAAGCAATTTCAACAGCATTATTTAAGAAGACAACAAGGTGGAAGTCTACCTGGTTTCCGAGGTGCACGTATTCAGAAAGGTTACGGCATTGGAAGTTTTTTTTAAAGTTTTGCACGCTTTGCAATACCTCTGGTAAAACGAGGAGCTCAAGCTATTGGAAGAAGAGCTCTGCAAGCTGTAAAAGACGTTGGTCTAGATGTTCTGGCAGGGAAGAATGTAAAGCAAGCGATAAAAGGGCGTGGTTCTGAAGCTGTGAAAGATCTTGCTCAAAAAGGGGTCCGTCGGATTACGAACCAATCAGGAGCTGGTCGTAAACGCAAACGGGTGAATTCTCCTATAAAAGTCAACACAAAACGTAAAACCGTCAGTCGTTCACAAACTGTGAAGAAGAAAACATCTGAGCCTACGGAAGCACAGATTGGACCGTTTATAAAATATAAATCATGAGTCAAGCTTTTAGTGCCCTACATAAAGATTCGTGTGAGTGTGGAAAATCAGAATTAGGTTTATTTGTAACGCCTGGTACACAAGTAGAAATGAATAAAGGATTTTGGGAAGATATAGATCCAGAATCGAGTATTGGAGCTTCAGATACTATTGAGTTTCTGTGTGCTGCAAATTCTGATGTGTATACCGATTTAGCAAACAGTTACCTACACGTGAAAGCAAAAATAACCAACAATGATGGATCTAATCTCGATGAAAATGTTCAAGTCGGACCTGTAAATCTGTGGATGCATGCTTTATTTTCTCAAGTAGAAGTTTACCTGAACAACAAACTTGTCACACCGTCGAGCACTGCTTATCCCTACCGATCATATATGGAAACTGTACTGAACTTTAGCAAAGACGCAAAATCATCTCATCTAACCTCAGCGCTATTCTATAAAGATCAAACTGGTAGAATGTATGTCGTGAACCCTGTAGCAGTAGATGCCGATGCAAACAAGGGTTTGAAACTACGGTATGTTCATGCAAGTCAAAGTAAGTCTGTGGCTGTGGAAGGAAGAATCCATTCAGACCTGTTTGCACAAGACCGTTATATACTTGGTTCTGTACCAATCAAACTCAAATTAGTGCGTTCGAGAAACCCATTTTCCCTGGTATCGTCAGCAGATCATCCTGACTTTAAAGTGGTTTTGGAAGAATGTGTATTTCGCGTTCGACGTGTCAACGTCTCTTCTACCGTTATGATGGCTCATACCCATGCCCTTCAACGTGTCACGGCCAAGTACCCTATTAATCATGTCAGTTGTAAAGTGGTTTCTGTACCGAGAGGAAATATGTCAGGCAATCAACCAAATATATTTCAAGGCCCTCTACCTAATCGAGTGGTTATCGGAATGGTGGATGCAGATGCTTATAATGGTACCTATACCAAAAATCCTTTCAATTTCAAAAAGTACGACATTACTTCTCTTGGTCTAACGGTAAATGGAGAACATTCACCTGGAAAACCCCTACAACTGAAATTTGCAGCTGCGAGAGGAAGTAACTACGTGTCCGATTTCCAAACCTTGTATGCTGGTACTAACAAGTTATTTCAAAATGATGGCAATGGTATTACACGAGATGAGTATGCCAATGGGTACACTCTATTCGTGTTTGATCTGACAGCTGATCTGTGCCTAAGCGATCATATTCAACCGATTAAAAATGGAAACGTATCGATAGAATGTCAATTTGGAACGGCTCTGACAACAGCTATAAATATCGTGGTGCTTGGAGAATTTCAAAGTCTTATCGAAATTGACGCGAACCGCAACGTTCTATGCGACTTTAGCAGTTAAGATGAACAAATCTTATTTGCACTCTACAAATCCTGAACGTCCTGAAAGGTGATCCATTTACCAAGACCGTATTTAAAGACGTGTTACCATCGGATCGTCTACCAAGTCAGATATCGGAAAGACCTAGAGGTTTTATTTTGAATGTGGATTCTAGTAATGGACCTGGTACGCATTGGGTAGCAATTTATCTCACTTCAGATGGACAAGGGGAGTTCATGGACTCGTACCGACAAGGACCGGGCTTTTATAGCAAAACTTTTGAAACGTTTTTACGAGATCATGCTAGCAGTTTTACTTGGAATGAACAAACTCTACAGTCATTAAGGTCTCGTGTGTGTGGACAATATTGTTTGTTTTATGCTTTACATAGATGTAGAAATATACCCATGTCAACAATTGTTGGCATGTTTACTGATAATAAAGAATGGAATGACATGCTAGTTCGTGACTTTATGCGTAAATATTATTGTGTGTAATAAATACAAGACAATTAATGTTGTAAACAATTCTTTATTGTAATATCAAAGCTTTACAAGGAATAAATTTATTTAACCCATTTATATGGATGTAAGTTTTTGTCTCTTCGTTTCTGTTTTTCTTTTGTTCTTTTTGATGTTGCTGGAGATGACGTCAAGGGGGTGGTGTCTGAAATATCTTTAGTCTTATATTCTCTTAACACACTCAAACGATTTTCGTTTCTGATAATGCCTTCGGGAACATTCATGTTTCCTAATGCTTTTGCAAAAAGCTGCCATCCAGCAGGGTTGAAATTCTTTCGTTGGCGTAGAGAATCGTTGACCAAATCAACAACATTTGTACCTGGAATGGGTCGTCCTTTGAACACCATCTGTCCTTGGTCAGTCCATCCTATGAGGTCTTTATTCGCTTTAAGTTTCTTAACCAACTGTCGAGCTCTTGATTTCATTGTTACAGGCACACTTTCTAAAATGTCAGTTTCTATCTCTCCAGGCAACTCAGAGGGTGTTGTTTCAGCAGTCTCTTCTGTATTCACTGATTCTTCAGGTTTGTCGTCAGCTATGGGCGTTGATATGACGTTTACACGTACTGGGCTACTCATTCGTTTATCGTAATAATTCAGATAACGTTGAAGCGACTGATCGTACATTTTCACTTTCTCGTCTTGTGTTATATCTTGACGTTTAAGAAGATTTTGCATTTCTGAATCTAGTTCATTCACCTGCGCTGTTAAAGGAGTGACCAAGGGTTTCTTTCGATCTGTCATATGTTCTGGAACAAGTACCAATCTCCTGACGTGTTCCATTATTTGGTTAAAAAACTCGCCAGTTGTTCAAGTACAGGAGCTAAGAGAAACGGTAAAAAACCTTCACCTTCTTGTAGAATAACTTTCTTTCTTTTTGTTACTGGATGACGTTTATCAGCAACAAACTTAATATGATCGTTATAAGGGGCTAGTTTCCTTGCTGTTTTCGGAGTAATCTTAATTGTTTCACACCACACGTTCAAAAGACACTGTCTAATGGCTTCTAATAAATCATCGTCGGCAGCTTTTATAATTGCGTTTCGCAGTTGAGGATTACACTTTGCCAATACTTTTAAAACATCGCAGTTCCTTCTTATACAAGCAGACATGGTCAAATGATCGCATTGTCACTGAAGAGCCCCTTTTATACTCTGGGCTGGTACACGTAGTGGGTGTCAGTCGGAAAGATCCCGGATCTTACTCGGATTTCATCGGGGCAGGTCGGAGTGAGATCGGCAAACAAGTAGGAATATGGCTCTTTAGTCGCCATCTGATAGGCTTGCTGGAAAAACTTTGTGTTGCTGGGATACAACTGTTTAGCCAAATGAATTACTTGACTAGCATCGCGGACATTTTTCGTGAGGACTAAGTAACTAGCGTTGAGAGAGATGGTACGGTGATCTTTGCTTTGATGAAATAAGTTTTGCACCATATAAATTACACTGAGATTCCCATGGTGCGATTTTTTCGTAAAAAGTTTAGCAATTTCAGCGTCTTTTTCTCCCATCATATCATCAATTATAAATAGATTTCTTGTTTGGGAGTTAATGCTATCCAACATGGATTGGGGCAAACCTTGGACAAACTGAATCCCTGGAATTAGGGTTTCTATTTCAGCAAATGTATCTTGATATTCCGAGTAGAAATACATGATATGTTCTGGAGCAGGGTCGATCATGATTTGGGCGTTGGCTAACAATTCCTTGACAAAGGATGTCTTCCCCGTCTTCGTCCCCCCAGAGACCATGAGCCCGAAAGGATGTGTTAACTGTATGGAGTACATAGTTAAACTGAACAGAACGCTTGTGAAATCTTATTTATACCATTTTGGCCGCTTAGTACATTGTACCCGTTTTGTGTACTTAGTATTTCGGATAAGTCTGTGTAATTCGTTTAACAAAGTTTCTAAATCTATAGGAGAAGCTTTAGTGCTAATCAAATACGATTGTCTATCTTTTGAGGACAATTGATGGAAGTCAGCCAAATGGTTGGACAATTTGAGTAAACTTTTCTTTCCACAGATGGGGCAGTCCTTACGCTTCCGAGGCATGATGTACACTAAACGTTTAGAGTTTTAGCGACAACTTAAATTACGTTAGATTGTCAAGGACTTATGTGTCCCGGAAGGACTTTTATTTGATAATTAGTCCCGTTTGAATAATACATCATGTACCCTTTCTGATCCCCCAGGAGCCTATTTTACCTCATGATCCAATTTTTTATAAAGAGAAAATATAGAACCTTGAATGTAAGGTGGCCGAATGGTTAAGGCGCTGGGTTTAAAGTCCCAGAAGACGTGGGTTCGAATCCCACACCTGGCAATCATTTTTCTTCTTCAAAATAAAACAACAGGTAGTGTTAATAAAAGATATATTATTCATTTTCCTATTTACAAGTACACAAAGTTAAAATTATTAATTATCAGTACACAAAATTAAAATCTCTAAACTATTTACAATTATTTACAGATGATAGTCAGCTAAATCGTTCGCTAATCTTAACAAACCCTGTTTACCACATATAGGACAGTCTTTACGTTTCCGAGGCATGATGTCAAATGAATGGTTTTTAAATTTTACCCAAAACTAAATATGTTTTAATAATGTCCCGGGGAGGGCTAACTCGTGGCAGCTGTGCGATGGCCATGAAACATTTCAGCAAAATGTATTTAAACATTTCTATGGGTGCAGGTTCTATCATTACTTGAGCGTTTTCAAATAATTGTTTTACGAATATTGTTTTCGCTGTAATGATGCCGCCATATATAAGAGTCCGAAAACGATATGCTAATTGCAATTTGTGCATTGTTTAACTGAACAAATTATTCTTGTGCACCGCTAATCGAGCCATTTTTGGCAATTTCGGACACTGTTGTTTGTCTCATGTTGGGAGTTGATGAAAGCCGGCTAAATTATTTACTAAGAACAATCCTTACGCTTTCGAGGCATAAGTGAACTAAACTATATAAATTACTGTGCAAAAAAACCCGAAATACTTATTTTACAAATAGCCGGGGGGAGGGCCGCATAGCGGCCCGTTTCGGTAAAACAAGACCAGAGTCCCCTCCCACCCTTCAGCCCTTCGGCTTTCTCTAATTTCAGATTATTATATTAGTTATTGCTGTAATCCTAGGTTAAATAAACAGCGTGAGTCACGCGTACGGCTGAAACTTTAAAATTGGCGCTTTTTTTTTGACAAAATGGAGCAATCAGACACCTAACTCTTAATCGCGGGAATGTATAAAAATTAGAGCTCGATTAGTGTTTATAATAAAACAGTTATGGAGGATCCCAAAAAGGCATTATCGAGGGAGAGAAGCAGAGTCTATAGGAAGAAAAACCTGAAAGCAAAAATTGATTTGAAGAAGGTATTGGATTACCTTTCAACAAATGCTAAGGAGCATTGGTTGGCGGTTCAACCCTTGTTGGATGACACAGAGCAACCGACACAGCAAGGACCACCGCAACAACCACCGCAACAACCAACTCAGCAAGGACCACCGCAACAACCACCGCAACAACCGACACAGCCACCGCACCAACAAATACAGCAACCTGCACTATCCCTACTACAACAACTACAAGAGAGTCCAGAACAACAGCTGGCACAGCAAGTAAATGACATTCTCGAAACAATAGACATGGAACTGTTCGTTTAATTAACTGATTTTATATTTCATTGAACATTAATTTTATATTTACATTTATTTACAATTATTTACAGAACCCATGCATGTGTTAAATTAGTAACCGTACGGAACAGTGTTGAAATTATCTATAATTACCCGTTTATTATACACTATTCTATAATCTTTTTGTTGTTGTTTTGTGATAACCTGCTTCGTGCGAGTGTCCCTAGTAATTTTGAACGGTATATCTACAGCAACTTTCGGTGGACCTGTGCTTTCCATATCACAGAGGATATTAAGATACACGAGATCACACATAACATTAAAATTAATTTTCTCCAATGTTTGGAAATTTAAAGTTATACCTCGTATCTTACAACACGCGTAATTTCATACGCGTAATTCTTAGGACCCCCAGAAACGAAAGTCGTGATATGACCACCATCTAGCTCGTCCGTCAATTCGCCCAAATAAACGCCGGTCTCCAGTTCTGGCGCTCCCGGTCTACTTAGGTAAATCACTGAGTCCGTGTCGTAATACAGAACTCTTTCTCCCAGTTGTTCCAACGTATTGTAAAGCTTTAGCCGAGCGTGAGCAGTTGTGAACGCAGCAATCACCACATTGGTCTTGGCATTCGGCTGGATGAAGTTGCCTTTGTACTCATATCGTAGCTCTACGACGTCGTCACTCACAAATGAGGCGTCCGTCACCTCAATCTCATCGGATGTCAACATGTCGAAATACACTTGCGGATCTGTAATAAGTTTTACTTGGGTCATGTTGGTTCTCTGCGCAAATTTTCCTGCAAACAAACAAAAAAAAAAAAGATAACCGTATCAATATTCTGTTCAATTTAACTTACTTTCCCCATTTTTACCACTAAGTTTTTTGAAGTATTACACTTACCCCAGAACGAGTTTAACATCAACTTGCCAGTGCACGTAGGCCAGGGTTTTTCTCGATCTTGTTCCGATCCATCAGGATGCCTTCGCGTTGATAGTACTCGTCGATATACTGCTGCTTTTTCTCTTCAGTGTCGCAACCCTCGGGGAAACCACTGGATTCTTGCTTAATCTTCAGGAATGTATCGATGTACTCGTTGAAGAGCTCGTTGCTCTGTCTAGGGAAATGCCATACTTCGTGAACGTTAACCAAACGATAACCCTTCTCCAACGCTTTCTCTAATTCATTGGTTACCCAAGTACCCTGAATTGCACGCTCCTGGTCTGTATGATTGCATGGCTCTTGGTTCAATCCGTCAGCACAAGTTTGGCACAGCGGGAACATAAGCTTTCCGTGAGCACGATACGGTAGATCCGGATGGTAAAGACCACGTGGGGGGAGAACGGTACATTTAACCAAACCGAAATACTCTGTGATATCGCCAAAGTTCTCGGTGATAATCTCAGGATGGCCCACTGGATATGAACAGTACTTATTCGTCCATGGATACAAACTTGTAAAGTCCACATAATGAATTTGCTCGTCTTGCTGGCATTGATGAAAAAACTTCGCCGCGTTCGTCTGCCCCCCGTACAGTCCGTGTCTGGGTTCGAGAGGCTCCGAAATTTCAAAATTATCGAAATACGTTTTCATGTCCGAGTTTGCTTCGAGTTGACGTTTCAAGTCGCACTCCCACATCTCAATCACGTTGTAACCTTGACGTTTTAGAAAACGCGTTTTCTCGAGCGTGCGCTGATGTAAATCTTGCATGGTTTGCTGACTGACGGGATTAACGGTGTCTCTGGCGTAACAAGAGACGCAACCGTGCCAGAAACACCCATGGAGCTCGTAGACGGTGTTTGACTCTGCATGATACCCATCAACACGGTACTGTCCGATACGTTGCTCGCCAAAATTGCGAGAGTGCCGAATGGAAATATCGTTGCATTGCGCGGTATACGCTAACCATTTTAGGGCAATAACCGATTGCTTATCATGAGGTCTATAACCATGCGGTGGAATAACGGCAATTGTTTTTTCACGAAGAAAGTTCTTTCGAAAGACTAAGTTGCATGCCGAGGCAATTGTGAGACAATCTTTAAACGGGTCGATATCAGTAACAGAACGAAACAGTTCGCGAAATTCTAGGCAACAACGTCGAAGGATGTCGACGTCCGATCGGCAATAATTCAGAATTTCCTCTTGAAAGTCGAAAACGTAGTTATTGGCTCTCTGATTATTATACCACTGGTAAAACTTGTCACGATCATCGGCAGGCATTCCGTCTGGATCATAGAAGCTTGCGTCGGGTATAGGACCTTGGTAATTTTGGTTGGTTTCGGTGTTGAAGTAATGTGGGAAATAGCCCTTGGCAAGTTCGTTCAAACCAAACGTTTTCGGAAAGCTCGCGAGCTTCATTGGGATAAAGCATAGCGAATCCATAAACTTAATGTCTAATTCTGGAACGTTTAGTGTTAATATCTTTGCACCGTTCATAATAACTTCCTGTACCAAACCATTCTTATGGAGATATTGTAGGATGAAATACCCGTCATATCCCTGGAAATTATGAGCCATCACTAGACTGTTCGAATTGTGGTCTTGAAATAACCATTCACAAAATTCGTCCCGTGTATTTGCACCGCTAAACACCCACTCTTGACCGCTTTCGTCGTGAACAACGCATAAATTAGGTACGTGTTCGCCGCCTTCTTGCACGCATTCAAAATCGAAGAAAAATAATTGATTGTAACCTCCCTCGCCCCCGTCGTTTTCATTCTCGTCTCCCCCAACTTCCGCCTCATCATCTACTAAATCATTCGTGTCCGATTGCGCTTCGCGAGTGGTTTTTCTTTTCTTTGCCGGTTGAATATAGCACTGGTGGTCTTCAGGGACCACATACTCTTGACAAACTGTACACCGAACAAGACCGCAGTGATGTCTCTGAGGGTGTTGATTAGCTCGTTTCACAACCTGTTTGCAGTGTTAACATTTCACAACGGATGCACAAATTGAATGCTTTTCGCCCACGGCTTCTTTGTGCCTGTCGAAACACTCTTGGCTCTTGAAAAATCGAGCGCAATCGTTGCAAAATACCCAGCTTGTAATCGGACAGTTTTGCGTGTAGCATAACTTGCACGTATCGCCGCAGAGGTTGTCTTCCACTTTATCATAACCTTTCTTACAGACGTGGCAGTACTTCTTACGAGCAAGAAAAGCTGGCATACTAGTAATTACATCATAGTGGTTATCGTGGGCGTAAAGATAAATACGCTTCGGTGCCTCAGGACCCGAGTAAATAAGAGCATTCAGATGTTCTTTCGAGACAATGTTTATCTGGTAATCGGTCAAATAGGCTTGAAACTTTTTCACTTCTTCGATACCGCACTGTCCGAGTGGTACGCCGGCAGTTTCATGCAATTCGCTAGCAAGGTCACCTTGTAAAGCTACCCGAGACTCGCTTATGTAAGGGTATCGTTCATCATTGTCAACTTTGGCTTTCGCGACGACGATGGCCCGACTAAGACATAGATCGTCTTTATTCTGAATACGAACGATACAGTGTTTCCGTGTAAGATATTTATCTAGGTTGGCAATCTTACGCTTTCTTCCCGTTCTGCCGTGCGGCATTTCGACATGAATGATATTGACAGTAATCGAATCATCTAACTTAAACGAATCATTCGACTGAATTACTCTTTCGATTTCGGCTAAGATTCTCTCGACGGTTAATCTTTCACGAGGCATAAATGCTAATGAAATGGGATATTCAAGTTGGGGAGAATGCATAATAAATCTAACTTGGTCATGCATAGCAATACCATCGGTTACGCGATCGAGTAGACTTTCAAACACGTTATGTAATTGTCTCAGGATATCAGGCAAACCTTGAACTTGTAAATCGCCAAACTGAACACGATAATCAAGGCCCGTGGTCTTAAACTTTTTCACGCGTACTTGCTTAACAGATTTTATCGTAAATAACGGAACAGTTTTAGATCTCTTACTTGGTATTGATTCCGTACTTGGTTTAGCGGCTCGTTTTCGGCTTCCTTCTCCGGTCTGGATAGATACCTCGGATATCGACGGTTCACCAGAGACATCAGAAATATCCTCTAGTTCGGCCATAAATGAATCGTCGTTCCAATCCATTCTGAAGGATTCGTGTTGCTCGTTCGACCAACCATCCATTAACGAGGGTATCGCAGGTTTGGGGGCCTGACCGCTGGGGATATCGTTCATCTCGGCCATAAACGAATCATCGTTCCAATCTCGCTTGAAGGATTCGCGTTGCTCGTCCGACCAACCATCCATTAACACCGTAGAAATCCCACAACGTTCGTTCTCCAAATCACGCTCCAAGGCATTCGACAATATAGTAATACGTTGCAATAAGGCTGCTTCCTTATGCCTATCCTCGAAATCAAACAGCCATTCCAGCGCCTCAATTTCTTCGACGGTTGTACATCCTTTGGTTACATCGATAAGATCCATTGCTGTCAATGAAACAAAACGTATATTAAACTCTGATAAAATACACAAATAGTAAACGTCGTCAGGCAATATAAAACGAATAAATGCAAAACATTTTACCTTATAAAATCAGACAAAAATATCTTCGAAAATATCTCCCAAGAAAACGCTATATCGCAGACAGTAAACTCCACAAGTAAAACACTTTAGGAAAAGTAGCAACTATACGAAATCACCGAGCTTATATAGCTTCATGTATACTATAATTATTCCAATCTTGCCCAATCATGTCACAGGCGTGAGTCATGCGTGAGTCATGCATGAGTCACGGTGCGTGAGTCACGCTGAATATTAATGAGGCGGCATCCCTTTGTTACGGTGGATGGGGGTGGGGTGTGGGGTGGGGTGGGGGGGGGGGGGTGTTATCTACTCGCATGCGCACTAGCACATTCCATAGGCGATTCTGAAGTGGAGGGCCAGCGTATAAGCAATCATTCAGGCTTGGTGCTTGTGGGCTTTCTCGGGCTGACGCGTCGTAGACAACACGTAGCTTGGTTGATTATGTTCTTCCATTCGACCACAGGTTTATGAAGGATATAGAATTCTTTCCCTTGTTGGTGGTTCCATTGCAGTCTCAACTATCCCTTCTGACTTTTGCTGCTCAATCACCTCAGCATACATCTCTGTTTTGTCTATCCGTTGAAGCTTCTTTCGGAGTTGTGTCAGCCGACGTAGGCTTCCAGCCTTGTTGCTTGGTAGAGGAGGGTGGCTTCCTTTCCAAAGTAAGCCCGTTTCGTACCATCCCTCTGGATCTCGTACCAATTGCTCACGAAATTCTGCATGCACTGCCTGTTGGTCATGCTCGGGCTTGTCTTCCAGACCCAGCACGTCCAGTCGGCATAGATCTTCAAAATCCCTCTGGGTTGATTGCGTTAAGAGCATTCTCGAATGGTCGAATTCCTTTCCAGGAGACATTATTGTCCATCCTAATTTAGTCTTTTCTGCTACTGGTTCTCCAGGAAGTCCAACACGGGGTGCTTCTGAGGTCTTGATAAAAGCATAGGCACTTGCACCTAGAATTAGATGCACTGACAGGAATGGTTTAGGGTAATTGTCCTCCATATGTACTCCCTGAAGGTGTTTACATGAACCAATGAGTTTCAGGAAGTGCGGATTTTCGATTGTAAGCAGTTTCCCTCGGTCGACCCTTGTCACATCAACTTTCATGTTATAGCTCTGATCTTGTAGCTTCCACACAGATGGTAGAAATAGCAACTTCACGAGTAGTTGAGCCCAACATCATCTCTATTCGCCGAACTTTTTTGAACTGTGGTCGTTTTGGAAGTTTGTCCAGCAATGCAGCAGAAGCATATAGGAGCTTCCTGCCCCAGTATCAAGTAATGCCCAACATATCACTCCTTCCACATTCACGTTGACAACAGGATAAAGAACTTGGCTTGTGCCCCCCTCGGTGGCTGTCTTCAACCTCTCTTTCATGGTGCAGATTGAGGTGTGGTGTTTTTGGTTGCATTTCTGACAAAGGATTGTACTTCTGCATCACTAGCTCGGTGTTTGGGGGCTGTGCAGTTGAAGCAAAGTTCAAAAGGATAACCAATTTGCACATTTCCCATCGAATTGTGTAATGGAAACTTTTGGCAGTTTTGTTGACAAAGCTTTCTACACCTGGTTCTGTTGGCCAGTTTCTAACGATTTCTGAAATCGTAGTTGTTGCTCCAATAGCTCACGTTCACGACTCATTTTCAGCTCATGTTTCGCTTTCTCGAGTGCCATTTCTTGTTTGTCTGACTCAGCTTTTTCCAATGCTCGATTTTCTCTTGCAACTTTGTCTTTCAAGCGTCGTAATTCCAGTGCTTGCTCGTCGGCTATTTTCAACTGCTCATCGACTATTTTGAACCAGCCTTGCACTTGCTCTTCAGATTGCTCCTTACTGAATTTGAGCTAAACAATGTCTTCCTTCAAAGTATGACTCGCTTCGATCTTGGCTGTAATTCTTCGTGTCTGGTTATAACTTCGAGGTTTCCGGTTTCAATCACTCCATTACTCTTACTCACAGTAAATTTTAGTGTTCTAAGCTTTCCATCAAGCTCTTGTAGTTTAGTCTCCATGGTTTCCCTTGATCGATTGTAATGTCTCTCTGTAATCTCAGTTTTTGGACAGTTTGTCGCTTTCCTTTGTTTGGCTTGATCGGTCAGGTTCTTGCTCTTGTTCGAGCCACAATAATTCACTTAAATCCCGTCGGAGGTGCCACTGTGTCGGAAATTCGCCTCCCAAATCTCAAGTTATTCAAGGTTCACTTCACAAACTTCCCTATTGTTTTCACTTTCCCAACTCATAGTCTCAAGCTTCCCATGCTCTTGTTCCAGTACTTTTACTCGTCCAAAAATAATTACGAATAATTAAAGTTAATTATAGCTTACATTGACATAATCACGAAAATAGCAACAGTTTCCGACAGGCGTGTATTTCAATGCAATAAATATTTACATAACTCATAACTTACATGTAAACTTGGCAGAAAAACGCAACATTTATCATCCAAACAATCTTTGCTCCAAAGTATTGACAAGAAAAGTATACAATTCCGTAAACAACAAACCAATAGCGATTTAGAACTGTTAAAACTGATAGGCTCGCTGAATTCTCCATTTTAGCTCGCAAAATACACCGCAATGTCCGATAAAATTATTATAATGAGGGTTATTAGTGATTAAATGTCCCCGAAAGCCGATTAAATGTTAAATGCTAACCAGGCTAGCTCACGAGACCAACACATGCATGTATGAATCAAATTCTTGATTGCACTCGTACCAAAATTATGCAAAAATGTTTGCATAAAATAAGGATAATGAGCGCAATCAAGCATTTCTTCCACACGGAGAGTCTTGCCGTCAGATTTTTATTAATTTCTCACAAAATGACTAAATTCAACCAAAATTTAATCGATTGGTCGTTGGTTTATGGCCAACCCTTTTGCAAACTTTCGTGAAAGTCGGTGCAATACGTTTTGAGATATCCTGGTGACAAACAAACAAACAAACAAACAAACAAACAAACAAACAAACAAACAAACAAACAAGCCACAAACAAACAAACAAACAAACAAACAAACAAACAAACAAACAAACAGGCAGGCAGGCAGGCAGGCAGGCAGGCAGGCAGGCAGGCAGGCAGGCAGACAGACAGACAGACAGACAGACAGACAGACAGACAGACAGACAGACAGACAGACAGACAGACAGAAAGAAAGGGGTAAAAGCATAACCTCCTGGCGGACGTAAATATCATAAGATCACTAAATGAATGTTATAGGTCGATGATGAAGAGCTTCAAGAAGAGACATTGCAACTTCGCATCATGGATTACGACACATATACAGCACATGATGCCATAGGCAAGGTCAGTTGTTAACTTCTTATTAACCGAAAGTGCGGTAATTTCGGGAAAATAGGTCTTGACAGTACGGACGAGTTCATAGGTCGAGGTCTGTACATAAAGGAGCGGGCTCTGATATTTTCCGTAATCTATCTATTTACTTACAAGATTTGCCAATGCCAATACACAACAAAAATGATCAATTATTGGACGAGTCTGAGCAAAATATCATGATTTGTCAGTGGCGAGCTACCAGTTATTTGCCGATGCTAAAGGCAGAGGCAAATAACTGGGAGCGAGACACTGGAAAATCATGATTAACTGCTAGTTATTTTTTTATTAGTCGTGAGCGGGCGGAATCCTAGGCTTTCCTGCAATTTGATTGGCTACGTGAGCGGGCGGTATTTTACGATATCTTGGACCGCGGTCCGAAAAGATATTTTTCCGGACTGCTGTCATTTTTTGTTTACAATTTGGCATTTAAACTGTTTAATTATATTTTATAACTATATACTTCGCTTGTCACGGGAGAAAATGGATTCAGACGAAGACTATCACGATGAGAGTGAGTTTTATTATCCAAATGCTGTCGAAATTTGTGAAAACGTCGAATTTGCCGAGGAAACGATAAACTATGACGAAGAAACAATGAGTGACATTGAAGATTTTATTATCGGTCAGCGTCCCGAAAACACTTTAAAGAAGACAAGATATGACATGAATGTGTGGAGACGGTATTTTGAATCGGTGAACGAAACGAGAAATATAGAAGACATACCTGCAGAACTGCTAAATGTTTTGATATGCCGGTTTTTCATGCAAGTAAAAAAGAAAAATGGCAGTGCGTACGAACCAGCGTCTTTGACAGGTTTGCACAGGAGCCTTCAACGTTTCTTGAACGACAAAAACTCACTAATTAATCTTCTCAAAGACCACGAGTTTGCCAAATCCAGACAAGTTCTGACCGCTAAGAGAAAGGAAGTGGTCGTGCAAAACGCCAAAGGAAACCGTCCTCAAGCTGCTCGCGAAATTACCGACGACGAGGAAGATCAACTTTTCCTCTTGGGCGAATTTGGTAAAAGCAATCCTGAAGTTCTCCAACGAACCGTATGGTGGCTTCTTTCTCTCCATTTCGGCTTTCGTGCCAGAGACGAAAGTAGGCGGTTAAAGTGGGGAGATGTCGAGCTTTGTAAAGACCAAGCAAATGGCAACGAATCTCTGGTTTGGCAAGCGGAAAGAGGCTCAAAAACACGCAATGGGAATGGCCAACAGCGAGCGTTCAATCCAGTTGCACAAGCTACAGAGAATGAACGTTGTCCGGTCAAATTCTACAAAGAATTTATGAAACGACGTCCAGATGAGATGAAAACTCCTGAATCTCCTTTCTTCTTGGCCATTAACCACAAAAGAAAACCAAGCAGTCCGATATGGTATTCAAGACGTCCGCTAGGAAAAAATGAAGTCGGTAAATTTCTCTCGAAGGCAGGCAAAAATGCAGGTTTGCAAGGAAATATCGCTAACCATAGCGTTAGGAAAACGTGTATTTCTCGATTGATGGATGCCGATATCCCCAGCAATTATGTTGCCCAATTGAGCGGGCATAAGAATCTCAAAAGCCTCGACTCGTACAAGACGGCTTCTGTTATCCATCAGCGAAAAATCTCCCATGTTTTAAGCCGGTCATCACAGTCAACTCAGCAAAACAACGAAACCGCCAGTCTTTCAATTTCAGACGCCGAGTCTTCTACAACCATCAAACATCGTGTCATGTCTTCGGAAGCATCTGCAGATGGCTTACCACAAGCTTCGGGGTTATTTTCTGGCGCTTCAATTGGGAAATTGGAAGGATGCACATTCAACATCCAGTATTCGCAGAGCGACCTTCGAAGCGAACCAAAAACAAGCAAGCGACGAAGAATCTTTATTAGCGACGACTCAGATTCCGATTAACTGAACGTTAAATACATTCGGACGGCTGTTAAACTTTTCTTCGTAACTTCGCATATTTAAGTTTTCACTTTTTCTTCGTTTGAAAAGATAAGAATTGTAAGCCTCGTGTAGTTGAATCAGTTGAGGTCTTAACTGTCAAACTGTTGAACGTTTACATTTTTTGATGATCACGTGAATATAGCATTTAGCTTTTGATTACGCAACTTCCTGTTCTAATTATGTCTATATTCCAACCGGAAACGTTTCAATAAATTTCTTTCTTTCTGGGTATTTTTGCCTCCAGAATAATTCTTTTAGTTCTAGCTTTCCTTTTTTTCTCTAAAAACTGACTCATTCATCCTGGATAGTAGCAGATAAAAATCAGAACCTTTTCAGAAAAATGTCCTATTAACTTAAAAAAATAAATACGTTATTTACCGTTGTTGTCGGTCCGTATAGAAAAATATTTGCCCTCGGTCTCCAAAACGTCCCTCGGCCTGCGGCCTCGGGCCATTTTTGAGACCTCGGGCAAATATTTTTCTATACGGACCTCCCAGCCGGTAAATAACGTATATATATTCGTTGAAGTACTAGTTGGAGGTAGGTGCCATAGGTAGCAAAGGTTGGTAAGCAAGCTAGCCATAGCAATCGAGCTAAGCAATGAGCAAGCAATAGATCGTTTTCATCTGACGTCACGGCGGCCATAGTGGTGTACCGAAACAATGAAATGGCGGCCATATTGGTGTACCATCTTTATCCTATGGGAATTTAGCTCTTCTTATTCAAAAAATTCGTATTGTTTTACCACCCCAATGGGGCCACCGATCACGTGAGTGAAAACGATCCATTGAGCTATCCTGGGTTCTGGATAAGATTGGAAGCAGTAATAAGATTGGAAGCAGTAAGAGGTCACCATGACAACTCTGGCAAGGCAGACCTCCAAACAACTGGTCAGTCCTTCGAGCACCGGTGATGAATGAGTAACAACATCACATGCTCAAAGAAGGAGATGCCGTGGCAGATTGCCATGGAGTCAATCCCCAAAACTGACTATATACTGCGAAGCGGCGCTATCTAGCAAGAGCCACCTACCCGTCCGTGATTAGGAGTAACAGAGAAGAACTGTATGTTCTATGAACCAGAATTGTAATTACAAAGATTGTTGCATTAACATTAACACATGAACTTAGCCACATTGGCTAGAATGCAACGAGAGTACGACTATACGACATGTAAGTGTTACTAGTCCACCGTCCTAGAACTTGGATTAAGTAATTAGGAACACCAGCAGCGGCCGCTGTTGTAGCTGCCCCAATACGAAAACTATGACTTCCAAAGTACCCTCTGACTCCGGCCGCATCTAACAATTTGCGAAGCTTTTCAGTCAAGAACGGGCGCGACATAGGCCGGCCATCGGAGTGTATGAAAGAGGTCCAAAATGACCTCCTCGTCGTTCCAGATAATTCAAAATTACTTCAACTGGGCAGACTGGATGAAGACCTCGACCGAGTGTGATCAACCACCTATTACGGAACGGATCTGTATTGGACGCTTTAATGCACACTTGGATTGATGATGGCTTATTGCGATGGTCTACCGTAATGTCGGCGACTGAAAGGTGGTGAGAGGACGAGAAAACAGTTTCCGGTTGCAGAGTGAACTCGAAGGACCGAAGGAACCCAAAGAAGGCTACAATCATTTTCAAAAGTCTTGGGACATTTGCGTCATTTTTCGGTTTTCAAACTCCCCCGACCCCCTGTTCAATGTTGTATACCATGTTTACGCTGAATTTTACCGGAATTGTTAACGTGTTTTATTAGACAACATTGTAAAGGGAGGGGGAGGGAGGGATTGTGTACATATCGCAAAATAGACGATGTTGAACGAGTATATTTAGAAAAGCTCAAGTGTCCCAACTACTTTTGAAATTGATTGTAGACAACAGGCCCCCCAGAGCATAAGATCGTCGAAATTTGACAAGTTTAGGCCGGAAAACATTTTACGAAGTATGTGTGGTGTTATCGGGAGGCGCCGGTCCAGCGAAGAGCCTTGCACCGCTTGATCCCTTTAACTACGCGTTGCAGACGGAGGCAGTCTTTTAAAGGGTCAGCATAACCTCATTCAATGTGAAGCGACCGAACAGCAGAAAGCCGACTGGGTTGCAAATAAGCAAAGCGTGCATTCATTGGCGGGAAAAGACGGACCGTTAGCGATAAACACGACCTGTCGTCTGGCAAAAATTAATGAACAAACGATGCGGCGAGCTGTACGTCTTGCGAGTAGAAGGTGCATGCTAAGCCTTGCAGAACATAGGATTGGCATATCGCTTCTAAATCCATTGTGCTAGCTGGCAGAGTAGCTTGGCTGGTAATACAATCGGGTGCGGTGAGGCATCTGGAGCGAGCTGTCGAAAAACCTGCCAATTAAAACGCGAAAGGGTGTCAGCAATGCGATTCTCACGACCAGGGAGATGTTTTGCTTCAAACGAAAAATTGAAGCGAGCGGCCACCATCAACAGCGAGCGCAATATTAATTGCATAATCGGCGAATCTTTCGACGTGCGAGAATTTAAAACATGAACGATCGACGGATTGTCTAAATGAAAACATACACGTTGCTTGGAGCATTTGTGGCCCCACAAATGAGCTGCTATTGCAACCGGAAACAATTATTTGTATGCAATAGACAAGCAGGCTTGTGATGGCATCCAACGCTGGTTGAAACATTGTCGCTGGTAGAATGAGCCATATATATGCGATAGCGCCAGCTGCATCAGAGGTGACATGCAAATCAGCTACCGGGACGAGAGCCGGAAGAAATAAATTCGTGCCATTCCATTCTTCAACGAAATCAATCCACCACTAAAGGTCTTGCGAAATTCACCGTTCAAGCGAATGGGGCGTCGAAAACCGCATACCTGGCCAAACCAAGCACGCATAGTGGAGTTTACCAATTAAAGACTCCAACTGCGTTCTTGTGCACCACTTGCGATGAAGCTACAACCTCAGACATTAATCATTGGGACACTTCAACCTCCATCCCCTAATAAATGTTGAAATATTTCGCGCGTTTATCAACTGGAATAAAACAAATATCAAAAAACACACTAACATACACTAGTGAACAACATTGAATAGGGGGAGATGGGGAAAGCCTTAAGTGTCCCAATATTTTTGTCCGAGATTGTATGGTATACATACTTAAGAATCGTCTCGATAACTTGTGACGTTTCGTGTTTCGAAATGTTCGCGTTTGGCGTATGTTATAGCGGTTGTGGGTGTTCAATTCATTAAAAAGAAACATACGTGGTTAAGAACTTTCTACATTAATCTAGAAAACATGTAGTTTAATTCTCGTACACTATATAAGAACAGCCATCATATACTGTTTCGTTATATCAGTTACAACAGAAAGGAGTTTTAACACACTGGTGTACAAATCTCGTATCAACAGTGATACTCGTGAGCGAGTATATTATTTAAGAACCGTTCAAGGACTATCTATTCGCAGGGTCGCAAAACTCTGCGGTGTTTCGCGTGGAAGCGTTCTCAGAAGGACGACACACTCAATGCTCTCAAAACTCGATTACAAAGAAAGGCCGTCCAAGAAAATTGACGGAGAGACATTTGGCGTTGGCTTCTCAGATGTGTGTCAACTCTGCGAAAAGAAGAAGGTGAACTTCGCAGCCAAACGTATTATGGAAAGAGCTGGAATCTCTTAGTCCGAAATTTCGCTACGGACAGTAACCAGATTTTTGAACGAAAACGGTTATTTCTACTTACAAGCAATGAAGAAGGGCCTTCTGAAGAGAGAAAACCTGAAAAAGAGACTAACTTTTTCAAAATCATGCAGGAATTAATATCTATGTAGACAACTTTTGGACAGACCATGTATCTTTCTATTTGGATGGAACTGAGCTCGTGCGCCAAAAGGAAGAACGTGGCGAAAAAAGTCAAACGGTCTGAGATTGGGGTGTACGGAAAATTCGGGCCATCAGTTACGGAAAAGGTGTTATTGTTTGTGAGGGGTATGAGAAAATGTGTGGAATCTACTTCGCCAATTTCATCGACCGAAACTTCAATACGATGTTTCAATTGGCAGAGAAAGGAGATATCAGGACGGAGAGCCCTCGCAAAATTCTGTGGCGGCTAGAGCAGCCGCCATGTCACGTGCACGATGTGAACTATTAAAAATACCTGCACGTAGCCCAGACTTAAACCCTATAGAAAATCTGTTCAATATGACATCCCAAATCTTGAAGGAAAACGCGATATCACAGAAAAACACAAAGGAGTGCTTCGAGGAGTTTCAAGAAAGAGTGATAAACACAGTGAAATCGACTCCCAAGGAATACATCAACAATTTAAGCGCATCCATGAATAGACGCTTGAACTATGTTATTGCAAATAAACGAAATCGAATAAAATACTAGTAAATTGTGCTTTGCAAACAAATCAACAATCACCTTTGAATGGTAGCCTTCCAATTATAACATACAACAGCATGTCATTTTTATTTCAACAGGACGCCTGGTCAGGCGTTCACTCGGGCTACTGCAAAATCACAGTGCTATACTGTATATAGTAGGCGAAGGTATTTTGCAATCATATACATGCGCAGGTTGTCACATGCAGTGCTAAGATCTAAAGTCTATTAAACACATTGGTCGCAGACAAAAGTAAAAACACAATCCAATTACTCCGATAGAAAATACAATTTGAAATAACAAAACACGATTGCCTGTATTTATTAACGTATTTCCACACATGTACACAGCGTTCATATGTCGAGTCTCTTCATGTATTAAATATCAACACAACTATAAACGGCGTGTGCGATTGTAAGTGTATATAATATCAAGATACTTGCCAGCGACACTGACCAATAACTATGTCTGTGAACACATAGAACACATCCGAGACGAGTGATCAGACATCAGGAAAGCAAAGAAAGAAAGTATTATTTCCACACATGTACAGCGTTCAATATGTCAAGTCTCTTCGGCTTATTACACAGCTTCATGTTTACCTAGAATCGAAAGTGTCACCTGGAAGTTCACTTAATGAACGGCGTGTGCGACTGTAAACGTATATATATATATCAAGATATACTTGCCAGCGACATTACTGCCCAATAACTATGTCTGTGAACATAACATAACATAACACACAAAACACATCCGAGACGAGAAAGGGCACTCACTTATGCACTAGCTGGTCAAATGCATAGATATAGTCACATGCCTCAGTTTCGCAAAGCTTATTGGTCAATATCGCCAGCGGACGCGCGGAGGACTAATAACGCGTCGCAAAAAAAAAAAAAAAAATAATCACGAAACCTAGACTCGTCTACCTGCGGTATCCCGAGTAATAAAAGTGCACATGAATAAAATCACGTGTTCACTCTTAAAGGTCGAAATCATCCCACAATTCACTATCAAGGTCCCAAAGAAATTACCTATCGACAATTTGCAGATGTTATCGATTACTCTATCACTGCAAATTCCCAAAAACTTGTTTTAAGAAAAAAATACTTGTTTTAAGATTTTCTTGTCCCGTTTGCAAGATAATAATCTTACTGCGGTTTCTTGACAAGATATGTTGTCTTAAAACAAGATTAAATATCTTAAAACAAGAAATAAAATCTCAAAACAAGAAAAATTATCTTGACAAGAATTGGAGGTTTTGCACTGTACTTCTCGTGTTTTGCACTTGTTAAAGTGGCCGTGATAAAGAAACTTCCGGTGTAGACAAATTGAATGACTATAACCCTGACGAATAACCTTTTCGGACTTCAATTTCGACGTGATTTCTTTCATTTCTTGGCGTCTTTCTTAATTACGATAAAACTTTGAACACATTTGTAGCAACTAGTATAGTATAGGAAAGACAAGCGCATAATAGTTCTTTTTAATCACTACACATTTTTGATAATCGTATCTCTCAAGAGTTTAGCAATGACGATCAACCTTTAAAATCTTGTGTCAAACCTTTGTTTTAGCAATAAAATAGAGCTTAATATAGCAAATAACTTCTACTTAACACTAACTTTAATTTACACTAATGTTCATTGTACGGACTACGGTAATCTTAAATTATCTGTGAAAGAAAGGGTTAACCGTCGGTTAATCCTTCACTACGCACAGTCAGTCCTTCACAATATATAGTAACTACGGTGTGACTTAAATTTGTGACATTTCTACTGCGTATACCTTATTATATTATTTACGAAAATTCAATATTGACTTCATTATTGTCTATTTAATAAGTATTTAATACAAGTAAGAACACTATACGTAATACATGAATCACGATATCTGTTAATCTGGCGCGTCCCATTTGTGTTATTAACGTCAAATTATTTATATCCTGCTTATACAGACCTCAGACATTAATCGTTGGGACACTTGAGATTTTTCGTCTTCAACCTCCCCAATCCCCTAATCAATGTTGAAATATTTCGCGCGTTTATCAACTGGAATAAAAAAATCAACTAAAAACACACACTAACATACACTAGTGAACAACATTGAAGAGGGGGAGGAGGAAAGCCTTAAGTGTCCCAATATTTTTGTCCGAGATTGTAGCTGGTCAAGGTTTCTTGGAGGGCGGACAGCTTGTTTGCCGGCAAGCGAGCCATTTGCTGTAAGGAATCCAGCTCTATACCAAGAACTACCATGCAGACACGTCGTGGGAACCACTGTCTTTCCCGGATATAAGGGCGACCCTAAGGCTTGGCAGACAGATGAAGCTAGGGTCAGATTCTGTGCGCACTGGGGCGAATTGGGCGGGCCAGCTATGATGAAACCATCCAAATAACGCAGCAGGTCGGCTATAGAGTAGTTATGACGCAAAAACCATTCAGCTAACTCGACCATCGAATTGAAAATAAAAGGCGCTGAGTGTAAGCCAATTGGTAAGACCAGATCAACGTAAAATTTCTTCCTCTACTTCATCCCAAGCAAAACCTTTGTGACGGTCGAACAGCCACATTGCGATAGGCACTCTGGATATCGAATTTGGCTACTAATGCCCCTCTTCCAAATCGACAAACCATGACAACTACATCATCGAACTTGATGTACTGAAGGGAAAATTGATCAGGGTCTATCCCATCCTACACACTATGGCCCCTAGGGGATGAGAGATCCAGGATGAGGCGCCATTTCCCAGGCTGAGCGGACTTCGGAATGACCCCAAAACTACTATGAAGAGGCCGTATATCGTAGCGGCCAGCAACCCTTCCCATGGTTACTGTTGTGTTGTTAAATGATATAATGGGATTAATTATATGTTGATTTAAGCTGATTAGTAATGTTATCTCGGGAATATATATATAGGACTAGAAGAGTGAAATAGGATATAGATTAGCAGACGTGGAAGAACGAGGACCTTAATATATATTGAATGTATGACAATGGAATATTAATAAAGAGAAAATAAAAGACACAATATTGGCGACGAGGATATGGCTGCCGCATTAGATTTGTCCGGTATCCAACAGTTTAATCCACATGAGGATCCTGCATCTTTAGCCACCAGATGGAATGACTGGCTCAAGCGATTTAAGCGTTTTGTCGTCGCAATGGATATTAAAGACCCAACTCGCAAGCGTAGTTTACTCTTGTATCTAGCTGGTCCTGCCGTTGAGAAGGTATTCCAAATCGACAAACCATGGCAACTACATCATCGAACTTGATGTACTGAAGGGAAAATTGATCAGGGTCTATCCCATCCTACACACTATGGCCCCTAGGGGATGAGAGATCCAGGATGAGGCGCCATTTCCCAGGCTGAGCGGGCTTCGGAATGACCCCAAAACTACTATGAAGAGGCCGTATATCGTAGCGGCCAGCAACCCTTCCCATGGTTACTGTTGTGTTGTGAAATGATATAATGGGATTAATTATATGTTGATTTAAGCTGATTAGTAATGTTATCTCGGGAATATATATATATATAGGACTAGAAGAGTGAAATAGGATATAGATTAGCAGACGCGATACTACAAGAGGTATGGAAAAGTATTAATGAACGAAGGAACGGGCCTACCTTGAGGAGGCGGATAGGCTGTTGTCGAAAGACCAGACATTGGACGAAAGGAGTTGTTTCCTTGGCCAAGATTTTCCATCACGAGGGTCGTCGAAAGTGGTGCGTTTGGGTTCTCTGCAGCATCTGTTACGGACAGGCCATGGGATGTCGAATGACCAGGCAGTTCCAAAGGTATATAGGCTGAGTAGAGGTTGTAGGCAGAAGAGGACTCGGAGGCGTTGTAAATCGCGAAGTTAAAGCAGAATCCACTTGTGACGATAACGTGCCTTGTTGAGAAGTCACGACTGAATTCACCAGGTCACTTATAGACTGGGTAAACGTAGCCCGAGCTGATGAAACAGAGTGCGAAGTAGAACCGAAGTTAGAAGGAGACGTCGACTGGTTTTCAGAGCGGAACGTCACACCACTGGAACTGGCAATGCTTGGCAAAGGAGCACTATCTCGGCTGTCGCGCGTTTGTCTTAACATCGTCTGACAGTTAAAATGAAGCAATCAAGCAATCCACAGCTGCAAAGCTGTATAGCAATAATAACGTTTAAAGCAATGCTAGCAACTAGCAAGCAAGAGCGACCACCGAGCAGCAATGTGCCAATGCTGCAGCGACGTGCTCGCAAGCGTGGGTGACACTCGTGCACGCCCTTCGACTTCTTAAGAACTTGGGACTCCCCAAGAACTATGAAAGAGAAATCCGCTGGCTAACTATACATCTGCAGTTAACTTTGCCTAAATAATTTTAACCACATTATTTTGCGATAGACGAGTTCAATAATTGTTTTACTCATAAAATAGTTAAACATTTGAAATGTCTGAAGTGAGAGATCGGCATACTAAAATTTTCGCATACTAAATACTGTCTTCGGCATACTAAAATTTTCGTAAATCTTACGAGTCGTGCTTTTTATCTCACTAAATCTTCCTTTTAAATGTTTCTTTTCTGAAGTATATATCGCTCATCCTTGCCTCCAAATACTCTCGATTACTTCCTCAGACAGCTGAGGAAAACTAGCCGCCATGTTTGAAAACAAGTTTACGAAAATTATTTGCAGCAGCTATCGCTAGTGCGCATGCTCCGCAAATTATTTGCAACAGAAAATTATTTGCACTCATGAATTAACCAATCAGAGTGCGGGATAGAGACGAAATGAATGATAATAACATTTACAAAGGCATTATCTGACCCCAGAGACTAGTCTCCAATAACCTGGTCCCATACTATATATACATTGAATCATATTAACAGCAACAACAACAATGACGACAATAACAATGACGACAACAATGACGACAACAATGACGACAACAATGACGACAACAATGACGACAACAATGACCAAGTAATGACCAAGAGTCGAGGTTTATTAATGGCTATTTTAAGCAACATACTTTGCATAAGTATGGCGTGACTGCCTTGAAATAGACTATAATTGTCACCTTTAGTGTCGTCTTTTGGTTGTTATTTTTCGGGATTGTAAAACTTATCTTCCAATAACTCATCGTCTGACTCATACATCGTTACTGGATTCATGAATTTTTTCAGATTTTCAAAGTTTTGTTTGTATTTCTTTCGTTGTTTTTTTTAAAGAAAATGACTGACGAACCCGTAATCCGGACCGGGCCATTACCGGAAAATAATAGACCGGCACGTGTCGCTTCTTAACCTATCAGATTACGCAATTTAACCAGAAATAATTGTGTCATATAATAAAATACTATTATCCGTCTTAACTGGGGAAGCGAAAGTGGCTACTCGAACTTTTTGGAAAGTTTGGCAAAGTATTTCATTCAGAAACCTTTAAGTCAAAGTAGCGTGAACTTATGTCGGATTTTCACCTGGCCGCGTATGGAATTTATTTACTACCTGATTTATTGCCGATCGTACATTTAATAATCTCGGAAATATTGCATGACCGCAGGCACTTCTTGCCTTCTCCACAATCTCAGAAGGCCAAAAAGTACGTGTATGCTCTGACACAGAATAGCCAATCGTTGTTTAACTAGCGTAGTCTTTATCAGGGCCGTCGAGGGCCAGAATGGGCCCGGTGTGGCGGTCTGAGATTGTCACCGTGCTGAGATTGTATATCAATATCTGTAATCGGCTTTATGACCAGAATAATCAAACTTTTTGCCATGAAATGACTGATTTATGAACACTGCCTGAATAAAATCGAATGCTTGAGATGAATAATTACAGTTTTAATGAAAAAATATTATATCCGCTCGTGAACTAGAATGCTGATGCTGATGCATGACGAAAGTTTCTGACGTTAACTAAGTTAGATGTCTTGTATCGATCATCCCATTGAATTATTAAATATATCCAGAGTTTAGAAGATTAACAATAATTTTGGTTGATATAAATGTATACATGCAGCAAGAATATGCGATCATCCCGTGATGACAAACGGTAGTAACTCGTCGTTTTGTTTCAGTTCATATGCCGTTCATCGCATTCGTTGTTCAGATTTCTTGAAAAGCCCCTGTTGTAATATGTTGTGACAAATTCACAACTACTAGCAAAGTTCACAAAGTTTTTCAATTTTGTACTATAAGGAGTTTTCATCAATAAACCATTTGAAGGCAAAAAGTTTGAATGTTTTGAACGTCAACATTTGATAACACAAATCGATATACAATCTCAGCACGGTGACAATCTCAGAACGCCACACCGGGGTTAAAATTGCAGTACGGCTCCCCTTCGAGACTTGAATTATCCGTGCTAGATCCAGATATGTTTTGAACGGGGTCAACTTTAGGATTTATCAAAACTAAGTTAAGTGCTAATCTGGAATTACTGGGCTACGTCAGTTAAATCTTTGGCTTCTCCAGTTAATTAGTAATGCTACTGTAGATCTGTAAATTCATAGATTTTGGCATAGATGCCAAATTTCGGTGTAATTACCTCCTCCACCCCCTTTTTTGACGGTACTGACCTTTATACTTGCACTTACAGGTCAACATTAGTCTAAACTGCTTGTTAACTCATGATGCACCAAGCAAGATGACAGGATGGTTTCCAATCTATGACACCATACATGGTAAGATTAGTAAAAAGCCACTAGAAATACATTAATGCAACTACCCTCGCTTCATGTACTTTACCTTTACAGTTTGCATGCATATATAACCAGTATTTCTATAAACTAATTAAAATATTCTAACCAGTTATCCCCCCAGATAATTTTCTTCCAAACACCCTTTGTAAAAATTGAGATAAATATTTGATTGTTGTTGCTATGGCTACAAACCTGAAATGTTTCAAGTGTTGAATTTTGAAAAAAATATTAAATTATGCTGTAGATGATTCATATACACTATTGTTAATATTTTATTTAGTAAAACAATAATGGAAATATCATTTTTTTACAGTTGCATGTACTAAATAAAATTCATGCAGCTATTCCTGCCAAGATGGCCTCCTATTATTAATCTATTCTGGCTGTCATTCTGTATGACACAATCTGTCAGACAGGAATGGGTTAAATGACTTGAATGACTAACACTTCGAAGTACTGTTTAATAAACGAGCAGGAGTGTTTTATCAGATATAAAGACACGAGGCGAAGCCGAGTGTTTTTATATCTGATAAAACACGAGCTGTGAGTTTATTGAACGGCTTCAAAACGAACCACTTGGTAAGTTCATTGGCGTAGTAAGTTTGAAAAATAACCTTGTCTAAGCCGAGAAAATCAAAGCTAAAGTTTATGTAAATCAGGAGGTATCTTTATCACGTATAAAGACACTGATTAAACATTAATTTCTTTTTAATTTTCCTCATGAATTATTAATGAGCTTTTGAAGTTTGTTCAAAAACCTCGGCTTCGCCTCGGTTTTCAACAAACGTCTCAGTGTTTGGATATCCTGATGAAACACGCCTCCTCGTGTATGATATATTACATAAACAACTATTCTTTAACGTAAATACGTCTTATATCAAACATTGTTCGGACGCCATGTTTGGCCTAGTTTCCAGGTTTTGCTTGCAGCGTGAATATGTCGTGGCTTCTGATTGGTCAGGATAGGAATATTGCAGGTATAAGAAGGTTTGACCACGCTACTATAGTGGTCTATCACCAATAGACCACTAGTAGCTCGGCCAATCAGAATGCCGAATTTGTAATAGATCACTAGTTGGTTGATATTAATACTATTTAAAAAATAGCGTATGAAGTATGCACACGCGATTTTCTCGCGGTTGGCGAATCAGTTCGTGAGCGATAAAAGAAAGGGGAAAGTGAACGCTTTTAATATCTGGCATGGAAAAACGAACAGAAGAGAGCCGAATTCTCAATTAAAGCACTCAAAACTTCACGTCTTTTCAAAATATAATGGTTCAATATTAATTTCAAGTTGTGGCATCTTTCTGCAAGTGTTTTTGTCGCTGAAAATACGTACCAAAACCGTGTGGATTTACAGTGTTTTGAAGATGAAAAAAAGACAGAGTTTTCAAAGTTTTCTTGACAGGCGAAGACTGACAGAAAGCTATTATGAAAACGATAAAGAAGTGGATGCTGTTATTTTTTTAAGTAGGAAGAAACACAAAGATTGTAAAGAGGTTAATAAAAGGTGAAATCAAAGATGGACTGCTCCATGAAAGTTTTTTTTAACTTTTTTTATTCAAAGACAAAGTGGTTTTCTTTTCAACTTAATAAAGGTGAGTGTGAACTATCCAAATAACGTTAATGGCACGAGAAAATGTAGATGTTTAATATTGTAGTAAGAAATATATTAATAGTAGAAAATAAGTTTCTTCTGACAAACAACTGCAAATTTTGGCACCCTTCTCATTGATTAACTCCACATAATTTTTAACAACTATGATTTCTATTCCTATTTAATATTTTTACCCGATTATGAGCTGCAATCATCAGTGCATTATAGCTTCAAGCTCATGCATAGACCATATTAAAAAGTGGCCCCCATAATAATTTCACTTGTTGGGATTTTGGACCACCTTCACAATAGACCACATTTTTGTAATTTTTGTCAAGAATGAGAGGTGGGTATATTAATTGTTGCAATGCATTTTCACATGATGTACTATTAAAAATGATTCCTTGGCAAACTTTGCAAAGCAATAAAATTCAGTCCAGCCATTTTTGTATGAGATGTGGAAGATTATTTATATTCAATTTGGAAGAAAATCAGCCATTCTAAAGGAGGTTAATAGTTGTTCAACCTATTGGGAGGCAGGGTGTATGTGCCATGTGTGTATGTTTTTTGTTGTTTTTTTGCATTTCTTTGCATTTCAAGAACTAAATGTGTTATCTGTTTTCTCTTTCTTTACAGTATACCGTACATGGCTTGATTAACAGATATGTAATGGTAACAAAATACAACTGATGCTACTGTAAATATATGTGAGTAAATGCATGCATGAAAAAATAAGACCTTAATTGGCATTTTAACAGGTTTAGTTTAGAAACTAAATACCATGTTTGATATTTGTTTTAATTTTCTTTTTATAAAGCTTAATGGCAGTTGGGCTCAACAAGAAGCTAGGATAATAGGATATACATGTAAGTATTTTGCTTTATAGCACTGGCTTCACATGGAGATAATTCATAGCTGATATTTGTTTTTTCTTCATTAATACTGAGTTCACTTTGTAAATTTCAGTTTTGCCAGACAAGAAGAAATATATTAATTAGAACAAGAATTTGCTGAGCATTCAACATACATGTGGCTGAAAAATAATAAAAATTGGAGAATTTGTTTACGAATCACGAGTTTCAGGCACTAATCAAATGTGTTTCTTTTTCTCTTTTAATACAAATAACATAGTTTGGAAGAGAATTTGAAAACTGCGACCAGAAGATCAATTTATAGCCAGAGTAGTTTGGCAATGAGAAACTTGGGTTTTGAAAAAAGACTATTGCAACTTGCAAGCAAATATATTGCATCCTAACATCGTTTGGGTGTACAACATGTACAACATGTACAACATATATTTTTTTTCTTCGTTCTAAAATACACATGTACGTTTAAACAGAATAAAGTTTTTTACATACCTGTTCTTTTAATCGCAGAGTTTTGTTTGTCTCCATCTCGAACCCGTTTCTTCTGTATTGTGTCGAGTTTTTCGATAGCTTGCAATTAGCCTTAGCAGGCGTTACTGGATGAGGGGACTGGGGAGAGGGCTTATAAGTAACGCCTGCAGTGGAGCGCTTTGGTTTTGTCAAACACCCCAAATGAAATATGATCTCGAGCGGCCAATGTCTGAAGCTATTAAATTAACTGTTTGTATTAATTGTAATATTTCAAAATCTATGGCATTTAATTCAGTAAAATTTCGCGTAAATTATTATTTCAATAATTCTCTTTGTATAAAAAACAATTGTAGTACAATTAAAGGGAGTTAAGAGACTGAGAGTTGGTCGCAAATCTGTGGAAGGGATAAATTAATATTAACGGAATATATCTACAGTGTCCGACGGTGTCTGCGACAAATATTTCTAAAACTGTGGACTGTAAATGTATGAAATTAGGTGTGAATGGTAGAGTAATCCTGTTTCTATCAATGGCAACGAATATTCAGGAAAAAACCCCAGTAATGACAGCGAGTGTTTACCGAAGTAAAACAGTTGTGAAAGGTATATAAATAGTAGTGATTATTTAACGGAAATGTCTGTGGCGTCCCACGGTGTCTGCTCACAAATATTTCTCAAACTGTGGACTGAAAATTTATAAAATTAGGTGTGAATGGTAGAGTAACCCTGTTTCTATCAATGGCAACGAATATTCATGAAAAGAACAGTAATGACAGCGAGTGTTTACCAAAATAAAACAGTTGAGTGAAAGGTATACCATTATTGAACGGAACTGTCTGCGGCGTCCCACGGTGTTCGGTCACAAATATTTTCAGAAATTTTATGACTGACAGAGACATGTGAAAGCAAAGCGTCTCACGGTGTTCGCTTTCAAAATCAAATTCAGGAACTTCCTATTATTAAGATATATTCCAAACTCTAGCATGGAGGTTTTAAATATAGAACTTAGTTGAACATTGAGGAGGCTGACACTCCTTTTCATTTGATCAAATCGCAAAAGCACTGCTAGATGCTGTTTGGATATTTCCTTTGATAATCGTATCAGCTTTGTTTGAAAATTAGAATTGAAATTATTAATTTTACTTACTAAACCTTCTTGATTGACAGATTATGGGCGCTAAGCGAATCACATTCGGCGTAAACAATAATTAGAATCCCGTTCGTCAGCGAAAGGGTTTTTCAAAACCAAAGAGCTCCACTGCAGGCGTTACTTCTAAGCCCTCTCCCCAGTCCCCTCATCCGGTAACGCCTGCTACGCAGGCTAGCTTGCAATTTGCTAGTCTCCTAATTTTCCAGCCGTTCTTCTGCCTGTGCTATTCTTCGGTCCTATTAAGAAAAATAGGATCGAAGAATAGGATCGTCATGTGGACGGCTGCGAAGGAGACTAGCTCTTTGCTCGTTGTCGAAGCCTCGAAGCAACCGGGGTAAATTTTCGTACCGGAGTTTTTTACGTCCAGGAAGCAAATCACAAAATAAAGAAACAATACTGATAACATCCCTGATACAGCCTGTTGCAACAACATTGTTCACGTCTGTTGGCACAGTAAAAACAGGATTGTTATCAGGCATGATAAACACTGTTGTTCACGCCAGTTGATTCATCATCCGTGAACATTGTTGTTCGAACAGGCATGAACAGCACTGTTGACAATACTGTTCACAGGGTACAGCACAGCATTGTTCACGGCTGTTCCGAACAACACTGTTCCGAACAACACTGTTCACGCCTGTTGACAACTTGCAACAGGCTGTGCGTTTTTACGCGCGTATCACGAGCAATGATCATTAGAGTCAGCGGTTGTTCTGTTAAGCAACAATGGCGCCGAAATTATAACGGAGTGAGCAAATGACAGAAGAAATTGAACATTTAGGCGAAGCAATAAGTTCTACAGAAAACGAAAACGGCTACAAAATAGTTAGAAAGGAAATTATTAATGGTAAGATCGTTAAATTGTTTTTTTCTCAGTTCGTTTAAAACGAAGTAACTGGAAACAAAACGCATTTCAAAATCACGCCCGCCATTGACAAGATTTCGTGATGTAAACATGTCTACAAGCTAAAATGAAGGTTTCTTTCAACGTTTTGTAACTTTTACATATCAAATGAATGGAAATATATTGTTTCAATATCGTACATGAAAACCCATGCTAAATTACGCAAGAAAACTTTACTTTTCCATCACTTACCGTACGGGACCAAAGATATAATGTCCGAATTAAATTACTGTGACCGTTTGTTGTTGGCAGTTAAAAAATGTATCAAACGAGCCTCAAAGAATACGTTATGGTCGAGAATTTATTTAACTTTTGTTGGTATATTTATACTAAAACAATTAGACAACTCGCCCTCGTTTCCTATGAGAGATAGTCAACTCCGCTTCGCCTCGTTGACTAATTCGCTCATAGAAAACTCCGGCTCGTTGTCTAATTGTTAAATATAACAAGACACCTGGTCAGGCGTTCACTCGGGCTACTGAAAAATCGCAGTTAGCATGGCAGCAGGTGTTCCGTTTTATGAGAGAAGACATAACACAATCTCCGAATAACGTATTTCCATAGCGTTGACATGTCGAGTGTCTTCGGGCATATTAAATATCAACACAGCATCATGTTTACCCATCGGTGTCACTTGCAAGTTGACTTCATCAACGTCCCTTGTGCTTCTATTACAGCATTTGAACAATTGAATTGCTGAATTTCAATGACATTAAACAAGAGTTTTCGTATAGCATTATATTCAAGTTTGTATTAGTGCTTAGATTTGTAAGTTTGGCATTGTAAATACTTTGGCATTTGAAATCACTCTATAATGTAGTCTACCGCGATCGGCGTGTGCGATTGTAAGCATCCTGAGCGTATATAAGATCAAGATACTTCACAGCGACATTGGTGGCCAATAACTATGTCTGTGAACACACTGAACATGTCTAAGAAAGAACACTTGACTTTAAACTGAAACAAGTTGATCAGACATCAGAATAGCGAAGAAAGAAAGCGTTAAGATTTAGCATGCATCAGCGGCGCAAACCCTGACGGGATGATGCAGTAATTGCTATTTCGCGACATCGACAAAAAAACGAAACCTAGACTCGGTCTACCATAGGCCCGAGTAATTAACTCTTCTCGTCAAACGTTTTCTTTATTGCAGCGGAGAACTCAACATTGGATCAATGTGCGCGTTAATTGGATAGTTCTTACCGAGTTTTTTTTTAAAGGATTTTGCCGGGTTTTTTTGTAAATAATTTTGTGTTTTACGTTGCAAATATCTAGCAAAAAGTCGCCGACTGTAGGCGATTGATGTTTCCATTAACTGTTGTCGCATCGGTGACTGTTGTTATTGTTGTAGAAGTTGAACCTGATTCAACTTCTATACAACAGTCGCCGACTGTCGCCGATTGTATTACAACTATATGGAAACCAGGCTTAAAGTTTTCTGTTGCGACTCCGACCTTTAATTAAATATCTGTCAATCACTCGGCAACGCTTTTTAGTGCAAAGTTTTAGAAACTTTGCAGTATTGTGGTGAGGGGCGAAAATTCACACGATCAGTCAGTCAGCGATAGTGTAAACATTCCGGGGGATGTGAAGATGTTTACTGAGTATCTTCTGCAGAAAGGAGTCATTGTCTAATTGACGTTCTCAGGTAAGTGATGATGCATATAACTAGTCATTCTCAGTATTTATAAAATCGAAAGTTCAAAGTGAAAGTGATATTATTAAAACGTACGTGGGATCAATTATGTTCGTCACTGATCGTGTGAATTTTCGCCCCTCGCCACAATACTGCAAAGTTCACAGTTGCACTGAACCTTGCTTAACCCATTGTCGGTCTTGTTAACCCATTGCTATACTGGATAGTACTATATTTTGCTATAATCTTAATCTACCCCCAATTTGTACATATTATGGATTTTTACATTGGCAAAATTTAGCATAGTCGCACTGAACCTTCCTTAACCCATTGGCCATTGCCGGTGTTGTTAACCCATTGCTATACTGGATAGTAAAGGCTGTCCTAGGCAGGAATGAGTAAGCAATGTGTTGGTAACTAATTGTCTTGTATTTCCATCAGCCAAATGGTCAACAAATTTCATCTCAACAAACAAGATGGTCAATAAATTTCATCTCTTCTTTCTTTATTTGATTAGTTTGCCACCAAAATAATACATTGATAAGATATTTAATATAAAATAACAGTGGCGCGGAAATCCAAACAGAAACCATAAGGCTTATTATCGTTTGGGCTATCTCAACAAACAAGGGTTATGCCCAATAAATTTCATCTCAACAAACAAGGGCTTTGTGGACTCAATGTGGATTTTTACATTGGCAAAATTTATCATAGTCGCACTGAACCTTGTTTAACCCATTGCCGGTCGACTTGTTAACCCATTGCTATATCGCATAGTAACCCGTACGAAAATTTACGGCCTGACAGAGCAAGAATCCAGCCAGAATCAGGCCAGAAACGGAATAGCGCAGCAATAATATAGCGAGACAAGATGAGACATCCGTTTGGTCTCGCTGCTTAATGAGAACGAGACATTTGTATCGCTTGAATATCGGCGAGAATATTGCCAGAACCAGCGTTACAGAGCAAGACAAATTGTCTCGCTCAGACGAGACAAATGTCACGCTCTGTTACCAGCGAAAATCCAACGAGAATACAGCGTGACACAGCGTGTCATTTAACAAGATCAATCTTAATCTGTATAACCGAGACATTTTTCATGCTCTTATATCTTGTAACAGCGTTTAGCGTTGGCAAAAACATTAACTTTAATAGACCAAATAGCTGATCATCATAATATTAAATATGTCTGTTGACAGACATGAACCACGCGGAAGAAAGTCCACTCTCATAGCCATATTTTTTGCACTATAAACCCAAGTTCAAATAATTCTAGGCACTTTAGGTTTCTTAAATCTAAACTGGAAGCTGTTTTTGATATTATGTATATTCAAGTTTACCTGTATCATACGAAAGTGCGTGAATGCCATATGTACTTGTATAATTGTGGCAATTGAAACACCAGGCGGGAAGCGTAATTTAAATATGACTTTAAAACACGACATGACAGAGATTTGTCAATACATTTTATTAGCTAACGTTTCGTTCCGGCTTGCAACATCAGCAGAGCGATCTAAATTAGTTATTACAAGTAGGTATTTATATATACATAGTTGATACAAGTGTTCGATTACAAAACGGTCAAAATTCAAATTCAAAACTACAACGGACATGAAGATATAAACGTATACTAGAAGTTACTATCGCAAGGGAAGTGCTGCCTCAAAAGCCATGGGAAGCCTAATTTTTTATAAAATTTCAAAAATGAACCCTGGGATTGATTATATAAATTGTAACAGACATACTGTAGTAGTATGTACACATTTTTTCAATTCTTTTAATTATATTTAAATACAGCAGACTTAAATTACAAATAACTATCACTTAATGTATCTGAATATAATTGGCAAGGCTTTTGACTGCATACACAGTATACTACATACAGTACATTATGACTACGTGTTGATGTTTGGTAAACAAATTTTATGATAAATCACTGTCACTATAAATCATGCTTCTTACTGTGACAAAGCTGTCAGTGGAATCCAGAGTGTCTGATATGTTATGGCAAAGCAAGCGCCAAACAAATAGGCACTGACTGAATAAATACCAGAAATGGTATGTAACAGATGTTTACAGTATTTGTTGCTCCATTGTTTATATTGTCTAACATTTATTGGAGTTCTTGTTGAGAATGCAATACTTTCAAGGATATCTTTGTGATGTATATTAAGTCACTGCACATGTCCACAACTCCACATATACTGTAATCGTCATTTGGGAATACACCACTGCAACCACTGTATTTTATTTTCCTAAATAACTTGTAATATTGTATTTACTGCATACGGCATACCTGTCCACTGAATTTTCACAAAGTGAACAATTCCATTGTCCACTGAATTTTCACAAAGCTGAGGTAAATAATTTCTTGAAGACAGTGCCATGTACAGTTCATTACATATACACGGAATCCATTGTAGAAACCACTGTAGATTATTTCCTCAAATCCAAGTCAGATGTTTGTAGGAAGTGAACAACAGTTGGTAAGTTGTTCAGCGACAGAAATCCCGCACGAGGAATGAGATTGTTAAAAGCATTCAAGTACATGTTGTCTCCTTGTACTAAGACATTGTCGATGGTTGTCGAGTTCCACTCGATAACTGGAATAGTTTGTGCTGTTAACAGCGCCGATAAACTCATGAAAGAGCACTGCTTTCCTCGAGACTGGCCACTGAAACCTTCATGGCCTTAATGAATACTTCCGCGAGAAAGTAAAGACATGATGTATTTGTTCTTACCGTGAATTTTCTGTCGAGGAAGAACTTCGAGAAGCTCTGAATATCGAAGGCAACGTGGTAGCTGAACATGCGCACTGAGTCCCATCAGCTCATGTATGGATGACGTAATGCCGACAGACGAATTATATTAAACAAACGCAAAATTTAACAAATCGAGATTCTGTCGGCTATACATAGCTCGGAAAAAGGACTGGGCACGAGGCAACGTCAAGAATAGTGTGCTGCCTCCCTTCGGTCGGCAGCAATTACAAACGGTCAGACAAATTCAAATTACAGACATATAGAATAACAAACAAAGGATTAAGAGGTTGGTTGGCTAAGTAAATTAGTGAAAGAAACTTAGGTCAGGGTTAAGTGTGATTAAAGGGAATAACAGGATTAGTGGCTATAGTTAGAATAAGGAAAGTGGTACAGAACTTACGTTTGCGTTGAGACTTGGCTTAAGTTTTGAAATCATAAGACTTTCCCTGAGTATCGGGTGTAGATAAAAGGCGGACGCGGACGGCGGACGGCGGACGGCGGACGGACTCGTGGTGTTTTTAACCGGGGTTTTATCGCCGGTAGTTATTTGTGGGGTATTTTTAACCGGGGTATTTCCCCCGGCGGTTGGTTACAACCGGCGGACTGACGAAGTGTTGGGATTTTGTCGCTTGTTTTGTTTTGTTTTGTTTTGTCTTGTTTTGTTTTTTTAAATAGTATTCCCGTACTTTTCCATGGTTGCATATACGAGGTTCGGAGTGGGTGTAGATGAAAGGCGGACGCGGCGGCGGACGGCGGACGACTACTTTCAAATAATATAGTAATTTACTAATATAGCAATATAAAATAATAATATTAATAATAACAATAATAATAATAATAACAATAATAATAATAATAATAATAATAATAATAATAATAATAATAATAATAATAATAATAATAATAATAATAATAATAATAATAATAATAATAATAATAATAATAATAATAATAATAATAATAATAATAATAGTGATAATAATAATAATAGTGATAATAATAATAATAATAATAATAATAATAATAATAATAATAATAATAATAATAATAATAATAATAATAATAATGATAATAATAATAGTGATAATAATAATAGTAATAATAATAATATGGTATCCTATTCACAGGAAACACACCACCCTTCAAAGGGGTCTTCGAAAGTCTCCGTTTTCGATTATCACGATCAAATAATTTGATTGTAATTTGAATGACACGCGGTAATAAGGCATCAGAAAATCAAAATGGTTTAAATCTACGTGCATGCTCCATTGATGCCTCCAGGCTCCGGCACTGATGACAGATGTTTACAAGGCTCACAGAAGTAAAATTCATGATATATTTATAGACTTTACCGTTTCAAACAACCATTCATTTGATAGTTCAATTCAACAGGTTTGGTTTCCTCGCTTGAACGTCGCCCACATGCACGCGAGGCAACAAACAAACTAACAAAGCTTATATATATTATGTCATACCATGTTATTTGCGTTTTGCAGGATTTTTTTCAATAGCATGAAAGCAGGAAGCAGGAAAAACTTAACATTACTCGTACACCTCCCGCGGCATGCCCTGCATAAAAATCACAAAATCTTAATTTAAAATTTCTCATGTTACGCCAATTCTCCCGCCGAACATAATTCTTTAGTTTGTAGCGCCCGCCAAAAGCTAGTTTTACTCCATCAACACGAAACACCTACGATTTGCCTTGGCGATCGTATATACTTCTTTAATATACAGCTTGGGTTTTTTTCGTGCATATTTTCATTTCCGACCCACGATCCGATGATTTTTTTAATCTACAGCACTTATTAGAGGTGTGAGGTTTGTTGTATCACAAAAATTAATCAAGTTTGTTGTGCCAAACGACCAGTGGCGAGGCCACGGGCCTATGTAAATTTTGCCTTTCAGATCTTTGCACAACACAGTAGCTTCAAAACGCAGGAAATGGCGTTTTAGACACTCTAGAAATCCAAAATTTTCCGGGTCAGCATTCCCCCGGACCCCCCTATACGAGTACACAACATGTGATTTCAAACCAAAAGGAATTCTGTCTTTGAAAGGGAAAAAATTAGAAAAGCGACAAGAAGGACGAAATACGAAACGAAAACCGATTACCGCATACCCTCAAACTTTTTTACAAAATCTAATAAAACTTTGCACTATCCTTGGGTTCTAGTTCATCTTTAAAATTAACTGTGAATGCGATTGGTTTTCCAAAAGAAGCAAACCGATAGGCGGAACTAGAATACCTCGAGCTTTTCCGCAGGCTGTATTAACCATTTTCTGTCACCTCCCCTCCCCCAATTTATAAAATAAGGCCTGTTTTGCAGGCTAGAGAATAGTTAATTAACTCATTTCTGTTCGACAAGGTGAGTAAAAATGTGTGGCGTTAGCCAGAATAAAATACGTTGGACAGCGAACTCAGGTTGAGAATAATGATATTAGGTGTTACTCCGATTGATGAACCATACCAGGCTATAGTAGAGAAAATTGTTCTCGACCGAGCTACATACAGTAGTCAAGTTGGGACTTGGAGGCAGGTCGTGGATTGCTGGTATACTTATATTTGGTATTTCGAAACTGAAATCTAGTTTCTTCAATATCGAGAGACTATACTGTTATCTTATGTTGTTTGACTAACTATAGTTATGTTAAACCGAAGGTTGCGCGGGTTTGAATCTTATTATAGGAAGCGTTAGTTATTTCTTCAGTAATTGATATATTTTCTAAACTGTTTTAGGGATCCGCGGAGAGATCGAGATAATAGTTAAAGTGGATTTTTTTGTTGATGCAAACAGATTCCGTCAATCATCTTGTGGCGTGCGGTTCTTTAACAGTAAGACCTTTATGATTTATTAGCAATTCAATGTTTAATTCTTTGCATGAAAGTTTATATTGAAAAATTGTAATGGAAGCGAGAATTTGTAGTAACACCACGTTTATAACAGGTTGGAAGCTTAGCAATAAATACCTTATTGTTACTAATTTTCGAGGGACTCAATTTTCGTGATGTTTGCGATGGCCAAAAAATCACGAAATTAAAAACTTGCAAAAAAAAAAGGTTACGCGAAAATGGATAAGCGAAATTTAATGCCTTGCAATAAATTCCTGAAATCATTAACTTTAACGCGCCTCCGTGTACACGTTTTCTTCCTCACTTCACGTTTTCTTCATAGAATCACTGAGCTATAGTCAATAGGAAGTCAACTCTATACCTCCCGCAAATTGACAGTAGGGCCATTTAAGGTGTCTTCCTGCTGTTTCTTCAAAAGTTGAAAAAGTGCACGTTTCAAGCTCCGAAACTGCTCATGAATATTTTGAAAAAAAATAAAACTAACGTTCTGTGTAGAATAACGTTCAAGACATTAAATACTGTTAACGGATAACGTTTTTCAGCCGTTGTTATGACGACAGTGGCTTTTCAAAATGGCCGTAAATTTACATTTAATCCAGTATATTTGAAAAACGAGTTTAGTGACCCCCTAATTTTTTGGCATTAAAACATTTCTTTAAGTTTAAGTAATCGATAGTAAGATTTTTAAAAAATTCTGTAGATCCATTTTTTTGAAAAATAGGAAACAATAATTTGTCTTCAATAAACGTCACTGTTGTCATAGCAATGGTTTAAACACTTTATCTGTTAACAGTATTTCATGTCTTGGACGCTATTTTATACATAACGTTAGTTTATTTATTGTTCTGGCCCTTACGGCCCTTGTATGTATTATAGGCTTATGTTACGCGCACCAATTACTATTTCGCGCGCTTTTGCACGCTTTCCTTCTCCTGATTGGCTCATTTGGCTAATCAGGGGGGAGCGATTTTCATTGTTGTTAGACACGCTACGTAGAGCATTCTTTTTTACCTTTACGCTTGAAGATTCACAAATAAATTGCTTTGTTTACGATCTGAGTTGGTTAACTGCTGGAGAAGGGCCTCAGCTACGAGGCTTGAGGGACCAGAACAGTAAAAAAGAAGAAATTCTTCGACGAAAACGTGGTTTGGAGCTTTAAACACGTCGGGAACGACACTCGTGAAATGGCCGAAGCGCTAGTTGATGTCAACGTTTCCCTAGACAACGAAGCCCTAGACAACCAGCCACAGCAACATCAAGGTACTGGGGGACAAGGAACCTTCGCCGAAGCGACATTGAGCGAAAGAAACACTGAAAATAACGTCGAAAGCCCTGCAATCGACGAAGATATATATCAGGGGGGCGGCATCACTGCCGAAGACGAATGCGACGGCGAGCAATCGGAGAACGGGTCAGCGGTACGGCCTAAAAGAAGTGCAAAACCGTCATTGAAATCGTTGGAGAACAGAATGCAAAACGATTCTATTAAATTAGAAAAACTATGGGACAGAGTAGTGGCTGTCATCACAAAATATCGTGACCATACAGAGACAGTGGAAGCCATTCGTGTTGCGATGAAGGATGTACGTGCTACCTTTCATGAATACGAAACAGTATGGCTGTCGTACATGGATTTCCTCGCACGCGCCAACACAACAGAAACCAATCAGGAGAGAGAGTCAGTGAACAATATGATGGCTAGCCGTAAGCAGTTTCTCCAATCGGCTATATCTCACTTGGAGGAGCGCAAACGAGAAGTCCTCATGGAAATAGGATCGATCAGGTCAGGTTCGCGGGCATCCACAGTTTCCTCTTCAGCAGTGCGTACACAGGCCCGTGCAGAAGCAGCTGCAGCTATCAAGAGAGCCGAGATGCAGAAAAACAGGTCCCTTGCTGAGTCGCAGTCCATCTTGCGTATTCAACAAGAAGAGATGGCACTAGCGCGACGCAGGAACGAGGAACGAGCTCACATAGAGAGTTTGCGTCTGGAGGAAGAAGCTGCAGTTGCTATCGCAAAGGCCAACGCCATTGATGACGAACTCGGCATTGGGACCAAGCGTGATGATCTGCAAGCGTTCGAGTTGCCGGAGGTGAGTTCGAGTCAAAAGGTTGCTGACTTCATCTCCGAGCAACATCCAGAACTAACCCAACCTGGAAGCAATCCCGCTCCCATGTTCCCAGCTCCCCAGCAAAGGTCCACGACTCACGAACCAGAACTCCACGGTGCCGACATAAGGTCACAACCATCCAGCGACGCAGACTGCATGAGGTCCTACGTAAATTTCATGGCTCGAAGAGAACTCATCGCCAACAAGATCGAGAAGTTTGATGACAATCCCATGAACTATCATACATGGAAAGCATCATTCAACAATATGATCAAGAATGTCACCATCTCTCCCAGTGAGGAACTGTCTCTTCTGATTGAGTACACAACTCGCACCTCTAAACAGCTGGTACAACGACTTCGGAACGCGTACATTGCCAATCCAGACAAAGGAACTGCAGAACTTTGGAGGAAGCTAGACGAGAGGTATGGTGGCAACGCAGTCTTGGTGAAAGCGCATCTGGACAGGCTATCGAGCTTCACTAAAATCAACTATGGTGACAATAAGAAGATACAGGAGCTAGCTGATCTACTATTAGAACTAGACTGTGCTAAAAAGGACGGTGTTTTGTCAGGACTCAGAGTTCTCGACGAACCTATTTACCTGAAACCAATTGTCACCAAGCTACCTCGAGACGTGCAGGGCAGATGGCAGAAGCATGCCTTCCGCTATATGAAAACCCATGATGTGCATTATCCCTGCTTCGGTGAGTTCGTCAACTTCGTCGAAGAAATCTCCCGAGAGAAGAACGACCCAAACTTATCCCTTACCACCATGGAAGGCGAGCAGATAGAAGTAAGAAGTCGAGCCAAACCGCGACGAGCCTACAAGACTGACATACCCGATGTCAACCGCCTCAGCCGAGGAGCCCTACCATCAGATCCCACTAACTGGTGCCTTCTCCACCGGAAACCGCACTCTTTGACCCCGTGCCGCGCCTTTCGGGCCAAACCGATCGCCGAAAGGAAAAGTCTGTTGAAGCAACACGGAGTCTGTTATCGGTGCCTTGCGTCCACGCAGCACATGGCTAAAGACTGTAGATCCGCAGTCAAGTGCTCGGAATGCAACAGCGAGAGACATCTATCGGCGCTACACGTAGGCTTATCACCCGATCGAGGAGAAGAGGTGCGAGAGGACGCCACACAGTTAGCACCAGCGGAAGAGGCTCTGAATCATGGCGAGGAGGCGATTGACGTAATTTCGAAGTGTACCGCAGTTTGTAGACAGTTTCCGGGTTATCGATCGAGGATCGTCAATTCCTCGGTCTAATGGAAGAAACCATGGTAAAGAACGCTGCTGGCAACTGGACAACGCCATTGCCGTTCAAACACCAAGTCGAGAAACTCCCAGAAAGCCGCCCAGCCGCTGCCAAACGCCTCAAGAGTACGTGTCGACTTCTTGAACGGAAACCAGAAATGAAACAGCACTATCTCACGTTCATGCAAGGAGTGCTCGATAAGAACCTTGCCGAACCCGTTCCCGCTGACGATCTGAAAGACGACAAGCCTCATTGGTACCTTCCCCACTTCGGCGTGTACCACCCGCAGAAGCCAGGGAAGGTAAGAGTAGTGTTCGACGCAGCTGCCGAGACGAGCGGGGTGTCGCTCAACAAGCTCCTGCTGTCCGGCCCCGACCTCACCAACAGCCTCTTGGGTGTTCTACTGCGATTCCGGCAAAATCCAGTGGCGGTCACAGCTGATGTGGAACAAATGTTCTATTCATTCTTTGTCAACGAGGAACACAGAGACTTTCTACGTTTCCTGTGGTTCCGGAACAATGATCCAAGTGACGATGTCATCGACTACCGTATGAAAGTACACTTGTTTGGCAACACCTCTTCGCCGGCGGTAGCCACCTTCGGTCTGAAGAAAACTGCAGTAGAAGGCCAGTACGAGTATGGGCAAGACGCCAAAGAGTTCGTCGACAAGAACTTTTACGTCGACGATGGTCTGACGTCTACGGAGGACACCCAGCAAGCCATTGACCTGATGCAACGTACCCAAGCCATGTTGGCAACCGCCAACTTGCGGCTACATAAAATCGCATCGAACGAAGCCCATGTTTCTGAAGCGTTTTTGACAGATAGGTCGACCAAGCTGCAGAACCTCGACATGAGCAAAGATACCATCCCAGTACAACGATCGCTTGGTGTATGTTGGGATTTGAACTCGGACTGTTTCACGTTCCGTGTCGACCTCGAGACAAGGCCGTTTACCAAGCGAGGCGTGTTATCTGTGACGAACAGTCTTTACGACCCACTAGGCCTGGCGACCCCAGTGACGATTCGGGGGAAATTCTTGCTCAGAGCGATGTCGAGCCACCTGAAGGAACGCCAGTTAGAGCAGTGGGACGAACCATTCCCAGAGGAAGAGAAGCCAGCATGGAACAAGTGGTTGGGATCCTTAGCTACCTTGCAGCAAGTTCAGGTACCCCGAGCGTACTCCACGTCCTCACTCGAGAAGGCCCAACGCGTCGAGCTTCACATGTTCGGCGACGCATCAACGCAAGCCATCGCTGCTGTCGCTTACCTAAAGGTCATTCAGCTAGACGGAACGGTCCATATCTCATTCGTGATGGGAAAGGCCAAGTTGGCACCGGCACACGCAACGACAATACCCCGCCTTGAACTCTGCTCCGCTGTCCTTGCCGTAGAACTCGCCGATCTTATTCAGGAAGAGCAAGTCGCGAAATTGGACCTAGTCTCGTACTATTCCGACAGCAAGGTTGTGTTGGGATATATAGCCAATCAAACGCGGCGATTCTACATCTATGTCGGTAATCGCCTGCAACGGATCCGAAAGTCTTCGCAGCCCGACCAATGGTGCCACGTGCCCACTGACCTGAATCCAGCAGACCTGGGCACCCGATCAGTCGACGCGAACGCTTTGCAAGACTCCCTATGGATTAACGGTCCGACGTTCCTGCGAAGCTCCGCTACGTCAGAAGCCATCCAAGGTAGTCACGACGCCCGTGTCTGCGCTGCAGACGACCCAGAAGTCAGAAAAGAGGTCGTCGCCAAGAAAACTGGAGTGCACACGATCAGCAGACTCGGTGCAGATCGCTTTTCACGATTCTCCAAATGGTCATCGCTAGTGAAAGGACTATCACGAGTAATAGCAGCCATACGAACTCGCCGATCGAGAAGTGCCGATTCGGATACCCCTGCGACAACGGACCCTGGAGAAATCCGTACCCAAGCGGAAATGTTGGTCATCGCTAACATTCAAGAGGAAGCCTTTGGGGACACAATCGAATGCATCAAACGCCGCAAGCAATTACCAGCGTACAGTCCTCTTCTCAAGCTCAACCCTCAACTCGATTCCGAAGGACTGTTGCGCGTCGGGGGCCGCCTTGAACATGCCACAGGGACCAACGACGAACGGCACCCACTTATCCTACCAGCATCGCACCACGCGACCAGCTTGCTCGTGGAACACGCACACATCGAAGTCAAGCACCAAGGCCGTCACTTTACCCAAGGCAAGCTCCGATCCAAGGGGTACTGGATCGTCGGTGGGAAACGTCTGGTCGGGAAGATCATCCGTCAATGCCTTCGGTGCCGACGACTCCGAGGGAAGTTCCAAGTACAACTGATGGCCGACCTGCCACCCGAAAGAGTAACCCCAGCACCACCATTCACAAATGTTGGAATGGACGTGTTCGGACCATGGTCCGTGGTCACCCGTCGCACCAGGGGGGGAGCCGCTCAAAGCAAGCGCTGGGCAGTAATCTTCACCTGCCTAGCCATCAGGGCGGTTCATATTGAGGTGATCGAATCTCTTGACACCTCTAGTTTCATTAACGCTTTGAGAAGGTTCATGGCGATCCGTGGACCAGTGAAGCAACTACGCTGCGACTGTGGAACGAACTTTGTCGGTGCCCGGAACGAATTAGAAGCCGCGCTTGCAGAGCTGAGTCAGGAAGACATGATGACCTATCTCGGCAGTAACGGTTGCCAGTGGGTGTTCAATCCACCACATGCCTCCAACCATGGAGGAGTTTGGGAAAGGATGATAGGCATCGCTAGGAATATCTTGAACTCGATGCTTGCAGATCTGCGTACACGACATCTTACCCACGACGTTCTGTCAACCTTAATGGCAGAAATCTCGGCGATTATCAATAATCGTCCACTAGTCCCGGTCTCAAACGATCCGTCTGCTCCTGAAATCCTTACCCCAGCAAGCATCTTGTCCATGAAAACGACACCGGCCCTCGCACCGCCCGGAAAGTTCACCCAAAAGGACATGTATACATCGCAATGGAGGCAGGTACAGCATCTCGCGAACACCTTCTGGGCGCGATGGAAAAGGGAATTCCTTCCCTTGCTTCAGCCGCGCCGGAAATGGCGGAACGAGTTGCCGGATGTCAAGGAAGGCGACTTGGTTTTGATGCGCGATCAGCAAGTCTCTAGGAACCTCTGGCCACTAGCTAGAGTGACGAAGGCTATCGCAAGCAAAGATAAGAAGGTCAGAAAGGTGCAGGTGGAAGTGGCCAAAGAGGATTGTAAGAAGCGTTACCTTAGACCGGTAACAGAACTTATCGTGCTGCGCACCGTGGAAGAGTTATCTCCCACCGAGTAACACTATTTCTGCCTACTGCAGAAAGAAACTGTTGACATTAGAGACACTTATTATAGTGGAGCTTGCACCAGGCGAGGAGTGTTCTGGCCCTTACGGCCCTTGTATGTATTATAGGCTTATGTTACGCGCACCAATTACTATTTCGCGCGCTTTTGCACGCTTTCCTTCTCCTGATTGGCTCATTTGGCTAATCAGGGGGGAGCGATTTTCATTGTTGTTAGACACGCTACGTAGAGCATTCTTTTTTACCTTTACGCTTGAAGATTCACAAATAAATTGCTTTGTTTACGATCTGAGTTGGTTAACTGCTGGAGAAGGGCCTCAGCTACGAGGCTTGACGGACCAGAACATTTATATTATTTTTCAAAATATTCATGAGCAGTTTCTGACGTTGAAACTTTCATTTTTTAAACTTTTTAAGAAACAGTAGGGAGCCAACTTAAACGGAAGAAAATAAGTCACGACTTAAAGTGTCACTATGATGAAAAAATCGTAAGTCTTTTTTTTTATCTTATCATAAAGTACATTTAAAATGAGGATGAACGGCGTTTTGTGGTTTGTAAATATCTCATCTCGTTCAAGAGATATTCACGTTTTGGAAATATGCAAATTATATGGCTGATGACGTCATTTTGTCCAAACGAGCGAAATGAAAATCGTAAAATAAGGAATATCTATAGAAATAAACAATAGAAAGTGCTCAAATTCTGCATGCTTATTGTAAGCTCCAAATTGCGGATATGACGTAATGTTCACACAAGGTGGAGCGAGTTGACATTCAGAGTTGATTGTTATTTATTAGTTGAACCACACATTGTTTCACACTGTTTGACACTGTTTACGGTATCGTCATGGATGTCTATGTTATATCTTCGTTTGTTAAAAGTAAAGATGTTTAGTTGAAATATCGTGTGCGTTTGAATTGAAGTCTACACTTATAGTATTAAATAAAATGCGTTTCACTGTGGAACTTTAGTTGTTTTTGTGGAAACTGCTGGTTCCTGGCTCCCTCCAATGATAAAATTAAATCTGCTTATTTATCAGCAATCAAGTAGCGTTTACTCCAGCCATTGAACTCTAAGTAGACTGGAACGATAACTCGCTTGCACGTTTTGAAGCCAAAAATGGCGGACATGGGCGCCGCCATGCACGTCAACCCCAGTCCCTTTTACTGTATAACCGAGAGAAAATGAAGCTGAATTTGGTGAAATGGTTTGCAAAAACAGCTTGAAATCAAAGAAAAACTAAACTTGTTAACCACTTTTAGGCTTAAATCAAATTCCAATACACCGTAGAGTAGGTGAACACTGACATGACGAGTAAAAACAAGAAAAACAGTAAAAATATAAGCTCTCAAATGAAAGTCGACAATATACGCATCGAAAATTGCCATGGTTTGGACAAATATAAAGAAAATAATAAGAATCCCAGGTTTAAAATGAACAGTTTGTTTATAAAATCAGTTAGGTTTTAAATTCCTCAATTTTCAATAGGAAAAAACAATAAAATGCACTTTACCGGGTGTTATAACAACTCTGGAGTTACTCTTCGTCTCGAAAAATGTCAGATTTAGCATTTCCACAACTGAAACTTGAGTTAAAGCAATAATTTAGCATTATCTTATTACTAATTCTTGGCCTGACAACCTTCAAACGTTTGAGATAACAAAGAAAAATAAGAAAAACCTGCATTTTCCGTACGAATTTCGGACTCGAATTTTCCTTTTGTTCGGCAGATATTTCGTCGTTCAATCCATTTTCGTGGGTAGAAATTGTTCAGGTACAAGGCCGATAAGCCCAATACGTACTAGCTTCTTCGTTATCATCTATAAAAAACTTTAGGCCTAAAAAATGGTTGTTTTTTGCAGCGAGTTTTCAGTTTTTCATTGTGCCCTTCACACCTTCTGTTGACGTGCAATGGCTATCCCCAGCGGCCGGAAGTTTGACTTCACCCAATCATAGGGGCTGTCTTATGGAGTTAGCGTTCCAGTTTACTTAGAGTTCAATGACTCCAGCGAATAAAAGTGAAGATTAGAGCTTATGTAGGCATTGTAATTCAAACGTTTAAATCTTTCTAATTTTAAACAATGAGGCAAAAATGGTTTAAGGTTTAGAGTAACCTGAGAGCATGCCCTTACCATGGCAATCACTTATTTTATTGGATACTACTAGAAATTACTATCGCAAGTGAAGTGCTGCCTCAAATGCAATAGGAACCTTAATTCAGTCTCTGTGCACTTTGTGGCCAACTTTGTGGCCCTTGCACAGGGAGCCCACCCCAGCAGTATGGCACAAGAAAATCAAATTACTCAACTTACTTGAACTGAAACAAACGAATTTGGGTAGTTTGAATGCAAATATATAACTCAAAACGACTTTTACTTGAATTTACACGAAGTACTCTTCGATTCCGTGTGGAATGCCCAGAGTACTTCGTGTAAATTCAAGTAAAAGTCGTTTTGAGTTATATATTTGCATTCAAACTACCCAAATTCGTTTGTTTCAGTTCAAGTAAGTTGAGTAATTTGATTTTCTTGTGCCATACTGCTGGGGTGGGCTCCCTGTGGCCCTTGCCCACTTGATCCAAGTTTGCCCAGTCCACCCAAGTTTGCCCACTCCACCCAAATTAGTCCACTTCGCCCAAGTTTGCACACTCCATCCGAGTTTGCCCACTCCACCCAAATTTGCCCACTCCACGCAAGTTTGCTCACTCCACACAAGTTTGCACATTCCACCCAAGTTTCCCCCACTCCAACAACCAAGTTTGCCCACACCACACAATAAGAGCACACAGAGTTGCCTGTGAAGGAAGCTGGAAAGTCTAAAAATTTAATATTAATTACAATATACACAGAGTATCTACACATGTATTTTTTTAATTATAAGATTGAAAACTACAAATTACTACACCTTATCCATTGACATGGGTTTTGACAAGATATACACACAATTAATGTACAAATAGTAAATAATCATGCCTCTTGCTCTAATGCTGTGGCAAAACTGTCAATGCAATTCAAATTGTCTCATTAGTCATAACTTATGTCTAACTTAGAGCTTAAAAATATACAGCAATGTACCATGCATAATTATGAGTCCTTATAAAGAATATTTTTAGAATTTATAAGTAAAATAGGTTCTTAGCCGACAAAATGTCAATGCCTAGAACAGCAGTTGGTATAAATGGCTCAGCAAGAGAAAATCATCACGCGTAATATCATTCTCAAAAGCAAGACACTGTCAACTCTAATAGCGCCGATGCACTCAAGACTGACCACTGAATGATGAATACTTCCGAAAGCAAATAAAGACATGATGTATCGTTCTTATCGTAAAATTTTCCTTCGAGGAAGAAGGTAAACTGCTCATGATCATTGATCATGGCATTGCCAGTTCAGAACTCCATCGCCGTCGTGGTGTTAACCTCCGGCAGAGCAATCCTTCTAGCGTATGTGATGTAGTGTAGGAAGAAACTTCCTACGTCACAAAACGTCATAAAATAGTCAACATACATACATACAAACATCCCTCGTAAAGTCTCGATTTCGTTGACTATACATAGCTCGGTAAAGAGGTCTGGGCATGAGACACAGCGAACCCAAGTCAAGACATGCCAAGATTAGTGTGCTGCCTCGCTACGCTCGGCAGCAATAAGCATACAACGTTTAATTATGCACGTTCTATTGTTTATTTCCAGAGATATTCCTTATTTTACGATTTTCATTTCGCTCGTTTGAAGTAAATGACGTCATCAGCGATATAATTTGCATATTTCCGAAACGTGAATATCTCTTGAACGAGATGAGCTATTGACAAACCACAAACGCCGTTCAACCTCATTTAAAATGTACTTTATGATAAGATAAAAAAAGACTGACGACTTTTTCATCATAGTGACACTTTAATTAAGTCGCCAAGCCACTCGTATAAATTGTTTGTAACCAAAGTAAATTGCAATTAAAATGAGAACACGGTTTAAAGCCTTAGTTCAAAGTCGCGACTTATTAGAAATTTACCGTTTATACGAGTGTGTTTGCGACTTAGATAAGACGCGTCTTAGTCAAGCTGCTACCTATTTTATGCCATTTAAGGTGGCTCCACACAGTTTCTTGAAAAATGGAAAATACAAGTTTGAGAGTCCAAAACACGTGCATAAACAATTCCAAAAAATAATAAAACTAAATGTTATGCATAATTAAACAGTCTGACAATCAAAAACTGTTACCAAATAAATAGCAACAGTTGTTGCTATAGCAACAATGACGTTTCAAAATGGCTGCCAATTACCCTCCTTCAAACTAATTTAATTCGAAAAAAACTTTGGTGACCCCCAATTTTTTTTTCATGGGAACTTTTCTTGAAGTATGAGTAATCAATACGCCGATTTAAAAAAAATTCAGTAGAAGGAATAATTTTTTTTCCGGAAAAATCATGTTTGTTAATTTTTAAAATATTTCCTTCTACAGAATTTTTTTAAAATCGGCCTTTGATTACTCATACCTCCGGGAAAGTTTTAATGAAAAAAAAAATTGGGGGTCACCAAAGTTTTTCTCGAATTAAATTAGTTTGAAGGGTAATTGGCAGCCATTTTGAAATGTCATTGTTGCCATAGCAACAACTGTTGCTATTTATTTGGTAACAGTTTTTTATTGTCCGACTGTTTAACTATGCATGACATTTAGTTTTATTCTTTTTCCGAATTATTTAATCACGTGTTTTGGACTCTCAAACTTGCATTTTCCATTTTTCAAGAAACTGTATGGAGCCACCTTAAATGGCCCTAATGTTACTCAGTTATGCAAAGACTTGTTGAATACAAACAGTACAGTGTAACGTTGTATTTTGTTGCAAACAAACGTGTATGCAACATGTTCTATGTTTTGTTTTGTTTTGGGTTTTTTTTGGGGGGGAGGGTTTGTTTTGTTTTGTTTTGTTTTGTTTCGTTTCGTTTCGTTTCGTTTCGTTTCGTTTCGTTTCGTTTCGTTTTGTTAAGGTTCTGTTCAATAATATTATATTATTGCAAAAATATGCCTGTGTCAGAATAAGCTTTGAAGCGCCGATTCTGAGATTAACTGTTTGTAAATGCGGATAAGTCATGGGCGGATTTAGTTGTGGTCCACAACTTTGTTCTAGGGAGGTCCGGGGTGTGTGTGGAAATGTTGAAATTGGGGTCTCTGAAGTGGCATTTCCCACGATTTGACAGCACATTTGAGCAAAATTTTGAAACTTTTAAAACATATTTTTTATGGCATATTTTGTTATGTTTACAAAACATTTGTCCAAATTTAATTGGATGTTTTTTAAACTTTATTGAGAAAATTATGCAGCATTTATATATTTACAAAGCTAACTAAAATATTAGTCTAACGAAACAGGCGCAAACACCCATGTATGCTTTCTAAAATTAACTACTTATTCATTGTCTCAAAGACCTTGTAGTTTGCAGTTTTCTCTAATTTAATAAATTATATGTTATCGACTACCCTGGGTGCCAGAGGTTCTTCCACGCTCGTAGGGACAATGGGGATACGGGAGGACGCCAGGCGAGCGGGAAGAACCTCTGGAACACCGAGCCGCTTCTCTGATCGCGCCGAGCCAATGAACAGGTTACGTTCCAAAATCTGGACGTAAGACGTTGATTGGTCAAGCGAAGGATAATTTTTTAACAATAAGTTTCATTGGCTATCACACATCTCTATTAATAACATGAGTGTAATATTAAACATCGTCTAGAAGATGCAGTCATCAGCAGTGATTTCCTTGTATATTTAACAGTTATACCATGAGTTCGAGTCGTATATGAGCTCATAGCCAACGAGGCGCTTCGCCGAGTTGGCTATTAGTTCGTATACGACGAGAGCGAATGGTATAACTGTTTTATTATATAGCCAAGCACTGTACAAGAAACAAAATGTTTGAAAACAGCGAAATGTCTGAAACGACAAACTTCCGGCATAGGCAACTAATACTGCCGCCATGCGTAATGATGCATTCACATAGAGTTTCTCGCTGAGCTGTTCGGCAAACAGCTTCAGTGAAATGTTGCATAAATGTTGCTCGAGAGGCAAAAAATGTGTTAAGCAGATCAACAAAAAAGATTAAAAGGTGCCTTTATGAAGTCAAAAGGTGGGTCAGTTGTTTATATTAGCGTTGCTGTCGTGAAAAAGGTTTTGATTTCATGCAAAAATGAAACTGAAACACCTTCGGCAGTGAAACTAAATTACTTAGTTGGTTGTTTTTGAAAAAGAACATGCTTTTTACTACTCCAAATGCTTATCTAAATAAAAAAGTCTCTTTACCGGTGATCTCCTACGAAATGTGTATTGTAAGCTTGATTTTAACCGTGAGTTTCTTTGTTTGGCAACAAATTAATATCAATCCGCTAATTTAGTCGTGTTTCTGAAGTAAAAAGACGTCATTTTTAGGTGACTTTTACCATTTGACATGCTAAATTGTGTATTTGTTAATGTATTTTTACACAATGTTGTTTTTTTATACATTGGTTTGAGGGTGTTGATGTTTTTCTGTATAAAAATCCGTCAATTTCAACTCTTTTCAGCAGTTTAAAAAAACATGCCGCCATCTTGTTTTTCCTCTACTAGTAGGATATGAGCTGATAGCCTAGTAGTAGGGAACCAATCAGATTACGCAAAAGCTCATATCCGATAGCATGCTATATAATAATTAACAGTTATACCATGAGCTCGAGTCGTATATGAGGTCATACCCAACGAGGCGTTTCGCCGAGTTGGCTATTAGTTCGTATACGACGAGAGCGAATGGTATAACTGTTTTATTATATAGCCAAGCACTGTACAAGAGACAAGATTACAGCGAAATGTTTCAGACGACAAACTTCCAGCATAGGCAACTAATACCGCTTCCGCCATGCGTAATAATGCATTCACACAGAGTTTCTCGCTGAGCTGTTCGGAAAACAGCTTTGAAATGTTGCATAAATGTTACTCGAGAGGCAAAAAATGTGTTAAGCAGATCAACAAAAAAGATTAAAAGGTACCTTTATGAAGTCAAAAGGTGGGTCAGTCGTTTATATTAGCGTTGCTGTCGTGAAAAAGGTTTTTATTTCATGCAAAAATGAAACTGAAACACCTTCGGCAGTGAAACTAAATTACTTAGTTGGTTGTTTTTGAAAAAGAACATGCTTTTTACCACTCCAAATGCTTATCTAAATAAAAAAAGTCTCTTTACTGGTGATCTCCTACGAAATGTGTGTTGTAAGCTTGATTTTAACCGTGAGTTTCTTTGTAATTGGCAACAAATTAATATCAACCCGCTAATTTAGTCGTGTTTCTGAAGTAAAAAGACGTAATTTTTAGGTGAATTTTACCATTTGACATGCTAAATTGTGTATTTGTTAATGTATTTTTACACAATGATTTTTTTTTTATACATTGGTTTGAGGGTGTTGATGTTTTTCTGTATAAAAATCCGTCAGTTTCAACTCTTTTCGGCAGTTTAAAAAAACATGCCGCCATCTTGTTTTTCCTCTACTAGCAGGATATGAGCTGATAGCCTAGTAGTAGGGAACCAATCAGATTACGCAAAAGCTCATATCCGACAGCATGCTATATAATAAATATATATATATATATATATTAGTATTCTCTCTCTGTTTTGGAGCCTATACTTTCGCTTCACGTTGATATACAACTTACACTTTTTTTGGAACGCTTTTGCTCTCTCGCGAGGATTTTTTTTATTGCGTGGGAAAGTCTTGACTCGTTACAAGCTCAACGAGCATCAAAGCGACTACCTCTTTAATACTTTAGCTTCATTCAGCGACGAGACGTCTTCGTCATTGAAAATATATATATAAGAAACAACAAGATAGCATCGTTGAAATATATCCTGCAAGTATGTTGTTAGAAATCTATAAGCTTTCATTTGAAGTGTAGTTCAAGTCGTTCAAGTTCCTGCGTATCTGAAATTCTATAACCGACTTCATGTGAGACGTTAAGTAAATAAATATTTATTTATTATTCAGTGACCATTTTGGACATTTGAAAAAGTTCCATATAACCCAGCAATAAGAGCCATACATCAAAGGGAAGCTTATGAAATTTAACAACATACGTACAAGATAGCGTTCAACAATGCATAGTTTGGAAGTTATAACTGTCTGAGTGTCTGCATGACGAGTAACAGACGGCGGATTTGAAAGTTTGTAGTGAATATCGGGCAGCGTCACGCCGCCCGAACTAAAATCAAACCGGTTTTATTAAATGTGAGCAATTTTTAGTGGTCTAATGTATAGAAGACTGTTGAGACGATAGCATTATTACTTGCTTGAGAAATACAAAATAGAATTGACTCTGGATTGTTAAAATATCATTAACCCGTACGGTCCTCGGGTACGGCGGTTTCAAATTTCAAATCAAAACGGTAAAACACTACTCGGTGTTCCAGAGGTTTTTCGCGCTCACCTTCCGGGTTGGCCCCTCCCACTTTACCGCCTGGCTTCCTCGTGTGTCCCCGTTATCCCCCTCGAGCGTCGAAAAACCTCTGCCCCCCAGGGTATCGTAACATTGATATAAGCTAATTAGATAAACCTGAGGTCATATTTCACGAACACGCCGTTAAAATATATCTCATCAGAGCAAGATTGCGAGACTAACAATAATTTGAAAACAGTATTCATTTCAAAATCATGAAAAGAAAGATCCAATTTAAAGTGCTTCTATGGCCCGTGGGATCTTTACATATTTAAATAACTTAGGTTAAAAGAAAATGTTTCACGAAATTTTTTCTCAAAAATATTAAATCCCCGCCCATTAACAGCGCTCCGAAGTTGGCCAAATCAGCCCAAATCGCGCCATTTTGAAAGTTAGACCGTTTTTCTTGGCCTGGGCTCTAATTGATAGATCTACGTCACAGTCTGAACACCAAAATTTTTTCCGCCGAGTCTGAGTCAGACGAACCATCTTGGAACATAATGATCAATATATCTAAAGTTTTCACTGCTTAAATAAAGGTTTAAGAGACGCAATACCAAAAACACATTAAAAAGTCAGAAATTCGGTTCCGACCGTGACGTCACACAGTAAACTCGCACCAGGTCCCTAATGCACGGTTACAGTTATAGAGGTACAAACTTTGGAGCGCTGTTGATGGGTGGGGATTTAATATTTTTGAGGAACATTTTCGGGAGACATTTTCTTTTAACCTAAGTTATTTAAATATGTAAAGATCCCACAGGCCACAGAGGCACTTTAACGTTGAACTAAACCTTGGCTTAAAGGACACTCCACTCAAAATGCAATGGGGGTTTAAATAAAATATCGTACTGACTTTAGGTTACTCACGAAGTTTGAAAGGTTAGTTCTTTTTTGTTAAAGAGAAATCGCTCGTCGAATTCGGAAAAATCGTCAAATTTTCGACGCCATGTTGTCTTTCTCAAGCAGACGCGTATGACCAGCCACGGGTCAGCAGATTCCCAAATATGACGTCACTGAGTGCTTTTCGCTCCATCCAACCTTCCTCTGTTGTGTTATTCGTGTTTAATCGACTTGTTAAATGAGCAAAAATGGCGCATTGTATGGCTCCCAAGTGTACAAATGGTTGGAAAAAGACTAAAAGGATATAACGTACCATAGAGTACCAAGTGGGCCACTGAAAAATATTTGGCTGCGAAATGTCAGAAGGGACAACCCGCGCAAGATAAACTACTCAAAATCTATGGTAGGAACTACACTCACTTGAACTCGATGAATCGTCTCCAGATAACCGATTAGTAACAACACTCATCGTGAACAGCTCAAAATTAATGTGTTTGCCTTTCGAGAAGAAGCAGTCAGTGACATCATATTTGAACATACGCTGAACCGTGGCTGGCCATACGCGTCTGCATGAGAAAGACAATTTGACGATTTTACCGAATTCGACGATTTTACCGAATTCGACGAGCGATTTCTCTTTAAAAAGAATTAACCTTTCAAACTTCGTGAGTAACCTGAAGTCAGTACGATCTTTTATTTAAACCCCCATTGTATTTTGAGTGGAGTGTCCCTTTAAGGATCAATTGATCCTTTCAAATTCATATGTAAGAGCTCTTGGCAGCGTGAAATATGCTAATACCGCCTTGCTGAATAAATACATATGTCTTAACTCTGAACTCAGACGCAAAATGATAAATAATACAATATTGAGACTGGACAAAAACACATATATTTTACACTAGACTGTTTGTAGATTTGAAATGAAACAAGACGACCTTAACTTACCAGTCTTACCTTACAGCAGTAGGGGAATAAATGACTCCGCGCGGCGCCAAAATTCAGATGCTTCCAATCGCGTCTATTAAAATGTTCCTCGCTTGAAATAAATCGATGACTGTGTAATCTAGATGACAAATCATCGTACATTTTTCGCAGTATTTCTTCATCGTTGCTGTTAAAAGCAGCTAAAACCCGCTCGAAAACGCTTATACAGAACTCATATGACTGAAACACAGTGAGAAATTACTCGGTATCTCCGCTGACTCAGCAATCGATGGTTGCCATGGTGCAGATTGGTCAAAAAGCCCAAAATCAACGCGAGAGCCAATCAGGTTTGAGGCAAATTGGTCAAAAAAGAGGTTGCCATGGTGCAGATCGGTCAAATTGATCAAACACCAAACAGATCTTTCCGCAAATCGGTTAAAACTCTCAAAGCGAACGCTGACCACCGGTCATCCCTGCCCCGTGTTTGCTGACTCGCAAATTACGATAAAAGCGAATTTCTAACCTAATCAGTCTGCCAAGCCTTGGCAGTCACAGCATAATATTTTCTAGAAGACTGTTGAGATTAAAATATTGTGTGATTGCGCAATTATTCTTGTGATTTTTTACGTCAGTCGCGTGACCGGTCTGATGTATGCTAAATCCGCCACTGGATAAGCATTTGGAAAATTAATTTTGCGAAGTTTAGTTCTTTTCAACTAGGGAAGTTTAACGCTTTCCTGTTCGAATCGGGCGTTAGTATTTTATACTGGCTAACGCCAGAGTATTTTATTCCGGCGAAGCCCTCGGACAGGAATGAGTTAAGTCTCGAAAATCTGCCTTTCCTATTTTCGCGAAATTAAGTTTCCGCCCTCTAACTCTTTCCTGTCCGCATCGATCTTTAGTATTTTATTCTAGCTAACGCCAGACGATTTTATTCACCTCTGGGGAAGCCCTCGGACAGGAATGATTAAGTCTCGAAAATATGCCTTCCCTATTTTCGCGAAATTAAGTTTCCGCGAAAATTAGTAACAATAAGAGGGCACTTGGAGACTGCATATACCTCCGGCAGCGGGTTATTAGAGATGTCTAAAAAGAAAACGAGCCATCCCGCTAACCAGGCTAGCTCACGAGACTATATACATGCAATATATCAACAACGAGTTTGAGTGTTCATCAGGGGATCCAAACACGAGAAAACATGATGAAGCACGAGGTGGAAGGCCGAGTGGTTTTATTGTTTTAGAGTGTCTGGATTCCCCTGACGAAACACGATAAACGAGTTGTTGATATGGCATCTCAATCGAGCGAGTTCAATTGAAAAATACAATTAAAATAAACCCTCATGAGATGAGCAACTTGTTTGTTTTGCATAGATAATTAAGATCTTAAGAATTAGATGCACACACTCTGGGCTGCCGCCTCATCAAATATTCAACTTATTATTTATTCATTCTCAGGCTCTTTTAGGACCCCCTAACCCTAATCTCATTATTTATGCTTACGTCATTATTTCTAACCCTAACTCATTAGTATTCATTTTATAGCTGCGCGTTACGTCATTAATGTTTAACCATAGTCTTCCGGAAGTCCCTAAGCCTAGGTGTTACCAGGTGTTACTCAACCCCCCGTGTAATATGTCATAACCGATAGCTCTCTGACTGATTCCCGAAGTTACGTTATTATCAAAAGGCACTCGACTTATATCCTTACAAGTAATAGTAATTACCTTTTCATTTATACACCTAACCCAACTGACAGTCAACAGTTGTGGGACACGTAGACGTACAGAGCATGCGTACAGCGAACTTTAACAAAATAAACGTTCTTTACAAGGAACTAAAGACAAATTGATAGAGGCACTTTATATTTTTTTTATCTCAAAGCATGTCTCGATGAGTATAGAGAGTTTTGAACAGCCTAAGTGTCTGAATTGGCAGAGATAACGTATCAACTCGTAGAGACAATAAATTGTATTGACTTTTACAACGGCTTATTTAATGATTCAGTTCATTAAAATGTTTAAGCGGACGTACATACGACCGGTAACCCCACCGGTGGTCAATCTGGCGGGAAAATGTTCCAAATATATTGGAAAATTTTCTCACGTGATTCCAGCCTTTGCCAGGGCGTTTGATCGGCCTGCTCGCTTCCTTCCTCAAACGCCCTGGGGACGAGGTTGATAACGTATAGAGCGTTTTCGTCTGACGTCACGGCGGCCATATTGGTATACCAAAACAATGAAATGGCGGCCATATTGGGGTACGGTATGGAAATTAGCTCTTTCTTATTCAAATATTTCGTATTGTTTCACCACCCCAATGGGGCCACCGATCACGTGAGTGAAAACGCTCTATAGCCTTAGATTAATAGCATATCATGAATATTATATTAGGTTAGAACCTAAATACGCAACTAAACTCTAGTTTATATGTGAAGAAAGCCGTAAGAAGATAGGATGAGGAATCACTTCGAGAAGTCGTGAAAAGAACGATTTTAAGTGTCGAACAGAAAACGATAGAGTTCAGTGGAGATAAATTGCCGAGTAATCTGAGTGTTGTTTACGAAGAGATGAATGTTAACAATTTTGGTCGAATTATCGCTTATCTAACCCTAGTGTATAGAGTGTCAGTAACTAGGTCATTGTCAGTTATATTTAGCCGTGATAATCGTTTAGTTATTTGAGGCTTGATAAGCATTGACAGAAAAGGGCATGTCCTATATATCAACCAATAGAATTAAGGGATTAGGGTTTGTTTATACGCTTGACGACTCAGTGTGAGAGAGAGTGATTTTGTGAGCGGTGAGTAAACGTACGGAATATCCTAGAGATTAAATTCATTTAAAATCAAAACGCGTGACTTGTGGAGAACTACAGTTCTACGGAGGGAGCATTCTCTACACGTGGCACCTCCGACGGGATAGCTGAGTGGATTATCAGTTTATTCAGTTATTTAAAAAAGCGAACAACGGCTAAGGAAACGACAATGTCTACAGAATATGCGACGCTCGAAACGAAACTAACCCAATTGAAAATTACGGTCGACAGAACGAAGTCAGTCCTACAATCTGGAAGGCAAGAAACCATTAAGAGGCATCTCGAAGCGCTTAGATCGACATTACACGAAGCGGACGAGTGTAAACGAGCGGTAGAGGTGGTAAAGATCTCGGACAAGGAAGATGTGTCGAAGATCAACGAATGGAACGAGGATATCGACGCCAGACTAGCAGAAGCGGACGGGGAGGTTAGTCAACTCGAAAACTGGCTCGGAAATAAAAGACAAGAAGAGGTGATGGTCGCGCAAGAAGATCAACTCAAGTTCGAAGTTAAACTACACGAGACAAAGTTGAAATTACAAATGGAGCTTCAAAATAGCACGCCAGAAAACCAACCAACAACAAGCGAACCGACGATAACAAGAATGGCGAAGCTCCCAAAGCTGGTAATATCGAAATTCGACGGATCTTACATGGATTGGCCCAGATTCTGGGGCCAATTCTCTGAGGCTATCGACAAAAGCACCATTGCGCCTATCAGTAAGTTTACATATTTGTGCGAACTGCTTACTCCTAAAGTCAAACGTACCGTAGAAGCGTTACCGTTTACATCTGAGGGCTACAATCGAGCGAAAGCCATACTGAAAGACCGATACGATAAAGAGTCAGAGATTGTGAAGGCTTACGTTAAAGAGATCATGGCTCTGCCCTACATCACAAGCGCGAACCCTGTTAAAATTCATGAATTCAGCGAGAAATTGACTAACTGTGTTCAAGCGTTAGAGACCATGAAGAAACTCGACCAGGTGAATGGAAACGTCTCCATGGCTTTGGACAAGCTCCAGGTATTAGAGGGGACCTAGTACGTACCGATCCCGACTGGGAATCGTGGGATTTTGTCAAACTATCCGAGGCGCTGCATCAGTGGACAAGGAGAAACCCCGTGGATAAAAGAGTGACTGAGAAGGGACACGAAGAGATCAACCAGAAGCGAGAACGTCAACACAAGTTGTTCCAAGCTCAGAACAGAGAATTCAAGCCTAGAGGTTGCGTGTACTGCGGCGATTTGGGCCATAAAGCGACGGAGTGCGAAAAGATAACTAACGTCGTCGAGCGCAAGCAAATCTTATTGAAGAAAGGTTTGTGTTTTAATTGCGCAACAAGGGTTCATCGTGCGTCGGAATGCAAGAGCAAAACGTCTTGTCAACACTGCAATAGACGTCATCACTCATCAATATGCGACTCGGTATGCGAACAATTACCGAAGCCAGACGAAAACAGCGGAAATGGCGAGAAGACAGGACAGTTGTTGACAGATGGCGGACGTGATTGCGATGGTATTTTTCCAGTGGTTGTTGTGGATGTCGAGGGAATAACCTGTCGTGCGCTCATAGATTCTGGCGCTGGTGACTCCTACGGCTCCGCGAAACTGATCGATATGTTGAAAAAGAAGCCAAGCAAAACGAAAACCCAACGTATTGATATGCTTATGAGCTCTAGAATTGAAATAATGGAATCCTATGACACAGTAATTGGATCTGTCGACGGCAGTTTTAGGATGCAAGTGCGATTAACGAAGATCAATAAAGGAGAACTGTTGTCGATTGACAACCCTAATTACGAACAGTTAATCCAAGAGCACCAATACCTGAAAGGAATCGAGATTACCGACCACGACGCTAAGCAGAAACTTCCAATACATATCGTGTTAGGAAGTGGAGAGTACGCACGCATCAAAACCAAAGAAAGGCCTCTCGTTGATAAAGACGGTGACCCTGTCGCGGAAAAGACCAAGTTGGGCTGGTTTATCATGAGTCCTGGAAGCGAGTTTGACAAATCGACTGTACTGCTCACCCAAACGTCTCAGAATGACTACGAAGATCTCTGCCGACTAGATGTCCTTGGGCTTGCTGATACTCCAGAGAACGACCAGATCGCTGTGTACGAAGAGTTTAAAGAACAACTCGACAGAGATCCAGCTGGATGGTACGAAACCAATCTTCCTTGGAAGGCGAATCACCCAACGTTACCGACGAACGAAAGGGGGAGCCAAAGAAGACTAGATCAGCTGGTAAAGAAGCTACGCCAGAGTGGAAACTACGAAACGTATGACGAAATTATCCAGGAACAATTACAGCATGGAGTGATTGAGCCAGCACCGAAAGAGACAAGCGAAAGCTCGAAAGTATACTACATACCACACAAAGGAGTCATCAAACAAGATGCTGAGACGACAAAACTCCGAATAATCTATGATGCTTCCGCGAGAGAGTGCACCACCCATCCATCTTTAAACGATTGCCTCCACCCAGGTCCTCCATTGCAGAACATGCTCTGGAATATCCTCGTGAGATCAAGGTTCTACCCGATACTCCTTACCGGTGACCTGCAAAAAGCCTTCTTACAAGTCAGAATAAAGCAAGAGGAAAGAGACGTCCTGTGGTTCCATTGGAGAGCACCAGAAAGTGACAAGACCGAAGTGTATCGCTTCACAAGAGCCCTGTTTGGCCTGACGTCCTCACCTTTCCTCCTTGGAGGTGTTATCAGTCAGCACCTTAAGACGTGGGAAGATCGGTATCCAGAGCTGGTAAGAGTGCTGCGTGATGGTTTGTACGTGGATGATTTGATGACAGGTGCATCAACAGTGGAGGAAGTGCATTCCAAGAAAACCGAGGCAATCGAAGTATTTGAAGACGCAAGATTCACTCTTCATAAATGGCATTCCAACGTAGTAGAACTTGAAAACGAAGAACCGCAACAAAGGGATGAAGAGCTAACTTTCGCAAAGCAACAATTAGGATCAAGTCAGTCCGACACGAAACTGCTAGGACTTACGTGGGATAAAGGCCAAGACACTCTGAGCGTCGCGTTTGGGCACAAAGGGACCACGCCAACCAAGAGAGGGGTTCTTTCACGCCTGGCAAAGATCTATGATCGTTTGGGTCTGTCTTCTCCGACAACTCTACAGGGAAAGCTACTCTATCGGGAAATCTTTGAAACGAATTTGGCCTGGGACGCTGTGCTACCAGAACACTTGAACAGACGGTGGGATAGTTGGTGCGCCAACCTACCAGAATGTGTTACAGTTCCACGTACACTGGTACCCCATCGACAGCGAGTATCCAATGTAACACTTCATGCATTCGGAGATGCAAGCATACACGGTGTGGCCGCCGCAGTCTACGCTGTCGTACAACAGAAGGAGGGCACAACCCACGGACTTGTATGTGCGAAGGCCCGTCTTGCAAAACGAAACCTGACAATTCCTCGACTGGAACTGGTCTCAGGGCATATGGCGGTTAACCTAGCAACGAACACCAGATCAGCTCTCAACACCCACCCAGCATCGACCGTGCATTGCTGGCTCGATTCCACCGTAGCATTGTATTGGATAAAAGGCAAAGGAGAGTACCGACAATTCGTGGCCAACAGAGTACACAAGATTCAACAACACGCTGACATCAAGTGGCATCACGTACCAACCACCGAGAATCCAGCGGACTTAGGAAGTCGTGGAGGGACCGTAACAAATCACCAGTTATGGAAACAAGGACCATCATGGTTAAGCGACCCTTCCCAGTGGCCACCAGATATAACAACAGCGCCCAGTCGAGAAGCAACATCCGAGTTCAAGACGTCGCGAAGCATTATTAGTACCGCCATCCTGGTCCGAGCTCAAGACGACTTCGACAAGCTCCTGGAAGCTCACGCGTTATGTAAAGTGCTCAGAATTGGGGCGTGGATCCAGAGATTCGTCCGGAATTGCCGAACCTCGCCTGGAAATCGAATGACAGGGCTACTCGAAACGTCAGAGATAGAGGATCAGAATTCTTGGTGGATCAAGCGAGCACAATCCAGCGCAGAAAACGACGTCCACTTCGAGGAAGACAAGTTACAGCTAAACCTACAACCAAATGATCACCACGTTCTCGAATGCAGAGGCAGAATTGAAGGGGAGTACCCAATTTACCTACCGGATAACCACCTATATACCCACAAGCTGGTTGAGCAGGCCCATCTATCTACGCTGCATGGTGGAGTCGCAATAACAATGGCCAAAGTCCGAGAAATCCATTGGGCACCCAGACTACGCCAACTCGTTAAGAATATCAGAGCAGACTGCTGGTGATGCAAACGACAGAGAGCTCGAGCCTATCAATCACCACCACCTGGGAACCTACCGATCACCAGGACGCAAGGATCTACCCCGTTCCAAGTTCTGGGCGTGGACTTCGCGGGACCGATATGTTACCAGACAAAAGGGAAAACCAACAAGAAAGCCTACTTGGCACTGTACGGGTGCAGTTTAACAAGAGCGGTTCACCTGGAGCTTCTGAAGTCTTTGGAAGCCGCGGAGTTCCTTGCAAGTTTCAAGCGTTTTATCGCACGAAGAGGCAGACCAGAGGTTATATACTCGGACAATGGTTCCACTTTCAAAGCTACACAGAAGTGGTTACAGCAAGTTCAAATGGACGAGTGTCTGAATTCGTTGCCCATTGACCGCACCATCAAGTGGAGATTTAATCTCAGCCGAGCTCCATGGTGGGGTGGCCAGTTCGAGCGACTCATAGGTCTCTTCAAGGCAGCCTTCTACAAAACTATTGGAAACGGGACACTACGATGGGAAGAATTAGAAGAAGTGGTCCTCGACGTAGAAACAGCCCTAAATAATCGCCCGCTGAGTTATTTGGAAGACGACATACAGTTGCCCGTATTGACCGCCCACTCGATGCTACACCTTAACCCAACTTACTTACCCGAACTGAAAGCCCACCACCTACAAGAGAAGGACCTACGAAAACGAGCCAGGTTTCTCAGTCAGTGTAAGCAAGCCATGTGGAGCCGATGGTCGCGGGAGTATGTGAGAAGTCTTCGGGAGCAACATCGCAGAGCAGGTGGAAAACAAACACCTCGTCCAAAAGTGGGCGATGCCGTGATCATAAAGGATGAGCAGAAAAATCGGAATCGTTGGAGGTTGGCGATTGTGACCGAGTTAATCAAGGGGAGAGATGGTATCACAAGGGCCGCCAAGTTGAAGACTGGAAAAGGAAATCTCGAGAGAGCCATTCAACATCTCTGTCCGTTGGCATTGGCTTGCGATACGGAGCAGACCAAGAAGACAACTCGTCTAGATCCAACCGTTCCAGCTTTCGAACCGAGACCTAAGAGAGACGCGGCAGCAGCAGCTAATCTGAGAATTCATCAAGTAGCAGATGTAGAACAAAATGAACAATGACTGAACAATCAGAACTTTGAACACCATATTTTACTTTAATATTAACATTGTTTTACTGGTTTGTTAGATTATATAGCAACTAGACAATTAGTTAAGTGTTAGCATGCATGTATGTCTCTCCGAGAACATACATAGGGGAGTGTGTCAGTAACTAGGTCATTGTCAGTTATATTTAGCCGTGATAATCGTTTAGTTATTTGAGACTTGATAAGCATTGACAGAAAAGGGCATGTCCTATATATCAACCAATAGAATTAAGGGACTAGGGTTTGTTTATACGCTTGACGACTCAGTGTGAGAGAGTGTGATTTTGTGAGTGGTGAGTAAACGTATGGAATATCCTAGAGATTAAATTCATTTAAAATCAAAACGCGTGACTTGTGGAGAACTACAGTTCTACGGAGGGAGCATTCTCTACAAGAGTATACGAATGCTTGGATGAAGAAATAAGAACGATCAATGATTTCATGAGAAAATATAAACGGAATAACTCTTCGAGCTGGTTGCTATACGCTTTCTGTTACTACGCTTTCTTTTACTAAGAGTGATATTCGCATATTTATCTTCTGTGCACGTGCAGGAGACAAAAGAGAAACTCATTTGGGGTCATTAAGGGGATTAGGCAAGTCTAGGGGAGAAGGTCATTAGCAACTCGCGTACATGTAATACAGAATTTAAAATATTTTATTGAGAAATATATCTTTACACAAAAACACTCTTAATTATTTAGTGATCTATCGGTAACACGAGCATATGGGCATACAGTACTACTTATAATCCGAAAGCATGGTTCATGAGCCTTGAATTCTGTACCACAAACATTACATATCAGATTTCGATTAACGCATTTATTAAAATATTACCACAAACACTTAGGACACTCAATTACACGTGTAAAATTAACAGGATTCTGACATAGTTCGTAATCAACAGGTTCGTCAATTATAGAATTTTCTGATTCTATTTCGGTGTAATCCTTATCGTTTTCTGAATCTTCTTCGGAGGAAGTTTCTTCGTTTTCGCTCTCTGATTCTGTTTCTTCTTCTGCCTGCGCCAACATTGTTAGCACTCGAACATTTTCGATAAGGTTTTTGTAAATGTTAATGTCGGCGAGTCCTTTTACAAATACGTTTAGACCAGCTGGTTCGGGAATTCCTGAGAAGTAAGGTGATACGCAGTATTCTACCAATTCGGCTATTTTTGTGTTTGGTATATTTTGTAACGCCGCCTCCTACCGTTGAACAACCGACGCTTAAACATAATTGGAAAGAGCTTGACTTGGCAAAGATGACCCCTTATAGCGACGACATATTAACTTTGACTAGTCCCCAAAGTAGTTTTATGAGAAAAGAGCAGATACTGGTTCAAAAAGGTGCATGATTTCTTGATGTCGTACTTGGTCCTATTTTAGAAGGACTCGCAGAAGTAATATAAAAAGAACGATATTTTGTAAAGACCATCATTCGAACCCTGAACACGATGGGAGAAAGGTTACATGATGCTTTTCGTGTTAAAGAAATACTGTCGCACTGTCGATGAAGCGAAAGCGTCCTCTTTGCTGAATTGTTTACTCGCGTCCTATGTCAACTTAACATGGAATCCCAAAGGAGAAATTGTGTATCAAGGAAGAAATATACCAAACACAAAAATAGCCGAATTGGTAGAATACTGCGTACACCTTACTTCTCAGGAATTCCCGAACCAGCTGGTCTAAACGTATTTGTAAAAGGACTCGCCGACATTAACATTGACAAAAACCTTATCGAAAATGTTCGAGTGCTAACAATGTTGGCGCAGGCAGAAGAAGAAACAGAATCAGAGAGCGAAAACGAAGAAACTTCCTCCAAAGAAGATTCGGAAAACGATAAGGATTACACCGAAATAGAATCAGAAAATTCTATAATTGACGAACCTTGTCAGAATCCTGTTAATTTTACACATGTAATTGAGTCTCCTAAGTGTTTGTGGAAATATTTTAACAAATGCGTTAATCGAAATCTGATTGCTGCCGAGCATCAGCGAGGCAGCACACTATTCTTGGCGTTCGTCTTGGGTTAGCTGTGTCTTTACTCGTGCCCAGTCCATTTCCCGAGCTATGTATAGTGTACTTGGTTGAGATGTCTGAATGTACACACACACGGATTCACATATTACGCAATCGCATCGCGAATGATTCCTAGCCTGCGTACAGGCGCTCATACAGCGTATTCAAACCAGTGATTCAAACAGGAAGATTATACAAAAGTAAATAATCTGAATTTAATAGCAGTTCAAATCTCGCCACCACCGCCAGGGGATTTTCTGAACAAGCTGACCATTGATTAAATTCAAGCTGAATTGCAGCGTTAAAAGATTTTCGTGTGAAGGTAAAAGACAACTACGTTTAATACAAAATCTAAATCCAGTTTAAAAGTTTAATATGGTTGACCAATTTAAAAAGATTTTACAGCTGTTCACCACTTCGTTTAGGCCTTAGGGATTGTACAATATCGTAAAGGTATTATTATTATTTCTCTGGATTTATGGAACGACTTATTTTTTTGTGGCCCTGGAAATTTTGTACCCTGGGCACTTGCCCATTGGTTATTAAATGTGGCCCTGCTGAGTAGTCAACATAGACTCAACTTGACCTCGTCAGTTAAACTGTAGCAAGATGAAATCTTTATAGTGTTAATTGTTAAATACAGTACAAATGTTCACATCAATCAATCAGTTTTTCACAGCATACCACTGAGTATTTTGAAGATAAATTAAAATAACAAATTCAAAACAAAATAATATTATACACCCTGTGTAATATGTAAATATAATGTAACATAAATTTATATCAATGTAAACTCAATTTGACCTCATCAGTTGAAGTGTAGCAAGATGAAATCTTAATAGTGTTAATTGTTAAATACAGTACAAATATCAGGATTTTGAAGCTTGGCGTGGTGATATACGTTAATGTAATAAAACAAAATGTTTGCAGTTATAGACAATGTTTATTAATGATAAAAGGTGTATAACTGCAAATATTTTGTTTTATTACAGTACAAATATTCCATCAATCAATCAGTTTTTCACAGCATACCGAGTAGTTTAAAGTGCTTATGCAGTGAAAAAATCACTTCAAAATAAACTCTCTTTATACTTGGAAGAACTATAGAAAGTATAAAGATTGCTGTTTACAACTCTTCCAAATCTCATGTAGTTCATGAGATATTAAGATTTGTTTGATATGCAAATGCCCTCACTTTGCCATCACACTGCATAATTACTTACTAAAAAAACCTGTATACAAGATAAAAATCAGAGATTATAAACAATGGACAACTCCAAAGTGCTAACGCACAAATTCTGCAAAATACGTTGATGAATTTCATGGTATATTGCTCTAATTTTTCAGCTCTACAATTGTTATAACATGAGACACTTGGAATTACTTGGGCAGCTTTCCCACAGCAAGAGACATTTAATAACTATTTGTACCTGTATATTATAATAGTGTGTATCTTGTCAAAACCCTTGCCAGTTATATCAAGAGATAAGTTGTATGTATAATTTTAAATGTTCTAATTAAAAAAATTGAAAATAAATCTATAAATACTCTGACTGTTGCAATTACTATTATTAACTCAGAGCTTATTTTACAAATTTGGTGAAACATCAGGAAACTAATCAGGATTTTCATCTCAATAACGAGGCAGCACTTCACTTGCGATAGTAACTTCTAGTATGTAATGTTTGTGGTACAGAATTCAAGGCTGATGATCCATGCCTTCGGATTATAAGATGTACTGTATGCCCATGTGCTCGTGTTACCGATAGATCACTAAATAATCAAGCGTTTTTTGTGTAAAGATATATTTCTCAATAAAATATTTTAAATTCTGTATTACATGTACGCGTGTTGCTAATGACCTTCTCGCTTAGACTCGCCTAATCCCCTTAATGACCCCTAATGAGTTTCTCTTTTGTCTCCTGCACGTGCACTGAGGATAAATATGCAAATATCACACTTAGTAACAGTGACTCATGAAATCATTGATCGTTCTTCTTTCTTCGTCCAAGGATTCGTATACTCTATACATTAGGGTTAGATAAGCGATAATTCGACCAAAACTGTCAACATTCATCTCTTCGTACTTCGTAAATAACACTCAGATTACTCGGCAATTTATCTCACTGAACTCGATCGTTTTCTGTTCGACACTTAAAATCGTTCTTTTCACGACTTCTCGAAGTGATTCCTCATTCTATCTTCTTACCAGACTAGTTCCTAGTCCTCTTTTCTCTCGAACTTATTTTGGTGACGTCACGGAATAGGGATCGAGCGAGAGGACTAGCGGAAAATGACAAAATGTTCATCTTTATCTATCATGAATCCTGCTGGAACTCGGATTATTTAATCTTTATGAACTAGGGCACTTAAACAAACTTCTTCTTGAGAGCAGACGGCAAACGTGTAGGTTTCTTTATTTTACATTACGAAGGTAACATGTTATATACGAGGCTTTATAAAGTAGTGTTCGGCGTAGGAAGTGGTTGTGTTGGAACACATTTATACAAATCGAAATATGCTATTTTAACGTTTCGGCAGTAGACCAACGTTGCTATATGATGTTATAAAGAATTGTGCAGACCGACGTGAGTGTTATCTGCCTTGGTTTTCCGCCAAACGGCCTATTGGTGCCTGTATAATTTGGGGCCAGATATGGCCAGATTTGGGGCCAAGCAAAACATTTTATTCCAGGCCTCTCACAATTTCGGTCTGCCGCTCGACGTTAAAAAGAGAGGCCTGGAAAACCAGGTTATCTTCTTATGGCTTCCTTTACTTATGAACTAGAGTTTAGTTGCGTATTTCATATGAGTCAAGAATTAGGAATTACGCTCCTCCGTTGGGTTTCTTGTTGGGCCCAACAGACCCAACGGAAGTTATGATTCGTTCTCAGGCCTAATCTCACTCAGCCCTCGCTCAAAAAGTAACTGCGCTTGAATTGTGTTAGCTGGAGTTTTCTACTTTTATTCAATTACTTGGTCTGACATTGTAACATTTTTACCTTACTACGGGACTTAATATGCCGATTCGATTGTGCATATCTACTATCTACTTGGCTAATCACGCTTCAGGATATTATTCAGAAATTGGACAGTGGCGACACAAAGCTAAATAGAAAACCTACCTTTTAGGCTATAAAAGCTACGTATCGTTGGAAGACAATGGAGAATGAGATCTTGCGACTGTGGTGACTAATAAATACCCAATATTACTTCAAAAAATCCTCCAAAAATAATTCCAAACGGTGTTTATAGTGAGTTTGATGTCTGTTGCCGTTGAGTCCTGCATATAATTTAAACAGCATAACTCCACACAGTCTCACTATATTTTTAAATTCTATTTTGGTAGTTTATGTTTATTCTTGTATCTTGTGTACTAATTATGCTGTCGTTTATATACCCTGTCTTGGCTCAGTACCACAATGTCCACAAATATCACATGCTTTTTTTTTTTAAATGTACAGTCGGAGGCCAAGTTATTACGTTTAAAGCCCTAATCAAACGAGAACGCAAGTCATCGCAAGTTGGCAGTCAGAATTTCTGTGGCGGTCGTTTGAACACCCAAATTAACAAAATAAAGGTTTCATGAGTGTTTTAAACAAGTTTTAACTTTGTTACGGTACATGATATTTTCGGGAAATTATTCAGAGAGGCTGGCTGAGATAGCGTGACTGCCAACTTGCGATGACTTGCGTTCTCGTTTGATTGGGGCTTAAAAGTGTAACTTATAAGTAAACTTTACATTTACAAATTATCAAGAATCAATGAATGTTTATAAATATCAAATTATGTTGGAACAAGACGCCTGCTCAGGCGTTCACTCGGGCTACTGATTTCTGAAAGCTTCGCGTAGCCTGTGCGTACTCTAGCAAGACTACATGGCAATGGCAATTATTTCTATAGATTTTCACAAATAGAAACTATGGTCTTATTCATATGAACTGCAGCGGTGCAGAAAGCGCCGAAGGTTTGTTAATGTAATATAAATGTAAACAAGGCCGTTTCTTCCAAAAATTAAACAACGGATCTTATATTTAGCAGACAAAACCTATAGTGTCGGATTCGGCAGAATCAAGCGATCATTTTGATATAGAATTTATTTAAATTCGGACAAACAGAAAATATTTAAACATGTTTTGAAACACGCGTTTCCAAATGTAATACGACACGCGACACCTACGCGATATCTAGACCTGCACTGAACAGTTCACATATTGATATCTTACCGGTATTTGCTCTATTCGGTGCTTATTATTATACTTGCATTTTGTAGTTGTCGGACTATAAAGCAGCAAGGCCAGGGCCAACCTGTTTTGAAATAGCTCGTCATCTTTTACGTACTATAGGTCTACCGCGATCGCCGGCGTGTGCAGTTGTAAACATTGTATAAAAGCCTTTGTAAGCATGTTTATGATGAAGACAATTGTGAATTATCAGCCGCTTTAACTGATCAACTATAACTCGGTCACTTGCAAAAGGGAAAGCTATTCAAACAAGGAGAAAGCCGTAGCAGTACGTATATGTTCTTTGATATACTATGGCCCTTTCTTGTGTCTAGTCCTCAAGTCAAACTTCCTAGGTACTGATGTCAACACGGCATTTTTTCGCGTCTGTAATAAAACACCTCAACCCAACTCGATCAAAGGCAAAAGAACTCAAAAAAATAGGCACGCCCAAGCGTGCATGTATCTACTGCGTTTAATGCCTATAGCTACTATACTATGGTAAAAAATGATGCAACTGTGTACTTGTAACAATCTTGTATTCATAGCTGAACAAGATTCTTGACAAAATTGATGGAATTGTATAGTTGTAACAACATTGTATTTAGATCTAGAGACAACTGCACCATACAATTTTACTCCATTAATACTGTATATAGACTTCGCCTTCAAAAGCGTGCAGCACGCATTATCTTAGATGCTGAGTATTCTACTCCTTCTGTTCTCCTTTTTCCCCAGCTTAAGTGGATTCCAATTTTTGATCTAATTAAATTTAGGAAGCTTCTTCTACTATTAAAGTGCCCCTGACCTCGACAGTTTTTATTGTCTCATTTGAAAGAACTTTTAAAATGATAAAGTAACTTCTTTGGAAGATTTTCGCTTTTTCGCTTTGTTTTTGAGATATTTCATTTTGTTTGACATGCAAATGTCCGGAATTTACGTCGCACATGCATAATGACTTATCGAAGAAGTTTGTGTTTCTCTTTCATTCTCCAACAAAATCCTTTAAAATCGAGAAGTTTCGTGTTGTGGGAGAAACACGCACACATGTTATTCATAATTTAGTGTTTTTATTTGATGAACGCAAAGATATATAACATTCTCTGATAAGTCATTATGCATGTTGACGTAAATTCTGGACATTTGCATATCAAACAAAATGAAATATCTCAAAAACAAAGCGAAAATGCGAAAATCTTCCAAAGGAGTTACTTTATCATTTTAAAAGTTCTTTCAAATGAGACAATAAAAACTGTGGAGGTCAGGGGCACTTTAAATATACTAATCAATCCTAATGCTCCACCGTCTTTTAAATTTATGTTCAATTTCTTATCAGCCACTTGACAACACGCTCGTACTAGAGCCTGCTTATATGACCTTAAGCTTCCTTACCCGCGCACTAATTCTGGTAAACGAACATTTCTCTACAGCGCCTCAATTCTCTTTAACGCCTTAGATAGTGATTGCAAACAGCTTGCCATGTCACCTGCATGTACTTCTGATGCTTTCACGTTAAGATTAACTACTACTAAACGCAAACTCCGTAATTACTTTCTTCATAATCTTACCTGTATTAACCATCTGGAAGACCTTTTTTGCGCCAATTGTAATTTTTTATTGAATTGTAAATGTGTTTCTACTTGACTAGTTTATCACTTGACATTATTTCCATATATAGTGTATTAGTTATGTCTGTTGTATTTGTAAATATTGTAATATTGTGAGGGCCGTATGTTAGATAACCTTTACGGTTAATACTATTTAATAGCATATTCCGCTCGTGGACTACCATAGGTTTTGGGCATTGTTGCTTGACCATGAAGCTAACTTTGTTTTCGGTAGTGCATTTTGTTGGGTTTTTTCCTCCTGAAAATTGAGAAATTTAAAACCCAACTGTTTTTATAAACAAACTCTTCATTTTAAACCTGGGATTCTTATGTATTTTCTTTATATTTGTCCAAACCATGGCAAATTTTGGTTGCGTATTGTTGACTTTCATTTGAGAGCTTATATTTTTACTGTTTTTCTTGTTTTTACTCGTCATGTCAGTGTTCACCTACTCTACAGTATATTTGAATTTGATCTAAGCCTAAAAGTGGTTAACAAGTTTAGTTTTTCTTTGATTTCAAGCTGTTTTTGCAACCCATTTCACCAAATTCAGCTTGATTTTCCCCGGCTATAAAGTAAAAGGGACTGGGGTTGACGTGCATGGCGGCCACCATGTCCGCCATTTTTGGCTTCAAACCATGCAAGCGAGTTATCGTTTCAGTGTTTCAGTCAAGTTCCAGTCTACTTAGAGTTCAATGTATAAGGCTCGTCTGGTGACCTCCATTTTGTATTTTATTTTATACTTCGTTAGCTCTACATGTTTGTCGATCATGCTTGTAGTTTTATGTTTGGGGTTTTCAGTTGAATAAAGCCTATTTAGTGTTGTCTATTTAATCAAGCCTACTTATGGTTCCGACAATTTATTCAACTTAAATCAATGGAAACGCTACTCAAACCAGCTCGACTCGTCTTGGATCCTAATTCGCCCTCGGCTGCTAAAGAATGGAAGCACTGGCACAGAACCTTCACCAACTTCATTTCTGAATGTGGTGAAAGGGCTCCTGATATTAAAATTCAGGACTCTTGTTAACTATGTATCACATGATATTTATGATTATATTGAGGACTGTACTGACTATGATTCAGCACTGGAGGTATTAAATCAATTGTTCATCAAAATGCCAAGCGAAATATTTGCTCGACACTTGCTTGCAACTATAAGACGACAGAAATCTGGTGAAACTCTTACAGAGTTCCTTCAAGAGCTTCGAAAACTCAGCAAGGATTGTAATCTTAAGGATGTTACTGCTGAGCAATATCGTGAGGAATTGGTTCGTGATTCTTTTATTAATGGCCTACTATATCCGTTAATCCGCCAACGACTTCTAGAGAACAGTCGACTAGATTTGAAAACCGCGTTTGACCAAGCCAATGCCTTAGACTTGCACAGAAGAACGCTGAAACATATGCTATGCCTAGCATTCCCACAGCTGCAGCAGCGGCCTTTCCCTCAGTAGAACAGACCATTGAAGTTCCTGACTCTCCTCTTGCTGCAACATTTACATCGAAGAAGTGCTATTTCTGTGGTAATTCCATTCACAGTAGAAGAAATTATCCAGCACAAAACTCTCTGTGTGACAACTGTGGCAAAAAGGGACATTACGTAGAATAAATTGTCCAGCACAAAACTCTCTGTGTGACAACTGTGGCAAAAAGGGACATTATGCCAAAGTATGTAAGTCGAAAGCCACTACAAGCTTTCCATTGGATGCAACTGCCCTAGCTGCGTTCAACATGCTCAAGAAGGAACTCGAGAAAGCAACTCTTCACTCCATAGATGAAAGCCTCCCCTTTGTGGTCGAATGTGATGCCTCAGAAGTTGCTCTCTCTGCTACAATGCTACATTAAACTAGGGTGGTCGGTCTGTTGCCTTCATGTCCAGAACGCTCCAAAGCAGTGAATTACACTATCCCGCAGTTGAAGACAATGGCTATCATAGAAGCAGTCCGTAAGTGGCGGTATTTTCTTGCTGGTCGTCACTTTACACTTAAGACTGATCAACGCTCGGTGGCCTTCATGTTCGACAGCAGGAAACGTACAAAGATTAAGAACAACAACATTCAAGACTGGCGACTTGAGTTAGCTTCTTTCAGCTATACGGTGAGGAATCGACCAGGCAAGGATAACGTTGCCCCAGATTCATTTACACGTGCATTCACTGCTTCCATGTCAACGACCAATCTCATCGAAATCCATACAGCGCTGTGTCATCCTGGTGTGACTCGATTGCTACACTTCGTGAGATCTAAAAATCTTCCATACTCCACTCCACTGAAGAAGTCAAGAAAGTAGGCTCATCATGTAGAATTTGTGCAGAACTCAAGCCTCAGTTTTATCGTCCACAGCCCGGAGTCCTCATCAAGGCCAATTTCAAGGGGCCTTTATCTACTGCATCTCGCAACGCATACATACTCACTGTGGTGGATGAGTATTCACGTTTTCCGTTTGCATTTCCATGTCCAAATATGCATTCATCGACGGTCATCAAGTCATCAAGACCAGATATTTACTCTCTGTGGCATGCCTAACTACATCCACTCAGACCGTGGCACTTCCTTTCTTTCACGAGAACTCAAGGAGTATCTATCGCAACGGGGAATAGCAACGAGCAAAACTACACCTTACCATCCAATCGGGAATGGTCAGGTTGAACGATACAATGGTATCATCTGGAAGGCTGTTCGTCTTGCTCTTAAGTCAGCGAATCTGCCTGACTTACAATGGGAACTCGTGCTTCCAGATGCTCTCCACTGCATAAGGTCACTTCTCTCTACTTCCACTAATACGACTCCACACGAGAGGTTCTTCAACTTTCAGCGTCGCTCATCACATGGTGCATCATTGCCATCATGGCTGTATTCTCCGGGGGCAGTTCTGTTACGCCGGTTTGTTCGAACAAGTGAGAATGATCCACTTGTGGACCAAGTAGAACTAACAGATGTCAAGCCAACCTATGCACGTGTGAGATACATGGATGGTAGAGAATCAACCGTTTCTCTCCGTGATCTGGCTCCATGTCCGTTGGCTCTGATGGGTTTGTCGGCTTGTTTGATCCGTTGGGTCCGTTGGGTTTGTTAAAATTCGTTGGGTCTGTTGGGTTTCTTAAAATTCGTTGGGTCTGTTGGGTCCGTTGGGTCTGTTGGATTTGTTAAATTCGTTGGCTCTGTTGGGTTTGTCGGCTTGTTTGATCTGTTGGGTCCGTTGGGTCTGTTGGGTTTGTTAAAATTCGTTGGGTCTGTTGGGTCCGTTGGGTCTGTTAAAATTCGTTGGGTCTGTTGGGTCTGTTAAAATTCGTTGGGTCTGTTGGGTCCGTTGGGTCTGTTAAAATTCGTTGGGTCTGTTGGGTCTGTTGGGTCTGTTAAAATTCGTTGGGTCTGTTGGGTCTGTTAAAATTCGTTGGCTCTGTTGGGTTTGTCGGCTTGTTTGATCTGTTGGGTCCGTTGGGTCTGTTGGGTTTGTTAAAATTCGTTGGGTCTGTTGGGTCCGTTGGGTCTGTTGGGTTTGTTAAAATTCGTTGGGTCTGTTGGGTCCGTTGGGTTCGTTGGGTTCGTTGGGTCTGTTGGGTCTGTTGGGTTCGTTGGGTCTGTTGGGTCCGTTGGGCTCGTTGGGCTCGTTGGGTCTGTTGGGTTCGTTGGGTCCGTTGGGTCTGTTGGGTCCGTTGGGTTCGTTGGGCTCGTTGGGTTCGTTGGGTCTGTTGGGTTCGTTGGGTTCGTTGGGTTCGTTGGGTTCGTTGGGTTCGTTGGGTTCGTTGGGTTCGTTGGGTTCGTTGGGTCTGTTGAGTCTGTTGGGTCTATTGGGTTTGTTGGGTCTGTTGGATCTGTTGCGTCTGTTGCGTTTCTTAAAATTCGCTGGGTCTGTTGGGTCCGTTAGGTTTGTTGAATTCGTTTGCGTGTGTTGATTTCGTTTGCGTCAGTTACATTCGTTTGCTTCTGTTGGGTCCGTTGGTTGGGTTTGTTGAATTTGTTGGGTCCGTTGGTTTTGTTGAATGATTAGGTTCGTTGGGTTTGTTGAATTCGTTTAATCTTTTGGGTTTGTTGTATTCGTTGGGTCTATTACGTTTGTTGGATTCGTTGCGTTTGTTGGGTTTGTAGAGGCCGGGTTGTTGAAGGTTATATAGCGGAGGCCAGTGCCTAGCCCTAGACCTGGTGTAGCTTATAAGTAGAAAACAAAGAAACAGCTTGGAGTAGTGGAGTATTTTGTAGTTCTTTCATTTTGCCATTTGCCAAATACGGTCTCTTTTAAACAGATTAGAATGAACAAAAATAACAGCTGCGTTCTTTGGATGGTGTTTACCGATGACGTATAACGTAGTCATGAGTAATTCTCATGTGCCAAATCTGATCAGTTACCATGGTGATCCAAAACTTTTATACGTTGCAAGCTCTAAAAATTCAGAGTTAACTCTCTTTTAAAAAAAACAAGCGGGGTTCTGATGTTTACTGAACTTTTGAAATCGGCGTTGGGTCTGTTGGACCCAACGAGAAACCCAACAGAATTTGCTGTTCCTAAATCGCGCCCGGTATAGCGTATTTAGGTTCTAACCTAATATAATATTCATGATATGCTATTAATCTAAGTCTATACGTTATCTCTGCCAATTCAGACACTTAGGCTGTTCAAAACTCTCTATACTCATGCTTAGAGACATGAGAGACATGCTTAGAAATGACAAATATAAAGTGCCTCTATCAATTTGTCTTTAGTTCCTTGTAAAGAACGTTTATTTCGTTAAAGTTCACTGTACGCATGCTCTGTACGTCTAACGTGTCCCACAACTGTTGACTGTCAGTTGGGTTAGGTGTATAAATGAAAAGGTAATTACTATTACTTGTAAGGATATAAGTCGAGTGCCTTTTGATAATAACGTAACTTCGGGAATCAGTCGGAGAGCTATCGGTTATGACGTATTACACGGGGGGTTGAGTAACACCTGGTAACACCTAGGCTTCCACAAACTTTCGTAAAAATCTGTGTAGCATTTTTGAAATATTCTGAGAAACAGACAGACATACAGAGGTGAAAACATAACCTCCTGGCGGAGGTATTAAGTAGGTAATAAACGTGGTGTTACCATGACAAATTCTCGTTTCTATATTACAATTAAATGTCAAACCCCGCATATATGTTTTATAAACGTTCTCTCTCTATCTTAGCTCCTTCAGTTCCAAGCTGCTATAGAACTGTTGCATTTCTTGGATTTGTCGAGGAGTTGGTCGTTAATGATGACCCAGAATATCAGGTATTTTTATCAATATTGTTAAAGTACTCATGAAGCTGTTACTATTTGCGGATTAGTGTAACCATATGCTATGTACTTTGTCACAAAATTGATTAAATTGTCACTACGACGAAAAAATCGTGAATCTATTATTGATACCAGTAAACTATAATTTCCAATTGAGGAATACCGGCGTTTTTAGTTTCACAAAATATTGTCTCGTTCTCGAGATATTTAATTTTCTGAAACATGTAAATTAGGTGCCTCGTGACGTCATTTACTCACACAGGCAAAAATAAGATTTACAGAATGAGTAATATATCTGAAGTAGAAATAATTCAAAATTACATAAAATTACACTCCACTGTGCGCATCCTGTTGTTGCTACGGAAACAGTTTAGAAACACGAGCCTTTTTACTAAAAAATTAAAATATTAATTTTATGTTTCTTTTCAAAAGAAGATGATAATTGAAACATTCGAAATACAATATTTGTGTGTCTACAAATATTCATGTCATTGTATTGCAGTAAAAGTTGTTTTATGGAGAAAAAATAAAGATTTTTGTTTTACAAATGGAAGGCATCTGTTTGGAAACGGTATCCATGGAAACAACACGTGAACGTTGCAGTGTATTTTCCCCATAACTATTCTTGTGCAAAGTTTGAATTATTTCTACTTCATAGTTTCAGATATATTACTCATTTTGTAAATCTTACTTTTGCCTGTGTGTGTAAATGACGTCACGAGGCACCTAATTTACATGTTTCAGAAACTTAAATATCTCGAGAACGATACAATATTTTGAGAAACTGAAAACGCTGTTATTCTTCATTTGGAAAGTTTACTGGTATCAATACTAGATTCACGATTTTTTTCGTCTTAGTGCCAATTTAAAATTGAATTGAATTAACATTGAATAAAGGGCACTTAAAATGGCAAAGTAAAATCTTTTGCGTTTTTTCGTTTTCTTCCTTCGTTTTTGAGATATTTCAGGTTGTTTGATAATTAAACATCTTGACGTCGAGAAATTTAGAAAGAAGAAAGAGTGGACCGTGTATAGTATACTGTAGGTGGTTTTCTATTTTGTGGAATTGTCCGGTGTTTGAGTATCTCGATGGATTCGCGTGTTTTTCTTGCAAAATAATGGTTGATCGGGACGAGAAGACAGTGTACCATTTTTTCTATTGATGCGGCGGTTCTGTTCCTACCCAAGTTTGAGCATGCAGATTTGTCTAATTTGCAGCTTTAGAGCAACACGTTAGGTGGAATGATGTTGCAGTACCAGTATTACATGTTAAGAAAATTTTAAAATTTTGGTAAATGATTCAGAAAGTCCCTGATAACTCTTTAACCTTTTTATGCATGGCTTTGCGAGACGTCTCCCCTTGACGAGTACAATAGTCTGAGGTTGGATAGACAGTTGTTCCGCAACAACTACGCGCATGAAAGGGTTAATGTAAATTATTGGAGGGCTGTGACATTATTTCAATAAAGGGTAAAGGATAAAGGACTGGGGATTAATCACTCTTACTTGCAGCCAGTGGCAGGATTACGAAGGATGCAGATCAACGTGACCGTGTCGAGGCATATCATAGGCAGCTGCGATACGACCACGGATCACAGCTAAGATGTAGGTGTTGATTTTAAGGAGGGACGAAAACCGGAGAACCCGGCGAAAAACCCTCGAAGCACAGGGGAGATCAATTACAACTCTACTCACATAAGTTCCAAGCTCGACAACGGGGTTATTCCCAAGCGGTCACCCATCCAAGTACTAACCCCATCTAACCGGGCTTATCATTTGGTGATAGGCATCGCGCTAACAGCGCACGCCACCCGTGCTCCCCTTCCGTCGAATACTGTAAATTATTGGACGCTGATGACGTCACTACCTCAAAGCGCGCAAAAAATTCCAAAATAGCAAAATGGCTTGAAGTTGATTTGCCTCTGTTGACCAAGACAACTTTCGACTTCGGCCGGTAAGATTGACCTTGGTCTGGACAATTAACAATTAGACAACGCGAGACCGAGTTTTCTATGAGCTGATAGTCAACGAGGCAAATTTGTTTTAGTATCAACCATAAACAAGTTTTCTTTAACGTAAATAAGTCTTATCAAACATTGTTCCAAATTTTCAGATAGTTTTACCTTTTTGTTTGCAGAAGTCTGCCCATTCAAAAGGTAGAGTAGTTCTATGGCACTTGATAAACAATCACTCACAAAAAACAAGATTGTAACTACTTTGCTTCAAATTTGTTGTAGATACATGTTTACTCCATAAGCATTTTCTTATTCAAAAATGACAAACTGAACAATTTTCCATTACTTTTGGGTCAATGTTTTCGTGATTTCATCACTCGTCTACAAATTTTAGCGGACGCCATGTTTGGCCTAGTTTCCAGGTTTTGCTTGCAGCCTGAATATGTCGTGGCTTCTGATTGGTCATGATGAGGATAGGAATATTCCAATCAGAATGCCGGATTTGTAATAGACCAGTAGTTGGTTGATACTAATTCTGGATATCATGCTCAGCCTCATCCAATAATTGTTAAATAATATCAGTTTTCATGATTCCTTAGTGTGCATTTAGTACAAAAATCACTTCGGAGCCGGCGGGAACGTTTTTTACAGTCGTTTTTGCTTACACGCGCCCTTCCTTCAATCCCACTACAATCAATACCCTAAATGAAATCTTGTTATTTTTCGTATCTTTTTATTTTTCGTATCTTTTTATGTACATCTTCTAACCTCATTTATTGCATTTCTTGCGATAAGTGCTCCAAAATCTACATCGGTGTAACTGGACGGCGCTTTTTACAGAGGGTTGCTGAACATTTCCACTCCGTGAGGAACATCGATGTCGACAAACCTCCTATTTCAATAACTCTAACTATTTGGATTCAGACATTAAAGTCTGTGCCATCCCTCTTATCTCAGGGCGAGCACCTTGGCACCACGCATGTCTATTATGGCGCGTGATTAAGGTCAAAATTTAAAAAAAAAAAAATTCGTCAAAAAGTAGACCTTTGTAAAACAAAATTTAAATTTGGTGCTTCGAAACTTGAATTCAACATAACATGAAATCGACAAAACTCTGAATTCTGCAAAATATATAGATTCGACAAAACTCTGAATTCGGCTAAACATGGATTCGACAAAACTCTGAATTCGGCAAAACTCGGGATTCATTTCGGCAAAATATTGAACTCAAATACAGAAATACAGATTCATAAAATACAGATTCGTCAAGATACTGAATTAATTAGCAAAATATGAATTTGGGAGAACTCTATAGCAGGGGGAGGGGGACGATCGGCTATATCACTTCATTCCAAATGACCTTTGGAACCATTCTTTCGCGGTCTGGTCGTGAGTACTGTTATCTACAATGTAACAACAACTTCGCGGCTCTTCGCGCCAATCTCTGGATCGTGTTCTTTGGTTAAGTGAGGAAATTTACTAGTATCTGACTAATAAATATTTATGGAGTACCGTGAGATACTTGAGATACTTCGAGAGTGTGCTAAAAAGGTTATATCCACAGCCGATCAACAACAACTGGTGCACCTGTATCTTCAACAGAAACGGCAAAAACGTCGACAGCTGACCATGACAGACTAGCTACGTCTTCAAGCTCTTCGCCTGGTGCATCTGCGCTTGATGGACGCCGGGAGGCTATTTGGATTCCGTCCACCAGCTGGGCCAGTGCGCCGTCCCAGTGGTGTTTCCACAAGTAGAGGAAGCAACTCACGTTCTCGGCCTTATTTCGCTCAAAAAAACACAAAAGTGGACAAGGTCATTTTTTTGCTTATCCAAAATTCATGTTATGTTGAATTCAAATTTTGATGCACCAAATTAAAATTTTGTTTTTTGGTTTTTGGTTTTTGGTTTTTGGTGTTTGATGTTTGGTGTTTTGTTTTTGTTTTTTGATTTTTGTATGGGTTTGGGTTTGCATGGTTTTGAAAAAAATAAAATGACAAAGTAACATATTTTGCCGTTTCCGTGCTTCGTTGTTGAAATATTTTAGGTTGTTTGATATGCAAATTAAACATTTTGACGTCACGCGTTTATAATAAATTATCGGTTAAGGATATATATATATATATATATATATATATATATATAATTGGTAAAGCAAAGATTAATATAATCTTCTCCAAAAGTCATTATACGCATGTGACATCAAAATGTTAAATTTACTTATCAATCAACGACGAAATAAAAAACGAAGCAAGGAAACGAAAAACTGCAATAATACAGACTTAATTTTGGTTCATAGGCACTTTAAGCACTTAAAGAGTAATGATACATTTAAGCATTTGTATTTTAGTGGATCGATACCTTCCGAACGCCAAGATCATCCAACGAAGCTCGGCAAAGACTTTTTCAAAAGCTTTCTGGTACGACTAAATATATTTGCTAATTTGGCTGGTACTTTTTATAGTTTAGATGGCATTACTATTGCAGAGAGGACGGGTGGGATAAGGATTTGGCGATATTTTAAAAATTATTTTGATCCACTGTCTTTACTCGAGATTTGTAATTTGATAGGTTAGTTCCATGATTCCAGTGAACTCTATACAGGTATATACCTGTAAGGGTGACTCCGATCAATCATTGGACGAAAAAATGAGACCAAGCATGCATGGATTCCGTTTTGGACGTCAATTTCAGGCCCTTATACGCGACCGAAGGTCTTCTTTAGTCCTTTACGGAATTTGTATAAGTTTTGCCAAAACAATACTTACTGTAGCTTGAACATAAAGGACCACGATAAATATAAATTTAGTTGTAACACAACTTTAGCGAGACCTGACTAAATATAACAAAAAAGTTTGATTTAAAAATGTCATGAAACCGGACATGCAGCTGGTAAGTTACAAACTTTATCTTATACCGTGTGAACCACTTGTTGTTTTTAATATTCTGTGTAAAAATAGAAATTTGACTGTTTTGGGATGTGTTTTTGGCTGTTGTATAGTTTTTGCAACGGTACACACAACAAAATTAGCTATTATATGGCCGCATAGGGGCGTGAAACTGACGTCTAAAATGCCTTGCGTTGGCCATTTTTGGTCTCACATCTTGATTTGCAGTCAGCCTTCCAGCTTTGTATAGAGTTTGAAATATAGTAAGGTTTGATATACTGCCAAAACAGAGAACGTAGGAGTCTAACGTTTCGAGCGAAGGCCCTTCGTCAGAGAGAAACGTGACGAAGGGCCTTCTTTCTGATAAAGGGCCTTCGCTCGAAACCTTAGACTCCTACGTTCTTTGTTTCGGCAGTATATCAAACCTTACTACATTTCGATTGTTATTTCAACACTGCCTACGCAGCACGCTACTTTTATATAGAGTTCACTGCATCAATCTTGTATCCAGAGCGTTGCGCCAGCATTGAACCCAGTAGAGAATTTATAGAACACTGGATTATCAAACGGTGTTCACGTTGGTAACTTAATAAATTTTCAGAACTTCTGTGACACACAATTATACACGATTGAAGACATGAATTGATAACATTTGAATCAATTTTCATCATTTCTGATTCGCTAAATACATCAGTAGTAAATTTTTTTTTTATTAGCGGTATATATAAAAAAATACCACGATATGATATTTTTCTTAAAACCATATATTCGAATATTTGCATCCGTCTGCCAAACTGACTTGATGCCTCAACTTTTGAACGACATAACATCACGTCACACCAGTTTAGCATATGGAAACAATTGCTGAAGTAAAAAGTTAATACATCACGAGTCTATTGAGGGTTCAAGAAGTTAGTCACGAAGAAAGTTAAGTTAGATAGAGGCCTACAATCTTACTCAAAGATGCTGTTATCAATGTCATACAGTGGAAGAACTTGACGTCGTTTTCGCCAAGAAATGCACGCCCCATCCAGTTTATATCATGATCTGTAGTTAAGAGTGGTGCCCAGTCTTTTTGAAGTGTACGATACATCACACCCGCGTAATTAGGATCAGTCTGGAACTGAGGTCTGACGTCAGCACGAAACATCTTGGTGTACAGGCGTACACTTGTCCACATTAAATAAGAGGAATTTAAAAAGTTTAACTTAGAAGACGTTGATTTTGTAACTTTTTCGAACGTTACAACAAATTACGTATGTTAAAAGTTTTTGATAATTAATTTTTCTGTAAGGTGAACTTCAAAGGAAGATTGGATTAAAGGTGCTTGATCTGGGAGGCAATGCAGTCATTGGGTAAGTAGTTTTTCGCATTGCTTAGTTTGCACCATACTATCCTGTTAGCAAAGCGTCCAGCATGTTCTTAGGCGAAGGAAAGGAGGCTCTACCGAAATCGTGTATTATTTTAGTTGACCATGCGCAACGGTTACTTGGATACAACTTCAAATTGCCATGATCACTAATTGGGCATGTGAGAGTTGATGCTGGACGAGTAGTTGGTATATAAATTATTTCTGTTGAATTGCACGAAGAGAAACGGACGTACCTCTACGAAATGTACAGCTCTCTGTCAGTTTCTTCAGTTTTGTTGTCGAAATTATTTCTCTTGAAGGTAAAAATATCTCGAAACTAGAGATACTCGCAAAATATCTGGATAAAGACGTTGCTAAGTTTTGACACCGTGAGCTCGATTGCGCCATAGTTAATACAAAATAGACATCGTTTAGAAGCTCGACAAAAGTCATTGGTTTATGTTTTGTTCAAGTTTATGGAAATTTGTGCACTCGCCATTACTGAACATATTGTGTTTTCTGTATTCGTTATTCATAATCGAGTCATCCCTATCTATACTAAGCAGGCTTCTGATTGGTTTAGATAACCTAACTCAAACAAAACCTCTAGCCGTAATCAGTAAGGAGCATGTGAGCGAATTGATAATTGACAATGTGATTGGTTACTTATAGCCAATCAGAAAACTCGTTCATATTGGGTACGTCTTTACCGTTATTCATTTATATTTATACAATACCCTGGTTGCTACGCGTGTTTTCATTGGTTGTTGCCCATGATCTATTAGAGGACAGACGCATGGTCACGTCAGCTGACTTGCTTTTTTCCTTTTTCATGCCCCAAAATCCGGCAAGAGTTTCGACAAAAACCTTTTAAACTTTTATTGTATAAAACAAATAGATTCCATTTTTTTGTTGTCTGTTCAGTTATAGATGCACAGAAGACGTCACAACGTGGTAAGAACATCAGTGACCCACTCGACTGCGTCTCGTGGGCCACTTTTTTGTTCTTACCACGTTGTGACGTCATCTGTGCATCTATAACTGAACAGACAACGGCAAAATGGAATCTATTTGTTAAATAGCAACTTTTGGGTTCAATCGCTCAAATGTCCTATTTAAATATTCATAAAGCTAAAACTAAGGATTTGTGCACTTTCAGCTACCTTTCAACATACATCGTAGTTTGATTGTCAACCGCTTTGAAGTTCGCCAGGTTACGAAACCATGTTTGTTTTCTATTGAATATGATTGCGGTCACCGCTTATATACATAAGTAAAACCGTGTGCAGGAAAGACTTGTCAGGCAAGATCAAAACTGGTCAAAGGGAGCCCACTAACAAACTTTGGGGCGCCTGAAATCACGTCAAGGACTGGGGCGAGTAAGTCAAACCAGTGGGGAGAGAAGACGTCGGGCCTATGATGGGCATATGTATATAGATAAAGAGAAGGGATGAAACATTTATTGATGATGTAGGCACGTGTTCCATAAGTAGATGTGTCCCTCATCGGCATCTTCCGTTAGTACACTGGTAAGTATTTTCACAAACAAGTAAAAACGTTTAAATTTTCGACTCCATAATTTACGTTTGTTATATAATAACAATGTGCATATGTCAGCAGGACACTGCGCCTTGCTCCCCCCCCTGTAAACTAGAATGACGTAGGTCACGTGGAGAAGTTTTAGAGACGAGCGAGGAAAAAAGGACAAGTGACAAGTGAGGAGATTGGATTATTGTAACTTCGAAATGGAGTCAATACTCTGTCAATAAAACTATAAATAGTCTTTCATTTATTTACGGGTGTAACATTTGGTGACCCCGACGAGAAATTAAATATTACAAGTTTTATGTTGTGAGTATAATTTCCTTGTTGTTGTCGGCGAAAATATGGCTGGAACTGGAAGCAAGAGTATCGAGGATCTCCAGTTGGACATTGAAGCGAGGATTTGTGGGTTCCCTTTGGAGAAACTAGAGACGTTGGCACAGTTTCTCAAAGTGGAGGTGAACGTAGAGAAACCCAAGGGTCGCCTGCATGTCACAAGGAAGATTCGTCAGGATCTCGACGCACTTGTCACTGAGCACGAAAACAAAGCCGATTTCTTACACGAGGTGTCAGAGTTCATCACTCAGGACGAAGGAAAACACGTCGAACTTTCGTTTGTGGGGCTTATTCGCCAAATTGATAGTGGCCTGGGAAAAGGATATAAAGAGAGCGAGGTAATAGAAGCTGTAATTCGTGCTATTCACTCTGGTTCGAAGCTCAAGTCTTATTTGGAAATGATGACGGATATCACATTACCAAAATTACGCCAGATCCTTCGAGCACACTATCAAGATAAATCGGGAACAGAACTATATCAAGAACTCACAACAATGGTACAGGGCGCAATAGAAAATCCACAAGATTTTCTTCTTCGCGCATTATCCTTAAGAGAAAGCGTTGTTTTTGCATCGAAAGCCGAGGGAGCTATGATGAAATATGAGCCGGCGTTGGTGCAGTCCTTGTTTATTCACGCTGTTGAAACGGTCTGAGAGATGAGGTTATTCGCAATAAACTCAGACCAGTTTTACAGAATTTAGGATCAACCGACGAGGAACTGATGGAGAACCTGAACAAGATTGTGTCGGTGGAAGGCGAAAGAAAAGCTAAGCTGAGCCCTCGCACTACAAAGGTAAGCAACGTAGATGTTAATACAGCTAACGATAATGGTGATGAACAATTTCCCTCTAAAAGCGAAACAGCTACAAGAATAATCAGGCGTTCAATTTGAAGTCAACTCTCGAAGCCGTTCAGGCCGATTTAGCTGAGCTTAAGGCACAAGTTCAAGGCGTGCAAACATCAAGTCAAACCCCCTCATTAGCAGATCGTAAACAAAGGCGATTTTTGTGTAAATCTTGTGAAGAAGCTGATAAAGATCGGTGTGATCATTGTTTTAAATGTGGTTCGTCTGAACACTTTGCAAGAGGGTGTAGAAAAGCAAAGCCTTCGGGAAACGGACAACTGCTACGACCGTGGGACAGGAAGTAGCGGAGCAAAAGACTTATGAGTCCCATTGCTGTAGCCAGTGTCAAAGAAAATGTTCAACTTATCGATGCTCTGGGTGTAAGTTGGTTTTTTACTGTTCAAAACAGTGTTAGAATTTACACTGGAATAGTCACAAGCCACTTTGCACAGCCGTTAATCACTTGAAAGTTGATGAGCAATGTAATACAACTGACGAGGGATTTTATGTGAGCCATTTTACGCCAAAACAGCAAACTGTTCTTGGAAAATTAGTTGGGAGTAAGTGCACAATTCACTGTCTGTTGAATAGTCTTGAAGTAGAGGCCCTATGGGACACAGGGGCCCAAGTGTCAATTCTTTCACAGGAATATCTCATAGAAAAGTTCCCTGGAATACAAATTAGACATGTGGAAGAACTATTAGGGTGTAGAGACCTTAATGTAACAGCAGCGAATGGGACTAAAATCCCATATGAAGGACGGGTGGACATAAAATTTGAACTGTGTACCTCCACCAATGGTCATCAAGTTGTAGTTCCCTTTCTTGTCTCTAAAGAATCGTAAGATTTACCGATTATAGGATACAACGTAATTGAATAAATAACAAAAGGATACACTAATGAAAGTGATAATCATCAAGATCTTACCTGCTCCCTTATGTCAAGTCTCAAAGGCACTAGCAGTTCTCAGATTTCATCACTTATTAACTTCCTTCAAGCTTCAAATGAACCTGAACTTTGCCTACTAAAAACCACAAAGCAGAATGTTGTAATGCCCAAGACAAGTTCCTTGCTGGTTTCTTGTAGAGCAAATACTGGGGCGATTAACTGTAAAACTCCAGCTTTGTTTGAGCCAGATCAAACCCAATGAAACCATGGCCATCTGGTCTAGAGATGTCTGAAACACTGGTCCAATTACAAAGTAGAACTGCCTGCCGTGTGAAAATTGAGGTAACCAATGAAACGAATCATGATATTGTGTTGAAAGGGAAAACAGTGATAGGAAGACTCCAATTGGTTGGGTCAGTAACACCAATGGATGTGCGTTTGCAGGATACTACAGGACAGGAGCAAGACCCAACAACTTCTGATGGTCAGTCTACTCAAAGTCGTGACGTCAATATCCAGAACACCACGGAACAGACATCTTGCACTGACCTCTTGGCTGAAATTGCTTAGGAGACCTCACTGAAGAACGTCGAAGACAAGCCCAACAAATGGTAATAGAAGAGGCTGAGTCATTCTCAGTTAATGACTCAGATATTGGCTGTATCCCAGGATTAGAAATGAACATCAATCTGATTGACAAGCAACCAGTGCAGCGATGTTATTCACATGTTCCCAGACCGTTGTACTCTGAAGTGAAACACTACATTGAAGACTTGCTAAACCGAGGATGGATACGCCCTTCACGTTCATCATACTCATCTCCTGTTGTTTGCGTCCGGAAAAAAGATGGTGACCTGCGGTTGTGTGGATTTCAGAGAACTGATTAGGAAAACATTTCCAGACAGACACCCGCTTCCAAGAGTCCAAGAAATCTTGGGGAGCCTAGGTGGTAATCATTGGTTTAGCATGTTGGATCAAGGAAAAGCTTATCATCAGGGCTTCATAGCTCAAGAATCACAGCATCTTACAGCTTTCGTGACCCCCTGGGGACTATATGAGTGGATACGGCTACCCGGGGATTTCCAACGTTTCATGGAAAGCTGTCTTACTGGTCTGCGAGATGAAATCTGTATTCCTTATATGGATGACGTGATTGTTTTTAGTAGAACATTTGAGGATCACATTGAACATGTGCGAAAGGTCTTGCAACGATTACGCCAACATGGGGTGAAGTTAAAGGCAAAGAAATGTAGGCTGTTTAAGAAATAGGTGAGCTGTCTTGGTCGAATTATCTCATCCAGTGGTCATCACCCAGATCCTACAAGTTCTCAAGCTGTCATTGCACTGAAAGACACCTATCCTAAAACAGTTGGTGAGGTATGTAAACTTGTAGGACTTCTCGGACAGGACAGGCAATATATTCCAAATTTTTCAAGAACTGGTAAATGTAATGCTCGACCTATTACAGTCTCAAAAGGATGCTAACACTTCTACCAAAGGCGGCCCCAGCTCAGCAACAAAAGTCAAGTGGGAAGATAAACATCAGCAAGCACTGAACTTCCCTTTTGGATTGTTTAGTAACACCTCCAGTTTTAAGCTACTGTACCCCGATTTCAACAAACCATTTGCATTGTATACTGATGCCTCAAAGGATGGGCTTGGTGCAGCTCTCTACAAAGAGAAAGAGGGCCATCTACGACCAATTGGATTTGGCTCACGGACATTAAGACCAGCAGAACGGAATTATCATCTCCACTCAGGCAAGTTAGAGTTTCCTGCCTTAAAATGGGCTATTTGTGAACACTTCCTTGATTACCTGTATTTCGCCCCACATTTTACAGTGTACATTGATAATAATCCTTTAACATATGTACAGTCCACAGCAAAGCTCAACGCCACCGGGCATCGATGGGTGGCCGAGTTAGCGGATTTTAACTTTGACATCAAATATCATCCTGGCAAACTGAATCAAGTGGCAGATACGCTATCTCGGATGCCTTTTGACATAGACCACTACGAAGAAAACCTGCGACACGTGCATTATTGAGAGAATGGCAAAAGTTAGAAGTTGGGGAGGATGGACTGCTTAGAAGACGAAGAGAGCCAAATCTTCAGTTGGTTTTACCAAAGCCTGCACGAAGAAAACGTCACACGAGGAGGTCAATGCCACTACGTCAAGCATTACTAGTCAGGACAGAGCGGAAACAATCTGGATAGCAGCATTGACAGATAATGTGGATCTGCTTAATCTCGACCACACTATGTCTGGTAGCCCACAGCGAGGTAAAGTTACTGTCGAAACTCTACGCGATGCACAACACAACGATCCCAGTATTGGAAGGGTCCTGGCCTTCAAGACTGCAGGAGAGAAACCCTCGATAAAACAGCAGCGTGGTGAAACCCATGCGACACGTGCATTATTGAGAGATTGGCAAAAGTTAGAAGTTGGGGAGGATGGACTGCTTAGAAGACGAAGAGAGCCAAATCTTCAGTTGGTTTTACCAAAGAAGTTCCACCACACAGTCTATGGTGAACTCCACCAAGAGATGGGACACCTAGGAGCCGAAAGGGTAGTACAGCTGGCTCGAGAACGCTTCTTTTGGCCGCACATGCAACGGGACATTACCCATTTCGTGACGAAAGTGTGCCATTGCCTAAAGGACCGTCGCCCTAATATTACCACACGGGCACCTCTTTCGACAATCGTAACGTCTTCTCCATTTGAACTCATCTCAATAGACTTTGTACATCTGGAGACGAGTCCTGGCGGCTATGAATATATGTTAGTGATAGTGGATCATTTTACTAGGTTCGCTCAGGCTTACCCCACTCTGCAAAAACTGCTGCATCGAAAATCTTTGATGATTTCATACTTCGCTTCGGAATTCCTTCACGAATGCATCATGACCAAGGTCGAGAGTTTGAAAACAAACTTTTTCATCAACTCGAAAGATTGTGCGGAATGACAAGATCACGAACTACTCCATATCACCCAGAAGGAAATGGCCAAGTTGAAAGATTTAATCAGACCCTTCTGGCGATGCTAAGGACACTTCCAGAAACCCAGAAGACCAGATGGCATGAATGTGTTAATAAGGTAGTTCATGCCTATAATTGCACAAAGAACGATGCGACCGGTTACTCTCCGTTCTACCTCTTGTTTGGGAGGACTCCAAGATTACCAGTGGATGAGATATTTGGCACATATCCAGAGTCTACACCGATAAGTCACCACGACTACGTCAAAAGATGGACGTCAATAATGCAAGAAGCCCATTCACTCGCGAAACAGCATTCTGCAAAATCCAAAGCACGGAGTAAAGCGTATCGCGGTACACAGATTTGTAAGCATTGAATTACAGCCTAGAGACAGAGTGCTGGTTAGAAATCTAAGTGAACGTGGGGGACCCGGGAAACTAAGGTCGCACTGGGAGAGCCAAGTGTATGTGTGGTAAACCGTAAAGGGACAAGCCCTGTTTACGAGGTCAAACCAGAAAGTCAACGACATGGTAGACATCGAATCATGCATCTGAACCAGCTTCTACCGTGTGCTTCCTTACCAGCTGCCGGACCGCAAACAAAGGACCTAACAAGTCACCGCAAATAACTTGGAAATGCAAGACAGTTTAAACCACAGAGTGAGGACAACAATTGCCAAAGTGAAGACGATGATGATTTTCATGTGGAATGGGAGGTGGTGCAACCCTCAAGGAACCAAACAGAAGTCAATCGACAACTAGAAGTCGAATATCCGATCGCTGTAGAGCATATTGAACCACCAGAAGAAAGAATGGAACCAACAGGAGAACATATGGAAGACCCTACGACAGAATTACCTCTGGTGGAACCATTGGAAGGGAGGAATATCATACCTCGAAGTGTCGTGATTGAACAACAAGTCCCGCAGGAGATGCCCAATATAGAGAATGGTCCCAACCCGGAAATTGAGATTAACCAAGGACGTTCACCGAGGGCCCGCCATCCACCACAGACGTTCCAGTACACAGCCCTCGGCGGAGACCCTTACTACACGTCCACAATACAAACGACTCTAGTTTCCGTCAACCCAGTATTGGGACCTTGGCCACCACCAGTCCAGCTACAACCGATACCAGTCCCATCGCCCCAGCTGCAATCAACATCAGTTTTAATACCGTATGCGTGCTATCATTGTGGGCATGTCATTCAACAGCCATACGGGAACCAGTTTCTGCTGGCTCACATGGGCAGTCGACACTATTGGAGTGGTCCAAATGGAGTTGGCACACTACAGTGGTCAGCCTATTATTTATAAATCGTTTTGTTTCTTTTGTTTTTGGATTTAGCTGCATGATAGTTGATAGTAGTTAACTGTAAACGGAGTTGAACACTCAATATTGACAAGTAGGACAGACATTTTAGTCATTATTTGTTACTGTCGTGGAAGACCTCTTTATTGGTGGGGGGTGTGTCAGCAGGACACTGCGCCTTGCTCTCTCCCCTGTAAACTAGAATGACGTAGGTCACGTGGAGGAGTTTTAGAGACGAGCGAAGAAAAAAGGACAAGTGACAAGTGAGGAGATTTGATTATTGTAACTTCGAAATGGAGTCAATGCTCTGTTAATAAAACTATAAATAGTCTTTGATTTATTTATGGGTGTAACACGTATAACAAGTTTGTTTGTCGGCTTTACGGCTTACCTAATCGTTTGCCAGCCGCTCAAGCTTTTCGTTTTTGTTTTGGTGTCTTTTTTAGTTTAACAGATGAAAAACAACAACTGCTGTTTATTTGTTTAATACAGGTTATGTCAAACGTATTCGCAAAGTGAAACCAATTCCGTTATTCTTTGCGAAATTGTCGACAATCGATTAAGTTGCCTTCCGAATGTTACTGTATATATTAGCAAACCTCGCGAGCTTTAAAGATTACTGAAGCGAGTTTTCCCCTTTACAAGATGACTGAGTAAGACCGTCGTACATGGTAAAACCGAGAAGAAAGAGAAACGTTGGGTCTACACCAACCTGATAAGAATTAAGAACTTAAAATAAAAATAAACGAGCATGCAACGATCTTGTATTCTGATGGAATGGGACATTACTACTTGTGGAGCACATCTGCCGAAACAAAGGTATTTTGATTTTTGACTCAAGAAAGAAAATGTTAGGGGTTTCTTCAGGAAGCAGTTCCTAAGTGAGTTGAGCTTGATGCTAAGGATCTTGTAATAATTAAATTATTTCAATACTTGGCTAAGTAACCGTTGTTTGGGATGATTCGAAAGTTCACAGCTTTGACGTGATTTCACGCGCCCCAAAGTTAGTGAGTGAGCTTCCTGTGAACTGGTTGGTCTCGCCCAACTCTTGGGTGACGGCGAATTGAAAGAAAATACACGATTACAGTGGAGTGACTTTTTGCTCTGCCCGCATGGATACTAAGCAGCGAGGGCACTAAGAACGTGCAAAGGGCGACTGTTGTTCGTTGTCTGTAGCGCGGGAGCTGAGAGAAGCGGGGCAAATTAATGATAACAAGAGGACACTCAGGGCCTGCATATCTCCACCTGCGATATATAGGGTTAACCAGTGAACTCTATATAGGTAGACTGGAACGATAACTCGGGCGGGGATTTTGAAGCCAAACATGGAGGCTGACATGTAGGTATGTCCCAGTCCCTTTTACGAAAATACAGTACGAAAAACACCGTTATTTTCTGACAAGTTTCACAATATTTTTACGTATAGGAACAGCATTTCTATGCCCCTAAGAAACTAGAGCAAGTCGTCTTTCAGCTGAAGTGACTTTCAGAGACAGCTCTTCTCAAAATAACAAAGTTATTAAACAAATGGAAAAAAGTCCGGGCGAAAAACCGCGCAGAAGCTTCTCTTCACTCTTGTTCGGCTTGGATATCTTAAGGGTTTTCGACATAGCATAGGGAAAATATGGACAGCAACTTCATTAAAGTTATCTTTTATTAAGTTTTTATAGTCCAGATTTGCCATTTACTTCCGTAAAAAGCCTAAAAATTTAGTACTTACGAACAAAAACAAAGATTTGCCATTCTTCAGCTCTCCCCAGTACTTTTCTTTTTGGCAGAGCGCAAAGTTTTCTGGGATTGTCTTGTTAAAAATATTTTCTTCTGTTAAAAATAAAATCTATATCCTTTAAAAAGTGCTATAAAACATGCCAATTAATTGTGTGATTAATGGATGCAAAAGTAATGGGTATTGTATAGTGATGACAAAGAAAACAGGCCATAAGTACATTTATTTTCACAGGTGAGTGTTTATTTTGTATTCAACAGTCTAGCAGTAATACACCATAATAGCAAATAATTTAACTCTTTCCTGTCCTGAATGCACATTAGTATTTTATTCTGACTAATGCCAGACAATTTTATTCACCTAATAAAATGTATGTACACAAAGAACAATAGGAATTATATTAAAATCACAATAGTTGAGCAACTTTGTTAAACCTGGCCCCACTGCATATATATATGTTATTGACTGAGCGAGAGGTCCATACAGGAGGATACTGCACGGTCGAGTTCTTTTTTCGCTTGTTTGTGGACCGAGCCGTAGGCGAGGTCCACAAACAAGCGTAAAAAGAACGAGACCGTGCAGTATCCTCCTGTACGGACCGAACAAGCTCAGTCAATAAGCTATTTATTATATGGCAAAAGCAAAAACAGAAATTTAAATTGCTTCTTAATTAAATGATATTTAATAAAAACAGAACTTGTTTACAAAAATTCAACATTTTCAATAAAGCCGGTAAATGGTTAATTAATTTAAGAACAGCGAAGGAAGCCAGCTAAAAAATATTTCTCTAAAATGTTATTGGCTACCAAAAAAAAAAGAACAAAATGTTCAAAAATGCTTTTAATTTATTCGTCTTCGCTGTCGGATTCAATAAACAGCCGGCGCCGCTTGCGGATGCATTCAGTTTTCGAAGGCGTTTGAGTAACTGGGCTGCTCATAACCTGGATATTGAAAGAGCAGTTTTCAAACGTAGCCCCATGGAAAATACCAGCTTCTTCTACATTTTTTGTGATGCTTTGGTTTGGTTTGTGTTGGATATCTACGACCGAACTCATGGTGGAACTTGAGCTGACAGTTGATGGCTCGGTGTTTTCCGTGCGACTTAGTGCAAATGACATCTTTCGCTGGTGTTGGGTTGACGCTGATTTGTACGCATCGAGACTTTTCAGGTTGTGATGACCACTTAACTGAGCAACAAAGTTGACAGGTACATCTGAATCTAGAAGCCTTGAGATACAGGTTTTGCGAAGGGAATGATTGGTAACTCGTCCAGGCAGACCAGCGTTTTGAGCAGCTTTCGAGAGCAGCTTGCCGATTTCATTCTTTCCCAATGGGGATCTCTTGTACCAAATGTTATCGTTTGGATTTCGCTGGTGTTTGATGGCCAAGTAGAAAGGAGATTCAGGCTGATTCATTAGCAAAGGACGGTGGCTTTTGAACATTTTATAATACATCACCGGGCAGCGTTCATTGCCAGTTGCTTGGGCAGTGGGATAAAACGCACGACGTCCAGAAGACTCGTCTTGGCCATGGCGAGTTTTGGATCCTCTTTCTGTTTTCCAAACAAGGATTTCGTTGCCAGTTTCAGGGTCGTTTTCCAATGAAACGTCACCCCACAGAAGACGTCGAGACTCATCTCTGGCTCTGAACCCGAAATGCAAAGCCAACAACCACCAAACAGTGCGCTGTAAAGCAACGGGATTTTGAGAACCAAACTCTCCTTCGGCAAAAAGCTGGACTTCCTCGACCTCGCTCAATACTCGAGTGGCTTTCGGACGGTTCCCTTTTCCGTGGTCGACGACCAGCTTCTTTTTCTTCGACTTTAGGACATCTCGGGACAATTTAAATTCATCCCCCCTTCAGCAAGTTTGCCGTAGATCCCTTGCTGTTGAGATACCGTTGGATACTTCGTTGAAAAGAAGTCAAAGTTGAGGGTTCGTAGACTTCGCCATTTTTTTTCGTTACATCTTTGAAGAATGAGCAAAAGAGAAGGTTCAACTGTTCAAAAGGTATATCTTCTACTTTTCTCATCTCGTTTTTTTGTTCACAAAAGTTATACCAAGTTTGTAAATCGTACTTTGTCTTCTTCTATTTTGTACTTTTTGGCTGTTGGTCGGCGATAAAATTGCTGAATTCATTCATGTTTGTGTTGACGTCGCGGATTTCTTCAGTGTTTGTTTCGTTTAAACTTCCCAAAACATTATCTTCTTCCGGATAATAAAAAGCATTTGGGTCCTCCTCACTCTCAGACATTTCAAACTTAAAGCCGTTTCACAAAACAGAATTTTTTTAAAAAGATATAAAAAAACTTGTCAAAGATTTAAAATCCAAAATTTCCCGCCAAACCTGAACTGCGGTCCGTACTGTTGGTTTCCGACCGCTCAGGAACCAATCAAAATTCTCTATTTTGGTAGATGGACCGCTCAGAAACACTTGCCATATAATAAATATATATATATGAACCTTCTGAAAAACACTATTTGTGATGTAGGTTTTCCTGAATAAATATTATCATTCATTCATTCGTTCATTCATTCATTCGTTCGTTCGTTCGTTCGTTCGTTCGTTCGTTCGTTCGTTCGTTCGTTCGTTCGTTCGTTCGTTCGTTCGTTCGTTCGTTCGTTCGTTCGTTCGTTCGTTCGTTCGTTCGTTCGTTCGTTCGTTCGTTCGTTCGTTCGTTCGTTCGTTCGTTCGTTCGTTCGTTCGTTGGTTCGTTCGTTCGTTCGTTCGTTCGTTCGTTCGTTCGTTCGTTCGTTCGTTCGTTCGTTCATCATATTAAATGGTTGCCCAAATGCCAAGCTGAAAAAATACACGTTTAGCTATACACAAATAGTAATTTAATTACACCTTTTCATTTTTCATAACAATGTAGACTCCCTCTCAAAGATAAGGTTCTGCTTGAGAAGTGGGAGAATGCTGTTGGGAGAATAAACAACATTGGAAACGTGTGGAAAGCAACACAATATAGTTTGATCTGCAGCAATCATTTTGAAAGATTAGATTATACTATCCCTCCATCAGCAAATGGGACCTGCAGATTAAAAAAAAATACAGTACCATCAGTATTTTCAACATCACTACTAGCACTCGTGGCATGTCAGAAGCAGTAAGAAAGCGACTAGGGCTTCCCCAAAAACGTCCACTGCCCCAACAAGGATCAGAAACCATGTCACCTGCAGCAAAGGTCATGTGCGATCATACTTATGCAAGAAAAGCACCGGCACCAGAAGAAGCACCAGCACCAGAAGAAGCACCAGAAAGATCAGAATTGGAAGAAAAATTAAGAAAAAAAATATAAAAACTTACAACAGCAACTAAGGAGATAAAAAACCCAACTAGATAAGATGGAAAGCTTAATTGCCCATTTACCAGAAAAACTGATAATTAGTACAGAGCAGGCAGGTATACTTCATGCAGCATTTGACAATCTACAACTATTTATTTTCCAAGATACAAAAGAAAATTTAACTAGTGCACCAAGAAGATATTGCAAGAAGATATTCTGATAAAAGAATTTGCACTGACACTGTATTTCTACTCACCCCCAATTCATACCGGTATGTAAGATCTACCATCCCATTACCTAATCCATCCCTACTTCGAAAATGGTCATCCTCTGTAAACTGTGAACCAGGTTTCTTTAAAGAAGCATTCACAGCCATAGCAAGTCAAGTTCGTAATGCATCCATAAAAAAAGATTGCTGCTTGGTCATTGATGCTATGTTCATTAGAAAGCAGACAATGTGGGACCAAAAGAATAATCGGCATGCTGGTTTTGTGGATATGGTCAGGGAGGAACAATTCCAGACGATCCTGACACATTGGCTTCAGAGGCACTTGTTTTCCTCTTGGCTGGTGCTCGAGGTCATTGGAAATGCCTATTGGCTACTTCCTGACTGATAAGGTATCATCTACAGTTCAGGCACAACTTGTTAAGATGGCACTAGAAATGGCAGCTGATGCTGAGTTAAAGGTATGGCTGTAACGGCAGATGGGACATCAGTCAACTTGGCATGAATGATGAAAAGGTGAGGTGGGAACATTTTCAAAACCTGCTTATAGTCCAAGAGCAGAAGGGATTGAAGATGGGGAATAAGCTGACTTCCAACCACCTGAAATTTGAAAAGCATAAGATGAACGTTAGATTGGCAGCTCAGACTCTAAGCTCTTCAGTGACAGATGCAATTGAATTCCTGGATATGTCCATGAAAAACCCCAACTTCAAAAACAGTAATGGTACAGTGACATTTGCAAGAACTATCGACAGACTTTTTGACATGCTAAATTCAAGGAATCCACTAGGCAAAGGGTACAAGAAACAACTGCGTTTATCGACCAAAGAAACATGGGAAGGAGTTCTTTAAGCGACAGCAAATTATTTGCTTACACTAAAAACAGATTCAGACACAACAGCTTTTGGCAACTCATCTACGAAAGACATTTGTCATTGACTTCGTTGCAACGATTAAATCAACGATCGAAATGGCAACCCAAATGCTTTCCAATAGCAGTGATCCTTTCAAGTACCTCCTGACGTACAATTTTTCGCAAGATAAAATCGAGTTGCTGTTCTCATGTATTCGATCCAAAGGAGGCTGGAACAACAACCCGAACTCTTTGCAGTTGAAATACGCTCTACGCCAGATGTTGACGAGAAACGCAGTTACTGCTTCCAAAAATGCAAACTGTTTAGATTTCGCAGGGAACAACACGATCATCCCTATTTTCCACGCAAGAAAGCACAAATCGCCATTAATCGAAACGGCCAGTGACGACAGGAACAGCGACAGACAATACAACGTTGTACCTTCCGAAAGCGCAGAAATCGACCTAATTATGTTTGAGCATTTGGGTCAGAGAAGCCAATCCGATTTTATATCCAATGTTCTGTTTCACATCAGAGGATTTGTCGTGTCAAAACTTGTGTGAAGAAACTCACCTGTCGAGCCTGCAGGGACAGTCTTCTTGCTGATATTTCTCCAGAGAAGAAATCTGACCACGACTACTGTGGAGCATTAAGATACAGCGAAGTATTTACAGCTTCAGCCTTCACTTTATTCGTAAACAACGGGGGCTTACATATTCCTTCTACGTCGGTTTTCACCACCATCGAATACTGTGAGCATGTTTTCAAAGCGTACGTCTGCAAGGAAGATGGTACCCTGCGAGCAGAGCCTTCTTTTCCTTTTTCAGGAGAGTGTGATAGACGACGACCATCAGGTGAAATTAATCAAATGTACGGCAGATAAATACTTCACTCTACCTCTGTTCACCTTCGGGAAGCACTACAGCGAGTCCATCTTGCAGAATGGAATATATTAAATATCGTAATATTTAACACATGTAAATAAAAAAGAACATAACACTTATCTTGTTTTTCGAACCATCGATCGTCTGAGTCCATAATCTTCTGGATGACTTGTAGTTTGTCCATATTAAATTTGTTCGTCTGGCAAGACGATGTCGATGACTCGATCTCCTTGTAAATAAAGTTGTTATTTGAACAGTTCTCGATTGATTGCATTTCATTTGTACGACATTATTCCCGAGAATATTTATTGTTAAAAAGTGTTGTTAAAATACGACAAGAAATCTGAAAACATTGACAGAAGAAACTGACAACTCTTCCGTCCCTTGAGAGCACGCTTCGTGTAGTTCGCGATTAGCTCGCGCATACCGTCTCGCGTGTTTTTACCTACATGGCGGCCCCCACAATGCCCCCACGTTGGCTTCATCCAATCACAGGAGCTCTCTTATGGAGTTATCGTTCCAGTCTTCCTATAGAGTTCACTGGGTTATACACATGTATGAATGAACAAAATGCTTGATACCACCCGTACCAAAATTATGCGGAAATGTTTGCATAAATTCTTGTTTGCTTAAATGTTTGCTTCATTCATTTCTTCTGCGCGGAGAATCTTGTGATCAAATTTTCATAAAATTATTATCCAATTCTCAACTAAATTAAAGCAAGATTTAATGGCGTGCTCCTTGATCTATGCTAAATTTTCACACACTTTTATGAAAACCTGTGCAGTACTTTGTGAGATATTCTGGCGACAGACAGATAGACAAACAAACAAACAAACAAACAAACAAACAAACAAACAAACAAACAAACAAACAAACAAACAAACAAACAAACAAACAAACAAACAAACAAACAAACAAACAAACAAACAAACAAACAAAACGCATTGCATATTCCTTGATCCATGGTCGCTCTATTTTTTAAAGAATGAAACTCGGTTTTTTTCTTCTTAATTTAGCTACATATTCAGCATTTTTTCAATAGGGACACGCTTACCGTCAGATTTTTATAAAAGTCTCATTCAATTTTTAACCAAATTCAACCAAAAGTTAATGGATTGGTGCTTGTTCTATTATCAACCCTTCTACAAAGTTTCATAAAAATCGGTTTAATATTTTTTAGATAACCCGGTAATAGACAAACAAAGGGGCAGTTGAACATGGAAATCATAAGAAAAGCTGATTTATGATGAATATAACTTGTGCAAGTTTCCAACCGCCCATTTATTAAAGTATTTGACACTTTTCAAGTCTGTTTACTTTAATGGATCGTAAAATCGTTTTTCCGTTTACGTCACACACTTGCTAGTGCCAGACTCTTTATACAACACGGCCTTTTATAAAAACACTTCAAAATTCGTCGATTCAACATCCGGGAATCAACGAAAAAAATATTTCAATTCAATTTTTTTTCATCGTATTCGGATTCTACGTGCTTTAATACATATTTAAACCGGAAAATGTAATTTGCCTTGATTGGCATTTAAAAGCAGCCTTTTGTTTTTAAACCAAATGCATTCCGCGGCGACCCAAAAGTGCCTTCGATAAATAGGGATCAAAACACTCTTGTTTGTATGTTATCAGGGTTTTCATGCACTCAGTCACTAACAAGGAGCACGAAATTAAACACTGCACTCGCGGCGAACACACGAACAAGAGTGCTTTAGGGATTTTAATATTTAATTTGAATACAGCTGAATATGCTTGCAAAATGAGTGGTGATACCGCTAAACACTTACAAAGCCTCCTTGTTTAGTTTCTTTCCCAAGGGACAGACAGGCAGACAGACAGACAGACAGACTAAATTACTAAGTTACTGTTTTTCTACGGTTAACTACCTGTAGTTCCCCCCCCCCCCCCCCCCAAGTAGTTAGAATAAAATTCGGTTGCTCGTTGTAATATTTTTTGGAACTAATTCACTTAAGGAGATCTTTGCTCAAAAAAAAAATTGATTTTTGACAGCTGTTATGTGATTCTTCGTATATTCTGACAGTCGCTCATATACGTATCTGTCCAAACACTAATTTATTTGGTGTCTTTTTTAAAGTAATACCAATTAGCTTTGTAATACTAATACTATGTCGTGACCTGTCTGTAATTTAAAGTGACAATGAAACAAAAATTAAAATGTCTTATTTGAAAGAACACTTAAAATTACAGAGTAACATCTTTTGCAGTTTTTCGTTTCCTTGCTTCTTTGTTGAGATATATCAGTTTGTTTAACATAGAAACTAGAAATACATAAACGCAACAACCCCTCGCCCGCTTCGCCTCGCCCCCCCCCCCCCCCCCCCCCCCCCCCCGGTGTTTAAAGCAAAATTTCCAGTCGAAAATAATTATATAACAGTGGTTGAAAAAAGTAGAGTCGAAGCAAAACTTAGATTTAATCAACTCTGGTAGTCTGGTTGTAAACATATTTTGTTTATTCGAGGTTTCGAAAGTGTTTTTTTTAGCAAGCCTTTAAATGGCTTCCATGTACATGTTTTGATGGGTGAAAAAACAACATTTATAGTTTATAAAACAGAACTGAAGCAACGTAATCTAAAAATTAATAGCCCCAAAACAATTTAATTATAATATAGATGAAAACAAACCACATCGCGACAGTTCTGTACGTTCTCTCAATCTTTACGACTTTCCCTCAACGCTTTTCCTTCGAGTTAATAGTTCTTGTCGCTTCCATTAAGTTTTCTTGTTTCATTGAGCTGCATTTTCTCTTTCCATAGTGATAAATAATAGTATTTTTACATGTATATTTCCATGTTGTTCCCAGTGCCCCACAGTTATCACCACGCAAGATGAACGTACCAGGCATACAAATAAATATACTGATCACAGAAATTTGTTCGCATATTACGCTGGTCCACGCGTGTAAAATGACTCCACGCGTGTTGAGATTAGCACCCTCACCGGGCTCCGGGCCTTCGGCCCTACCGCCCGGGCTCGGGGATTAAACATCTAGACGTATATACTTGTCTATAAAACGAAAATCAAGTCTGTCTCATTTGAAAGAACACTTAAAATGACAAAGTAACATCTTTTGCAGTTTTTTTGTTTTCTTGCTTCGTTTTTGAGATATTTTGATTTGTTTGATAAGCAAATTAATCATTCTTACGCCACACATGTATAACGACTTATAAGAGAAGATTATTTATATATATATATATATATATATATATATATATATATATATATATATATATATATATATATATATATATATAATTTGTATAATTTGTCATTAGTAATATACCATATTGATTTGTTATTACCAAATTAATTTAAAGGAAGCTTGTGGGTATGTTTGTTTAATATGCAAATTTAACATATTGATGTCACACGCGCGCATAATTGTTATTGGAGAAGGTTTTATAAAATAACATTTATACTACGCGTGCTCTGATTGGTCAATAACCGTGCAGGATCAGAGTATCCTGCACGGAAAATTCCCGCATTAGCGGCTTTTCAAAAATGTCAGACGAAAATATTTTTGAGAATTTTGAATTTGACAATGAGAATACCTTAAATGAATCTAAAATTGATGACAACAATATAAAACAAAGATTCGTTTTAACTACGGAGAAAGACGTTGACGAGTTGGTCGAAAATTCGGTAGCCCAAAACACAAAATACAAAACAATCTACGCTGTCAACAGTTTTAAAGGTATGTTTATTTGAAAGATTGTCATTTTCCATTTAAGAAGCTACAGTAAAATTTTAAACAGTTTAATAAATCCCATGACCACTGAACACTTATTAAAGTAAATAAACATATTCATTTTAAAGAATGGGCCAAAATTCGTCACATTACAAGCGAATTGCATGAAATGGACAACAACACACTGGACAGCTACCTACGTTTGTTTTATGCAGAAGTGAAAAACCTCAACGGCGAAGACTACAGTAGGTCAACTCTATTGGGTATAAGAAATGGTCTGGAGAGATATCTGAACTCCCTACCACACAACAAAGGCGTCACGATAACTGGTAACCCAGAATTCAAGAGGTCTAACGTGGTCCTCAACGCAAAAATTAAATCCCTCAAAAAGGAAGGTAAACAAAATGTAAAGCACAAACCTCCGCTTGAGCCCGAAGACCTGGAAAAGCTCAAAACAAGTGGTGTATTTGATTCGTCAAATCCCCTTGGACTGTTGTGGAATGTGTGGTTTCACACGGTGTTATTCTGGTGCCGACGTGGCCGCGAAGGACAAAGAAGTTTGACAAAAGACAGCTTCGTGTTTACACAAGACCCAACAGGCGAAGAGTATGTGACGATGACACACTGTGAAGCCTCCAAAAACCATCCTAGAAGAATAAACGATTCAGAGAGCTTCCAACACCTGGGTCGAATGTACAAGACAAAGGAAGAAAATGATGGGTATAGTGCCTTGAAGCTGTACATCAGCAAGTTAAATCCACAATGTCCAGCATTGTTTCAGTACCCGAAGCGACAGTGGAAGTCAACCGATGCAACTTGGTACGAAAATCGTCCCCTTGGCGTCAACAAGCTTGGCGAAATGATGAAGACCATAAGCAATGCTGCTGGTTTGTCCACGATCTACACAAACCACTGTGTAAGAGCGACTTCAATTACCCTTTGGTCAAATGCTGGCTTGACCAACCGACACATTATGTCGATTTCAGGCCATCGAAATGAGCAGTCACTTCAACACTACAACCGTCAGCCATCCACATCCCAGCTTAAACGCTGCAGCGATGTTCTCTCGCAAGCTCTTGGTGATGAAACTGGTCATTTTTATTCCAATCCAGCAGCCCAACGAAGGCGTATCCAGGATGACAGTCTTCTCAACTCAAATGCTTCTACAGCTTCGGCCACGACAACAACCAGCTTCGCTTCGCACTGTTCGCAGTCTTCAAATGTTCAGGTCGAAAATTTTCCAAACTTTGGCTCTCTGTTCAACAGTTGTTCAATTGGAAACGTACATGTCAATTTTAATGTACCACAATGAATTTAATACTGTATCCCTGTTATTATATTGTTACTGAAAACGTTGTATTTATAACCTAACTTGTTTCTCAGCACGACGATATTTTTTTTGTCAGTCGTTCGAAGGCGATTGATTGACATGTTGGGGGTCCACTGAGTATTCCGGTTCTCTGATTGGTAGTTGATACTTTTTGGGAGAATTACACTCTTCATCCATTCTTTTTTAAATAAACTTCATCGTTATTTCTGTGTCGTTATTTTATAAAAGAAATACCAAATGATTTTCCGTGGAGGATACTCTGATCCAAACACTTGGGAAGTTGCTCGACTTTCGAAAAGCTAAAAACACTCGCCTAGCGGCTCGTATTTTGTTACGCTTTTCTTAAGTCTCGCAACTTCCCGCGTGTTTGGATCAGAGTATCCTGCACGGAAAATCATTTGGTATTTCTTAAATATGTCTTTGCTATTATCAAATGTAATCACTTGAAATTCTACGTACTTAGTGTTGTGGGAGAAACACACCCCACATGCTTTCTTAGAAAAATAATTGGTTTGATAATAGCAATGATATGTAACTTTCTCTGATAGGTCATTATATTCACATGTGACGTCAAGATGTTTAATTTCTATTTCAAAAAACTGAGTTAATCTCACAAAATAAGCAGGGAATCGAAAAACTACAAAATATGTTACTTGGTCACCTTTAAAGTTCTTTCAAATAAGATTTAATTTTTGTTTCATTGACATTTTAATTTAATGTTTATTGTTATAGACTAATACCATCGAGTGCGTCTGCTTAACTATTTCTTTTATTGGTTGTATTAAAAATGCTGATAACATGAAAATTTAGTTTTTTATGTAATATTTCATAAGAGAGGAATCTGAAATAATGATTCTTATTTTAAACAATATTTTGCTTAAACCAGGAATATAAATAATAAAAAATAGGTTGTACATGATTTTCACATCTTATCTTGTTCTCGAGTTGTTAAATATGTCATTTGAGATTTTGAAATATGCAATATGAAAGATCAGCTATATCTTCGGTTTCATTTGTCTAAACTGACTCAAATTATGCAGAGGAGGTCTGGGATCTGGACGAATTAGATCTTCGCAGTTTGGTTGAGTTTAGTCTTAAAAATACAATCATAAAAAGACTGGGGTGAATTTTCATATGTGCATCTTAGCTGCTAAATCTGATTGCATTACATCACATACAGTACATGGATACGTGCGGCTTATCATATAGGTAATACACAATAAAAAATATAAATATATATCATATATCGTCTTATTTATTATTGTGTTGTCTTTTTTAGGTATCAGCAATATTTTGATTTAGAGGGCGAATCGGGCATTGTGGTTCGTGGCATTGGGACATGTGTTTTTCTCAAAAAAATACATTCTAGTTCCAGTCCTTCTACGCCAACCCATTTTGCTATGTCTCCAAGAGATTCTACTGGTGCTCAGGAATTGTAAGTTTATGAGTAACGGCTACCTATACTATATAGACATTTCGCATGTTTTTGTTGCAAATTGTGTGTCTGCTGTAGCTAAATTTAAAATTATTCGGTTTACAAGCATGCACCTATTGTGTTGTTTGTTGTACCAAGTTAAAACTTAAAACGATCTTATTGAAAAACAGAATTTGAGTGAAATCCAACATTTCTTGTTAAACTGGAGAGTTGGAACCTTAAACGGTATAATTAAATGCCCAATTATATCTCAAGCATTTTATGAATATTGGAGATTACAGAAGGAAATTCCGAAAAATATTCGTAATTTAAAGTGCCTGTGAAACGAAAATGAGGTCTGTCTTATTTTAAATGACAGAGTAACATCTTTTGTATTTTTTTGCAAGCCAAATGCAATTTGAAAGAATCACGTGGATGTGTTCCCCTCACAACACCAAACATGTAGATTTTCAAGTGACTATGTTTGATAACAGCAAATATGTATAACTTTCACGGATAACTCATTATGCACGTGTGACGTCAAAATGTTTAACTCGAAATATTTGAAAAACGAAGCAAGAAATCGAAAAACTGAAAAATATGTTACTCCGTCATTTTAGGTGTTCTTTCATATAAGTCAACTTAATTCTCGTTTTATAGGCACTTTAATAGCTACTGGTTAAACTAGTCAATCGTGTACTATACAATTAAAACGTTTATTTCAACTTTATCAGAATAAGTGCATTACTAATTAGATCAAAATTATATGATTTGTAGAACTTACATGTAGTAGGGAAATTCTTATTATTTTTTTTTAGAATCTACACTTCTATTTTCCAATATCCGTGCCATCATAGATAATGGAAGGGGAACTGGATAGGAAACTTACGAAACCGGAAACGATGTTTGCGCAACTTGCTATATGGCAATTATACACTTATAAGGAGCTAATGCACCTAACGGGTGGTCCCACATGGCTAACGTCAGACACTGCTGAACCTAAGTGATATTACACTATTTTTTAATTTTAGTCATGGCTGATCCTGGCCATGTGGACCACCCGTTAGGTGCATTAACTGCTTATAAGTGTATAATTACCATAGCCACTTGTGCAAACATCGTTTCCGGTTTCGTAACATCGTTTTAAGTTTCCTATCCAGTTCCCCTTCCATTATCTATGGCGGCATATTCTTCATACTGGAAGTAGTGAATCAACTATAAAAGTTATTCATATTCTAACTTGCCTCTCAGAATTTATCCGCAGCAACTTGCCTACTAACTCTTGTTTTCAGTTCTAAAATATAGGCACACAATGTGTGCATGACTCCACTGACGTATTTGAGAAACTCAGGACTAGATAAAGCTCGGTGATAAGCACTAAGCACTATACATGCATCAGCAGAAGCAGTCACTAGGATTGAAGTGTCTGGAAACGCGACCAAACGCTGTTCTATGTTTTTGGTAACGTTTATGGAAATGTTGCATATCTGTGAATGCCTAAAAAGAGATATAGCCTGCACTATACGCTTTAAACAGAGATACAAATCATAAAATGACTACTTTCTTTGTCAAAATTAAATACTAAGCAAAATTACTGTTATAAAGACATACGATTCAATTGTCGTCGAACAGTCGTAATTAAAAGTTGGATAAGTTGTTTGAATATGTTATCGTAAAAATTAATAATGAACTAGTACTCCAAACAAAGACCTTTCGTCCTAATTTCTTGATAATAAAGGACTGTTTTACCTTGAATCTCGAAGGAAACGATACGAAGAATCGCACCACTGATCGTTTAAATACGTCATTGCAAAAAAATATTTCACCGATTTTCATTAAAATTTGTAGAAGAGTTGGCCATAGACCAACGACCAATCCATTAAATTTTGGTTGAATTTAGTAAAAATTTGGATGAGAACTTAATAAACATCTGATCACAAGATTTTCCGTGTAGAAGAAATGCTTGATCGTGCCATTATCCTTATTTTATGCAAATATTTTTGCTTAATTTATTTTGGTACGGTGTAATCAAGCATTTTATTCATACATGCATGTGTTGGTCTCGTGAGCTAGCCTAGTTAGCGGGGTGGATCGTTTTCTTTTTAGACATCTCTAATCATAGATAATGGGGGGGGGGGGGGGGGACTTGATAGGAAACTTAAAACGATGTTACAAAACTGGAAACGATGTTCGCACAGCTTGCTATGGTAACTATACACTTATAGGCAGGTGATGCACCTAACCGGTGGTCCCACATGGCCAGGATCACTGCTGAAATCATAGTCCCTAGAAATAAATTGTCTGGAAACACGGCCAAAGTCTTTGTTCTAGGTTTTTGTTCACGTTTGTGCACCTTATTTCACCTTAACGTTTGCTGAACACATTGTATTTTTGGTATAATGAGGCAATCAATTTGCTGAAAGCATTTGGTATAATGAGGCAATCGTTTGCTGCAAAAAAAAGCACCGTTGCTTTATAAATATTAATGAACGTCAAACAAAAGATTGTGCACCATATAGTTTAACGCTCCTCTGGCTTAAAAGTTTTTTGAACGCAACTTAAAAAGTTACTGTTCATGACCCAACGTTTCCACGACTAGATCCCAGTGTCGAAACGTTGCGTCATGAACAGTGACTTTTTAAATTGCGTTGAAAAAACTTTTAACCAGAGTATCGTTAAACTATGTCGGTTCTTTACCTGGCTGCGTTGGGAATTGAAATTTCTCAAACTCATTAGTAAATCATGAGCTAATTAGCCAATCAGAAGAAAATATTTGGTTACGTGCATGAGTTTTGAAACCTGGTAAAGGTCGCGCCGTGGAAAATTAGGGAGCTTAAGCATGTAAATACAACACGAACGTCAAGGTCAACGTTCTTAATACAATATAATTTTTCCTCACACAACAAAGAAAATGAATAATTTTTAGTTCCAAGAGTACTGCTAACGCCGTTCCCGTTCTACATGCAACGTTGTTCAGATAATTTTCACGTCTTCGGGACGACGTCAACTCGCGAAACGGCGAAACCTGTTAGTTGAGTTTGACTTCAAACTATGCAACAAAATCCTTTTAGAACTCTAAAGATTTTGATGTCGAAAAACATACTTTAAGTATTCAATACTACGTAAATTACTCGTGGTTTTTGCTAGATACTGAACTTTAGATTGCCGTTGTGGTCTTAGCTTGCTTAGGGCCTATTCAGACTAGGTGCCCGGGTACGGTGCTCGGGCACGGACCACTTGTTCACATTGACGGCGCCCTGGATCTGATAAGCGTTCACACAGAAAGGTTTTCATGGCTTTTGTTGCTATTTTGTGGCTTTGAGGCTTCGAATCACAAGGAATATTGAGTAAAAAGCGTGGGAAAAACTTTGGGCACTCCGGCACTATGAAATCGTGTTCACATTAGTGCCCGCCCGTACCCGGGCACGGTGCCTGGGTACTACCTCAACGCACGGTGCCCGGTTTTAATTAGTTTGAGTTGCATGGGCACCGCGAAAAAGTCGTGTTCACACTAGTGCCTGTGCCCGGTCACCGGGCCCGGGCACGTAGTTTGAACAGGGTTAAACCCAATCTCGTACCCAGCGCCTGCGATCCTTTTGGCTACTACCAAGAATCAGAGGCTCTGGGAAACTCCGATGAAACTCGTCATCTGATTGGTTAGTTTAAAAACAGTAAAATTTCAAATAGTGTGCACGTTGCTAACTTGTTTAATCGATTTCTCGACGTTCTGTAACACATAATTATATAAGTTAAAACTATTATTATTGTCGCTTCGTCGCCAAACAAACATCCATCGTCTGACTCGTCTCGTAATTCTTCGCAGTTTCGTCTCAGAACTTTAAAATTATATTAGAGAATACAAGGTCGATGTAGTTTAGCACAATTTCTTACCTGAGCGGCTGAGCCGATTACTGCCGAGTGTTGACGGCGACGCGGACATTTAAAACACACTCGTCAAATCGTCTGGTTGACCATTTTGAGAAAAGCGAAGAAAGGCCATTTGTATCGATTGTATTGTCGAGAGCTTTGTAAAACATGTTGGGCCTTTTTTATTGGTAAACAAATATTTTTCCTGGTCTTCGAACAAGCGAACGATCGTCGATGATTGTTACAAATTATAGGGAACTGGGAACCAGAGGACTGGGAACAAAAACCCAATTTTGGGGTCTTTTTCATCGGAGTTTCCCAGAGCCTCCGTTCCTTGATAATGACCAAAAGGATCGCAGGCTCTGGGTACGAGATTGGGTTAAACCTCCCTAATATCACTGGAGTTTAGTCGCCGGAAGTGATATAGAAGCAGGGAGACCCTCTCAGAGTAGACAGTAACAGTGTTTACAACATTTACGGTTCACCCTTTTTAAATCGAGGCGCAATCGAATTCTCTTACGATCTGGGCGATTATGATTTGAACATATGACGGAGGAAGACGTCGGTATCTGTTTGAATAGTTTCTTTTGGACGAAGTCAATTAATGCCTCTCGTCTCTTTTTGGTCTTCGGCCAATCGTCGTTGCCAAAGAGAAATAGACTCAAGCGCTATTCTACGTGCCATTTATTGTGGCATCTATTTTTTAATTCCCGACAGAATAATTCGAATAAGGCCAAGAAAGGAAATGTTTAACCGTAAACTCCATTGTAAACAATAGAAGCGTCTACGTCACTTCTGGCGACTACATCCCTGTAAAAGTTTTACAAAGCTCGGACAAGTTTATGAAATTTTTCGAGATGCTATCCGATCGTCTCATACGTGTTCTTTCTTTTCTTAAGGTTTATGACGTGTGATCTTGCGAAATCGTTTCCTCCACCTCGTCAAAGAAAAAGGACGTCATCAACTGAATCGGATGGTGGATCTCCGCTCAAAGGTTCTCAACTCAGTCCTTTTAGGCACAGTAAATCGTTGGGGTTAAATTTTAAAGTGACACGAAAGTAAACGTAATCACTTGAAAATCTACATGTTTGGTGTTGTGGGAGAAACTCACGCACACCCTTGCTTTGAATTTATTTGGTTTGATAATAGCAAGCCAGGATATATAACCTTCTCTGAGAAGTCATTATGCACATGTGCCGTCAAGATGTTTAATTGGCATATCAAACAACCCGAAGTATCTCAATAACAATGCAATTAGCAGACGGAAAACTGTAAAAGATGTTACTTTGTCATTTTAACTGTTATTTTAATTAAGACAGACTTAATTTTCGATTTTTGTTGCTATTGGTTGCTGAGAGGTCCGGAAAAAACGTATTACCCTCCAGGGCCGTGTACAACAACAACAATAATTTATTTGTACCATACATACAATTTACGTATATACATAAAAAATAAGACACAAAATTAAGATGTTCCACATCTTACAATGAATTGGTACTAGCTGCCTGTAATAACCATATTGGCTAAAAAAATACAAGCAGCTAATAAAATAATTAAATAGTTATTTATATATAGTGACGGAACATTTCAAAATTGGCCTGGCATAATATTACAAATATTGAATTAAATATATTATAGTAAATCAGCCAAACCATCAATAATTATCAATAAATAAAGACAAAAGAGATTTCTTAAATTTAGTCAATGAAAATTGCCTTAATTGTTCATCAAGAGAATTCCATATCTTGGGGCCTTGGTATTTTATACTGAAAAGACCATAATTTGTTCTTACCAAAGGAAGGGAATATGAGGACTTAGAGGAGTGTCTAGTATTGTAATTGTGAATTTCATTAACTTGTTTAAAAAAACTTTCAAAAGCTTTTGGTAGAGCATTATTATGAAATTTGTACATGAAAACATTAATATGGAAAGTAATTAAATCAGTCAATTTGATTATCTTGGTTTTTCTAAATAATGGACTAGAATGTTCATCAAATTTAGAAAAAGTTATAATTCTTAGTGCTTTTTTTTGTAAAATAAAAAGGGCATTCAAATTTGTAGGTGATGCAGATCCCCAAGCAATTATACCATAAATTAAAAAAGGATAAATTAAAGCATAGTAAAGAGTAATTAAAGTGTTCAAATTTATAAAGTAGCGAATTTTAGATAACAATCCAATATTTCTTCTTAATTTACTGCAAATATATCTAACATGATTTTTCCAATTAAGATTTGAGTCAATAAATATGCCAAGATATTTAACACAATCCTTATTCTCTAACTCCTGATTATTAATGTTTAAAAAAATGGATTGGGTTAAACGCTTTTGTCTTGAGTGGAAAAGTACGAAATTAGATTTTTCAATATTTAAGGAAAGTTTATTTGCACACAACCAAATAAAAATTTTATCCAACTCCTCATTCAAAACCGCCTCCAAAGTTGGCAAATTTTTATTGGCATAAAATAAATTAGAATCATCAGCGAAAAGATGTACATCAAGTAGTGTGCATCTATTGAAGTCATTTATATAAAGTAAAAATAATAATGGGCCAAGGACTGATCCTTGGGGTACCCCACAAGTAATAGACTGAATGGTGGACAATTCACTACCAATAGATACAAATTGCTTTCGATTGCTCAGATAAGATACAAACCACTCTTTTGCAATTCCTCTGATTCCATAATTTTCAAGTTTATTTAGGAGAATTGTGTGATTTACAGTATCAAAAGCTTTTCTGAAGTCCAAAAATATTCCACAAGAGAAGCTGCTTTGATCTATGGCATTCTGTATCTTGTCGACTATACTGAGAATGGCGTGATCAGTAGAGTGATTTGTTCTAAATCCGAACTGTTTATCATATAAAACATTATTTTTTTCAATATATTTCATTAGCCGATTTTGCATCGGTTTTTCCAAAAGCTTATTGAACACTGATAAAAGTGATATAGGTCTATAGTTACTTAGGCATGTACGAGACCCATTTTTAAATATGGTAATGACTCTGGCTAATTTAAACTTATCTGGAACAATACCACTGCAGAATGAGGAGTTAAATAAAATCTCCAGAGGTCTAGATACAAATGTTTTAATTAATTTTAAAATATTAGTTGGAATACTAAATGGTCCTGTTGATTTTTTGTCATTTAATTTTAATATCTCACATTCAATTTCCGATGATGTTACTGGTGTCAAATAAAAGCTATTGGGTAATGAAGCAGGTAAATAACTGCCTGGGGACCTACCCACGCATGGAATTGATTGAGCAAGGTCAGACCCAACTTGGATAAAATATTCATTAAAAGCATTAGCAATGAACTTTGTATCAGTTAGCTCAATATCATTAGAGACTATCTTAGATGGAATGTTATTGTTGTGGGGTTTTAAGGTAATAATTTGTTTGATTCCATTCCACATTTTTTTGCTATCACTGATGTTATATGTAAAATAATTATTATAATACTTTTTTTTACTAATTTTACACAAATGATTGATTTTATTTCTATATAATTTAAATTTTGTATAATAATAAATTGTGCGGGATTTGATATATTTTTTGTATAAATTGTTTTTTATCTTTATGGACTTTCTTATACCTTGTGTTATCCAAGGTTTGGATCTAAATTTTAATTCTCGCTTTGAGAGTTGTTTTACAGGGATATGAAGGTCAATAATCTGAGATACCTTTTCATGAAACGAATCAAATATTATATTTGGATCATCTGTGGAGGGTAAAATTTCTTCCCAATTTAATGATTCAAAATCATTGATCATAGCTGGCTGATTGATTAAATTTAGAAAAATCTCTCTTGTAAATTTTAATATTTTTAGGTAAATTGGAATATTTATTGATAATTAGAAAGTTGGGCAAATGATCCGTCAAGTCATAAACAATATTACCACTCATTGATAAATGTACAGTAGAATTAAAAAAAATATTATCTATTAAAGTAGATGAGTGGTCAGTAATCCTAGTAGGTTGTAAAATATGAGGTTGAAAGTGAGAAGACATCAGGTTATTAATAAAATTATCTGTATCTGGATGTGATTCAAATTTTAGAAGGTCAATATTGAAATCACCCATAATAGCACAGTATTTACACTCCTTGTTTATTATATCAATAACCCCATTTATATGCTCCATAAAACTATTCATACTTCCATTAGGATGTCTATAAACAACACCACAAATTATATTATGCTGAGATTTGTTTTCAATTTCAATCCATAACGATTCAAATTCATCTTTAACCGATGACGATAAATCAGAACGGACTGTATAACCGAGGTCATTCAAAACATAAAAACCTACTCCACCAGCATTAGTCAACGTAGATTGTGATACAAAATAATATCCCGACAAATCACTATTTACTAATTGGTCCTGATTTAGTTTGAATTTAGTTTCAGTCAAGCCAATAACAGAGAAAGGATGATTAATTTCATGAAGCATATTCACTAAACTATCATAATTTTTTGAAAGGCTTCGTATGTTACAATGCAAAATCGAAAATGAACTATTAGATGATAAACACTTAGATAATTCTTCATTGGTATGAAATTCACTGGTATTATAATAATTGAAATTTATATCAGAAGGCATATTTAGATCAACATCAGAAATTGTAAGATGTGGAATATTTGTGGTAGAAGACATAATATCTAAGCGTGGAAGAGAGTCAAAGTCATAGTCACTGTAACGCTCAGAGCGTATAGATATATTAATATTATTAGTCATCGAACACATGATAAGTTATACAAAGACAATAATAAAAAGTATATACTGACTTAGCTTTCGAACACCTTTAAATCTTTTATTGATGCTATGTGCATAGCAGAACTATGATCATCCTTTTTCATGTAAATCTTCCCCACATTTGTCCATAAAAACTTGAGTCCTTTAGCTTTCTTTACCTGAAGACATTGGTAAAATAAGTCCTTATTTCTTTGGGTGAGACTTTCATTGATGAAGATTTTATTGGAAGTGTTATATCCAAGGTTTTCTGAGGTAATATTCCTGAGCAATCTTCTAGCACGGTAGAACTTATCGCGTACTATGCGATTTGTAAATTCGACTATAATTGGAGTTGGAGAACCAGTATGATGACTAGATGTTCTTCTACTAGGTAGACGATGGCTGATTGAGATATCATACTCTTGTATAGTTACTCCAATTTTATCCCCAAGACTTTGGACAATATCGTTGGTTTCTTCCACGGATTCGGATTCTTTCTCGGGAATTCCTTTGATTTCTAGGCAGTCCCTTCTTGAGTACTGTTCTAGATTATTCATAGCTTCCTTGAGTGAATTAATTTCATTCACTGAGCCCAATACCTGTGTTTTAAGGCTCGTATTTTCTTTGACCAAGTCGTTATTCGCTACTTCAACTTTGCTTAATCTCTCGACAAATTCCTCAAATTTGGTATTGAGAAAAGTCTGACTACTGATCACCTCGGTAATCTTGTCGTCAAGCTCTTTATAACGTGTCGTCAAAGACTCACTCAAGCTGTGAATCAGATTCTCGATTTTGTCAAATCTAGCATTGACTTTCTTGCTATCCATCGCGAATAATGTAGAATGGAATACGATAAACTTGTTATAGATACAAAAATTTGATCTCTGCTGTCTTTAATAATATAATTAACAAATTTTTATCTCGCTTACAATATACACGTCCGCCATTGCTGCCCTTGTCTAAAATATGACGTCCATATATGAGTGTGATGTCCATACGTGTTTTTACGGGCGTTACGTTTTGGCGGGAAAATTTCTGAGATGATTTAAATGAAATTAGCAGAGGATTAGGCATGTTTATTGGAAAATTTTGCGTCCTGGGACATTAGTGTTGCTTTTCTTGAAAGCTGTTTATCGTTAAGCGACGCGAATAAAGCTCCAAACCGAACAAGCTCAAAAGTTAGGTAAACCAAAAGCCAGCGCTGAAAATAATTTTTAGCAACTTGTCGGTCACGATGACCAGGAGAAATTAAAATCCGGCAGTCAAGTGCTAAATCCTGCCTGTCACACATTACAAGTACGTAATTACTCAATCTTGATATGACTATTAACATAAACAACCGTGTATGAAGAAAAATGTGTTCTTTTATTAAACTATTTCATAACAAAAATATTTTTCATAAACTATTTCCTCACTTGCATGTATGAGTGGTACTGGTATCCATTTCACTAGTGCCACTACTGCTTTTGTCTATTAAAGTGGTTGGCTTCACTTCCTTAGCCCTCTTCTTGTATCTTTCCCTTCTGTTTTTGGGGGCTGAGCCTGACAGCACATTAACTTCGATTTCGTTTGACTTTCGTTTTAAATTAGATCCTTCCATCTTTGCGATGACAGTGTGCTTTGGAATTTAGAGTCAAACCGGATGTTCGTTCCCGGAACTGATGCTATCAATGTGAAATTCCAGAGCACGTGTAAATCACGGCATGCATCTCATTGGTTCACACAGATCATCCCACTTTATAAAGTTCGAGTGGTTGCTTTTTCGTCTTAAAATTTAATCTCAAAAATAATCTTATCACGTATGCTCAATGGCAGCAAAACACAAATACAGGCTATACAGCAGAGCCTTATTATTCTCTGTCGCTCCAAAAATGTTTGACCGGTCAAAATGATCATTGAAAACGAAAAAGCGGCGGTCAAGGTGCTAATATCGTCGGTCATTGACCGTAAATTCATTATTTACCTCGTTTGTTCGTTCTGTACGGATAAGTATTTGTCCTCGGATTTTTCTCGCACAGATCTCGTTCATTCGTCGCTTTCGTGCGAAAAACTTTCTCATACATACCTTACATTCAGGAATAAGCCATGTGCACGATGACGTACGATGGCGTTGTGTGACTACAACTATCAGATAGAATGCTTCGCTAGTATTCTAAGGTTTCGGCTAAAAGGGATGACTCAAAGGGACCCGTCCAGTCCTGTCGCGGCTTTTCCAATATATGTCGTCAAATATGTTTTTCCAAAGTTGATGACATATTTTGGAAAAGCCGCGAAAGGACTGGGCGAGTCGTTTTGAGTCATCCCTCTCAGTCGAAACCCTAAAATACTAGCGAAGCATTCTGGTAGTTGTAGTAACCCAACACCATTGTACGTCAACGTGCAAATGGTCTATTACATGGTCACCTCGAAATCCTTTGTTTCAAGAGGGACGATTACCGTGTCGTTCTAAACGGCCCTCATCCAGTATTCATGACTAATAGGCCATTTGCACGATAACGTGGATGGCGTTGGGGTGACTACAACTATCAGAATGCTTTGCCAGTACTCTAGGGTTTCGGCTACAAAGGATCACTCAAAGGGAGCTGTCCAGTCCATTCGTGGCTTTGCCAAAATATGTCGTCAAATATGTTTTTCCAAAAAGCTAGGCGGTTAACCATATTTGTGATTAGTCTGTTATGTTTTATATTGTGGTTAGGGTATCAAAAACAGTGAGATTGCCAAAGTCTTGAGACCCACTAAACTTGACGACAAATTTGGAAACAACGAATTTGACGATATATTTTGGAAAAACCGTGAAAGGACAGGACGGCTCCATTTGAGTCATCGCTTTTAGCCGAAACCCTAGAATACTGGCAAAGCATTCTGGTAGTTGTAGTCACCCAACGCCATCTCACGTCATCGTGCAAATGGTCTATTGACTATAAACGTCCCTCATTATATATTAATGAGGAAATTGTCCCTCATAATCGGGACGATGCTAGCAGATTGGCTGACTGCTAAAGACAGCTAGGTGCTGTGAACACTGAGCAACCTTGCATGTCAGGATTCTTGCAAAGCTGATGAATTCATCCTCTATATTTAATCTTCTTTTAGCTTTCAAATGTTGTGGGATAATAATTTGTTGCGCATGTGTCCATTCGTTTGTCTATTTCTTCGGTGACCTGTTTATTACAAAGAAAATGTAAAACATGTTCGGTTATTAGTGATTACATGCCCCTCAAGCTTCGGGAGGGTTTATGAAAGTTCCTCGCGGCTACGGCGCTCGAGACTTCCGCAAACCCTCCTTTGGCTTTTGGAGACATATATAATGACTAATAACCCGAGATGCCATACATTTGCTTTTAATAGATGCCATACATTTTACTTATAATAAATAAGTTTCTAGTATTGGTTGATTTTCTAGACAGCAGCGGTAGCGGAGACACGGGAAGTTTAAGTGTATTAACAAATCCTAAGATACCGCGACAGGCAACATGGAGAAAAAAGAATATCGACGAGTTTGTAAGTACATATCATATATCTTGAATTAGTCCAAGCGTCTAGCTGTAACGTGAATGTTTTCAAGGACTAAGTTTGTGAATATTTTAGGAATTTCCGTTTTTCACTTTGACGAAATTTCCTCCAGGATTTCTGAGAAATATTGGTGGCGTCGTTAGTGCACGATCTGTGAAACTTTTGGATCGAATCAACAATCCAGGTTTGTTTTCTTTTATATTACACCTCGCAGTTAAGTTGGCCAATCAGAGAGTTAGATTTGCACCACGTGATAATGGTATTTTTTGATGAATAGCTCTACCAGAGCTCGAATTTCCCAGTAGCGTACGTCACCGGCCTATACCCCGCTCGCCTGCGATGAGGCCCTGGAATTATTGCAATAAAATATTTTTGTTGCGATTGAAGTAGCTTGATGATTTGAAAGGAAGTACCTTGCTTGATGATTTGAAAGGAAACATAAGTTACTGTATGAATTCTATTACAGAACCATCCTCAGAGAAACGTGAGAAAATTTTTCATGATTTTCTTACACTGCAAGTTCAAATCCCGCTCGAGTCAGCCGAATTTTTCAGTAGAATTAATTAATTATTTTAATTAATTAATTAATTTATTTCAAAATAATTTCCATACACTGCGCGCAGATCGAAGATTATCTGTCCTTTATATTTTGGTTGCAAGGCAAGTTCGGTTCCGACCGTGACGTCACACAGTAAACTCGCACCAGGTCCCTAACAGGCACGGTCACAGTTACAGAGATGCCAACTTTGGAGCGCTGTAGCTGGGCGGGGATTTAATATTTTTGAGGAAAAATTTCGGGAAACATTTTCTTCTAACCTAAGTTATTTAAATATGTAAAGATCCCACAGGCCATAGAGGCACTTTAACATTTTCTGTTCAGTTGAAATAAATATTGATATTTTGTTAAATTGTGTTGTAATAATTTAATCACCACATTTTGCAGTAGAGGGGAATTTGATCTCATTTGACTGTTGAATAAATCCCAAGGGTGGGATATTTGACAAAAAATGATTTCAAATCAAATCTCCTGGGTATACCGGGCCTCCCCCCTGCCGCTTAACATTGATATGTGCATTATCTTACACAATACATGTATATAGCATAATACACACTACACTTTGTTAAATTTGTTTAGTTTGAGTGGTGTGATATTCAGATAACGTATGATCAGAATGGCGATCACCACTATTAAACACATTGGTTTCTGTGAAACAACTGTCACAAGCTATGAACACACAGTCAATAATTCTAAAACAGAAAACAAAAAATTAGACCATTTGGAGAAAAATATAAGTATCTATGAAGCAAAACAGTGTTATAATCGTGGTAGCACCATTTACTAAGGTTTTAATATTTTTGTTTCCATTTTTGAAGAAATGGATCGCATGGTTGGACTGCTTTATAGGATATGCAGTTGCACATTTAATAAAATATACATAACAGTGTGTACTATTTTGATGCATATGAAATGTAACAATGGCTTTTAGAGTATTAAAATGAATCGGGTGTCCTTTCTATGTTTTGAAACGATAAACTGTTTTGTCTGTAACTGTCAGGCTTACAGTAACATTGAGGACAAAATGCCTTGAGTTGAAAGCGGAACAACTGCAAACTATTCCCGAGTCTATGATCATATATATAACATAAAAGATAGCCCAGTACAAAAGGCAATTTACGTCATGTTCCCACAATTTCCATATATAGATTATTGTGACACAGTATAAGTTATAATTACTTCCTTACCTTGATAAAATCTTCCCGAAATTATAAGAAACAACTCGTTTTCAATGACTCAATCGTTCGTAGACAAGATGGACGAAGCAGTGAAGCAGAAAGTAGCATATTCACTAAATCACATTACCCTCTTACTTACTTTGTTGCTACATCGGAAAACATCGGCAGACCTTCGCTTATATTGGCTATGTAATTCGCCAATAGATAGAGGGAAACCTATTACGTCACAAAAGTGCGAATACATCATATAACGTCTACTGTTGCTATATATATTTTTTGTAACAATATTTACGTCTACGTTATGTTTTACAGATGAACCTGAAACTCGGGATTCCTGGTGGAGTGAAATTCGTACAGAAATTCGTTCTCATACTAAAGCCCTTGGATGTCACGCAGTAGTCGGCTACTCGGAGTCGTCCACAATTTGGTAAGTAATATTTCATAAACGAGTGAGAGTGTTTTACCAGTGGTTACAAACACGAGAGGACAATGAAAATCACGAGGCCGTTAGCCAAGTAATTTTCATGAAAGAATAATGAATATCACGAGGCTGCAAACCGAGTGATTTTTATTGTTTTCGAATGTTTTTCAAACGCGAGAGAACATTGAAAATTACGAGGTAATAGGCCGAGTGATTTTTGTTGTTCTCGAGTGTTTGCAACCCCTGGTAAAACACGATACACGAGTTTATGAAATTACTTCTCAATCGTCAATTATATAGTAGAGAGACTTGGTGATATTGGTGCATATTGGATTAGACAATGGTTTCTCGTTGAATTTATAATTAAGAAATGTGGTAATAAACGGTTCTTTGTTTGTGCCGTTTATTATCTATTTCATAATTATAAATTCAGTTTGCGCGACTTTACCGGGTTTCAAACTCGTACACATGACCAAATATTTTTCTCTGATTGGCTAATTATCTCATGAATTATTAATGAGGTTGAGAAGTTTAGAAGAAGAAGAAGAAGATTTATTTAAGCACTTACGTATTATTAATTATAACATTTATAAGAGAGAAATTTGACATTAGAGTGCAGAGTTCTTGAAACAACCACAAGGTTCAGTGCACAAAGTTTAAAACAACAATGATGTATGATAATATAACGTTTTGGAAATCGTTTAAGAAATGGCTGCCGGTTTCTATGACTGGTGACGGCGTATGATCACTATTTTCCTTAAAATTTATTGAAGAGAGTTGGTCAAGATAAAAGGTAAAAGTTTATTGATAACGGGTTTTCATGTCTTATAAAACGGTGTATTTCCATTTAGTGTATGAGCCAGACGGTTTGTTGGTACCACTCTAGGGGACAAAGGGTGACATACATTTTTAGTGCAAAGTTTAAACTTTGCAGTATTGTGATGAGTGGCGAAAATTCACACGATATAGTCAGTGACCGATATTGTTAACATCCGGAGGGGGATCGCGACATTATTATTTCATAGTATTTTGGATTTCAATTTACTATTGTCAGTGGAAAAGTGAATATGAAGTTCCTGGACAATGAGGGCAGACCGTTAAGTGAGTTATCGATGGGTTTTTTACGTTTCAAATTGTAATGCAGTTTGATTTCTATATCTTGAATATTTCATATGTCTTGAATATAAGATGTGTCCCCCGGGTTTTTGTGTTAACATGCTACTGCGCACGCGCGAGCTGGAATTTCGATTAGAAACATGGCGGAGCCAAGGAGCGAGCGATAATATATCTTCTCGAAACAGGGATTTTGTGGACTTACAGTATTAAATATGGTGTAGGAGAAAGGATTCATTGTCTGTTAGGGGAAGACGAGCCTGGATATAAAATAAATGTCTGACATTCAGGATATTTCTGCCACGTTGTGTCATGAGTCAGCTTGTCATGTATAAAGCGCGGCGTATTTGTCTTTGTTTAAATTCTCTGTTATAATGCTCTGTAGTTTCTCGTTCTCTGACTTTCGTCTACGTAGTTTAGGTCTACAGTTTGGTCCGGACTTCGGATATTCTTCGGACTTCGGTCCTTCGCCACCAAATGCCAAACTTAATTTGACCCCCCGAATAACGATAATTGATTTGTTTACGCCGTTAAAGCTATTCCAATGTCCATATAAGGTAATGCGTTATTTTCAGATTTAATTTCACTTTCATTTTGGCCTTGCTTGTATTCAGACAAAGTCGTTTCGCAGTGATCAAAAATGGTTAGCTTCTGTGGTACTTTAACTAGTAACGATCTCTTGACTCGCCATGGCTATGGGACTTCAAGTCGAAGCGAAAGGCGAGGGGACGGCCCACGCGTCATCGACAATCTCTTGACTCGTCAGAGAGCTTTATGTAATCGAAGCGAAAGACGAGGAGATAGCCAGCGTGTTATCGGCAATCCCTTGGCTTGCCAGGGAGCTTTATGTAATCGAATTTCACTTGATTAAACTGGATGTTCTATGCATGTTCGTCGCAACTAAAGTCATGTCGAAACCAAAATACTGTACTTGTCAAACGGTGATGGCTCTACCTTTGGATCAGGATTGGTAGGCTCCAGCGCATGCTCAGAGCCAAATTCCGTTTGAAAAGTAGCCAAAATCTACCAAAGGAGGCCAAACTACTTTTTGTTGAAAAGAAGCCAAAAAGGAGCCAAATCGGACCGTTCTGTCAGAGAAAAGCGCAAAAAAGCAAACTTTATTGACTATCAACTATCAAGTCTATCATACATAGTTGGTCTTTCTGTTATAATGGGAAGGGAAGGGAAGCGGACCTCTGCGAACGCAGTGCTGCTATGCTAAACTATTACTGGTTAGTTTCTCTGCTTTACAATTGGCTGAATTTCATGAACCCTGATTGGCTAGAAATACAACCAGGTTATCCTCTGGCTCTGACAATGACATTTACTACAAAAATTTACAATGCAAATACAATCAACCTCCATACAATCAATGTTTTTACAAAAAATTGATAAAATTTTCAAAAAATTCTTGTCAACTGTTAAGAGGCCAAAAAGGAGCCAAAAGGCCAAACATTTTTTTCGAAGCCAATCAAAAAATAAAGAAGCCAAAATCAAGTTATTTGGCCTCCAAGAGGCCAAACTACCAACCCTGCTTTGGATGAATGTGTCTCATATTACAATAAATGCTCTGTGCAGACATTCTGCATATAGATACCCATTGCAGATATTTATAAACCTTCAAAGGATAAAAAACAGTGTACCATTCATGTACAGTACAGCAATGACAAAGATGCCAATCAGCCTCAAAGATTGTGGATTTTGCCTGTATAAACTTTAAGATTAAATCCTACGATTCATGCCATTTAAAAACTACCGACTATATACAGATGAAGGATTAGTCAACACCAATCATTTAAAATGGCTAAAAAATGAACTATGACACATTTGATTCATTACTGACTACTCAGGAAAACTTAAAGTGTTTATGACATGAAAAAATGGTATACGATTTTTTTGTATTAAGTGAAAGATATACCTGTGAAAAGTAATCTCACGAAATTTGGCATCATTTCGTCGCATATTTTTCGAACTACGACTCTTCGAAGTTCACCTGAAACGACTCGAAGAGTGCGAAATTCCTATGACGTAGGCGTGTGGACACATCTCAAGTTGACTAAACAAAATAACAGGTATTATTCGAGGTGTTATTAGACGTTTTTGAGCAAATTGGGATGGCTATGGTTCTGAATAAAACAACATTTTAGCGTTATAGTGAAATTCTCTATTACCGTTGTGTTTATAAACTCTGGATATTCATTATTTCCATTGAATCGCGAGTATAAACACTCCTAGTATGAGTGAAGTTAGGTCAAGCAAAAACGTTTTGTTTACTTTTGATCAGCGTTCGAATAAACGTCGTCGCCGTAAAAATGTTGAAGTGATCGCAGCAACATCGTGAACAGAACCATTATGGAGGGTGGACTTTGATGGTCTAAGAATTACGTTGTTTTGCGTGCAATTTTTGTGCAATTTTATCGTCGGTCTGGTCATGGGATTTGCTAAAAGTTAGTATGTTATACTATAACAATAATCACTTAGAAATCAGTTTGGCAGTGGTGTTACAGAGAACTGGTTTTCATAAATAAGGTGTCTTTAATGATGTTAATGTTGGTCTTGAGTGTATACACTGTACAGTTGTCCGCATTCGATCCGTGCATATATGTTCAATTTAACCTCTAGCGCAATTTACATATCAGTAATAAGTATTTCGTTAACAAGGGTCTGGCGCGCGAATGCATGACCAACGCAGTTTTATCGCCTGCGCAAATTATGTCGTGATTGTACAAACATGAGTCGCTGAAAAGTGGGATATATAAACTGCAACTCAGAGCAAATTAGTTATAAGTAATAGAACCAAGAACCAGAGCAGAAATATTGTAACGCTAGATGACTCGAACTATAAATGTCGTACTGATCAGATCGAAGTTTCGTATATCACAACAATCAGGTGGAATAGTACAGTGAGGGAACGGCCAATAAAATATATGAGATTATGTTTCGCCTATGACTATGGACTATGACCCAAACCCACCCTTCAAAAGGACGATACTCTGGTATGGATCAACTGAAAAATGATTCGCATGCACCAGAGTAATTCTGGACAGGTTTCACTGAGAAAACGAGAGCAGAAGAACGGAAATTCTGTGTCGTATGATGTACAAAAATCATTAGCCTAGGCATCGATCGCCCCGACTTTTGACTCACGCCACATCTTTGCTCTGCGCATTTTAAAGACTTTGTGTTATCCGCAGTGCTATTTGCTTTATAACATTATGGGAATCTAGCTAAGACCCAACGTAATTTATCTGGACCCAGAAGCGATACTCATTATTGTCTATTGGAGTATTTCGTCATATTATATATAATAGAAACATATAGAATAGAAAATATTGCTATTCGTTTTGTTAATACTCTGCAACATTCAGAATAATTTACTATTAACTGTAACACTCTGCCAAATCTTTGGACAATATTTCCCGGAGGAATGTAACCTCATCGACGAACGCCTCTCGACTGCATCATGATCTGACGGCTCATCACTATCAGCATCAACCAAAAACTGCTTAATCATATCTTCATTTGATTCTTCATCTTCTATAGTAGCTGGTGACACAAAATATTCGTTTTCTGACTCGTTTTCAAAAGCTCTATCTAAATATCTTGCTGTCTTTACCTGTATTACCACAGTGAAATTTACGATGAGTCCACACGCCTACGTCATCGCGGCCTAAACTCGGTCCCAGACTTTCCGTACTTTTTATTCGAAAATATGGCAAAATTGGCAAATTCAACGCGTTGTAACTCGACAAATATTCATCAGAATTGCACCAAACTTTCTGAGATTATTATTTGGTTGAACATCTTTTAGTCTGTGTAAAAAACGCCATACTCATTTTTTCATGTCATAGACACTTTAATAATATTCCACATGTTCCAAAAACGAGGAAAATTTTAGCTCTACCAATTAGACAATGTGCACACAGTAACGTGTCCAAGCGTTTCCGTATTGTTTCAAGTAATGAGCTGATTGTTTTCGATTCCCTTGAGAACAGTAAACAATACAAAAACGCTCGGAAAGGTTACGGTGTGCACATAGTCTTAATGCTGGATTAACTGTTTATCAATAATGTAAACTAGAACTAATACAGCAGTTAAATTGAGACGTGTATCTATCAGAAAGATTTTTTCATGCTGTAACCTCCAGACTTTTCATTGAATTGTACAATGTATTACATGTACATACATGTATCGTCCAATTTAAAGCAAAATAAATCATTTGAAATGTAAAAAGCTCAAGTGTTTTTTTTTATGTTGAAATACAGTACTGTTAATTGCTCTACGAAACTTTGCACAATCCTTGGGTTCTAGTTGAAAAGGTCTTTATTCGTTAGTAAATGAATATGTGTGGTAGCATTTGCCAAAGTGTCATCTATCTTTTTTCAGAAAAGTCGATTTAGCACATTATTTTTGCCTTATGTGGCCATGTGAGATAGATCTAAACTTCGATTTTACGATCTATTTAGGGTCTAGAAAATGTATTCCAAAATGTGGACAAAAATGGCTCTTTTTTGTTGCACTGTCTGTATGATATTTTTTAGATCCTAAAATGTTTAATATAATATATTATAGGATTATAAAAGTTTAGTATAATAAAACAATCTAAATAGCGATGTGATGGCATTTCTATAGCTCCCATTCCGGAAAACTGCCTGTTGGGGGTTAGAGGGTTCGAAAACTACGTAGCCATTTCTCCCTGAAAATGACACATCTGGAAATGCTATCATCTAAAAATTGTAAACTAGGGATGTTGACCTTCACTACCATGAACATTAGCCTTTGTTCCCCAAGTGGTACCAACCAATCAATTTTGGGTTGCTGGCTCATGCACTATGATTATATTCTACGCGTTTTACGACTGGTCAATTTGGTTTAAAGAAGTTTTTTCGTTGACTTATCCCGGGAGTTTTCCATTCTGTCTGCGGATATAAACCCATGCAATAGCTAATTAAATTCCTACCTCGTACCCAGAATCTTATCTCCGCTCCCCTGCCCCCGCCCACCGCTGCGAAAAGACCCTGGTCCAGGCTGGTCACGTGTCGTCTATCAAAATTTTCGACTGTGGGAGTGTCCCCTGCGTATCAATGCTTGACCTCGCTGGAATAGTCGCAACCTCGTACCCAGGGCATTTTGCCTCCACGTCGGGAGGTCGGCGAAAATGGCCCTGGCATCGGCTGGTCGATTCTATAATCTGATTGGCCGGTTTAAGAACCCGATTAATTCAGATAGAGTATAATTTATTCAGGAAATTTGAATTGCAATGGGATCCACTCTGCAAAGTTTACTCAAAGAATGGAAAGGATAGCTTTGGTTATAGTCAAGAACAACATTAGATGTATGTTTGTTCATGACATTTACATGTCTTCTGGATAATCGTGGGAGTATCATGATGAATAATGCTAGCCCAGTTGCTTTTCTGGTGAAGGCTTCACATGAGTGACTCGACAAAGCGTTGAATATTTATATTTATTATTCATGCATACGTATTATACAAAGAGCAAAACACAAAAGCCGCATAAATTTTCTTGCCATAACGCCCCAAAATTCTGGGTGTCACGTGACCAGCCGATGCCAGGGCCATTTTCGCCGACCTCCCGACGTGGAGGCAAAATGCCCTGGGTACGAGGTTGGAATAGTCGAAGAAATGCATGTATACGTATCTTGTTTTGTTTTCTAGTATTAGATTTTGAAATGAATGGTTAAACCGGTGATACGATTTTAAAATTGAAACAAGTTGTTTTGACAGCTATTGTTTTTAGTTTATAATAAATCGCTGTGTTCATTTAAGTTTACAATGAAGAAAGTTTTTGATGTTCCGTGTTTAAATTATACAATATATAGTCGATTAATCGATATCTTATTATCATTTTTCTATTTATATAAACTCCAGTTACTCCGCAAATTTGATCTTTCGTCACTTGGTCATGAAATATGAATACGCCACTACGAAAACTGTTGCCGCTCCTCCATTCGGCAAAGTATATTAAAATATCGAACAATAGCTAGTAGTAATCAACGACAAATAAACAAAAATAAACAGTACTAAAATAGTAAAATATTTGAAACCATTCTATAATGCTATAGCAAGACACTAGACACATTTAATAAGGCAAAGGTGAAATGTTGAACCTTTGTTGTCATCTGTCTGCATTTCTGAATGCGCCGTGTTGTTTACTTAAAGAAATAGTACTTTCAGTAGACTTCAAGAAAGCGGGCGAGTCGTATCGATTTTTCTGCTTCTTTGCTGTCACAAACTTCTTGTCCGATAAAGAAACCCCTGTTCAAGTTAACTTGTTACGTATCTTTTAGTCTTGATCGTTTTAAACGCAACAACCTACTAGTAATAATACCCGCCGCTTTTCGGACTATTAATAATAACACGTCGTATTAAATTATAGTCCCTCGACAATTGTTTAAAATATAATAGGTACGGATATCGACTAACTTTTTTAAAATGAACTTGAAAATTGGCATTTTATATCAAATATATTTATCACTTATCATGTTCGTGGATGACTCACCATAATTTTGTCCGCATGAGAACTGGTCAAAACAACGCAGCACAGTAAACGTTAGACTGAAAGCCAGCCGCCGATCTCATCTCGTTGAGATGAGATCGGCGGCTGGCTTTCAGTCTAAGTAAACGTCACAGTGGTTAATGAAATGGAAGACTGTTTCAAACTCTCAATATAAACAATAAAATACGTATGTGTTTCACCTGTACCTTGTTGAATACCACACGTGAAAGCTGCCGTTATACTTAAGTGAATACGTCCGGTTAAAAGCCTCGCGATTCGACTGCTTAAAACGAATATTCTCCCATCAATAACACATGTCGCCAGCGCTACAAAGCCAGCAAAATATTGATCTTTGAGACTTTTGGCATTCTTATTGAATTATATCTCGTTTCGGATTGTTTCTCCAAGCCGTTGTGCACCTTTCGTGAGTCGTGACATTTCATCTGGCCAGATGTTTTGCGTTTTGTATAAACACCACTCCGGTCGGTCGAGAAAGTTTTTTGTACCACCCTACCCGCACACTAAATTTATTTTGTACTGCCCATATTTTTGGCAGCACGTGACCAGCCTGGACCAGGGTCTTTTCGCAGCGGTGGGCGGGGGCGGGGGAGCGGAGATAAGACCCTGGGTACGAGGTTGATTAAATTCAAGGATTTGTGACGGAAACATCTAAATTTGTGTTACGGCCGCGAAACTGGGCCGTAGCTTTCGGTGTCACTCATGTGAAGCCTTCATCAGAAAAGCAACTGGCTAGCGTTATGATACCGCCACGATTATCTAATATAGATGTGAATGTCATGAACAAGCTCTATATCTAATGATGTTCACGACTTTAACCAAAGCAATCATTCCATTTTGGAGGTAAATTTGAGTGAATGCATTGCAATTCAGATTTTGATGAATATATTATACGCTATCTGAATTCATCGACTTTTTAGACCGGCCAATCAGAATATAGAATCGACCAGTCAATGTCAGGGTCAGGTGGGAAAAACCGCTGATTGGTCAAAACTTTTCCTTGAATGCGCTTACGCAGACATGAAATCTGCTGCCCTGAGCCCAAAGTTTGCAAATGACAAGTATTAAAATGTCTATTTCACAAACAACATTCTACAGAGTGTATTAAAGTTTTACGCGATCTTTTGAATAATCTTTATTCGATTACGTTATGGAACTTCTCTATGGGTAGGTGAATGGTTTTTCAAGCCTCGTGCACTTCGACAAACACGATCACAACCTTCTAAACAACATTTATTAATGAAATAATTCATGAGAAAATTCAAAAAAAATCAATATTTAATCAGTATTTAGAAATCGGAGGAAATTTACAGTCAAATTTAGCAAAGTTTGAGGTTGATTTTCTCTTAAAATATTCATTCGTTTGAGAAGCTATATCCAACACTTGTCAGCGTTCATCCTCCGATGTCTAAATACAGCCAAGCTGGTTAAAAAAAAAAACTCGGCTTCGCCTCGTATTTTCAACCCGCTTGACTGTATTTAGAAATCGGAGGAAGAACACCGACTCGTGTTGGATATATTACTTCAAATGGAGAAATATGGACAACGCCAACGGTAGTAGTTGACATCTGGGCAGTCGAAGACGAAGTTGGGCTGTGCCCTTGGCCGTGTTGTGTTTGTTTAAGGGCGAGTGACTTTTTGTTGAGGGTCGTGAGAAGCCTTGTATTCGTTGCTGAAGTGATCGTTTCAGTTTTGAAGGAGTGTCTTGTTCTGTGTCAGCTTTGTTGCCCATGTTGCCATTTTCATCCAATTCGTCTCCTTCATCGTCGTTGTCGTTTAATTTGTCGTCGTCCTCCTCCTCGTCGTCGTCGTCATCATTATCATCGTCGTTGTCTTTAGAAAGTAGGTACGTGTTGAAATTAGTTGCAAGCTCTTCGATACGTTTTGATAGAGGCATGATGCAAATTGGTCAGTGAGCAAGTTGTGGTCGGGTATTGTATAATTATGATCTGATACCGACATACCGTTGGCGTGCGCAAACAATCGTCGTGGAAAGTGGGACCAAAGTTCAGTTGTGTTAATATACTTCTGGAATAATTTTATTGTTGTCATCAAAAGAACAGTTGTTGTCATCACAGGCCAGAAATGGATGTGGTTCATTCCCCATGAAAGAGTATTGGCAAGCAGCGCTGATCCACGGTTGAGTTGTCTCTGGGCTATGCAATTGATAAAATCGATAGAAATGGACGTCAATCAATAACAATTGATATCAATTGAGTGATATTGATAATCGGTGAACAATTGATGACTATCGATTGTGACTGTCGATTGGTATTGATTATCAATACCAATCGATGAACTAATTATGATCGATTGGTGTTGATTGGTATTCGTAAAACTAAAAGGATCAAAACAGAAACATTAATTGCTAAACAAAGTCTAAAACGTTCAGAATTTTTTTGAATAGGAATAGCAATGCGTCAGATTTTCATTCTTCTCTTTTCTTCTCCCTTGCATGTTTTATCACACTGCGTGTGTTCACCCAACTGTCAACTTCTTTGACTTCAAACTAGTCTACCCATTCAATGAACGCCACACACATTATCGTGCTCTATATTTTGCTCTATTGTCAACTCGTGTCATGTTGTCTTTTATCGCCGAGCCCGGATGAGGGTGCTAATCTCGACGTGCGTGGAGTCCACTTACACGCGAAATTTCGCGAAGGGGAAATAAATTCTGCGATATGTTTATGTAGTATTTATAAACCGCGCAGGAGGGCTTTATGGGATATAAAACACGAGGCGTTAGCCGAGTGTTTTAGAGCCGATAAAGCCCGTACTGCAAGGTTTTTAAATGACTTCTAAAAAGAATCACTGTATGAAGTGATTCTTTTTAGAAGTCATTTAAAAACCTTGCAGTACGGGCTTTATCGGCTCTAAAACACGTTCATTGGCATAGTAATTTTGAAAATTAAGCTCATCTCAGCCGTTAAAAACCAGCGAGAAACTTAGAGCGAGTCTATATCACATATATAGATCCGATACGCTCATGATTTTTCTTTGTGTTTTCCTCATGAATTATTAATGAATTTTAGAAATATATATATATATAATCCCGTTTAGGGTGAAACCTCTGGTAGCGAAGACTTTAAGGTAAAACTATACTTCATACTTTGTATTTTGCTCTATCTATATATGGTATTGAGCACTCTCTAACATTTCGTGAACCAAAACTCACTTATATATATATATATATATATATATATATATATATATATATATATATATATATATATATATATATATATATATATATTATATGTACATCAAATCGCCAACTTTCGCGGCTCAAGCGAAACAAAATCTTTGTCAGAAAAATTGGTTTACAAATGACCGAAAAAGGAAAGCTAAGAAGAGATGTTGCAGTGGGATGAACCAAACAATATTAAACACGACTAGAAACCATTGAAAAAGCATGAAAAATTGCTATAAAGATCGGAAAAGGTGCCGCCAAATGTGACTGAAAAAAACAAAAAGATGTTTCTTCGTGTGTCTGTTCAAAGCCACTCAAAGCCAGCAAAAGACTTATGCACTGATATATCTTGGCTCGAGAGAGAACAATGAATTGAAAGGAACATCAACACAAACAGCTTTTCACATTTTGAAGAGAATTGATTGCGTTTTGCTAAGAAGCGAACGAGAAAACCACGAAATCCAAACGCCGTAGCCCGTATGGCAGTGTTTGCAGCATCTGAGAAGAGCCAAAAGAAAATTTATCTGTAAGCAGTGATTCGTATTTAACTCACCAGCTTTCTTTAGCTGATTAGAGTCGGTATATATCCAAAACCTTCTCAGTATTAAAATCAGTTAAAACAGGAAAAATCTTGTCAAATAATATACATTTTCTTCGGCGTTTTTTCCATGGTTCGAGTGAAACTTTGCATTATAGTTCTTCCCTGGTTAGTTTTTCCTCTCTTATACCTATAGTTTTCAGGCTGTTACCTACGTTTTTTTCTGTTCTGATGTTCTTCTTTGAGGTTCAACATTATATTTGGAACATGTGGAATCATATTCAAACAATTTAATAGGCACCTTTGTAATAGGTCTGTAATTACTGTTTGTTTTTGCTATCAGTTTCTGGTGCTATTAGGTTTTTCCTCAGCCACTGCTTTATTATTTTGGAATAAAACATTGCTTTGGAAATTGGTCAAAATAGAAAAACTACATTCATAAAAGTGATAAAACAGGATGTAAAGGAGGCCAGAAGGGCAGGGTTTTTTATATTTGTGTACAAAAACCGTTTAATCGGGGGGGGGGGGGGTATTTATGTATATTTAACGTTTTAAAAGCGGGCGAGGGGTTGTTGCGTTCATGTATTTCTAGTAACATAGATGTAATATAACGGCGTTTCTGATTGGCTACTATGCGTGCTCCGTAACTCGATGGAGCACGGCAATTTCAAACGTAATGAGAAACTCGTTTTTAATCAGCGGAATAAATATTGTTTTCCGTTGTCTTGTGTCTGATTCTCTGTTATAAAATAATTGGTTTGTGGTTTGGCGTGCTCCATCGAGTTATGAATGCACTTGGGAGAGCACTCGGCTATCGCTTCGAGCAACTCTAGCGCTTTTTTCGTACTTTCCCAACTTTCCACGCGCATCCATACTTGATGGAGCACCCAAACCGTGAACCATTTCTTAAATTGTATTGTATTTGTTTATAGTATCCGTGTATATGTATAAGTACTCTGACCAGATAACGTGTTGAAACTCGAGGTCCCACAGACAACAAAGTTAAACAGTGTACTAATGTCGTATGGTGTTCTTAAATGCTCTTGAAGCTAATAATAATAATAATAATAATAATAATAATAATAATAATAATAATAATAATAATAATAATAATAATAATAATAATAATAATAATAATAATAATAATAATAATAATGGAACTTTATTGAAATACTTTATATATATATATATATACAATTATAAATCTCACTAATTAAGGTAATTTATAATTGACTACTTGAACCTATTTATTGTTTACAACTATATAGAAAAAATTGAATTTAAAATGTATCTTCAAATGTTCATTAAGTCTGGATTTGTCCAATCCTTGTTTCTACAACAAAATATGTAGTATGTTGTTCTAATGGCGATAGACATTATTTTCTTAATACAAAAATTTTGGTGATTTTTATCAAGACCTAGATCGTTTAACATCTCCTAAAAGGTACGACATTCTTTTGAGAAAACACCTAAGGAACTGATTGATAAATTTACAAATTTGACAGTTTTAAAATGTTCCTTTTGCTGTGTAATTACATCCCTGTATCTTGCTCTTTTGCGATCAACGTTAGTTTGGAGATTAGATTCATATCCGACGGAGAGTTCAAGGATATAGAGACAATCAGTGGAAATGGAAAGAAGCACATCTGGGCGATACGTTTCACCAGTTATTATTGATGGGCTCTTATATCCAGGAAGATCAACGAAGAGATTAGAGTTGTTGACAGGTTGTAGCGTTTTTGCAATAAAGTTGAGAACAGATTCATGTCTCCATGTAAATCGTGGAAGGTACGATTGGCATCCAGCAACTACATGTAGGAGGGTTTCAGGGTTTAAGCAGAAGGAGCAATCAGAGTTCGACATTATTCCCCATTTAGTAAGGTTTTTGCGGGTGGGAAGAGAGTTATTGATGTAGCGGTTGGTAAAGTTATAAATGTTCTTTGGTAAGTTTGATTGAGATTTAGACCATATGCTGTTTAGTTTCGACAGTGAGAACTTGATGACGTTAGAGAAGAAGGTGCCTTGGAGAACCAGATGTTTCTGAAGTTTGTTCTCTTGTCCGGAGTTGAAACTTTTAAGAACTTCCTTCGTCGAGGTGTAAACGTCATATTGAATGTTTGTATGGTCACATGTTATAATAATAATAATAATAATAATAATAATAATAATAATAATAATAATAATAATAATAATAATAATAATAATAATAATAATAATTATACTAATAATAATAATACTAATAATAATGATAATAATAATAATAATAATAATAATAATAATAATAATAATAATAATAATTATACTAATAATAATAATACTAATAATAATGATAATAATAATAATAATAATAATAATAATAATAATAATAATAATAATAATAATAATAATAATAATAATAATAATAATAATAATAATGAAAACTTTATTGAATTTTTTATATACTTACAACTGCAAATCTCACTGTTAAAGGTAATTTACAATTGGCTACTTGATATACTATAATGGTTATATATTACACTACACAATTACATAAATATATGATATAAAAAGTAAGATATTAGAAGTTCATTAAATCTGGATTCGTCCAATCCTTGTTTCTAGAACAGAAAACGTAGTATGTCGTCCTTATCCTAATGATATATTTAACATGAGCCTTGTCTGAGTTCAAACGATCCAACATTTCTATAAAAACAGAAGATTCTTTTTCAAAAACACCGAGTGCACTGATTGAGAGATTTACGAACTTTACCGACTGGAATTTTTTCTTTTGTTCTATGATCATCTCTTTATATTTTGAGTGTTTGCGCTGTATATTTTTTCTTAGGTTAGTCTCATATCCGACGGTTAGTTCGAGTACATACAGAAAATTGTCTTTGGTCAAAATTAGTAGATCAGGACGATAGTCATCACCAGTAATAATAGAGGGATTAGAGAATGATGGCAAGTCAGCATAAATGGTTTGAATATATTCTGATGGGAGGTTATTAGCAATAAAATTTAGGATTGAGTCGTGTCTCCAAGTAAATCGATCAAGATAGGAACTGCAGCCAGCAACAACGTGCAACAAAGATTCAGGTTTAAGGCAGAATGAGCATTCAGAAGACGACGAGAGTCCCCACTTTTGAAGATTTTTACGGGTTGGTAGCGAATTGTTTATGTAACGAATGGTGAAGTTGAAAATATTTTTGGGTAGTTTCGATTGACAGGTTGGCCAAATCGAATTTACTTGGGGTAGAGAGAATTTTGAAATGCTGGAGAAGAATGAACCTTGACATTTTAACTGATTTTCCAATTTTTCTTCTTGAATTTCACGGAATGACTTAATTACTTCTTTTGTCGATGTATATTGATCATATTGGATGTTAGTATGGTTAGACGACGATTTCCATAGGTGGGTTATTGATTCATTAGGAGATGATTTCAAAACACTGCGGATGATTGTTTGACACTGTATGAATTTAGTTGATGGGGGGATGATATTAAGACCAAATTTGTTACTGGTTAGGTAAATGTTGCTAAGTGATCCAGAAATAGGTACCTCAAGCCATTTTCGAATATATTGTTTGAAAACTGAATCCAGGTTTTCAGAAATCCAGGTCTTTTGAATTGTTGCTATAGTGAGATGCCATGAGAGTTTTGAAAGAACGTAACGACTGTATAGGAGAATCTTGTTTTTCGGATGTAACGGCTTCAGATCTATTTCTTTCATGAGGTCACTTAGTTGGGAGACTAATTTCGATTTATGTTCATTATTTGTCATTTCGTAATCAAAGTACCGTCCTAAATAGCAGAATGATTTTCCAATTTCAACAGCCGGAATAAGAGTTTTGTCAATAATTAACTTAGGGATGTATTGAACTGATTTGGTGAGAGCTTTTTTTTATGGCAAAGGTGCTACATTTATCTATTCGAATAATCATGTCCGACCATTGACACCAAATTGTAAAACGGTTTAGTAGGTTTTGATTTTCAGATTCTTAGCCGGTGATTACAGCTGCGTCGTCGGCGAATTGGAACCAATGAACTGGGTTGAGAAGTTTATATGAAAAACCAAACTGTTGATATTTCTCAGATTTTATATGCTGGATAAAAGTATTAATAATAATAATAATAATAATAATAATAATAATAATAATAATAATAATAATAATAATAATAATAATAATAATAATAATAATAATAATAATAATAATAATAATAATAATAATAATAATAATAATAATAATAATAATAATAATAATAATAATAATAATAATAATAATAATAATAATAATAATAATAATAATAATAATAATAATAATAATAATAATAATAATAATAATAATAATAATAATAAAAATAATAGATTACACGTCTATCATACATTACTACATTAAATTATTACACATTAAGGTGGCTCCATACAGTTTCTAGAAAAATGGAAAATACAGTTTGAGAGTCCAAAACACGTGCATAAACAATTCGGAAAAATAATAAAACTAAATGTTATGCATAGTTAAACATTATCACAATAAAAAACTGTTACCAAATAAATAGCAACAGTTGTTGCTATGGCAACAATGACGTTTCAGAATGGCTGCCAATTACCCTTCAAACTAATTTAATTCGGGAAAAATTTTGGTGACCCCCAACTTTTTTTTCATTAAAACTTTTCTTGAAGTATGAGTGATCAATAGGCCGATTTAAAAAAAATTCTGTAGAACGAATAATTTCCCCCCCGGAAAAATCATGTTTTTGTTAATTTTTAAAAAAATTGGATTTATAGAATTTTTTTAAAATCGGCCTATTGATTCCTCATACTTCAAGAAAAGTTTTAATGCGTGTTTCCGTTGAAAAATTACCTTTATGGTATTGAATATCGCTCGGTTCAGCAACACAGCCAACAGGTTCGCATTTTGCTAAAGCACACTAGCTGAAACATCTCGTTGCGCGTCGAAAAACATTAGGTAATAGCCAACCTATTATACCCTTCGTACAGCCTTGACTCCCGTATAATTACAGGCTGTGATTCAAGCTTTACGCAGGCTATGCTAACAGGGACTATATTGTTAAAACCTTACCCGCGGCTAGGCCTTGTGTCGACTGTTTCAAAGTTGGATAAATGTTTTGTCAAGATACTGTCTCTCGATATGTGTATATTTCTAGTTATAGCCAGAAGATAAGTGGCTCTTTGGTATTTTTCCTGATTTTTAATACATTAATTTGGGTTTTATATAGTGATGAATTGATTGTACTATCGGCCACTGGAACCGCTGCCTGTGTTAATTTGGAAATGGATCTGAAATCTACTGGTATGTTTCAGCTTGTTGTTGTTGTTGTTGTTGTTGTTGTTGTTGTTGTTGTTGTTGTTGTTGTTGTTGTTGTTGTTGTTGTTGTTGTTGTTGTTGTTGTTGTTGTTGTTGGTAGTGGTGGTCTTAGTGTTGCTGCTGTTGCCGTTTCTGTTGTTGCTTTCACGGTCGTCGATGTTGATGATAACAATATTGATATTGTCTTTTAAACATGGCAGTGTTGCAATGGTGCACTGGTGATACATAGTGATGCGGTCGTCGTGTGTTGTGATGCATAGTCGTGATGTATGGTGGTGGTTTGTTCTGATACTTGGTGTTAATGCATGGCGGTGATGCAGTGGTGGTGTGGTGATGCATGGTGACGATTTATGGTGGTAGGGTATGGTGGTTTGTGGTGACACAATGTGGTCATACATAATTGTGATACATTTCGGTAATGCAAAGTGGAAATGGATGTTGGTTGGGCGTTGTGATATCTCGAGACATGGTTGTGATTTATGGTGGTACTGCATGGTTGTGTGTTGTCATGCGTGACTTAAGACGTTAACACTTTATCATAACTTTCTCACCCGACAAAAGAAACATGTCTCTCCACAATCGAACTATATAGTTAGGAGTCTAACGTCAGAGAGAAACGTAAACAGTGTAAACAAACAACGAGCTTATATAAGAATGATAATCATGTGACCAAAAATAAGCCAATCAGATAAAAATAATAACAAATTAATAATGAGATGCGAAAAAAATAGCCAATCACAACAAAATCACAATAACAAATCAATAATGAGATGCGAAAGACATTTGCTATTCTCACCGTCAATCACCGTCGATGAGCAAAAAAAAGGAGAGGGTGTAAATTAGAGGATGAGCAAGAGTAAGAAAATAGATAAATTAATTAAAAGTGAAAACACTGTCTATGTCTGCCCTTGCTATAAACAAATACAGCGTCTTCAGAAGTGTTAAATAAAAGAAAAATATATGTAAATTAAGTGAAAATGCTGTTTATGTCCGCCATTGCTAAACAAAAACAGCGTCTTTGGAAGTGTTAAATAAATGTGGTGATATGTGGTGGTGATATAGTAATGATATGTGGTGGTAATATAGTCGTGATATGTGATGGTAATATTGTCGTGATATGTGATGGTAATATAGTGATGATATGTGATGTTAATATAGTGGTGATATGTGATGGTAATATAGTAATGTGGTAGTAATATATGTGGTGGTGATATAGTAATATGATATGTGGTGGTAATATAGTGGTGCTATGTGATGGTAATATAGTGGTGACATTGTGGTATATGTGGTGGTGAGCCAGCATGGTCTAGAAGTTCCAAATGTTATGTCCAAGCTTCTTTTTTAAGGCGTATCTGTTTTACTTTCCAGCGTGTAGGCACCCTGCGTGGTCGGCGTTCTGTTTGGGGCGGGAGGCGAAATAAACGCCTGCCATAGTCCTATTCATAAAACTGTACCAACCTAATTAGTGCGATTGACGTCATGTTTACTTAACATGTGTTGAATATATTAAGCTAAACTCAAAATCTGGCTTTATCTTCGAGATTTTCTTGAGAATCATTTTGACAAAACAGTCAAGACATCAGGACATTCAAATTAACTATTTATTTCCACAGTTCGTGGTTTAATATGCTTGACGAGTTGACAGTTTTTTTACATTAAAGGGTATTGGCAATAAAAAATAAGTTTGTTTAATTTGAAAGAACTCGTGAAATTGTAAAGAAGATCTTTTACAACTTTTTCGTGTCTTCGTTTGCAAGATATTTCAATTTGTCCCCGAGCCCGGGCGTAGGGCCGAAGGCCCGGAGCCCGGTGAGGGTGCTAATCTCGACATGCGTGTAGTCCACTTTACACGCGTGGAGAAAAAGCGAGGGAGACGAAATCTGGAAATAGTTTATACATATATATATATATATATATATATATATATATATATATATATATATGTATGGCACGGTGTCACGCGGTAAGAATAGTTGGACACTGGTGACTAGCGACGAAGAAAACTACAAACTCTCAAACAAATAGTGTTTTGCTTTCGTTTATTTAAACGAAACGAAATGAAATGGAGCACGAAGAAAAGGATACAAACAACCCGTTTAATATAACTTGAAGAGAAACCAGAGAACTGGAAGAAACCAAACGCCGTATGGTAAACAAAAACTCGATCTGCAGTGTATGTAGCCCTGGTTTGAAGACACTCCGTGCACGAGTCATGGTCAAATCATCTTAAAGTGGTTAACGGTAGGATTCTTGTTGTTTTCAAGTTTTCGCTTAACCTAAACAATATTCAGCTTCACGTTTTCGTGCTTTCCCTTTGCTCATCCAAACCATAAGTCAGCTTAACTAAAGCTAACTTAAAACACTACCTTTAAGGCTTATATTAACCGTGGTGGACGTGCATGCACTTTTTATTATTAAAAATACGCATGGGCTTTGTTGGTTTTCTTGGCTGTGTTTCGACTGAAACGTTGTCTTTTGAATTCTTCTTTCTGGAATCCGATTCTACTGAATTGTTTTTATCTCAGAGTCTATTATAAATGTAATTTTTGAGCTGTTAATTACAATTAATACTGCCTTTGCAAAATGTACATGCATAGAGAAGCCATTTAAAGGCTTGCTAAAATTAATCCCTTTTGAAACCTCCTAAAAACAATATATTTTTTACAACCAGAATTTAATAATGAAATCTAAATTTTGCTTTGATATGTTCAACTTTCATTAAATGATTTAAATCAGTTTTCTCATCCTATCGACCTATCCATAAATTGTATAATTTAATATCCCAAGGATTTAACATAATTTGTTTTTATATCTGATTGTTTTTGTATTGGCTGTATATTAGGAGTTATAAAAAAGAATGTAAAAGCGGGTGAGGGGTTGTTGCGTTCATGTATTTCTAGTTTAATATGTAAATGAGATGGGCTCTGACGTCAGGATCAGGGTACAGTATTTATGAAATGTACAACGTGAATTATGAAATGCTCAGTGTCACAAGGCGTTTTTATGTGGACAGTTTGAAGTGATTTCGTTGAACAAATTTAGATATATAACTGATTTTGCTACGTGTGAAAATACTGTACCATGCTCTTGACGTCAGAGACCATCTCATTAACATATTAAACAAATTGAAATATCTTGAAAACGAAGAAAGATACGAAAAAATTGTAAACGATATTCTATTACAATTTTATGAGTTTCAAATTAGACAAACTTAATTTTTGTTGCCAATGTCCTTTAATTTAATTAGCAATCTTGAATGCATAAACGCTCTATTGTTCTGCTTGACGAGTTGACAGTTTGTGTGCATTAAGACTCGAATGAACCAATGGGAATTTAGCCGATACTTTTGGTGAAAAAAGTTGCAACTTTGAATAGGACTGCGGCAGGCATTCGTTTCTCCCACCCGCAAGCAGACCCGCCCGCAAGCAGGTACGTTGTGAACATGCATGTTTAAGTGAAGTGTTGCAAGGTTTTTAATCTTTTAAAATAATATTCTATTTTTCAATCAGCGTTGACTTTTTTATTTTCTTGTAGTTCGTCCTACAAAAACTGTCGGGCAAACTTCGTGTCAGCTACAGCCCGAATCTGAAGTAAATGCAGGTCACTCGAATTCAGGACCAAGCTCTTCACTTTACCTAAGGTTTGTGCTACAGTGAAAAATGTTACAAATTAACGTAGAGTCCCGAAAGTAGCGCCCTCGAATATAGCGGTGAATTTGAGATGTCTTAAACATTTCCAAAAGTAGCGCTCCTCCTCCGAAAGTAGCGGTTCTTTTGAAAAGAGCGCGCTTCCACGTGATATAGTGAATACGATTGATGATGATGAAATAAATAAATGATGATAAAAAGGGCTTGAAAGAAGAAGGAAAAATCAAACCAAAAACTTTAACCAAACTTAGTTCGTATTTGCTTTATTTACTTATCCACAGTTTGTTAACGTATTTTACCACCCGAAAGTAGCGGTCCCCCCAAAGTAGCGGCCTCCCGAAAGTAGCGCCCCCCCAAAAAAAGTAGCGGCTCACAACAGTGGATAAAATCGAAAGTAACGGGGGGGGGCGCTACTTCCGGGAATCTACGGTATAACAGCAAATAAATTTCCAAGTGAAGGATTAGACATACAGTAGTTTAACGCTTCTCTGGCTTTTTGAAGGTAGCTTATAAGGTTCTTGTTCATGACCCAATATTTGAACACTCCGATCTAGTATTTTTAAAGGTTCCATTTTTATATCCTCGTATAACTGTTGATCACGTTATCTTTTAACAAGATGCAAATTGGATTCTGGCACACACGTAAAAACGCGCAATCTGTTACAGACCTGCAAACAAGTTGTGAATGCATGCTGTTCGGATAGGCTGTCACCATCATGTGTTCGCTCTGACTGTCCCAGTATACAAGTGTACAAGTATACAAGTCAGAAGTTATGCCGGAAGCCTGTTACCACGTTGCAGCTAAGAACTTGTTAACAGGCTGATGCTAACAAGGTTGTAGCATTGTTCCAACCTGTTAATAGCCTTGCTACAAGCAATGGCGTAACAGAGGTAGACTGAGACACATTTTTTCATGTGAGTCCTCGTGAACCTCCCCCCCCCCCCCCCCCCCCCCCCCCCCCCCTATGGGCCGTGGAAGCTGTTTTAGTAACTTTTAAGTGTTTTTAGATGAAGAGAGGATTTATTACTTTAGAAATAGAAAATGGCCGCCCGTGTTTATATAGCTTGATGAGTCCCGACAAGACCCGACAACCTAAAAAACGATTCAAATGATATATTGTGATATTATTTTTGTGTTATTATGCTATGTTAATTCACAAATCGCCAAGACCACCTGCTGTGACTGGTTTTTGAACCGGACAGGAATGAGTTCAATGCTGTATCCGGGTAATTTAATGAGTAGTTTAATATTATAATACTGCATTCTATTCTTAGCGGGGCCACAAGATGCCCCCCCCCCCCTCCCCATAGCGTGGGCCCCCTTAGTTTTCCACCTAACCCTACCTAATGAGCGTTACGTCACGGGCTACCAGCCTGTCGCGAACACATCCTGTTAACAAGCTGTGAGATTTTAACGTGTGTGGTAGATCGTTCTCGTGGTTTAATCGTAACGCGTGCGCTATGCCAAGCCTCCTTTCGGTGGTGTTTTCCTCTCAAAAAAAAAAGGTTCGGCACCTATACTAAGAAAGCCTTTATGTTGGTTGGATTTTCATGTTTTTAATATGTTTGCTTCTTTCATTTCAAACTTTATCTGTAGTGTTATACCGTCGGAGGATCCAATACCTGGTTCGAGATCACGTGATGCTTGTTCCATTTGTCACATTCCATACATGGACAGCGATATTCCAATGCCTGTTCACCTTACAAAGTGTCTGGTCTGCAAGTAAGGGATATAAAGTCTCGTTTACACTGGCGATTTCTTCTGCGATTTTTCTCATTCTGGCGCGTGCTATTGAGTGGGTTACTCACGAACGTATGTTGGGACATATATAGCTTTGCAAAAGGTCCAATATATTCGTAGGTCAATACGTTTGATCGCATGCATCAGGAGGATTAAAATCGCCGCAAAAATCGCTTGTGTAAACCGAGCCTTAAAGTAATCGATAACACGTCACGTGCGTGGTAATGTCACGCTGTTGTTATCACAGCTTTTGGAGTCGACCGGGTACGGAACGATACCGAACCGAAAGCTTTTGTACTTCAATATATATACATTGAACAAAAACGATTGAAATTCTACTAATTGATAAGTACAAGTCACCTGTAATAACCATTGGCTGGACAGGAGACAATGAAACTGACGCCATAATATTTGAAGGTCAGTGAAAATATGAAAGAAATACAGTACAAACACAAAGTAGAAGCCGTGAGACAAAATGATATCACACAGTTAATTACTAGATTATACAGATTGATGAAGTGGTCCTTGAGTTTGCGTTTGAAAGAGTGTTTGTTAAGAGCCTTGATAGAGTCATCAATAAAATTCCAAATTTTGGGGGCCTTGAAATCTAATACGAAATTTAGCGTAATTTGGTGGAAGTTTTTGAAGGTATGACGATTTAGAGGCCAGACGAGTTATGTATTGGTGCTTAAGATTTACCAAAGTAAACATACCAAAGATGTCTGGAGGTTTACCTTGGCAATAATGATGCTTAAGTAGTGTTGTATATAATCAAGAGCGTGTATAGGTGAGAGAGAAATTGTATAGTAATGGGTTTAGTTTTACCGAAATTCCTCCTAAAGGGCTGTTTACATGGAAGGCGAGACGGGACGTTTGCAGGGACGGGACGTTAAGCGAGATCGCATCGCTACTATATTTTTCCTTTATTTATCTCATTTCGTTTATATGAAAAATGTGTTTACCGGGACGTTTTTGTTCCGTCCCGCCTAACTGGGATCCCGGTTTCCTCAACCGGGGAAACAAAAACCGATATGACGGATACCGTTTCGAGTATTTATTTTGATTCTTAAGCTATTTATTCCCTACAAATGTGCGATAACGGCTAGTAGGAGGACATCAGCTCTTTATAATTCCTCTGGTATTCTGCGGTTTTACAACGTTCTAGCTGTGTTGTGAAACGTCCCGGTCGCAATTGTCCCGCCTGAAAACATTCTCATATAAACCCGAGATGAAAAACATCCCGTCCCGCTTACTTGTCCTGTCCCGGCTCCCATGTAAACCTCCCCTAAGTTACTTTTAGATCTCGAAATAGCCAATCATCAAATGATACTCATAGCATGTGACGTCTATCGTGATTTTTGCGTGACGGTTTACACATTCCTTTCGGGAAAACAAAATGGCAGGAAATAGTCATTGGAGTAAAGTACGGTTTTTCGAAGAATTGCATTACGAAAAGTTTTTATAAAAGTTTTTACTCAAGAATTGACAACAGTCAAGACTCCTCTTGAACGCAAAAGAGTTTTATCTTTTCCAAAATCCTTGTGTTAAGTAATATAATTGGTCTTTTGTTTAGGATTTTCGGCTGCTCGGCAGCTTGCGAGATTACCTTGTGAATTCTAAAAATAACTTAAGGGGTAATAGGATGGGAGTAAACATCTCTTCACTCTTACTTTTATGCTCCCTTGATATAATACAATAATATACGGGTACACCTTTAGAATACCTGGCCAATAAGAGTTAAGGGTTCTGGCTATTATAACTACATACTGCTACTTCCAGTTCACTCATTGTCAACAGTGGTTTGCAACCAGTGCACTGTCTATGTTCGTGTAAAATAAACAAAATTCATCTATCCGTATAAATTCCTTGGGGCAATGTGACTGTATTATTCCAAGGTTCTTGATGCTGAAACGATGAAAATAATACACAGCAGTGGAAGGACTTACGAAAGTGGAAAACCTTTGACAATAGATCTCAGGAGAGCTATTTTTGATGAAATCGTCCTGCGTGAAAGCAGTACAATTAACGAGTTACGTTCCGGGCAGCATTTTTACCAACGCATATTCAGTGATGTGAATCCGTAAACAACTGCCAAAAAACGGCGCGCGGCGGTCAACTGCAATTAGCAGTAAATATGTACTCAATAAATATGTACAAATTGCGATAATGGCGGGATTTTATAACCCGAAGCATCGTCATCATTGGTTCTATGATAGTATAAATATGGGGCCTGTCCTCACAACGATCACCCCCTAGTGAAAACACTAAATCGGAGTGTCAAAACGTTTGGTCATGAACAGTAACTTTTTAAGTAATATTTAAAACACGTACTGCGAAAAAAACGACACATTTGGTAAGTTCATTGGCTTAGTAAGTTTGAAAAATAACGTTGTCCAAGCCGAGAAAATGAAGCTAAAGTTTATGTAAATCAGGAGGTTTCTTTATCAGATATAAAACCACGGACATGGTACTGATTTCCTTTGTGTTTTCCTCATGAATTATTAATGAGTTTTTGAAGCTTTGTTTAAAAACCTTTTAACCAGAATAGCTTCGAACTACTGTCTGATGTAATATATCATACACAAGGAGGAGTGTTTCATCAGGATATCCAAACACCGAGACGTTTGTTGAAAACCGAGGCGAAGCCGAGGTTTTTGAATAAACTTCGAGGTGTTTGGATATCCTGATGAAACACTCCTCCGAGTGTATGATATAGCATCTCAAACAAATCAGTATTTTAAGAGAAAATCAAAAAGAAAGTTTGCTTAATTTATGTAATTTCTTCCTCCAATATCCAAACAACCGACACGGTACTGATTTCCTTTGTGTTTTCTTCATGAATTATTAATGAGTTTGAGATTGTTAGGTGCATTATACAAACAAGCACCATAACCCTTCATAGCGTGGTTTGTATCCTCAGTCGGTATTTCATATAGTTTATTTTGCTTTGTAGACAAGCCAAAGTTCCGGACATGTTGTTTTCGACTATTGAAATGCCTTCTGACCTCCAATTAACTGGGAAAGGCTGTCTTTTACAAGGGAGGTAAAAAGAGCACTTATTTTAAAATTTTATGTACAGTGACGGGGCTTGTTATTTCTTTTTTAGCAAAATGTAACTAAGCTTTTTTTATGCATGCAGTTTTTTACCTTGGCTATATTACCAGAAGCCTATTGCATCTTGTAGATAGAGACCGGGTAGTACGATTTATTGTTCATAATTTTCTACAATTTATTTACTTTTATTACTTTTTCTTCATGTGCAAATTCAGGATTTTAGAATAGGTTGGACCCACCGTGTTGTCGACCGCGTAGCGGACGTAGCGGGCGAAGCCAGGGTACTGCTTGAATCTTGCTACAGACCCTCCTAGGGCATGACCCCGGAAAATTTTCAACACTTATAGAGTCTCTGAAATGGCATTTCCTGTTTGATTTCCTTTTTCAAAATGTTTGATTTTTTGCGAACAACAAAATTTGAGGCATTGTCCATTGTTGACAGCTCCGTCGACAATACGTACAAGTGGCCTATAGCGTGAACTAGTTGGTAACTGATCTACAGTACTGCTCAGAAGTAACAAAACAGTACGTTTGAATGCTATAGACGCGGTTGAACAACGGTTAGACATGCAACGGTCATATATAGTTAGTAGTTATAGGGCCCCCGGTGATACCAGTGTATTTTCACTGAAGGAGTAACCCTGTATAAATAAAATTGTGTTATGTGTTATGTTATGAGGTCGAATGGCGGTTACGAAGCGGTCGAAATCCGGTTAAAAAAAGCGGTCGACGTTGCGGTTGAGGTTGCGATTTAATAGAGGGCCGGCCAAGGCTTCAAATTATTTATTTTGATGGCATTTTTTGTTACAAGCAGGCAGCCATGTTAAATCATATCGGATAGTGTATACTTTGCAGGTGAGGGGTGTTGGCAGTCGTGATTATTGATTTATATACTAAAATTGCGATCTTTTTGAAAGCACAATGTGATGGATGGGATATCTGTAAAGCGATGCCTATTTACGATTGCATGTGTATTATTTGAATTACAAATTCAGAATGCTATCCAATCAGCGCGCCTGAAGTTCTTATTGTTCTAATTCGCATAGCTCACCATTATAAACAAACAAGAAACATGGCGCAAATTCGCCTAAATATAACACTTATTTGAACAGCCACAACAATCTGAAAGTTTTTTGTTACAAGCAGGCAACCAGCATAGAAATGTAGCTTAGACATTGATCAAGATGACTAGGCCGGTTGCCGTCCGTGTATCACAAGATAGTAGTGTTGAACCGGTGAGTTAAATGTCTTAGGATATTATGAGCAATACTATACTATAGTACAAAAGCTCAGCTTTATAACAGTAGATAGATGGCGGTATCGGCAAATTACCAAAATAAAACGAAGTAATTTACGAATATGAGACTTTCCTGTAGCTACCAGATCTAATAAATTTCTGATTCTTGGCAAGCTTACCTTTTTCTGGCCTTTCTTCGAAGTATTTTATTTAGGTGTATTCACGCCATATTTCTTGTTTGTTTATGATTGTGAGTTATGCGAATTAGGTTAAGCAAAACTAGAGGCACGCTGATTGGATAGCATTCTGAATTTAGCTAATTCAAATAAAACACAAACGTAAATATGCAGCACTTTACAGATATCCTATCCATCACATTGTGCTTTCAAAAAGCTCTAAATTTTAGTATATAAATCAATAATTACGGCTGCCAACACCCCTCACCTTCAAACTATACGCTATCCGATACGATTTAGCATGGTTGCCTGCTTGTAACAAAAAATGCCATCAACAGTGTTTTTGAGAGACTTTTATCGAAGTTGGCCGCCCGTCTATAATACTTGTGTTCCGACGGGCCGACGATTTCCGACTGGAAGACATTAAAAACAATCAGTACGTGCTGATCGAAAAGTATACATGTAAGTAACTTTCCTGTCATGAAACCAAAGCTTGGAACATCAGTATAAGTGTAAAAGCATTAAACACTTCTCTCATTCGAAGTATCTGTGAAACGGTTCGACTCGAACTCAACAACGATGTTTATATATAGGATAAAGAAAAGTAAGCTTGCGATTCCAAAACAAAACACGCAAGTTTTCGGATTTCAATCCATATTGATGATATAAACCTAAATGTTTCTTTGTAAGTTCATTATACTGTATGTGCGCCACGGGTTTGGTCTCTGACTGCGTTTGTTTCGCGGTATTTCTAGCGACTATATAGAGCAGGAGAATTAGGGGAGTTCATTGTTGAACAATTACACGACGATCGTAGCGATATGAATACCGGCTTTACTTCCAACACTTCCAAAGTTCGGTTAACATTGCTTGCGGTTTATGCGGTTCGCGGAGCGGATTGTCAAGCGGTCATCGTTGACCGGTGTCGAACCTATAGGTTTGACCGTTTACGAACCGAGCTTCAACCTGCGTTCAACCTAGGTTCAACCTTTGTGTAACCTAGGTTTAACCTAGGTTTACCGCGGTTTTTGTTAGGTTACTTCTAAGCAGTACTGTACATAAAAATAATATATGTGCCCACAGCCGAGAAAAATGTCACAGCTTAAATTTTAAATATTATTTCAATTTCAAGATAAGTCTCTACGGTGTAGCATAAGTTAAATCGATTTCCTTTTTTTAAGTTTTAAAATATCTATACTGCATTTTTAGCTGCCCAAAAGGTGTCCTAGGGCTCTTGGGTCTCTTCCCTGGATCCGCATTTCTTTGTAATTATTTGAACATTTTACTTTAATTCTTTGTATGTTTGCCCGGTGACAAATTGTAATAAAAGCGAGAATTTGGGCAGACACCACCTTTATTATTTATTGCTCAACTTCCGGCCAGTTGACTCAAGCCTTTTTTGCTCTGATGAAGGGACTGAATTAACAGATCGAAAGCTAAGCAGTAAACAATGTGTTATTTACAATGGTGTTAAACCTTTAGTTGTTTTTTTCTGTACAAGCTATCGTAAGTAGTTAAACTCAGAAAACTCTGAGCTCCAGACGGGACTCGAACCTACAAGTTTCCGAATGCCAGTCGGATGCTCTAACCATTGAGCCACTGCAACTCAGATGGTAGACCTATAAGTTGTTAACGATATACCTGGGAACTAGTCAAACCATACGATTTGAGTTTAACTTACGACGGCTCGTATAGCAAATAGAACTGAAACTTTAACAACTTGAAGATGAAAACAATATAGAAAAACATTTACTGAAAATAAACTGATATAATGCGACTTTACTGAAAATAAACTGATATAATGCGACTTGTAGCCCAACATTAGTACTTGTGACACATGTACGGTTTGACTCGTTTCCAGGTATATATATATATATATATATATATATATATATATATATATATATATATATATATATATATATATATATATATATATATATATATATATATATATATATATGTTATGTATATGCATGTATATATGTATATGTATTAAGGACTTATTGACCGAGTGCGAGGTTTGTACGGGAAAGTATTTGCCTGAGGTTTTCGTACAGACCGAGCGACGAAGGAGCGAGGTTTGTGCGATAAAACCGAAGGCAAATACTTTCCCGTACAGACCGAGTAAACGAGGTTAATAAGGAATTATTATATGGCTATTGAGAGTTGTTTTCATCTTCGGAGCCTTGGCCTTCTTGTTTACACCAGTTCGGCTTTTATTTGTCGTGTTTTTAGATAAACAGCTTTAAAGAAAACCAGCAGTAATGTTCCAACACATTTTATTGTTGAGAATATTTGAAGAAAGATTTTTGTATTCAAATCAACTCAGACATTTTCCCGCCAAAACTTACAGGGCCGAGAAAAAAGCGTATTGACCGACCGGTCAATATCGTAAAACCCCGACCTCTCGGGAACCAATCAGCATGCGTCGTTTTGCGTACGGACCGGAAATCAAACCCAGCCATATAATATATATATATATATATACAACCTGGGTCTGACATCTGAGTTCCAGCAGCTCAATGGTTAAAGCGTCCGGCTGGCGTTCGGAAAGTTGTGACGTATGGAGCTCAGAGTTTTCTCTGAGTTTAACTTACGACAGCTTAGTTGGGAAAAACCTTTTGATACGATCTGTTGGAAAGCTAGCGCGGGCATTGGTGCAACGAGACGTATGGCTTATCTTTCTATTAACACACTAGAAACCGTTTATAAATGTCTGGTTCAAACTTATTTCGATTACTGTTCTCTTGTCTGGGATAATTGCTACAAACTCCTTAAAGATAAGCTTGTACTGCAAAAACAACTGAGACTTTAACAACTTTATGTTTAACAATATACTTACGTAGAAAAACGTACTAGTGTTAACAAGCACAAATTCTTGCTTCTATTACATTTTATTCTATTTTTTGTGAAGGATTTGTAGAAGTAAACGGAAAGAAAAAGGAGAAGCAAATGCAGAATTAATTAGCGATGTACGTTGACAAACTATTGAATAAATAAATGCAAAGCGAAAAGATGGTAAAGTGCCGAGATTTTTTGGAACGAAATACTGAGTAGTTTCGAACCGAACCCTTTATTTGAGTGAAACTGGTGGTGAAAAATGGCTTGTTTGGCATGCTTGTTTTTGGAAGGATGCTCCCCCCCCAGGAACGAAGATACAAGCGATGTTTTTTTACCCCAACGATTTTGGCGGCTTTTTGACGACATCATGTTTGTGAAGAAAAACATTGAGCATTCCGCAGGTAGATACAATTGTGTTGCCCTGCATGACATGCTAGCGGCCAGCTTGTCAGTCATATTTTCATAATTTGTGCAGAATTTATAGCCACAGCCACACAAACGTTATGGGCTCTGGCATTGTTGCATTGAGATTGGAAGCGATGTTTTTGACGCGAGAGATTTTGGCGGCTCTCTGACGATCTCCGTGAACTCCGTGAAGTGAAGCATTCCCCAGGTAAACATAATTGAACAAAATTGCAGTGCCCTGACAAGTTAGCGGCTAGATCGTCAGGCAGCTTTATACTACGGCGCCCTGACAAGCCAGTCACTGCCCTGACGACTTGTTAGGTAGCTTTATATTCTGGGTGTTTGACGAAATCGTACGTTTTTTGTGGCCACCCGTAAGCCACGGACACAGAAACATGGGCTCTGGGAACGAGAATACAAGCGACGTTTTTGACGCCAAACAGGGCACCGTTCTTTAGCAGTTTGTCTGGTTATCACTATACTAATCTAAGAACCGGGCGGTCTAATACCCCAAAAGCATATTTACATCTTGGTGATAAATAACGCCATCAATGGTTCTAAAAGAGTACAAATATGGGACCTGTCCTTACAACGTTCTCCTCTGATTAAGATACTAGATGGAAGTGTCGAAACGTTGGGTTATCAACACTAACTTTTTAAGCTACGTTCGAAAACATTAAGCTAGATTAGCATTAAACGTCAGTATTCCGTTATAAAAGCTAGTGTCGGCAGTTTACCACCTTTTCACTTTGCTCTAGCTTTAAACTTGTGGCAACAAAAAATATTTTATTTATTTATGACGTTTTGATTAATAAACATAATAATATAATCCAAGTATTGATATGAACGATTTTTGTCAACAAAAACATCGCTAATTTTTACAAAAAACAGGAATCGCAATGCTTTGCTAGGACTCGACTCAGTTTTAATAGTGTTTATTCACAGGACTGCATATACATTCTAACTCTATGTGATTCTTATAACTTCAAACTCTTCGCGGACTCTGCGAACGTGAAGACAATAACAACTTCAAGTCTCAAAAAAACTGTCAATCAATCAAAACTACACCCAAAACCTGGTGTCTGTATTGCCTTAAGTCGTGCTAAATATCTTTAAATTGGTTCTCTGATGAAAATATTGTCGGTAATGTTTCTGCATAATCCTAAAGATATTATGGTACTTGATAATTGTGCAAAGTTTCATTTCGAAATTCCCCAAAACAAAGTTGTATTTTACTTGCGAAGTTTGCATGTATTTTGGAGCGCCGCCATTAAATTGGCCGTGTTTGCGAAGAATGAGTTGAGGAGAACTTATGACGTCATAGACTCAATAAAAACAACATTGTTGTTGTCAACTAAAGCGTCGTTGTTGTTATTGAGGCTATGACATCATAAGCTTCCTCGACTAATTTTTCTCAAGCTCGGCCTCTTTAATGGCGGCGCTCCAAAATACAAACTTTACATGTAAAATACCACCTTTTCTTCAACGAATTTTGAAATAAAACTTTTCACGATTACCAACTACCATAACATGTTTAGGATTATTGAAAAACATTGCCAACAATATTTTTATCAGAGAACAACTTTAAACAACTCAATCTAAATTTCTTTACAATATTGTCATCCGCCATCTTGGAAATATTTTTATATGTATCTGACGTCACAAGCTGGGTAAAGAAAAATCGTTAGAAGTCATACTGATATCTATGCATTTCTGAAGATAGCTTTTAGTGAAGTGAATGTATAGCTGATAGAACATATGGTTTGGAAGCTCTATTGTCTTTCAACTTGAAGTAATGGTCATGTTGAAAGACAATGGAGTTCCTTATATGGAAGTAAATTCTATGAACACGTGACGACGAAGCACCACAACACGTGACGATGAAGGACCACACTAATTAAACCCGAACGTTGCTATTGGATGACTGCTTCATTATACAGAAAATACAATACCATGAAGTTGCACAAATTTCCATTAATTTAAACAAAAACATAGAACAATGACTTTGGATGACTTTCCAAACCACGTATACGATCTATTAACTATGGTGAATGCCGTTTTGACTTGATTACACCACAACGCATTCAAAAAGATGGAAAGCACTCGGCTATCAATGCAATTTTATAATATTTAAGGCCCGTGACGTCATTAACTTCCTAAGTTAATTAGGCGCAGTATTGAGACAAGATGGGGGATGACACGATTGTCTTTTGCCAAAATTAGTAGTGTTGCTATAAAAATTGCTCTAGTTACTTGGATTTTCTTAGTATGTTTATTAATCAGAGCGTCATAAATTGCAAATTTTCATTTGTTTTGCTATTACCCTTTCAGACATATGGCGAAGAGGTCTTTTCTTGGAAATTTGTCCTAAGAAATCATATACACCTTTAGGTGGGACGTATTTCTAGTTGGCACTTCGATAAACGTTTTACTTGAGATAAAATAGCAATGGACAAACAAGTAGATTGTATTAACCCTTTCATGCGCATTGTTGCTGTGGAACAACTTTATCTTTTTACTATGTAGAAAGACAGGGGTAGACGTCTCGAAAAGCCATGCAAGGATTAAACACGAAAAAATCGTATATTTATATGTATATTTTTTAAATTTTCTAGATCCTCCCTTTTCTTGAATATGAACTTCATCGCCAACTTACAAACAAACTCAAGGTTTGCTTTAGATTCTTTCTTTGTGGACTTTCTTTTTACAGTATTTAAATTATCACTTTTAACCCTTTCCTGTCGGTGGGTTTTCTCCAGCCTGGTTCCCAGGCCTCTTTTTTAACGTCGCGCGGCAGACCGAAATTGTGAGAGGCCTGGAGTAAAATGTTTAGCTTGGCCCCAAATCTGGCCCCGAATTATCCAGGCGCCAGCCGGCCATGCCAAATAGCAAGTTTGGTCTACTGCCGAAACGTGAAAATAGCATATTTCAATTTGTAAAAATGTATTTCAACACAATCACTTCCTACGCAGCACATTACTTTTATAATAAAGCAATACCCTCGTATGTAACAACCTTTTGACGTAATGTAAAATAAAGAAACCTACTCATTTGCTGTCTGCTCGCCAGAAGAAGTTTGTTTAAAACCACAGGGCGCTCGTTCATATTTTTCTAATTTTGAGAAGACTGAGAAAAATCCGAGCTCCAGCAGGATCATGATGGATGAAGATCAATCATTTTCCAGTAGTCCTCTCGCTCGATCCCTATTCTGTGACGGCACCAAAATACGTTATCGAGAGAAAAGAGGACTAGGAACTAGTCTGGGTTGTCTCCATATGACGAGTAAAATCGTCAGAGTTAAAGAAGAGTTAAAAACGCAAGATTAGTTATGGCCATAGGTGAGATATAGGATGTTAGCAATAGACTTATTGCTGTATAGATGAAATTTGTTTTGAGTGTTAACTAGGCGATCTCATTCATCGCAAGGAGAGCCGCAAAGAAGAATACGAATTCCTTTTGTCACTGGGTTACCACCTTGTTAAATAGAGCTTATTCTAATACATTGTATAGCATTGCGTTGAAGTGCAGCGCACTGCATTGCGTTGATTAACTATATAGAATACGTAATATTTACCCTATGACTTTTCATTTTTAGTGCAAAGTTTAAACTTTGCAGTATTGTGATGAGTGGCGAAAATTCACACGATAGTGTCAGTCAGTGACCGATAGTGTTAACATCCGGGGGGGGGGGGTCGCGACATTATTATTTCGTAGTATCTTGGTACTTCAATTTACTATTGTCAGTGGAAGGTGAATGTAAAGTTCCTGGACAATGAGGACAAACCGTTGAGTGAGTTATCGATGGGCTTTTTACGTGTCAAATTGTAATGCAGTTTGATTTCGATATCTTGAATATTTCATAATATGTCTCGAATATAAGATGTGTCCCCCACTGATCTATATTAGAGACTGGATAGAGGAAGTGGTCGGAAGTCGGCAACAGCCGCTATGTTGGATGGCCCAACTTTCGCTAACATTTTACTGTTGCACAATTATAGTTTTCGTGTATTAAGGCATTTTTCTCCTACGGGTTCGGACAAACGTTTTTATCACGAGGAAGAAAGGACACGTGAAGCATTTGGAGAGAAAACTTGTAGTTGTTTAGCCCCAAAATGTTGGGGAAAACGGAATTTGCGAGTTCGATGGAGCGAACTCCCAGTGTCAGTGATGACAACTTTGAACAGACGAAGGCCGTTCTCATTCAGAATTTACTCAGAATATGGAAATACTGCTAAAGGACCGAATTAATTCGGGAAATTTGATCAACTGAACAAGCTACACTACGAACAACTGCTGTGGTATTATATTATCATAAGCCAAAAGACCAGAATCAAACAAAGTTTTCGTGATTTTTAGAAGAATGCTGTTACGTTAAGCTTCTTTTTATAGATCAGTGGATGTGCCTAGTTGAACAATATATTTTCACTCACAGAAAACTCGAGGTAATGATTCAAATAAGTTATCCTGGCATTCATAGGATTAATCAGAATGAGTTTATTATTTTCTATGAGATAGGGTTATCTAATTTGGGCAATCGGGCATGCATTTGCCTACAACTAAAAATCTTGTATAAATTTTACAATATAATTCAATTCAATTCAATCAGAATAGTCACATTTACGTACAATCACAAAAACCGAAATAGCTATTTTTAAAGACATTGTACAAGGATATAAAAATATTAAACCATGATCTTTTTGCGACTGGTAGCTTGAAAAAACTGAATTGTTCTCCCTTTTAGAAAAAAAAATGCCAGTGTCATTGTGTGGTCAGAGTTTTAAAATCTTATAGTTTTCATGTTCAACAAAGTTGGTTTTGTGACTATACCTTTGCCAAGATGCTTTTTTTAGCCAGTTTGCAAATGTTATCCGCCACATCGTTGTGAAGTTTAACATATATATATATATATATATATATATATATATATATTATATATCAGCTTGATTTGTTTTGACTTTATAATATAACATCAAACACTGGCCTTGTTGTACACACTAATAGTACAGTATTAGTTTTGCCACAATTTTCATAACATACAGAAGCCAGAGAACAGATTAAATTTAAAATGTATCATTATATAGTACATTTATGCAGAACCAAACTACACAAAACAAAATACACTCATGAATTGTAAAACTTTTCTTTAATCAAATCATTGACAAAGTTTGAAAACTATGAATAACACAGTTCAATTATATTCTGTATTAAGTTGTCATGTTGCTTCATCTTTAAGTTCTTCCTTCATTGTTGTTTCATTTTAAACTACCTACAACATAACATACAAATATCACATTCAATTTTACAGATACTCACAAACAATTTTTTCATTAAAATGACAGAGAGTAAAATAGCTCAACTGTTAAGAAACAATGTTGACAACTTAATTTCTTAAAGGCCAACACAACACGTTATACATGACTTGGACACTGGGTATGGAGTATATTAAAACAAACTGGCTCGTTCTTGTTATGATACATGCTACAGTTAATACTTCTATGGAAGGCACCAAACATAAATATTACATGCGTAATATTTAATATTACGCATTTTTTTTAATATAAATAGAGAGTATTAACATGCTCCTATGTTGCCAAAGAAATAACGCTGCTTGTCGAAATCTACTACAACTCTACAAGCCAATCTATCTTCTGTGCCATAATTTTACACGTCCTTCGGCTTTTTAATATGATCTACTCGATTGTGAACATTCCAACAAATCAGTTCATTAACCACCGGCCGTTTCCAATGTTGGGTTTCCCATTCCCTTAGTAAATAACCAATGGGCTATTCCAAATTTTACCCGCACCCCTGTTGAGGAACCTCTTTTTTTACCAGCCCCTTCGGAATTTCCGCCATTTTCTGATATACATTTACCCCTCCCCCTGGAAATTCCAAGTAGACTCAACCCCCTCCCTTGGAAATTCCAAGTAGACTTAACCCCACTTCCCTGGAAATTCCAAGTAGATTCAACCCCCTCCCCTGGAAATTCCATGTAGATTCAACCCCCTCCCCTAGAAATTCCGAGTAGATTCAACCCCCTAATTCCCTGGAAATTCCAAGGAGATTCAACCCCCTCCCCTGGAAATTCCAAGTAGATTCAACCCCCTCCCCTGGAAATTCCAAGTAGATTCAACCCCCTCCCCTGGAAATTCCAACTGGATTCCTCAAAAACACCCCTCCCCTTTGGAATTTCCAAATTTCTTCAATAGGAGGGGGGGGGGGGGGGGGGGGGGGGGGTGGGGGGGGGGGGGGGGGGGGGGGGGGGTGGGGGGGGGGGGGGGGGGGGGGGGGGGGGGGGGGGGGGGGGGCGGGGGGGGGGGGGGGGGGGGGGGGGGGGTGGGGTGGGGGGGGGGGGGGGGGGGGGGGGGGGGGGGGGGGGGGGGGGGGGGGTGGGGGGGGGGGGGGGGGGGGGGTGGGGGGGGGGGGGGGGGGGGGGGGGGGGGGGGGGGAGGTGCGGATAAAAATTGGAATAGCCCAATAACCCTTCGGGAGCTCTCCGTCCCCTTCGAAATTTCGTCAAAATATCAACTTATTTACTTACGATTCAGTTTCCCTTACGTTCTTAGGTCCTCCATAGTTCCATGATGTGTCTCGTTGCTTGAAATACCAAAATGGATTTGTGTTGTTCGTCTATTTCATGATTATATGCGAAAACAACGAATTCACAACAGTAAAATATAGCAACTCACTCCTCATGGTGGGGACGGGCCATCCAATGTGGCGTCGCTTACAAATTAGGGCGTAACTTCCGGCTTCAATTTCTGGAGGAGCTCAGATAATAGATGCTCTTATCCAGTCTCTTATATAGGACAGTGGTGTCCCCGCGGGTTTTATGTTAACATGCTACTGTGCACGTGGAATTTTCATTACAAACATCGCGGAGCCAAGGAGCAAGCGAAAATATATCTTCTCGAAACAGGGATTTTGTGCACTTACAGTATTAAATATGGTGTAGGAGAAAGGATTCATTGCCTGTTAGGGGAAGACGAGCCTGGATATAAAATAAAGGTCTGACTGCTCTGACATTCAGGATATTTCTGCCACGTTGTGTCATGGTTAGCCTGCGTAGCCGGCGCCGGGTGATCGGGGAAGGGGAGCGCCTGCAGGCGCCTATTGTTATTTTTCGTGCCGCCTCCTAATTAAAACAGTGCATTTTTGGAAGTTGTTAATTTCAAAAACCTGAGCTAAATAGCTTAATTTGGAAGTTGATCGAATATTTACTCCATTTAAAAAACACGTATCTAGAATTAACTAAAATGGTACAGTTATGAATGATTAGGAATTTGGAATTTGTGTGGCATATATGTTTGCCGTGTCATCGTCAGACAACATTATATTATTCTGCTGTTATGTTGTCTGGTTTACAGTTAATGGCGTTCACTGCAAAATCTTTTAAATAATTAAACAATTTATGTTGAGTGGGCTACAGAAAGCTCTGACTTATTATTTTCGTCGTTATAAAACATGTGTATGTAACGACTATAACGATAAATAATATAATCCTATGTATAATCATAACATCCCGCGACATTCACACGCATATCAATAATAGCGAATTTTATTTTCCACTGACAACTGGCGCTGATGGCCAATGCAGCCGGAGAAGTACGCCTGAGTAGATCCCACTGATTATTTAGAATCAAATGCGATGGTAAGAAGTTCTAAATGTGTTTTGCTCAAGCCAATGTCAGACAATTCAGTTTCTGTAGTTTCTCGTTCTCTGACTTTATATATACGTACCTCTGTTTCTTGCACCTTGTCCATACTAAAAAAACATCGGTCCGATATTTCACTAGTACAGACCTCACGCTAGGTCAATAAGTAGTTTATTATTTTTTTTATGGCCATAAATGTTGTGAAAACTCGACCCATCTTTCTTGCGAACTAAACGAAAATGCCAGACATTTTACTATTTTTGAAAGTACTTTCCGTTGAGCTAGAATCCTGAACTTTCTACCCCAAATAGTATTAGTTGTTTTTGTTTGACATATTGCTCAAGATCGTACGTTAAGTAGTTGAATAAAAAATCATCTGAAATTCTAATACTTGTGAGAAGTAAATGTTATATTATTACGAACAATGTTACGAACGTTTTGGACATTTTAAAAACTTTCACAAATCGTGGAAACTCCCAACTATACATCAAATGAAAGCTTTTAAAATTTCTAACAACATACCTGCACGATATATTTCAACAATGAGTAGTTCTGAAATTATAATCCATCTTGTTGCATATACTGACATGACTGCCATTTTGTTTATAAAACTTACGGTCCCGAACGGCAGATTCCGCTCTGAGCGGGGGGATACGGGAAATATCCGACCTCTCAGCGCTGCTGCCATATAATAAATATATATATATATATATATATATATATATATATATATATATATATATATTTCTAAAATTCATTAATAATTCACGAGGAAAACACAAAGAAAAATCATGGGCGTATCGGATCTATATATGTGATATAGACTCGCTCTAAGTTTCTCGCTGGTTTTTAACGGCTGTGATAACCTTAATTTTCAAAATTACTACGCCAATGAACGTATGAAGTGATTCTTTTTAGAAGCCATTTAAAAACCTTGCAGTACGGGCTTTATCGGCTCTAAAACACTCGGCTATCGCCTCGTGTTTTGTATCCGATAAAGCCCTCCTGCGCGGTTTATAAATATTACATATATATATATATATATATATTAGCCAATTCAATAAAGGTTGTCCTTCGGAAATCTAAATTCTTAAACATTAAACGCGCAAGGTATGTCGGGAATTTATAATTTAATATTCAAAAATAACGAGCGGCCTTGTTAAAATGCTAACTAAGGGGCACTCAGCTATCCAAAATCTAACTAAAGATATGTCACTAATTATCAACAGCTAGCAAGCTACAATCTTGGACAATAATGTTGTAACACCCCCTCCCCCCGATTCAATGTTGACCGAAATGAAATAATGTTGGACTGGAGTTTCATATAACAACATTGAATCGGGGGGGAGGGGTTGACTGTTACAACTATTATTGTCCAAGATTGTCCTTGACTGATTTTTCTTAATATTGTATAAAATAGAGCTAAAATATGATTTCTATTTGTAAATTAAAGTCAATAAACAAATTGTGAAATTTGAAACTGTTTCGTGCAATTAGTAGAGAGATATTTGCATTTAAAAATGTATAGATTGCGCTCTACTACGAGGCCCTTTCTTTGTTACTCAATAATAACTACGTCACTAGAACAGTATTGCAAGAGAAAGTGCATTCTGTCGGTGGAAAAAATGTAGGTTTCGATACTGGGATAACTGTTGAAAGAGAGATGTATTTATAATAATAAGTATAAAATCAGAGTATATCCAGAATTTTTCAGTAGCATATTAGGACTCGATTTGGTCCTTCAGGCAGCACTTTCCTTGCGATAGTAACTTCTAGTAACATTACTATTGTTTAGATCGCTCATATTTCAGCCGTTGGGTGATTGATATCTGAGCTCGCTTTAACTGAATCTATATCTGACATTATGATGATTAGGGAAAAACAAGCACGGTGTATTTCATTTCATAATAGAACATTTTATTTAAGTTTAAAAGTTATTTCCCCAGCTAATACTATCAATGAATTGTTAATGGGAGCATAATTATTTTTATATGAAGATTAATAGCTACAAAAACTACAGAAGACCCGCTACCTTGTCGTTGGAAATTTGAGAAATTAACGTATTGCGGCACGCGTTTTAGACGAAGCGAAATCTGAAAGAGGTTGAAATCATTCAATAAATAAATGTAAAGCTTAAGCCTCTTTTATAGAATGCTTGTAAAGCCACATTTATTCATATGCAGTTGGTTTAATTTCCCCTTTGCAATTATATACCGCCTTATGCAACGGTCTACCACGGTCTACCACGGTCTACCATGGGTTTCAAAGGGAATTACATGTATATTAATTTTGTTATATTGTAGTGGTAGACCGTGGTAGACCGTGGTAGACCGTGGTAGACCGTGGTAGACCGTTGCATAAGGCGGTATATAATTGCGCAGGGGAAATTAAACCAACTGCATATGAATAAATGTGGCTTTACAAGCATTCTATAAAATAGGCTTAAGCTTTACATTTACTTATTGAATGATTTCAACCTCTTCCAGATTTCGCTTCGTCTAAAACGCCTGCCGCAATACGTTAATTTCTCAAATTTCCAACGACAAGGTAGCGGGTCTTCTGTAGTTTTTGTAGCTATTAATCTTCATATAAAATAATTATGCTCCATTAACAATTCATTGATAGTATTAGCTGGGGAAATAATTTTTAAACTTAAATAAAATGTTCCATTCTGAAATGAAATACCGTGCTTGTTTTTCCCCAATCATCATAATGTCAGATATAGATTCAGTTAAAGCGGGCTCAGATATCAATCACCCAACGGCTGAAACATGAGCGATCTAAACAATAGTAATATTATAAATACATCTCTCTTTCAACAGTTATCCCAGTATCGAAACCTACATTTTTTCCATCGACAGAATGCACTTTCTCTCGCAAAACTGTTCTAGTGACGTAGATATTATTGAGTAACAAAGAAAGGGTCTCGTAGTAAAGCGCAATCTATACATTTTTAAATGCAAATATCTCTCTACTAATTGCGCGAAACAGTTTCAAATTTCACAATTTGTTTGTTGACTTTAATTTACAAATAGAAATCATATTTTAGCTCTATTTTATACAATATTAAGAAAAATCAGTCAAGGACAATCTTGGACAATAATGTTGTAACACCCCCTCCCCCCGATTCAATGTTGACCGAAATGAAATAATGTTGGACTGGAGTTTCATATAACAACATTGAATCGGGGGGGAGGGGTTGACTGTTACAACTATTATTGTCCAAGATTGTAGCAGCTAAATTTTAACTAATACGTAAACAAACAATTCCTACAGGGCATAGTGAATTCGTTCTTTCTATTTTAATTCGTTCCTTTTATTGAAACCGTCTTGATATAGTGACATATCTTTAGCTACGTCCTTAGTCCCTGTTTACATGAAGCGGATTGAGTGTTCAAGTCAAATCTCGCATGTTGTTTTCGATCTGATCAAAACGAATGACTGAAGTCAATCCACGCAGTGGAGTGGATTTACTTTAGATTCAAGGAATGATCGCCTTGAATCTCTATGAATCTGATTCATCTAAACACGGTTTGACTTGAATTAATTGATACGCATGAGTGAAGTTGGTGCATATCGTGCTAAATGGCAGAATCGAAGAAGTACAGAAAATAGTGAGCCAAAACCGAAAACAATTTTCCACGGATTGACTTCGCTCAGGTTTTTCGATCCGATTAGACTGTCAATCCGCTTCATGTATACAGGGCCTTAGAATAGCTGACTGTTCCTAGTTAGCATTTTAACAAAGCCACTCGCTATTTTGAATAATGAATTACGAATCCCCAACATACCTTGCGCGCTTAATGTTTAAGATTTAAATTTCCAAAGGACAACCTTTATTGAATTGAGCCTAATATATATATATATATATGTGTGTGTGTGTGTAATATTTATAAACCGCGCAGGAGGGCTTTATCGGATACAAAACACGAGGCGATAGCCGAGTGTTTTAGAGCCGATAAAGCCCGTACTGCAAGGTTTTTAAATGGCTTCTAAAAAGAATCACTTCATACGTTCATTGGCGTAGTAATTTTGAAAATTAAGCTTATCTCAGCCGTTAAAAACCAGCGAGAAACTTAGAGCGAGTCTATATCACATATATAGATCAGATACGCTCATGATTTTTCTTTGTGTTTTCCTCATGAATTATTAATGAATTTTAGAAATATATATATAGAGAGAGAATAATATTGTTTAGGGCTAAACAAAGGATGTGAGTATCGCTCAGAGAAACGCATCAAATATACGTCATGTTAAATAATTATTATTAGGATCATTTTTATGTAAATTTTTATGTAAATTTATTATTATTGTATATATATAGGGCATTTCCTACATATCACTTGTTTTTTTCTGAAGAAGAACGTACGTTCGAAACGTCTTAAAGCTTTTATCTGGACTGGTTAGAAGTTTCTTGCTCTTTATCTCCTTCAATTCAAATGTATATGTATATATATATATATATATATATATATATATATTACGGGACAATGAACTCGGTTGGAGAATAATGATATTAGGTGTTACTCCAAGTGACGAACCATACCGGACAAGTAGAGAAAACTCTACTTGGCCCGGCTGGGATTCGAACCCACGACATTCGGTTTACTAGTCCGACGCTCCACCGACTGAGCTACAGGTCAAGTTGGGAGCTGGTGGTCGAATGATGGTACTTGGGTTATTTGATATTTCGAAACAGATACTAGTTTCTTCAATATCTAGACATTAGTCTTTATACATATAGATTTAGAACAATTATTACGGGACAATGAACTCGGGTGGAGAATAATGATATTAGGTGTGAAGTATAGTTTACCTTAAAGTCTTCGCTACCAGAGGTTTCACCTCTATCTATATATGGTATTGAGCACTCTCTAACATTTCGTGAACCAAAACTCACTTATATATATATATATATATATATATATATATATATATATATATATATGTATATATTTACCCATTTTTGAAATATTTTCAAGACAAAATGTTGTCATGAGTAATTTATGGTTACCTAAGCATGGTCTTCATTAATGAAATCGGTTATTTTCCTTTATTTTTGATGTCACAAGAGTATTCATCCCCTTTCAGACACCGCTAATAAATTAGTTGCATGAAACTTTGCACTATCCTTGGGTTGTAGTTCTTTTGACTTTTCAGTTTCGTTTGTTGTTTTAACTTTTGTATATTTTCAATAGAATTCAAAAAGCTGAAAATGGGGACATTGGCGGAAAATGACGTACTCTGTATTTCTTAAAAGAGTTTATAAAACGTGCTATTGTTTTTCTTAGATAAAAGGGATGAACGCTTTGTTTGGTCTACAAATACAAGTTTCCGTTGGAGAAGTTATGATTATTGCACTTGGGGTGAGCTTGATTAAATCATACTTAGAACCCGTTCAGACGATGCCGTTACGAAAGAATAACGGCGGAATATCATTACGTTCCGTACGATGCCGGTACGATGTTAAAACGGCACGAAAAAGTTACAAGTAACCGCCGCGTTCACACGGTACCGGACTGAAAATGTGACATGATCGCCGATGAATTACGATATATGAAAACCAAGCTTTAAGAACCGTTTTCAAATTGCTCCGGTTGAAGTGACGTTTTCATACAATTTCGATCTGGTACTGGGCGTGTTGGGACTGTTTAGTGTCGTTTTCGACTCGCTCCGGACTCGTGTGAAAGGGGCCTTAGTAAATTTGAAAGCATCTAACAAACTATATTGCCCTGAAAGTAAACTTTTTAACCCATTAATAACTCATAAACTAAAAACAAAGAAAATCAAATTCGTGGAGGGAGATTGGAAATCGTAGAAAGACTTTACATAAATTTGTTTATTCGATTTTCTCGCAAAATATAGACCACTTCATAAAGGCGTTCATTTTAAATATTCTTTTATGTCCATCTAAATGAGCTTCCTGGCCTCGTTATGAAGCAAAGAATAACTACTTACTAACTGAGAGTGAGGTCTGTACGGTAAATTATCAAACCGAGGTTTTTCTGTATTGACCGAGCGATAGCGAGGTCAATACAGCAAAACCGAGGTTTGATATTTTACCGTACAGACCGAACAGACGAGGTTAGTAAGTTGTTTATTATATGGCATAAATCAGTGCAAAAATTAATATCGATGGATAATTAGTTTATCCATTACATCCGGTCACGCGCCATGGTCACGCGACTGAATATGCGAGTAATGCGACAATTTGTGCTTGAGGCGGCGTGGCGAATTCAACAAAACACACACGGAAACAAGCAAACAAGTCTGTTTTAAATATCTTTATCTGGGAAATATAATCGCAAGATTAAATTTAAATAACGATGAAAGAAAAGATTAACAAATCAAGAAAACTTATTGTCGTAACTGGCTTAAAACATTCGTATAAAACTCAAAGTTATTTGAAAAATAAATTACGGCTGTTCGATCAAAGTGTCAACAAAACTTAGCCTTCTTCATCGCTTTCAATCACAAGTCTTCGTCGCTTTTTCTCTTGGAATATCTTCACTGGACCATTGAAGATCTGGAATTGACACCCTGAGATGCTGCTTATACTTGCACCAGCGAAAACTGCTTGGCTGTTTGAATCTTCCTGGTATGAATGTGTTGCTTCGAAATGCTGCAGCTGGCCGAGCTGGGTTTCCGACTGGGACGTATCAACTGGCTCACGTATCGCTGGTTGTAAATTTCAAGAGGATTAAGTGCTCTTCTTGGTTGGTTTTGTGCTGATGGTTGAGTTCCGCTGAGTATACTGGACATCTGAAGCTGATGTTGTTCGCTTGCCGATTTATACGACTGTAGACTTTGCAGGTTCTTGTGTCCACTCAGCTGGGCCACAAAGATTTCGGGAGTGTTGGCGTCTAACAGCCTCGAGATACTGGTTTTTCTAACAGAATGGTTACTTAATTTCCCCCCGGCTCGCTGAAGACCAGCATTTTCTGCTGCTTTGCTGACGAACTTGCCAATTTCATTCTTGCCCAGAGGAGATTTCATATACCAAATGTTGTTGTTTTGATGGCGGTTCCCATGTCTGACAGCAAGGAAAAACGGCGCGTCTGCTGTATTCATTTCGACTGGACGATGGCTCTTGAAGATTTTATAGTATTCAACAGGGCATCTTTCTGATCCGGTGGCATAAATCTTCGGTTGAAATGATCTTTGGTGACCGTTTTCTTGACCTCTACGTGTTTTCGTGCCACGCTCACATAGCCAGACGAGCATTTCGCGACCATCAATATTGGTTTGGAGTTGAATATCGCCCCAACGCAACTTACGGCTTTCGTATCTCGCCCTGAAGCCAAAGTGGAGTGCCACAAACCACCACATGGTTCTCTGGAGGACTTCTGGTCCAGACATACCAAACTGTCCGCATTCAAACAGTTTGTCCTCTTCTTCTTGCGTGAGAACGCGAGTAGCATTTGACTTGTTTTCCTTGCCGGCTTTGTTTACCAAACTTTTTCGTTTCGCTGCAAGGACTTCGCGGGACATCTTAAACTCTTTGTCTATCAGGATGTTAAACTGGGATTTGTTGTCGGAAAGGAACCGCTGAATACTCCTTTGGAAACTTGAAATCGTGTCCGGTTCGTACTCTTCGCCATTTATTTTACGGATATCTTTGAAAAATTTGGACAACAAGTGGTCAAGCTCCTGTGCTGGTAAGTGCAAAATGTTTAGATAGTGTTTGTTTATTTCAGCTAGGTATCGGTTGAATGCATTCATGTCGCTTGCTGTTTTTTTCACCGTGTTTACGCTTTTCTGCTCTCTTATAAAACTGTCAATTTCTTCCTGGCTGTTTCGCTGCTCGTAGATGTCGTCGCTCTGTACTTCGTGAAACTGATAAAAATTACTTTCGTATTCTTCATTTTCAACTTCTGGATAATAAAAATCGCTCTCAGAATGCACCTCGTCGCTCATTTTAATAATTTTCTACTTCTTGTAAATACAATTTACTGAATTTTAAAGTTTTTGCTATTGTTTTCCTCGCAGGGCAATAAAAATTCCGTATTGCCCACGGGCGATGCGGGAAACTCCTGCCACGTCAGTAGCCAATCAAATTGCGCGATTCACCAAAACAAATGCTTGCCATATAATAATTAATCGTTATTATGTGTTTGGAACTGAAGAAACAACTCTTCCTCGTGTTTGAACTATTGCATGGAAAAAATTTATGTTTAACAGATTTTTTAAATTATTGTATTAAATTTTTACGTTCATTAACATTTAAACAGCATGGTTAGGTGATTGACCCAAACGTTTCTATTAGCTGATTGCTTCATTATACCATAATGAATAAGATATAATGTGTTCAGTGATTGTAGTGGCGTAATTGCAGGCGTTGACTGCGGCGAAGGGCATGTCGGAAAGTTAGTTAGAGAGCCCACTCGCTTGTTTTACAAAGGACAATTTTTCAATTTTTTATTGACTAATATTATAGATGCATGGACAACCCAAATTGGGACAACGTAGAATTCCTATACTGTACAATGGTAGTTTGCTATCAATTAACTGTGCAAAGTCACCATGACATATTGCTTCGGTATATTGAAGTACATGTACAGTATTGTAACATTTTGTGAACATATTAGACTACTATGATTAGACTTATTTTGGTTACTGTTCATATACTGTTTACTAGTGTTCTGCACAGTTTTCATTGTTCATTGGACTGCATATGGATCAGCATATAAATGTTGATTAATTTATGACATAAATCAGATGATTGCCATGGCATCATAGCACGCTCATTCTGTCTCACAGCGTTAATGTATGGATATAATTCAGACCATTGATGGCAAGCCAATGATTAACCACTCCACATGAACATTCCTTATAAAAGAGAGACGCATACGCAGTAATCAACTTCGCTGTTTTGCCTTGGGTTTGTTGACACAACGACATTTACACTTCATTAATTCAAGCATGTGGTTAAAGTATGTAAAGTCATTATGGTGAACATTGGGATAACAGCAATTTCTTTGGCTGAGTGGTGACTTGAAAGTCCACTAAATTTGTAATCACGATTGTCTTATAGACTATTGATAATGGCCATAAAATAAACATGCCAGTGAATTATGCCAATACGTTTTGTTTTAGACTTTGTAGACTTATTGATGAGTAAATGCTTTTAGTCCAATACTTCACTGTTAATTTGTCTGCTCCTTCATTAATAGCGGTTATGTGAATGTTCAATGTCATTTAATTGCAGAGTAGTAAATTGATGGTTGACAGTTTAATATGTTGTCCAATCTGCTACCACAGGTAGCCCGAGTAATAATTATTTTAACATTTTTCAATATGCAAATCAGCTTCAGTGATCTACCAGCTAAGCTAAGCTAAGCTAAGCTAAGCTATAAGCTAAGCTATAAGCTAAGCTAAGCTAAGCTAAGCTAAGCTAAGCTAAGGTACGCTACGACAGGGTAGGACGCACTGATCTATATAAGAGACTGGATAGAGCATCTATTATCTGAGCGCCTTTTATAGCGAAAGTGGGGCCATCCAACATGGCGGCTGTTGCCGACTTCCAACCACTTCCGACTTCAATTTCAGACAATAGATGCTCTATCCATGTACAGTATTGGCAAGGTGGCAAGGGTAAGAGCAGGGGCAAGGGAAAGGGTAAGGAAAGTTTTATTGTATTCAAATTCTCGTCTATTATGACTTTTTTGTTATTGCAGACCGCCACGGCCGTGTATCTGTCTTGCCTTCCTCCTCCCCCACTTCTTCGTGTCGTTGGCAAGGTATGTCATTTACTTTAACTCCGTGTCGTTGGCAAGGTATGTCATTTACTTTAAGGCTTTTGAATTCGTGTGCAGCAGCACTTATAAGACGACTTGCTAATCTCCGAGCGTGATAGAAGGCCCAGCCTTTTTTACTTGCATAGTCTGTTGTATATTTTATATTAGGTTTGACTACGACTACGATATTTGTTATTGTACACGCCATCTTCTTCCACTATCTCGTAATTGATGTACGTGATAAATTTGTAGCCACCGCTCATTTTAGCACGGGAAGTTTTTTAAACGTCGTACTCAAATGAAAGGCGACTACAAGTTTATCACGTCAGTTCGAGACAGGGAAAATCTAATATGTAAAGCTCTGAACGAAGAGAATAAAGTCCCGTTTACATGGACGAGAGTTGTCCCTTCTAGAAGGGGCACCCTACCCCCGAGCCACCCTGGGAGAACCAACTTTGCATTCATTTTATTTAGTCGCGACAGTGGGTGTTTACATGGGGAATTTGGCACTGGTTTCGGGTAGTAGGGTCACCCTGAGGATAGGGTCGCCCTTTTTAGTGCAAAGTTTTAGAAACTTTGCAGTATTGTGGTGAGGGGCGAAAATTCACACGATTCAGTGAGTCAGTCAGCGATAGTGTAAACGTTCCGGGGGGTGTGAAGATGTAGTTATTGAATAATATGTGTGGATTTTGACTGTTAGAATGTGTCTCAAGTAAGTGTAGTTCACCCCCGGAAAGTGCGTGTCGTGACGTCACGTGTAAGTGATATTGAAGTTTTAAAAATCAAAGATGGCGGATGTTACGAGAAGCCGAAAACTCACAGAATAGTAGCAATTTTTGCTCAAACAAGTGAATAAGGACTAAATTTCTTTACTGAGTATCTTCTGCAGAAAGGAGTCGTTGTCTAATTGACGTTCTCAGGTAAGTGATGATGCATATAACTAGTCATTCTCAGTATTTATAAAATCGAAAGTTCAAAGTGAAAGTGATATATTAAAACGTACGTGGGATCAATTATGTTCGCTAGCTTTCAAATGCCTACATTACAGTACATCGATAAACACAAATTTGCCTCGCATCCAGAGTCATTAAAAAATATAGCAATGTTGAGAGTCTAAATAATATAACATCTAAATTGTAAACAAAAGTCATTGCTAAATTATATCTAGTCATTCTCAGTACTTATAAAATCGAAAGTTCAAAGTGAAAGTGATAACGTACGTGGGATTAATTATGTTCCCTAGCTTTCGAATGCCTACATTATAGTACATCGATAAACACAAATTTGCCTAGCATCCAGAGTCGTCGAAAAATATAGCAATGTTGAGAGTCTAAATAATATAATATGTACATTGATATTAAAACTTTCGAGAAGCAATATTTTGTTATAAAGTCATCTACAGTAAATTGTAAACAAAAGTCATTGCTAAATTATATTTGTTATTGTAGCAACTTTCTAAACACATGTCATCCATTGCAGATGATAAATAATGCATGATTGGAAAAAGTTAATTATTATGAAGGACCCATGGTCAGAAGGACAGTGTAATTCATAAAGTGGTAAACCAACCTTATTAAAGATGTGTGTCAAGTGTAACCCAAGACCTTAAAAGCTGCAAGTTGAGTACTGTTGATCAAGAGTTAATAACAAGAACATCTAGCCTCCCAATTTTCTAAGACACAGAATTATATCAAAAATAATTAATAAGTATTATTATTACTTTTCATTGCAGATTCAAATGGATAACTATCAAACATGGTTGGTGATGAACCCACTACAACTCTAAAGGAGATTATACGCCATAAACGAATTCCATTCTCTGGCATGTCAACTAAAGTCATTTTGTCAAAACCAAGTTACCAAGTTGCTGTATTTTTTCTTCAATTAGTGGACACAATACTATGGATGAACTTCTCTCATGTTACGAAGACTCTGTATACGAAGTCCCATTGCAGATCACAAACCATTGAAAAAGACAATGACATTGATATGTGAACTACTGACATACGTGTTCACTGTACACCAAGCAAATCTTGTGGGTGTTACACATAAACTTGATCAAGATTAAATCCTGTGAATCACTCACTTATACACTGCGCATGCACTACCGTACTTAAGAACCCAAAAAAGTCAACACCTACGAGTCAAATGACTAAATATGTGAACTTTCAGTGGTACATCTGTTTACAAAGCAAATGATGAGGTCATGAAAATTCAGTTGAAACCTGAAATTACCAGTAAAATGTTATCCATATTAGGAATTGACATAGTTTTGTACAATTAAAATAGAATAAATGAATCATTTGAAATATGAAAAGTTTAAGCGTTGTTTTTCTAACTATAGGCGTGCATTTATAACATTAACACCAATTGTCAATTATTTATGAGGAAGTGTATAGATTCTGAACCCATGATATTGATCTTGTGTGATGCATTAAACTACCACTTTTTTACAAAATCTATAAAACTTTGCACTATCGTTGGGTTCTAGTTACGCTAGGGGGTAACCCTAGGGGGCGAGGCAACTTTCGCTCATGTAAACAGTTTCACTCAGCTACCCGAGACAACTCCAAAGGAACGCTTCAACGTGATTGGTTAAAAGTTTGTTTGCCCTTCGGGACAATCGAAGGTCACCCTGCTAGCAGACAACTTTTCCTCATATAAACACTCTGTAAACTGTAGCTCTTGGGCCAGGGTGACCCCCTTGACAGGGACAACTTTCGTCTATATAAACACCCCCTAAGAGTTCGGACTGCATTCAGTTTTAGCTTTCCGCCTCCAACTGCAAAGTGAGTATCATCATGCGCACATTTAATTAACTAAGCGAAAATTGTAAACTGATTTATATCAAACAATGATATATATAATCCCCGAGCCCGGGCGTAGGGCCGAAGGTCCGGAGCCCGGTGAGGGTGCTAATCTCGACATGCGTGTAGTCCACTTTACACGCGTGGAGAAAAAGCGAGGGAGACGAAATCTGGGAAATAGTTTATATATATATATATATATATATATATATATATATATATATATATATATATATGTATGGCACCGTGTCACGCGGTAAGAATAGTTGGACACTGGTGACTAGCGACGAAGAAAACTATAAACTCTCAAACAAATAGTGTTTTGCTTACGTTTATTTAAACGAAACGAAATGAAATGGAGCACGAAGAAAAGGATACAAACAACCCGTTTAATATATCTTGAAGAGAAACCAGAGAACTTGAAGAAACCAAACGCCGCATGGTAAACAAAAACTCGATCTGCAGTGTATGTAGCCCTGGTTTGAAGGCACTCCGTAAGTCCATGGTCAAATCATCTTAAAGTGGTTAACGGTAGGATTCTTGTTGTTTTCAAGTTTTCGCTTAACCTAAACAATATTCAGCTTCACGTTTTCGTGCTTTCCCTTTGCTCATCCAAACCATAAGTCAGCTTAACTAAAGCTAACTTAAAACACTACCTTTAACGCTTATATTAACCGTGGTGGACGTGCATGCACTTTTTATTATTAAAAATACTCATGGGCTATGTTGGTTTTCTTGGCTGTGTTTCGACTGAAACGTTGTCTTTTGAATTCTTCTTTCTGGAATCCGATTCTACTGAATTGTTTTTATCTCAGACTCTATTATAAATGTAATTTCTGAGCTGTTAATTACTTTTAATACTGCCTTTGCAAAATGTACATGCATAGAGAAGCCATTTAAAGGCTTGCTAAAATTAATCCCTTTTGAAACCTCCTAAAAACAATATATTTTTTACAACCAGAATTTAATAATGAAATCTAAATTTTGCTTTGATATGTTCAACTTTCATTAAATGATTTAAATCAGTTTTGTCATCCTATCGACCTATCCATAAATTGTATAATTTAATATCCCAAGGATTTAACATCATTTGTTTTTATATCTGTTTGTTTTTGTATTGGCTGTATATTTGGAGTGCTTATTTTAATCAGGGGGTGGGTGGGTGTTTTAAAAAAGCATGTAAAAGCGGGCGAGGGGTTGTTGCGTTCATGTATTTCTAGTATTTTGTAAATACCTAGGGCGCTTTCCAATTGACAAGGTCTGACCGGTCAGTCCGGCCAGAATGGACTTGCTTTTGATTAGGACCAAATTTTCCAGTCTGACTGTCCTAAGCCTCAAACGAATCGTGTTCCATTTAACCGGACTGACCGATATAACCGTGTAAATGGAAAGCCCCCATAGATAATGAGGGGAACTGGATAGGAAACTTAAAACGATGTTACGAAACCGGAAACGATGTTTGCACAACTCGCTTTGGTAGTTATACACTAATAAGCGGCTAATGCATCTAACGGGTGGTCCCACATGGCTAAAATCAGACACTGCTTAACTAAAGTATATTACTCTATTGTTTAATTTCAGCAATAGCTGATCGTGGCCATGTGGGACGCCCATTTGGTGCATTAGTCGCTTATATGTGTATATAATTATCATTGCAAGTTGTCCAAACATCGTTTCCGGTTTCGTAAGTTTCCTATTCAGTTCCCCTTCCATTATCTATGGTAAATATGACACAATACGAGCATATCGACAAGACAATAAAGCACAATTTTGGATGTAATACAACTGGCCAAAAAGTTTTGACAGCATTGCGTAAAACAATGTCAAGCAATTATTTATATTACTTACTTATTTACTTACTTATTTATTTATTTATTTATTTTACTAATCTTTAAACACGGTAGCTTATCAACTGTACAAGCTAAAAAAATTTAAAAAATGGTTGTTTTTATTTAAAATTTAAAAAAGTCGTGTGTTTTGTATATAAAAAGTATCTATAAATTGGAAACTAAAAACAAACAGCTACAAAGGATCAATGTTATTACAAACGTGTAAGTCAGTAAAAGACTACAAAAATTATAACAATATCCTTCTATTAAAATTTAAGTAATTATCCCCGAGCCCGGTGACGGTGCTAATCCCGACATGCGTGGAGTCCACTTTACACGCGAGATGAAAAGCTGAAAGTAATTCTGAAACCTGTTTATATATATATATATATATATATATATATATATATATATATATAGTTCAATCTACAGACACGGTGTTTCGCTGTACAACAGCTCATCAGTGTAGCTTGGAACAATCTGAATGAATTTCATCAATTACTTATACACATGCGATCGTCGGTGACAACCGCATGTGGGACAGCATCGGTGAAATACATTCAGATAGCGTGAAGTGCGCATGGGCCCAGAGTGCTCAAACTTCCACAAGGGTAGTGAGTGTTGCATTATCGCTAATAGGTACCCACGGCAACTTCGCAGAGTACTCAACTTCGCAGAGTGCTCTCTCTCTCTCTCTCTCTCTCTCTCTCTCTCTATATATATATATATATATATATGTTATCAAATCCACAACTTGCGCAGTTCGGATAGCAGGGTACTGGTAACTAACCTGTTAAATTATTCAAGCTCTACTTAAATTAAAAGGGAACAACTAAGAAAAGGGCACAAACAGCCGATTTACTGTAATATATCTTGAAGAGAAACCAGATAACCTGAAGAAACCAAACGCCGTATGGTAAACAAAAACTCGGTTTGTGGTCACTCAGTGGTCTCAAAATCATTTTAAAGTTAACGGTAGGGGATTTGTATTTATTTAGTATTATAAATAATTATGTAAACGCCAAGAACGGTATACAGTTTCAGTATACCGTGACCTTGTCCTTATGTTGTTTTCAAGTTTTCGCTTAACCTAAAACAATATACAGCTTCACGTTTTCGTGCTTTACCTTTGCTTGTTGCACGGTTCGTTCAAACCATAAGTCAGCTTAACTAAAGCTAACTTAAAACACTACCTTAGGCTTATGTGGACGTGATGTTTTTCATTGACTTGGCATGCATGGACTTTTTATTATTAAAAATACTCATGGGCTTTGTCGATTTTCTTTTAATACTTCTTTCTGGAATCCGATTCTATTGAATTGTTTTATCTCAGACTCTATTTTAATGTACTTTTTTAATTCTGCCTTTGCAAAACATGTATGCGTAGGGAAACCATTTATTTTGAAACCTCCTAAAAACAATATCTTTTTTACAACCAGAATTTAATAATGAAATTGGTATGTTCAACTTCATTAAATCAGTTTTATCAGTCATCTTATCCATAAATTATATAATTATCTTGAGGATTATCATTTGTTTTTATATCTGTTTGTTTTTATTTTGGCTGTATATCAGGAGTGCTTATTTTAATCAGGGGGTGGGTGGGAGGTGTTTTAAAACAGCATGTAAAAGCGGGCGAGGGGTTGTTTCGTTCATGTATTTCTAGTTTAACAATTAGAAACCAATGTAGCCCAATTTACTGTAAATGGGCGTTTCATGTCTTGGCTGGTGCATAACTAAAACTTCTTTTCATTTCGTTGGTTTTCGGCTTTGATAACATCAGCATTTTGTTATTGCTTCTAAGATTGTACATCTCTATTTTGTCGTTTAAAAAATAGTTTGGGTTTCCCTTCTTTTGTGAAGAAATTCCAAATTGCCTTGACCAATCACATCTTAGTTAATATCTCAAAGAGAAAACTGCCAAGACTAAATTAAATTGATTGCCAAAGCTCATTGACCAATCACGTTAAACCCGTCCATGGCCTGCTTGAGAACGCAAAACTGAACGCAAAACTGAACGCAGTTCGTGCAGGCTCTCATTGGGGAGGTTAAGCCCGACTTCCGATGCGAATACCAATACCGGTATTATACACTTCCGCTTCCGATTCGTTGTCATATTAGAAATCCGATAAACTTGCGAATTCGAATGCGAATACTGAAACTGTGAAACATGGCGGGTAGTATAAACCTCGAAGACGTCTTACTTCTGCAAGCATATGTGATGATGACATTATAGACGAGGAAGAGCTTCTTCTCGCCCTACAACTAAGAAATTGGAGCGACCAGATCCTATATTCGGTCTCCATCACCCCATCAAACTGACTACCGAAATTTTGTCTACTTCGGAAGTGTTGACTACCGAAATCCAATACACCATCGTTAAATGATTTACTGCGCATGATCAGAACCGTATTCATGCAGTATTGGTACTCACATCGGAAGTCGAACTGAACCTCGCTATTCTCTATTTCTAGAGCCTACACAAAGGCTGCGATGTATTTAGCTTGCGCGCTTGCGCCTTTGTATCTTAATCGCTTTAATTTTTACAGACATCTACAACTGACGAAGAAAAGCGTTTAAGAAACATCCAGAAGAAGATTTTAGATGTCAGTAATAAGAATAGAGCCCGCTACGAGCTGAATGAAATTGGAGTAAGTTCAAAATTGTGCCAATGTTTTTCGAGCTATTTTAGTCAGAAGAATATCTGAGTTCCTAAGCGGGATTCGAACCTACAACCTTCTGTATTCAAATTTGAATACCAATTATAGGTTGTGTTTGAATTCAGATTTGGAACTGAAAAAAATTTCGTAAAATAGCTCGAAGACCATTTACACACAACTCCCGTATCGGAGTTAGCATATATGTCTCTTCTCTTTCCTTCAAAATTTCTTTTGCGTGCTTTTGTACTCATGGCTTAGACTTGACGCTAGCCTGCGTCCGACAGACGCTCGCGGGCGGAAGCCGCGGGCGGAAAGCCGCCTGGGGAAAATCGCGCGATTGTCGATTTATAATGGTACTCAGAAGTTGAAAAACATCCCGGTGAAACCTGCAATATCCTACTGTGCTTATGTCTGGACGTGTCTGGCTGCAAGCCTGCCTGTAAATGAAAACGTAAATAGGGTCTGAATGTATCACTCTTCTGTTTACAATACGGTACTTTGCGGAGTGCCTGTGACCGAGGCCCCTATACTTTATGTTAGGTCTATTGACACCGAACAACGCAGGATACATATTTACAAAAGAAAACACTTTTACGGATGAATGAAAGAATATTTAAATAAAAGCGACACAGTACTCTATAGATACAATTAAAGGTGCCTTCCAGTCTCTTCTGCGCGTGTACGAAACTAATGTTTACATCTTTTTCACAAAAAAACAATAGTGATAGCTTATTCAAGATTGTAAGGTTTTTTCCCTCTCCATCATTACTTGTACTCGAAACAAAACATTTTTAAAAGAAATACAAGAAATCCGAAGACACATCTTCGCCGAATCGTTTGGTTTTCTGCCATGTTGCTCCGAACAGTTTACACTGAAAAGAGTTGACAAGTTCAAGCTATTGGGCTAATAACGTGAAGCGTTTAACATCCTCTTGCTACTCGGTGCTCTCTACCTTAAAGAAACTGAAGAACCTTGTGCCATTTCATGTCAAAAAAGAACTAGCAGAAAGCCTGATACTTTCAGGAAACAACAATAATTTCGGATTCTTTTCGGATTTTTTGTTTGTTTGTTTGTTTGTTTGTTTGTTTGTTTGTTTGTTTGTTTGTTTGTTTGTTTGTTTGTTTGTTTGTTTGTTTGTTTGTTTGTTTGTTTGTTTGTTTGTTTGTCTCGCCAGGATATCTCAAAACGTATTGCACCGATTTTTGTGAAAGTTTGCAGAAGTGTTGGCCATATACGAACGACCAACCCATTAAATTTTGCTCGAATTTAGTCAAAATTTGGATGAGAAATTAATAAAAATTTGACCGCAAGATTCTCCGTGTATTGGTACGAGTGCGGTAAAGCATTTTATTCATACATGCATGTGTTGGTCTCGTCAGCTAGCCTGGTTAGCAGGATGCTCGTTTTCTTTTTAAACATCTCTGATAACCCGCTGGCGGAGGTATATGCAGTCTTTGACTGCCCTGTTATTATTATTATTATTACATTGGGGTTGATACTTCATGGCGGATCAGGCACAGAACGGACACTGGAGAGCACCTTTAGAACAAACTGTGTCGTTGTTGAGTTGTGCGCTATTGTTGCTTATAATTATTGCATTATTCTTGCATTTTAACCATGGGTAATGCAACGCCTTCCCAAAACAAAATTTCATTAAAATTTGTTTACACATGGCATTTTACCTGCATCAGTTGCAGGATTGGTGATTTTTTGATTTTTTTGTTGCGCCATTCTTTGGCTACGTAGTTGGTAATTTGGAATTGCAGAATGATTAGCAGCACATTTTCCGAAAGAAATCAGATCAGGAGTAATTCTGGTCGACCGAAGGTTTTCCGTAAAAGCTAACTTCGAATCGAACATTTGAACATTAAGTCGAACTTTGTAATCAACTTCTGAACTTAGAGACGTAATTTGAAACTAGGCAACGAACTTCCGAATCGCGCGTTGAAAAGTAAACTGAAACCGACAATAATACCCATGGCCCCCACAAATCAAGTTCAATTCAGCATTAGAATTTTCCAGACAAAAACACCGGATATACTGTAATACACTAAAAATCCCTGTGAGAATTCACCATTCTTTATAGGATATTTCATTATTTTTCAAGGGAAATTCTCTTTAAACTGTAGAAATTCTTCTAGACTAGTGAGTTACTGTACATCTGAATAGGTCATGAGATGTTTAGGGTCCAGTTTAGACGTCGCTCTTGTGCCGAGTCAAATCTAATTATTTACCTTAAATCTATCACAAATGCATCACAAGTCCAACGTATGAATGTCAAATCTAAGTCAAACTCGATTCAAATCTATGAGAGCATCATGGATTATCTAACACAAGAGTGGCGTGGATTTTAACGATGGATTTTCGTGGAGTCCAATTAAACTAATTGACCAGTCATATAATATGTGGCAAGTTCTATTGACTAGCACCAGTTTGATTTAGTTGGCGTGATGTTCATATAAACTAATCAATCACTTAAACCAAAACCATCACAGATCTGACGAATAAAGACTTAGCTTAATTGCTACACTTTTTACGGATTTTAGTCGAATCTTTTATAGTTGTATTTGACTGGACACAAGAGCGACTTCTAAACAAGGCCTAAAAAAGGAGACTTTTTACGGAATAGTTCATTGAAATTCTACGACACTGTCACTTGAATTCCAATTTCAAAGAAAAAACATTTAGGGGTAAAATTAAGCGGCTTTCTTATTGGTTTCGGAGAGGTGCGTTTTTTCCGAGCTCACCTCAGATTCAGTCTGAGCGAACCACCTTTTAAAAACCGAGGTGATATTTATTGTGTGATTCTTATTGACGTGATTTTTATTATAATATTTAATAATATTTACTAAATATTCAGCCATTGAGTCATTGTTGATTAGGTAGGGGTAATTGAATGTGGTTAAACATTGTATTTCGTTCGAAGCAGTTGATTTTAAGCATTAAAATTACCTTCAATAATTTATTTTTTCAGAAATTTGATTTAAAACAGTGATGTTCTTTAAAAAAATGATGTGATTTGAGTCTCAATTTAAATCGGTGATTTAACTTGTCTATGAAGTGAAAAACTCCTGGGCATTTTTGTTATTTTAATGAACAGAGGAACATGGTGGAAGCACTCACTGAAAATTTTAAGAGAATCTGATGATGTATAGTCTCTGCGCTATTAACTCTCAAAATTTGCCATAGATTACATACATTACTTCATAGACACTTTAAATCAACGTGATTTAAATCAGTCAATCCTGATTTTTTGCATCAAACATTTTGTTGTGTTTTAGGATTCTTCATCTTTTGGTAACATTGGAGGAATTGTGATGGAAACGACGTCAGACGAAACTTACGAAGAGAAAGCAAGCCTTGATCCATCATTTGGATCCAGAGAAGCATTTGTGGTGGAGGTAATAATAAGGAAATATTAGGGGTGGAGGGGGTTACCTCCGTCACAAGATTATAATTTTATCGTTGATAGTTTATCTGTCCGTGTCTCTGTCTGTCTGAGTGACTGGCTGATCGAACGACCGTCCCGACCAACCATTCTGTCGGGTACGTGGGGGCGTCGGACCGATCGTTGGGTCCGTTTGTGTTTGTTTGTGTATCTGTCTGCTTGTCTGTCTGTCTGTCTGTCTGTCTGTCTGTCTGTCTGTCTGTCTGTCTGTCTGTCTATCTATCTGTCTGTCTGTCTGTTTATTAGGGTTAGGGTTTAGTATTTTCAGTCCGACTGAATTTTGTCAAGGTGCTGAGGCTACACTTGGGGAACGCAGGGGACGTGGGTTACCAAAGGCTGTATACAAAAGTTAAAATTGCATACTTGCTTAGGCCACCATTAAGCAAAAACAAATCTTTCACTTAGATTCGTAGGCACCCCTAACAATAAAGCTTTCAGTAGTATAGGGAGGAGGGGTTCTGAGTCGGGTGGTGCGGGTGGTGCAAAGAGCACCACCCATGACGTCGCTATTTATGGTCTTATATTAATTTATGCATTTAGCGGTGTTGTTACCCAATCATGACGTACCCTATCAATCAATTAAACTGATGTTTACTGAAACAAGTGTTTCACAGTTTACTTAATTAAAGAAATTAAAACAGTTAGGGTTTTAATGACAACTAAAATTTCGCTAGATTCTCAAGGACCGGAGGGACTTTTATTTGATAATTAGTCCTGTTTCAAGAATACACTTTGTCTGCTCCCATACCCCGTTCTAAATATTACTTAAAGGGCATATGACTCGAAAATTAAGTTTGTCTTATTGAAAAGAACATTTAAAATGATAAAATAACATCTTTTGCAGTTTTTGGTTTCCTTGCTTCGTTTTTGAGATATTCCAGTTTGTTTGATATGCAAATTACACAACTTTTTACGTCGCACGTGCATAATGAGTATTATGAGTTACCGAGAGAAGCTTACATATCTTTGCTATTGTGAAACGAAATCACTTGGAATTCTACATGTTTGGTGTTGTGGGTAGAAACACGCACATGCTTCCTTTGAGTTAAGCCCATGTTTTCATAATAGCAAAGATATGTAACGTTTTCTGATAACTCATTATGCACATGTGACGTAAAAAGTTGTGTCATTTGCATATCAAACAAGCTGGAATACCTCGAAAACGAAGCAAGGAAACCAAAAACTGCAAAAAGATGTTATTTTATCATTTTAAATGTTCTTTTCAATAAGACAAACTTAATTTTCGAGTCATATGCCCTATAAAACTAAACATGGCCTGGAGGGCCTTTTTTAGTGCAAAGTTTTAGAAACTTTGCAGTATTGTGGTGAGGGGCGAAAATTCACACGATCAGTGAGTCAGTCAGCGATATTGTAAACATTCCTGGGGGGTGAAGATGTAGTTATTGAATAATATGTGTGGATTTTGACTGTTAGAATGTGTCTCAAGTAAGTGTAGTTCACCCCCGGAAAGTGCGTGTCGTGACGTCACGTGTAAGTGATATTGAAGTTTTAAAAATCAAAGATGGCGGATGTTACGAGAAGCCGAAAACTCACAGAATAGTAACAATTTTTGCTCAAACAAGTGAATAAGGACTAATTTCTTTACTGAGTATCTTCTGCAGAAAGGAGTCATTGTCTAATTGACGTTCTCAGGTAAGTGATGATGCATATAACTATTCATTCTCAGTATTTATAAAATCGAAAGTTCAAAGTGAAAGTGATATATTAAAACGTACGTGGGATCAATTATATTCGTCACTGATCGTGTGAATTTTCGCCCCTCACCACAATACTGCAAAGTTCACAGTTGCACTGAACCTTACTTAACCCATTGTCGGTCTTGTTAACCCATTGCTATACTGGATAGTAGTATATTTTGCTATAATCTTAATCTACCCCCAATTTGTACATATTATGGATTTTTACATTGGCAAAATTTAGCATAGTCGCACTGAACCTTCCTTAACCCATTGGCCATTGCCGGTGTTGTTAACCGATTGCTATACTGGATAGTAAAGGCTGTCCTAGGCAGGAATGAGTAAGCAATGTTTTGGTAACTAATTGTCTTGTATTTCCATCAGCCAAATGGTCAATAAATTTCATCTCAACAAACCAGATGGTCAATAAATTTCATCTCTTCTTTCTTTATTTGATTAGTTTGCCACCAAAATAATACATTGATAAGATATTTAATATAAAATAACAGTGGCGCGGAAACCCAAACAGAAACCATAAGGCTTATTATCGTTTGGGCTATCTCAACAAACAAGGGTTATGGCCAATAAATTTCATCTCAACAAACAAGGGCTTTGTGGACTCAATGTGGATTTTTACATTGGCAAAATTTATCATAGTCGCACTGAACCTTGTTTACCCATTGCCGGTCTTGTTAACCCATTGCTATATCGGATAGTAACCCGTACGAAAATTTACGGCCTGACGAGCAAGAATCCAGCCAGAATCAGGCCAGAAACGGATTAGCGCAGCAATAATATAGCGAGACAAGATGAGACATCGGTTTGGTCTCGCTGCTTAATGAGAACGAGTCATTTGTATCGCTTGAATATTGGCGAGAATATTGCCAGAACCAGCGTTACAGAGCAAGACAAATTGTCTCGCTTAGACGAGACAAATGTCACGCTCTGTTACCAGCGAAAATCCAACGAGAATACAGCGTGACACAGCATGTCATTTAACAAGATCAATCTTAATCTGTATAACCCAGACATTTTTCATGCTCTTATATCTTGTAACAGCGTTTAGCGTCGGCAAAAACATTAAACTTTAATAGACCAAATAGCTGATCATCATAATATTAAATATGTCTGTTGACAGACATGAACCACGCGCAAGATAGTCCACTCTCATAGTCATATTTTTTGCACTATAAACCCAAGTTCAAATAAGTCTAGGCACTTTAGGTTTCTTAAATCTAAACTGGAAGCTGTTTTTGATATGTATATATTCAAGTTTACCTGTATCATACGAAAGTGCGTGAATGCCATATGTACTTGTATAATTGTGGCAATTGAAACACCAGGCGGGAAGCGTAATTTAAATATAAATATAAGAGCCCAGCAAATGACTTTAAAACACGACATGACAGAGATTTGTCAATACATTTTATTAGCTAACGTTTCGTTGCGGCTTGCAACATCAGCAGAGCGATCTAAAATAGTTATTACAAGTAGGTATTTATATATACATAGTTGATACAAGTGTTCGATTACAAAACGGTCAAAATTCAAATTCAAAACTACGACGGACATGAAGATATAAACGTATATTACAAACGGTCAAAAAATTCAAATTACAGACATATAGAATAACAAACAAAGGATTAAGAGGTTGGTTGGCTAAGTAAATTAGTGAAAGAAACTTAGGTCAGGGTTAAGTGTGATTAAAGGGAATAACAGGATTAGTGGCTGTAGTTAGAATAAGGAAAGTGGTACAGAACTTACGTTTGCGTTGAGACTTGGCTTAAGTTTTGAAATCATAAGACTTTCCCTGAGTATCAGTTCAAATTTATAAGGTGCTGAGGTGAGAATTTTAAAATCAGAAAAAGAAATAGGATGTCCAGTGGAATGCTTATGTAATAGAATACTGGACATGGAAGTCGCTGAAATGGAGCGCACTGCAAATTCCCAAAAACTTGTTTTAAGAAAAAAAATACTTGTTTTAAGATTTTCTTGTTCCCATTTGCAAGATAATTATCTTACTGCGGTTTCTTGACAACATATTTTGTCTTAAAACAAGAAATAAAATCTCAAAAGAAGAAAAATTATCTTGACAAGAATTGGAGGTTTTGCAGTGCGTTCTTTCCCAGTCAGAGCTGAAATTCCCATATGGTCTGAACTACGTGTGTGAATATGTCGGCATGTTTGTCCGACATACAATGCATCACAGCATTGACACTTATACGAGTACACAACATGTGATTTCAAACCAAAAGGAATTCTGTCTTTGAAAGGAAAAAAATTAGAAAGGCGACAAGAAGGACGAAATACGAAACGAAAACCGATTACCGCATACCCTCAAACTTTTTTACAAAATCTATAAAACTTTGCACTATCCTTGGATTCTAGTTTATCCTATCTCTTGAATGCACCCCACCCCCTTTCCCTATCCCCGCACCCGCAAAACACCCCCTAACACCCAACATCCCCAAAACACCCCCCCCAAACATCCAGACATCCACAACCCCCCCCCCCCCCCAAAAAAAAGAAATTATTTATATACCCCCAAACACACACCCAACACCCCATTCTGTTAACCTCCCTCTACACTGACCAAAGACCAAGTTATTAATAACAACATTTAATTTGAACCAATTTAATCTACTGCATAGGAAATTCTTAAACAGTGTCCGCGTATTAGTACAAACAGTTGATTTATTTAGTCTTATAATGTCCATAAGCAAAAGTGTCATAGCCATTATCTAAAATAAAACGTTTGTCATAATATGGACTTAGACCTATTGTTTAATTTAATTGAGTAAATCTCATGATTTTCACTACGGATTTGATTCATTGAAGCCATGGTTTGCTTCTTTTCAAATAGGCACTCCTTGTAACTTGCATGCCGAATTTGTCGTTTCGTCACAGATTTTTTAATCCCTTTGGCTTTTTTCTCCTCTATTTGTTTGTTCTTCTCTGTATACATAATTGAATACATCTTTGGTCGAAGGCCAACAAACTCCCGAATAGGTATCCCATGCGTTTCGTCTTTCATTTTCCCGAACACTTTCTTATTCGTTGTGCTGTGTAGAGGATGATCTTGGGCGTATTCGGAAGTGTCGAATAGGTTACTGTCGTGTAGCATGTCTTGATAAATGTCTTTAGTCCTTATTTCGTAGCAAAGACTATCGGTGTCTGTAAATAACAGTGTCGCGTTAGGACTATACTTTTCCTTCATATACTCATAGTGGAACTGATACATGAGTACCTTGGAGAGATCCAAAATGGAGAATCCAACGTAAATTGGACGATTCAAATACAACTTGGTTTTTCTCATATTCACTGCTGCCAGATCCTCAGAAAATATGCGAAAGGAGTCGAAAGATGGAGAAGCAACGAGTTTGGACAATTTAGCTTTATCATTGACCAGCTTTACATTGACTCTTTTTCGCAGATTCTCCATGGTTTTGCCAAACACGGAGTTGTTCATTAGTTTGAAAAAGTATTTTTCAAAGTCGTTAGCTGCATGCTTTCGCTTTTCAGTGTTGAAGTCAATATAGGTCTTCAGCCATGGACTCTGCTGAAACACTAGAACTCGATGAATCATTGTCAACTCCATCCCTAATGCCAAGTATTGTTTCAGATTGCGATAGCGAACAACGTAATTGGTCTTGTCTTGAAGGTTTGGAACTAACTTGGGTACACTAACATTACCAAGCTTTAAATCTTTAGACAATTGTTGGCAGTAGGGCGATAACATGTCAGGTGGAATCTTCCTTTTTCAGGTGCTAAAGGGTAGTCGTTGTGAAGGTCGTGTAATTCAGTGGGGTAACGGAGGTCGACTTCTAAAATATAGCCTTGTTCATTATCGTCTGGAACTTCTTCGATATCGAGCGTGGATATTTCTTGTTCCGTCAGTCAGTCGAATTCACCAGTGGGTAAAGGTTGCGACATACCCCACCCATATAAATTATTAGCGTCGAGGTACATCACGTAGGACGTTTCTCGCATAGAATCGTAATTGGGAACATATGGGTTGTTGACTATGCTGAAACGGTTGCTGATCATTGAAATACCACCGCGAAGGCCTTCTTCCATAAACAAGTACATGTCTGGGTCGGTTAAGAGTTGAAGTTCGACATTGGTCATTTTTAAACACGCTTGTCATGCCAAACCAGGACTTGTGTAGAAATGGCAGGGGTCCAGGTTGTACGCCTTTAGACAAAGGTTTCGGAAATTTTCGCAGACATCAGCAAGAAGTAGGACATCGGACATGAGATATAAATCATGATAATCACCCATGTTCTGACAGTTGAAACAATCAAAGACACGCGTTGCGTGGTTGTAGTCTTCATCTGAGATATGTTCATCATTTAACATGCTGTAAAACGATTCTTTCAGTGGTAAACTTCTTTCGTTAAATTTCTCGATACAATCCATGTAATCATAAGGGTAAACACCTTTTCTCAGTAGCAGGGACACTTTATAGTTCTCGATGTGTTTCTTGAGGGTTGGAAAATTGTCAGCACCGTCTTTGGCTAGATTAGACACCACTTGTCTAGTGATGCATTCATAAATTGCTGCGAGTCGATAAAATCCAAATTATCGATGGAGAAGGAAATATACTTTTCAATGTTGTTTGGGATACAGTTAATTTTCTTATCTTTGAGTTTACCAAGTCCTTGCATAATCAGATGAGAGTCGTAGCCGCGTAGATTGTGAAGAATGGCAGGTATTCGTCCGGTAAAACTATAGTTCAAATTGCAGTCATTATGTGCGGCTCCGCGATACTTTCCAGATAGATGACAATGATCTCGAACGCGATCGGCTCCCAATTCAAACCCACAAATATGGCAATTGATTGGGTTCGATAAAATTGAGTTTCTCTTGAATATATTGTTGCTCGGTTTCCAAACACTCGAGAAACTTATCCACGGCGTCTTCTCCACGGTAAACCACAGGTGGCTTAGAATACCTTTCTACATCGGATACAACCACGTAGGAAAATCCAGAAGGCTGATGATGTGGATACTTCTCCGTAGAAGACTTCTCTGGGTTTGGTGTAGCCGAGTCGATCTTTGTTGTCAGGCTTTCGAAATTGGCGTAGATCACAAAAGGCACTTTTAATTGTTTATGATACTCTTTGAAGAAGAGCGTAGCGTTGTCTTCGTTTGGGAGCTCGATGCGTTGTGGACCATGTTGTAGCAGATCCTCTCGGATAAATCCATGTAGGCAATAACGACAATAAAACATTCGAGCCTTTCTTCGGTTCTGAGCGTAGAGTAATTTATTCAAATCTTTAATAAGGCAATAGTGTCTCGTAGTTCCTTGAGAGAATAGCAGTAGATTAACGTGGATGTCAAAACGTTCTCTTGTTACGTAGATTGGGAACAGTACATCTTCAAAGCCAATTATATTAATCGAAATATTGTTCTGTCGTTCAAATTTGCCAACTTTGTTTTCCAACAAAACGTGGACTTAAGATCTCTCATCTAAATGTAAGAAGCATAATTAATAAGATAGATTCACTCCGTCTTCTTTTAATAGACAAAGATCGTACAGATAAGAAAGGTGGTGGATGCATGATTTATGTCCGTGATGGTATACCTTACCGCACACGATCTGACTTACACGATGATAATACCGAATGCTGTGTCATTGAAGTTAATCGTCCAAAATGCAAAAAGATGTTCATATGGTCAATTTATCGAGCCCCTGATCAACCACTTCATAACCTTACTGATTATCTTAATTCCAAGATAACCCTACTCCCCCAAGAAGCTGAAATCATTTTACTTGGTGATTTTAATGCTAACGCTCTTGCTAAAAGAAAAGCTCCTGGTTACTCCTTAAAGCAGAAACTTACTTTGTTTGATTCATGGCTAGTGATTGAGACACTTTTTGATTGGCTTCCTGCAGTTGATTCTCAAGTTCGTGAGGATTCACTGTTGTCATACAGATGCTTCGGAAGTGTGATTCAGCGACTAGATCTTCTCCATTGGGTTTAGGTTTCACAAATCGCACTTTGACGCTAATGAACCATTTGAGACCTCTTTTCTGCTCTAGTTCTTTGGAAAGGTGATTGAGAATCGGATTGGATTTACCACGTAGAAACAATGACATATCGTGTTTCTGACCTTTTATCGGCTTGAGCTCAACTTTCTTCAAGGAGTCTTTAAAGGCTGATGTGAACTGACAAGGGTCGTCGCCGTCTTCTGGAAGTCTCCGCTTCTCCTGCACCAGTTTGGTCATCAGCTTTTCGTTTTTTCGAAGTAGGAATGCCATCGGCCTCTCCTAGCTTTCTTTTTCGAGTGTTCTCTTTACAGAAAATTTGATGTTCAGCGAACTTATCCTGACGATAGAACTCCTTTGAACAACGACTACACGTATATGTCATCGTCTTTCGATGTTTCCTTTCATGTCGCTTCAGGGCGTCTTTGCGTGTAAATGACGCAATTAGCAACTTCTCGGCATTGTGAGAGGACCTCTGGTGACGTGTTAAACTCCTTAACTAACTAAAACTCTTTGAACACGTCCCGCATACGTGAACCATCCTATATATAAAAGAAGTAAACGAGTGATGTAAAATAATACACTTATGAGTAAGAATCTTTTACAATATACCGGATAACAGAATGAAAAAAAAACTTTCCAACCCGCAAAGAATTCCTCTTCCCGTTTGCAGTTGGTTAAGGCTCGGACCATCATTTGATAGATGTTTATCCTTGCCAAAAGGTTGAAATATATATTATAACATTTCTGTGATTTACCTTTTGCACATAAACTGAAAAGCGTCGAACAGATAAATTCGATTTCTCTCACTTATGATGAATCGAACGTTACCACGATATAATAAAATTTGTGCTCGAAATGTGACATATGTGTCCAAAAAGTTCACCAACCACATGTGGGATAGAAAAATAAAGTACTGCGCGTGCGTAGTTGGACATTCTTGGACGTCACTTAAACGCCACCTCTTTATTCAAGTACGTTTTTTTCGTTTTTTTCCCCTACGATACATCATAACGAGGGGAAGCGAAGGTGTTACGCACGCAAGGTTTCGAAATAATATTGCGAATAAATATAATCAATGTTTATACAGATAAGTGTGCTTTCTTTGTTCGTTGAGATCATGTAATTCCTTAATAATCGTTACGAGTGGAGTCTTTGTTCACGGATTGGGCGAAGCTGGACAAGTGTTAATATATTCAAATCTTAGTTTATCAAGGTTTATGTTGTTTTCTGTCAATGTCTCTGGTTTATCCACTCACGTTTGTTCGTTAACCAACACCAACCTCTTTCGATAGATAAGAAATAGAAGGAATCAATGATGTTACATCAGATAGAAATGCATTTGCTTCTTTAGTTTAGATTCGCCAAGTTTTTGGCTAATTGGTTGCTAGGGCACGGTCATGGCTGAGTGACAATGCTGTTATGATGAATAAATTGATACAAATTATAACAGCACCGATGGATCTGATATTTAGCTTACAAGCTCCTAATTATGTCACTTAGACCGTTTGGGACTTGCTAGCTTTGTATTCCGGATTTGTTTATGTAATTATTTCCAAAAACAACGTCAAATTCACCATCTAAAGAAAAGTTTTGGCTCAAATCAGTCAAGATTGTCTTTCTTTCGATGATAAACATAAACTCCATGGGACCGCTTTTCATATATAGAGGGTCGGACGGGTGCTTTTAAGAGATAGGACCACGTTAGTTTACATCATACAGCGAAAGCAATGAAAGATGATAGAAGTATTTACTCATGAGTAAATGAGTAGCTCATGAGTTAATCCCTTATATGCGGCGTCTAAGAAACGTCCAAGTGACGTCCAGCGGAATAGCTGAAAAATGTGAATTTACCATACTTCTATCTTTCATTTCTTTCGCTGTATGATGTAAACTAACGTGGTCCTATCTCTTAAAAGCACCCGTCCGACCCTCTATATATGAAAAGCGGCCCCATGGAGCTAATGTTTATCATCTATGCTCGAAAGAAAGACAATCTTGACTGATTCGAGCCAAAACTTTTCTTTAGATGGTGAATTTGACGTTGTTTTTGGAAATAATTACATAAACAAATCCGGAATACAAAGTTAGCAAGTCCCAAACGGTCTAGGTGACATAATTAGGAGCTTGTAAGCTAAATATCAGATCCATCGGTGCTGTTATAATTTGTATCAATTTATTCATCATAACAGCATTGTCATTCAGCCATGACCGTGCCCTAGCAACCAATTAGCCAAAAACTTGGCGAATCTAAACTAAAGAAGCAAATGCATTTCTATCTGATGTAACATCATTGATTCCTTCTATTTCTTATCTATCGAAAGAGGTTGGTGTTGGTTAACGAACAAACGTGAGTGGATAAAGCAGAGATATTGACAGAAAACAACATAAACCTTGATAAACTAAGATTTGAATATATTAACACTTGTCCAGCTTCGCCCAATCCGTGAACAAAGACGTGGATTTCGTAACGATTATTAAGGAATTACATGATCTCAACGAACAAAGAAAGCACACTTATCTGTATAAACATTGATTATATTTATTCGCAATATTATTTCAAAACCTTGCGTGCGTAACACCTTCGCTTCCCCTCGTTGTGATGTATCGTAGAAAAAAAAAGAAGGAAAAAAACGTACTTGAATAAAGAGGTGGCGTTCAAGTGACGCCCAAGAATGTCCAACTACGCACGCGCAGTACTTTATTTTTCTATCCCACATGTGGTTGGTGAACGTTTTGGACATATATGTCCACATTTTGAGCACAAATTTTATTATATCGTGGTAACGTTCGATTCATCATAAGTGAGAGAAATCGAATTTATCTGTTCGACGCTTTTCAGTTTATGTGCAAAAGGTAAGTCACAGAAATGTAATAATATATATTTCAACCTTTTGGCAAGGATAAACATATATCAAATGATGGTCCGAGCCTTAACCAACTGCAAACGGGAAGGGGAATTCTTTGCGGGTTGGAGAGTTGTTTTTTTCATTCTGTTATCCTTCTGTTATACTTATGAGTAAGATTCTTACTCATAAGTGTATTATTTTACATCACTCATTTACTTCTTTTGTATATAGGATGGTTCACGTATGCGGGACGTGTTCAAAGAGTTTTAGTTAGTTAAGGAGTTTAACACGTCACCAGAGGTCCGCTCACAATGCCGAGAAGTTCATCTGCGAGTGTTGCAACAAATCATTTACACGCAAAGACGCCCTGAAGCGACATGAAAGGAAACATCGAAAGACGATGACATATACGTGTAGTCGTTGTTCAAAGGAGTTCTATCGTCATAAGTTCGCTGAACATCAAAATTTCTGTAAAGAGAACACTCGAAAAAGATAGCTAGGAGAGGCCAATGGCATTCCTACTTAGAAAAAACGAAAAGCTGATAACCAAACTGGTGCAGGAGAAGCGGAGAGACTTCCAGAAGACGGTGACGACCCTTGTCAGTTCACATCAGCCTTTAAAGACTCCTTGAAGAAAGTTGAGCTCAAGCCGAGAAAAGGTCAGAAACACGATATGTCATTCTTTCTACGTGGTAAATCCAATCCGATTCTCAATCACCTTTCCAAAGAACTAGAGCAGAAAAGAGGTCTCTAAATGGTTCATTAGCGTCAAAGTGCGATTTGTGAAACCTAAACCCAATGGAGAAGATCTAGGCGCTGAACCACACTTCCGAAGCATCTGTATGACAACAGTGAATCCTCACGAACTTGAGAATCAACTGCAGGAAGCCAATCAAAAAGTGTCTCAATCACTAGCCATCTATCAGAAAGAAGGAAGCGGTTGGGTGTTAGATGAAATCCTTCATCTAGATTTATACATGGCTCAGTATACCCCACTCAAAGGCTCAAGTTAGATCCCGCTACCACAAACACCAGCCAACAAGAAGGCCATTATCAACATCAAGAATTGAGATAACAAGTGTTTTTTGTGGTCAGTTCTCGCAGCTCTCCATCCTGTTGAACTGAGAGATCCATCACTCGCGGGATTTTAAAGATGAACTTAACTTTGATGGAATCGAGTTTCCCGTTGCCAGGGACAAAGTTGGCAAATTTGAACGACAGAACAATATTTCGATTAATATAATTGGCTTTGAAGATGTACTGTTCCCAATCTACGTAACAAGAGAACGTTTTGACATCCACGTTAATCTACTGCTATTCTCTCAAGGAACTACGAGACACTATTGCCTTATTAAAGATTTGAATAAATTACTCTACGCTCAGAACCGAAGAAAGGCTCGAATGTTTTATTGTCGTTATTGCCTACATGGATTTATCCGAGAGGATCTGCTACAACATGGTCCACAACGCATCGAGCTCCCAAACGAAGACAACGCTACGCTCTTCTTCAAAGAGTATCATAAACAATTAAAAGTGCCTTTTGTGATCTACGCCAATTTCGAAAGCCTGACAACAAAGATCGACTCGGCTACACCAAACCCAGAGAAGTCTTCTACGGAGAAGTATCCACATCATCAGCCTTCTGGATTTTCCTACGTGGTTGTATCCGATGTAGAAAGGTATTCTAAGCCACCTGTGGTTTACCGTGGAGAAAACGCCGTGGATAAGTTTCTCGAGTGTTTGGAAACCGAGCAACAATATATTCAAGAGAAACTCAATTTTATCGAACCCAATCAATTGCCATATTTGTGGGTTTGAATTGGGAGCCGATCGCGTTCGAGATCATTGTCATCTATCTGGAAAGTATCGCGGAGCCGCACATAATGACTGCAATTTGAACTATAGTTTTACCGGACGAATACCTGTCATTCTTCACAATCTACGCGGCTACGACTCTCATCTGATTATGCAAGGACTTGGTAAACTCAAAGATAAGAAAATTAACTGTATCCCAAACAACATTGAAAAGTATATTTCCTTCTCCATCGATAATTTGGATTTTATCGACTCGCAGCAATTTATGAATGCATCACTAGACAAGTGGTGTCTAATCTAGCCAAAGACGGTGCTGACAAGTTTCCAACCCTCAAGAAACACATCGAGAACGATAAAGTATCCCTGCTACTGAGAAAAGGTGTTTACCCTTATGATTACATGGATTGTATCGAGAAATTTAACGAAAGAAGTTTACCACTGAAAGAATCGTTTTACAGCATGTTAAATGATGAACATATCTCAGATGAAGACTACAACCACGCAACGCGTGTCTTTGATTGTTTCAACTGTCAGAACATGGGTGATTATCATGATTTATATCTCATGTCCGATGTCCTACTTCTTGCTGATGTCTGCGAAAATTTCCGAAACGTTTGTCTAAAGGCGTACAACCTGGACCCCTGCCATTTCTACACAAGCCCTGGTTTGGCATGGCAAGCGTGTTTAAAAATGACCAATGTCGAACTTGAACTCTTAACCGACCCAGACATGTACTTGTTTATGGAAGAAGGCCTTCGCGGTGGTATTTCAATTATCAGCAACCGTTTCAGCAAAGCCAACAACCCATATGTTCCCAATTACGATTCTATGCGAGAAACGTCCTACGTGATGTATCTCGACGCTAATAATTTATATGGGTGGGGTATGTCGCAACCTTTACCCAATGGTGAATTCGTTACCCCACCGAATTACACGACCTTCACAACGACTACCCTTTAGCACCTGAGAAAATGAAGATTTCACCTGACATGTTATCGCCCTACTGCCAACAATTGTCTAAAGATTTAAAGCTTGGCAATGTTGGTGTACCCAAGTTAGTTCCAAACGTTCAAGACAAGACCAATTACGTTGTTCACTATCGCAATCTGAAACAATACTTGGCATTAGGGATGGAGTTGACAATGATTCATCGAGATCTGGTGTTTCAGCAGAGTCCATGGCTGAAGACCTATATTGACTTCAACACTGAAAAGCGAAAGCATGCAGCTAACGACTTTGAAAAATACTTTTTGAAACTAATGAACAAAAACTCCGTGTTTGGCAAAACCATGGAGAATCTGCGAAAAAGAGTCAATGTAAAGCTGGTCAATGATAAAGCTAAATTGTCCAAACTCGTTGCTTCTCCATCTTTCGACTCCTTTCGCATATTTTCTGAGGATCTGGCAGCAGTGAATATGAGGAAAACCAAGTTGTATTTGAATCGTCCAATTTACGTTGGATTCTCCATTTTGGATCTCTCCAAGGTACTCATGTATCAATTCCACTTTGAGTATATGAAGGAAAAGTATGGTCCTAACGCGACACTGTTATTTACAGACACCGATAGTCTTTGCTACGAAGTAAAGACTGAAGACATTTATCAAGACATGCTACACGACAGTAACCTATTCGACACTTCCGAATATGCCCAAGATCATCCTCTACACAGCACAACGAATAAGAAAGTGCTCGGGAAAATGAAAGACGAAACGCATGGGATACCTATTCGGGAGTTTGTTGGCCTTCGACCAAAGTTGTATTCAATTATGTATACAGAGAAGAACAAACAAATAGAGGAGAAAACAGCCAAAGGGATTAAAAAATCTGTGACGAAACGACAAATCCGGCATGCAAGTTACAAGGAGTGCCTATTTGAAAAGAAGCAAACCATGGCTTCAATGAATCAAATCCGTAGTGAAAATCATGAGATTTACTCAATTAAATTAAACAAAATAGGTCTAAGTCCATATGATGACAAACGTTTTATTTTAGATAATGGCTATGACACTTTTGCTTATGGACATTATAAGACTAAACAAGACGCCTGCTCAGGCGTTCACTCGTGCTACTGATTTCTGAAAGCTTCGCGTAGCCTGTGCGTACTCTAGGAAGACTATATGACAATGGCAATGCATAATTGCACAAATTTTCACAAATAGAATCTATGGTCTTATATGAACTGCTGCGGTGCAGGAAACGCCGAAGGTTTGCTAATGTAGTATAAATGTAAACAAGGCCATTTTTCTGAAAATTAAACAACAAATCTAATATATTTAGTAGACAAAACCTATAGTGTCGGATTCGGCAGATTCAAGCGATCATTTTGATATAGAATTTATTTCAATTCGGACAAACACGCGATATCTGGACATGCACTGAACATGTTCAACATATTGATATCTTATTATCTTACCGGTATTTGCTCTATTCGGTGCTTATTATTATACTTGCATTTTGTAGTTGTCGGACTGTTTTGAAATAGCTCGTCATCTTTTACGTACTAGGTCTACCGCGATCGCCGGCGTGTGCAGTTGTAAACAATGTAAAGCCTTTGTAAGCATGTTTATAATGAATTGAAGTCAATTGTCAGCCGCATTATTGATTATTGATCAACTATAACTCGGTCACTTGCGAAGCTATTCAAACAGGTAAACAACTGAGAAACAGTGAAATGTCTTGCAAATATTCAAAAACACCGATAAAATGGCAATAAAAGCTTCGTTCAAAAGAGACAACATGCACTGACCTGGAGACAACTTGGCCAAACCTCGGTTTTGCCTTTAGTAAACATGACTGTTCTCTGACGTCCTTCACTCCTTCAGTTTAAAGTTTCCAATTATTTTTAATACACCTTGATTCGCTGACAGTCCGACTACTCTGACATCTTTGTTTGAGACGACTGATGTGTAGTGTGCCAAGAAATGTTCTGGAAATATTCAAAAACATCGATAAAATGGCAAGAAAAGCTTCGTGCAAGAGACAACTCGCCATGAAAGTGAAATCTCGGTTTCGCAAAGCCTGCTGGGGCAATATCGCGACCCCCCAAAAAGCAATAATACCAATAACACGACCGAAACCTAGACTCGTCTACCACAGGTAGCCCGAGTAATAAATCAACTGTTTGTACTAATACACGCACACTGTTTAAGTACATACTGCTTTGTCTTTATAGTTTTACAAATTTCCTATGCAGTAGATTAAATTGGTTCAAATTAAATGTTGTTATTAATAACTTGGTCTTTGGTCAGTGTAGAGGAGGTTAACGGAATGGGGTGTTGGGTGTGTTTTTGGGGGTTGTGGATGTCTGGATGTTTGGGGGATGTTTTGGGGATGTTGGGGTGTTTCGGGGGTGTTTTGGGGATGTTGGGTCTTAGGGGGTGTTTTGCGGGTGTGGGGATAGGGAAAGGGGGTGGGGTGCATTCAAGAGATGGGATCAAAAAAGGGCCTCGGGGCGATATTTAGTTTTAAGTAATATTTAAAACGGGGTATGGGAGCAGACAAAGTGTATTCTTGAAACAGGACTAATTATCAAATAAAACTCCCTCCGCATAGGTCCTTGAGAATCTAGCGAAATTTTAGTTGTCATTAAAACCCTAAACGTTTTAATTTCTCTAATTAAGTAAACTGTGAAACACTTGTTTCAGTAAACATCAGTTTAACTGATTGATAGGGTACGTCATGATTGGGTAACAACACCGCTAAATGCATAAATTAATATAAGACCATAAATAGCGACGTCATGGGTGGTGCTCTTTGCACTACCCGCACCACTCGACTCAGAACCCCTCTTCCCTATACTACTGATTTCTTTATGCGGGAATTATATAGCTGCGCCTGATTTTCTTCTCCAGGTTGACGATAAACAAGATGAAGATGTTATAACGTTTCTCTTTGACACACCGACTCCCGAAGGTTCGTGCAATTATAGTATTCGTATATAACTCCTTTTATTATTTATCACAAGTTACTTTCGATGAAATTGCGTGCTCTCGTTGGCTGAGAAGTGTCACGCGCAGGTCTATTATTTTCTATTATGGACCAGTTTCGATTATGAGTTTTCAGCCATTTTTTTACAAAGAACAATGAAAGAAGTTGAAAGAAGACTTTTAAAATTAGAGGAAAAAATTGATAAATTCAGTTATCTAAGCCCCAAATCATGTACGAGTCAGACAATGAGCAATTTGAATCAAGTTTTACGATCAGGTCAAGAAAGTGGTTATAGGTCGTCTAATAAGACGCTTGGCCTAATTTATCGTACCTGTCGTAATGACTGTGATCAACGCACACTGCAGACCCTTTATCGAAGCCTCGTATGTCCACAACTTGAGTACGCCACACAGGTTTTGGTCGCCAGCGGTATTGGCAAATAATAAAGAATTTGAAAGAGTACAGAGGCGTGCCACAAGGTATATAAGGTGAAGATATCCTGAACGCCTTTGTAACCTGATACTATTTTACCGTTATGTTACAGACCAGAGATTTTAGATTTATGCTTTATATTTAAGTGTTTCTGATTTATGCTTTATATTTAAGGGCCGTTTCATTATATGTGTACTGGTCTACGAGGTTTTGACTGAAAGTCTGTAGCACGACTTGTGTATTATTCGAACATAACTTTTTGTATCTTTTATACAATTTTTTTATACAATTATTTTATACTATTTCGGTTCTTTAAAGGGGCTGTTTTTGACGCTGAAACAGCTCCATTTGGGACATTTTGAGGCCTGTTTTGCTTAATATGCGGCTAAATTAGAGTCGTTTTCGGGATAATTTATGGGCTATTATGTCACATTAGAAAAACCTTTTCCTGTCACTATATAACTGATCATCAGAAAGGTTGAAACAGAGTGACTGGGCTGTGGCTAAATTGTATACAAGAAAGAAAGGTTTCAAGATGGAGGCGCTATTATTAAAATATCTCTTTGATGTATACCATTAAACCACAACCCAGTCGCTTGGTCGCGCGACCACAGCGACTGCCTATAAAGTGTGTTTCATAACTATCATTACTCAGTAGATAACGACAACAATTAAAAACGTTAAAAAGTTTGTATTTAAAATTTTGACATTATTACAAAAAACAACTACAACTACTTAAACATTTGACAGAACACCAATAATACTTTTTACAGATGCCGGACATTTTTGTGGGACAATACCCATTAATGTCATGTCCAAAAAGCAAAACACGTTTTCCCCTTCCTTTTGCTCTACATTGTACAAATAATATGTAGCCAGTAAGGCAACCAGGTCTATAAATGATAAATATACCTCTTACCAAGGCATCTATTATTTTTTTGGCTGTTGTATTACACAGAACTACTCCTTCAGCAACAACATACATCACATATGCCTGATACAGATCATTTACCAACACAATAACTGGCTGCACCTGCTATTGGATTACTTTGTCCAATGACACCCCATCCTGTACTGAATTCAGATTTTGCAAATGAGATTACATTTATACATGCCAGTCTTACTCAGATAACACATGCAGATATAAATACGGTAAACATTTGAATATTAAAAACATCCCCTTCAAATAAGTGCATTTATTTTTTTATCAATCGTGAGCGGGCGGAATCCTAGGTAATGCTGTAATTTGATTGGCTGCGTGAGCGGGCAGTTTTTTACGATATCTGACCACGGTCACGGAATCCTAAATTTAATTTTAAAATTCATTTAAAATTGACCGATTTTCATAACTATTTCGCTTGCCACAGAAAAAATAAATTCAACAGAGAGCTACGGGGATGCAAATGAGTTTTATTATCCAAATGGGTTTGACAACTTCATGTGTAAACAGCGAATTTTAAAAGAAACGCTGGGAAAACTGTGACAAAGCAAAATTTACAAGTTGACATTTATTAAGAAAACAGTTTAAAACGGTAGGAAAAACATACAAAAACTTGTGAACACAGTATTTTGAATCACTAAATGAAACTATATAGAAATATATATAAAAAATCATACCACGAGATTAAGATAGAAAAGCTCAGTGAAACCTTTTGACACTAAACTGTCTTTCTTCTGTTATCCAACCGCTATACTCAACAAAACCGCTACAAGTCTTTTACCTTTTAGCCAAACATTTTCCACATGCCAACCTCATCGTCTCATGTCCTTGAAACTTGAAATTACAAATGGCTTACTGACAAGCATTTTCGTCTTCAAACTCGAGGACCACACTTTCAATTTTCATGCAGTCAGCCAAATATTGAAAGCGACTTTCCAAGCGAACAGCCAAAAACGAGCAAGCGACGAAGAAGAACGACGAAGAATCTTTATCAACTAAACTTTAAAAACACTTGGACTGCATTTTGACTTCCCTTCGTAACTAAATCTTCGAGTTTTGAATGGTTTTTTATGACAAAAAAGGTTCCAAGCTTCCCTGTAAGACTGCATGTCGGCAGTTGTTTACTCTCGAACGATAAACTTTGGACTTTTGAATATCACGTGAACGTCATCTCGATTACGCAACTTAATTCAATTATATTAATTTATCTAATTATGTAACAAAAAAATAAATAAGTTATTTACCGTTTTGGTCGGTCCGTATAGAAAAATATTTGCCCTCGGTCTCAAAAATGTCCCTCGGCCTGCGGCCTCGGGCCTTTTTTAAGACCTCGGGCAAATATTTTTCTATACGGACCTCCCAGCCGGTAAATAACATATATATCTCTGCATAATTTAATTATACAAGTCTTATTTTACAAACTTAATTTTGTGGTAAACTATACAAAAAATGTTTTTGACATACAAGTATTGTTATTGAAGAGGATTAAATACCAACAAATCTCTGAATAAGAGCCCAGTGAGTTCATTCAAATGTTTACGGTATTATAAAATGTACAGTAATAAGTGCCATGACCTAATAAAATAATATTCTTACCATCACAATCATCACCACAGCTTGTTCGGTGTGAGGCGTGCCTTTCTTATTTGGCAGTTTGAAAACACTTTCAGCCAGTTTCACAGCCGCCTGTCCTTTACATTCAACTGAAAAAAATACATATATGTTATTTACCGGCTGGGAGGTCCGTATAGAAAAATATTTGCCCGAGGTCTTAAAAAAGGCCCGAGGCCGGAGGCCGAGGTACATTTTTGAGACCGAGGGCAAATATTTTTCTATACGGACCGACGAAAACGGTAAATAACATATTTATTTTTTTGTTACATAATTAGATAAATTAACATAATTGAATTAAGTTGCGTAATCGAGATGACATTCACGTGATACTCAAAAGTCCAAAGTTTATCGTTCGACAGTCGTAAACAACTGCCGACATGTAGTCTGACAAGGAAGCTTGGAACCTTTTTTGTGATAAAAAAACATTCAAAACTTGAAGATCTAGTTACGCAGGGAAGTCAAAATGCAGTCAGTGTTTTTAAAGTTTAGTTGATAAAGATTCTTCGTCGTTCTTCTTCGTCGCTTGCTCGTTTTTGGCTGTTCGCTTGGAAAGTCGCTTTCAATATTTGGCTGACTGTATGAAAATTGAAAGTGTGTTCTTCGAGTTTGAAGACGAAAATGCTTGTAGTAAGCCATTTGTAATTTCAAGTTTCAAGGACATATGACACGATGAGGTTGGCATGTGGAAAATATTTGACTAAAAGGTAATGAATTGTTGCGGTTTTGTTGAGTTTTATATCGGTTGGATAACAGAAGAAAGACAGTTTAGTGTCAAAAGGTTTCAGCTTTTCTATCTTCTCGTGGTATGACTTTATATATATATATCGCCTATATATATATATATATATATACTTCTATATAGTTTCATTTAGTGATTCAAAATACTGTGTTCACAAGTTTATGTATGTTTTTCCTACCGTTTTAAACTGTTTTGTTTATAAATATCGCTCGTAAATTTTGCTTTGTCACAGTTTTCCCAGCGTTTCTTTTAAAATTCGCTGTTTACACATGAACTTGTCAAAACCATTTGGATAATCAAAATCATATGCATCCCCGTAGTCTCTGTTCAATATATTTTATCTGTGGCAAGCGAAATAGTTATGAAAATCGATCAATTTTAATGACAGAATGTAAAAAAATAACTTTTTGGACCGCGGTACAAGATATCGTGAAATACCGTTTTCCCAGCGTTTCTTTTAAAATTCGCTGTTTACACATGAAGTTGTCAAAACCATTTGGATAATAAAACTCATTTGCATCCCCATAGCTCTCTGTTGAATATATTTTTTCTGTGGCAAGCGAAATAGTTATGAAAATCGATCAGTTTTAATTATGACAGAATGTAAAAAAATAACTTTTTGGACCGCGGTCCAAGATATCGTAAAAAACTGCCCGCTCACGTAGCCAATCAAATTGCAGGAAAGCCTAGGATTCGGCCCGCTCACGACTAATAAAAAAATAATAACTACTTATTGACCGAGCGTGAGGTCTGTACTAGTGAAATATCGGACCGATCTTTTTTTTAGTACGGACCGAGACGAGCGCAGCGAGTTGAGGTCTGTGCAAAAAACAGAGGTCCAATATTTCACTAGTACAGACCGAACAAGCGAGGTCAATAAGTAGTTTATTATATGGCCAAAACTGTTGTGAACGTTCTGTGAAAACTCGACCCATCTTTCTTGCGAACCAAACGAAAATGGCAGACATTTTCACATTTTTAAAGTACTTTCCGTTGAGCTAGAATCCTGAACTTTCTACCCCAAATATAATTTTTCAATTGCTTTTGTTTGAAATATTGCTCAAGATCATACGTTAAGTAGTTGAATAAAAAATCATCTGAAATTCTAATACTTGTGAGAAGTAAATGTTATATTATTACGAACAATGTTACGAACGTTTTGGACATTTTAAAAACTTTCACAAAACGTGGAAACTCGAACTATGCATCAAATGAAAGCTTATAAAATTTCTAACAACATACCTGCACGATATATTTCAACAATAGGTAGTTCTGAAATTATAATCCATCTTGTTGCATATACGGACATTACTGCCATTTTGTTTATAAATCTTACGGTCCCGAACAGCGGATTCCGCTCTGAGCGGGCGGATACGGGAAATATCCGACCGCTTATGAACCAATCAAATTACAGGATTTCCGTATTCGGACCTCTCAGCGCTGCTGCCATATAATAAACTAGCTTATTATAAATGGTTCCAAACAGTAACACAGAAACTTCAAAGTATTTTGGCACATCTATGAGGTAAACACCCCTTGTTAAAATCAGGAAATAATCATCAGGATTTTGCAGTATATAACAATTCTTTAAAGTGTCCATGAAGTGAAAATAAAGTTTGTCTTATTTGGAAGAACTCTTAACATGATAAAGTAACATCTTATACAGTTTTTCCATATGTTACTTCGTTCTTGATGTATTAAGATTTGTGATATATAACTTCAATGATATATCTTTTTTTACAACAACTCATTATACATTATTTCAGAAACTCATTAATAATTCACGAGGAAAACACAAAGGAAATCAGTACCATGTTCGTGGTTTTATACCTGATAAAACGTTTTGAAGTCAGAAAGAATACTAATGAACATACAATTTTATATAAAAAATACTAATGAACATAACATCCAATAACGAATCGTTTTTGAAGCCATTCAAAACACTTGCATCACGTGTTTAAAATATTACGTGACCTATGCTGTGTGATATTTACATATCAAACAAACGTTAATATCACAAGAACGAAGTAAGATATAGAAAAAGTGTAATAGATGTTACTTTTTCATTTCAAGAGTTCTCCCAAGACAAACTTAATTTTCACTTCATGGGCACTTTAACATACAGCACAAATTAAGGGGCTTAATTAATATGCTCTTTTACCTTCCTCAAGAAATCCACTCTCGATAGCCTGCTCTATTTCCTTTATCACTTCTGCATATTTTGGCTGAAGTTTCCCGGCATAAGCCAATAACTTTGGGCTCTATAACGAATTGCAATCGGATATCTATTGCTTGGTAGAAATGTGATTATGATTTTGCCAACTGGATGTGGTAAAAGTATGATATTTACATGCTTTGGCGAAGCATGAGATGATGAAAATGCCTGGATTTTAATATTAACAAGACGCCTGACGCCTGCTTGGACGCTCAATCGGGCTACTCATGGCAATGCAGCTTGGTATAGCCTATGCACGAAACAGCACAACAGCATGCACATATTAAGCGTTTGTTAAAAAGTACAAAATAGCCTACAGTGCTACAATCTTGGACAAAAGTCATTGGGACACGCAACGCGCACGTTCATGTTTACGCAAAAATTTACATATAGCACCAAAACCCCTCCCCCTAATCAATGTTGACGGATATAAATGGCAAATATGCGTGAAAATACATTATATTTCATACAGTGAACAACATTGAAAGGGAGGAGGGGGTTGCTAGGCATCGATCGTTCAAGCAGAACCCGCTGAAGCAGAATGAAATGTTATAACTGAAGAATGTGTTGTTGTGTCCGAATACTTTTGTCCAAGATTGTAGATTCGGTAGATTCAAGCGATCATTAGAAACCCCGTGAAGTTAACTGCCGGTTCACCAGCCTTTAGTGAAAAAGCTGGATTGAATGAGCTACAAGACCAGCAAAACATTGGTGCATTGGTGAACTGGCAGCTAGCTTCACGGCGTTAACCTAGTCGCGCTAATAGTTTGACATAGTACATGTTTATCAGTATTTTTTGCAGTATTTGGTGCTTATTACTTGCATTTTGTAGTTGTTAGACTAAGCAGCAAGCCATTACTAAGTAAGCAGTATATTACCTAGATGACCGACAACAAGCAAACGCACCAAGGAGCTATTAAAATGCACACACTCAATGAAATTATATAAGCTAGTGAAGCAATATCATAATTATATTCCACAGGATGTGGTTATACGTACTATCCTCGATAACAGTAGGGCTTCAGTTGTGTATTGCATTATGCTTTATAAAATAACATGTATACTACGCGAGCCCTGATTGGTCAATTGCCGTGTTTGGATCAGAGTATCCAAACACGGAAAATTCCCGCCAAAACGATTTTTTGAAAATGTCGGACAGTATATCATATTCACTTGTGATTATTTTATAAAAGAAATACCAAATGGGTTTTTTCCGTGTTTGGAGACTCTTATCCAAACACTTGGGAAATTGCTCGACTTTCGAAAAGCTAAAAACACTCGCCTACGGCTCGTGTTTTGTTACGCTTTTCTCCAGTCTCGCAATTTCCCGCGTGTTTGGATCAGAGTATCCAAACACGGAAAACCATTTGGTATTTCTTTATTATTGCATGATTGAAATCATCGCTCATCTTGCAGATAGTTTCCAATAGTCAGCAAGTTATCAGATTGTGAGCATGAGTACTACTTTTCAGTATTACAATTCAATAAATCATATAAATTATTTATACTGTAATCAGTTTGTCTTGATCGATACGGCGGAATATTAACCCAGATCGAAATATAAATAGCTCAGCCAGCATATTTTAGTGTAGATTTACGGCCATCAATGTCTGCAGTTGTAAGCGTAATGAGCATATTTAACATTAACACAGTTGTCAGCCACATCAGCCACATGACTGATCAATAACAGTGTTCAGTCAGTCACTTGTGATCTTCTAAAAGTTTCAAACCAAGAGAAGATGGTACATGAAGATGAGCACGCCGCGTGGTTTCGCAAAGCCTATCGGGATGATGCAATAATTGCAATTTGTCGACCAGAAAAATAATAATAAAAATAATACAGAAACGCCACCGAAACCTAGACTCGGCTACCACAGGTAGCCCGAGCAATAACAATCGAAATATAGTATGGTTAGATGTACTGCCGAAACAGAGAACGTAGGAGTCTAACGTTTCGAGCGAAGGCCCTTCTCTCTTTCTCTCTGACGAAGGGCCTTCGCTCGAAACGTTAGACTCTATACGCTCTCTGTTTCGGCTGTATATCTAACCTTACTATATATTTTGATTGTTATTAATAATTCCAGACATTTTCATCATCTCATGCTTCGCCAAAGCATACACGGTTTAAAATATCATACTTTTACCAAATCCAGTTGAAAAAATTGCAATCACATCTCTACCAAGCAATATATATCCAACTGCAATTCGTTGTTCACTCTTCAAAACGACGTGACGACCGACAGCGCTTAAATAATTCAATAGTTTCTCAATACATTCGCTGAATATTTGTCCGCTCATGTCGGCACTGATTACCCTGCGAGTCACAGCCCCTTTCCGACCTACGCAAGCTTCGGGGGAAAGTGGGCTCTGCCAACAAGTTTTGGACGAGTCAGTCAGGTTTTAAACTGGTCAAACAAGTTATAGTTTACGAACACGCGTAAGCAGGAAAATAGGAAGTGACGCGTTAGAGCCTGGGCTCAAAATAATATCTTGGCAGCCGTTCACGCATGCTCAAAAAGAAATATCGTGTTTGTTGGCAGAGCCCACTTTCCCCCGAAGCCAAAAATCAATATTCTGACTAATCCGAATTCTCCGTCACCCAGGGGATGGAGACCACTCAAAAACACATGGTTTTCCGGCAGGCGGTATTTTCCCGTACAGACCGAGAAAAAGAAGTTAACAAGGAATGTATTATATGCCTATTGGTTCTTTTTATTTTTAAGTTTCGAGCGTTGTTTTCGACTTCGGCGTATCTGCATGTTTACCTTCGCTTCTCGGCCTTCTTGTTTACACCAGTTCGGCTTTCATTTGTCTTGTTTTTAAAGAAACCGCTTTAAAGGAAACCAACAGTAATGTTCCAACACATTTTATTGTTCAGACTTCTCTTTTATTTGTATTCAAATCAGGCTCAGAAATTTTCTCGCCAAAAGTTACCGGTCCGAGAAAAAAGCGTATTGACCGGTCGGTCAATATCGTAAAATCTTTCCCGCTCGGGAACCAATCAGCATGCGTCGTTTTGCGTACGGATCGGAAATAAAACCCAGTCATATAATAATAACTACTTATTGACCGAGCGTGATGTCTGTACTAGTGAAATATCGGACCGATGTTTTTTTAGTACGGACCGAGACGAGCGCAGCGAGTTGAGGTCTGTGCAAAAAACAGACGTCCAATATTTCACTAGTACAGACCGAACAAGAGAGGTCAAAAAGTAGTTTATTATATGGCCATAAATCTTGTGAACGTTGAAAACTCGATCCATCTTTCTTGCGAACTAAACGAAAATGGCAGACATTTTAAATGGGAGACATTTTCCCATTTTTAAAGTACTTTCCGTTGAGCTAGAATCCTGAACTTTCCACCCCAAATAGTAATTTTCAATTGTGTTTGACATATTGCTCAAGATCGTACGTTAAGTAGTTTGAATAAAAAATCATCTGGAATTCTAATACTTGTGAGAAGTAAATGTTATTACGAACAATGTTACGAACGTTTTGGACATTTTAAAAACTTTCACAAAACCTGGAAACTCGAACTATACATCAAATGAAAGCTTATAAAATTTCTAACAACATACCTGCACGATATATTTCAACAATGAGTTAGTTATATAATCCATCTTCTTGCCGATATACTGAAATGACTGCCATTTTGTTTATAAAATTAACTTACGGCCCCGAACGGCAGATTCCGCTCTGAGCGGGTGGATACAGGAAATATCCGACCGCTTATGAACCAATCAAATTACAGGATTTCCGTATTCGGACCTCTCAGCGCTGCTGCCATATAATAAAAAAGCTTATTGTCCTCTCACAGCCTATGGACATTACGCCTTTTTCTGGATCTTTCAGCGATCATTCAGCAAACGCCATGTTCTAAAAACAAACTCAGACATATAATAATAATAGGTTACTATTGAAATAGATACGCTATACGTACATTTTACGTTTTGTTTTGATAACACTAAAGTACCTTTTTTTGTAGGGTTTTATTGTGGTACAACTGAAGTCGTCCCAGGAACAACGCAATCTGAACGCAGAATGCAGGTAAGGAGAAATATACAAAGGAATTTTACAGAGTCGGGCCACTGACTTATATTTTTCTTCACTTGTTTCAGATGATTACCGCGGTCAAACGAATTGCGGTGTGTGACGATGATATTGAACAAAGTCAACTGATCACTAGATTATTTGACAGCATTATTAAGGTATTGATCCACTTGTTGGGACAACTGCATTCTTCTTATAAATAACAATTAAACAACGAGCCCGAATGTTGTCTAATTGTTTCAGCATTAGCTAACTATAAAATAAAAGTAGTGTGCTGTGTATAGGCAGTGTTGAAATATAAATCGAAATATAGAAAGGTTTGAGTGCTGCCAAAATTATTAAACGTAGTTTTCTAACGTTTCGAGCGAAGGCCATGCATTCGCTCGAAACCTACGTATACGTTCAATAATATCGGCAGAACTCAAACCTTACTATATTTCAATAAGCTAACTATAGTTGGGCAACTATTATTTAAAAGAAACAAACTGAACGACCTCAGAAAGTCACGAGTGTTTTGCCATTATTTTCTACTTAGACGTGACTCTTTTGCTACCAATGGTCTATCACCAACAGACAGTGAGTATAGTTCTGCCAAATCAGAAAGGCCAACAAAACCAACAAAGCTTAACTTAAACCAACAAAAGTTATCGACATTACGTATTCGTCGAGGCTCGTTTTATACATTTTAACTGCTAACAACTAACGTTCGTCCCTTTGTCCCGTACGGTAACTAAAGGAAAGGAACGTTTTTTTGCATATTCTATAATTTAACATGGGTTTTCATGTACAATATTGAAATGATATATTTCCACTTATTTGATATATAGACATGCCAAAACGTTGACAGAAACATTCATTTTAGCCTGTAGTTTACAGCACAACATCTTTTCAATAGCAACCGTTTTGGTTTGCATTCAGTTATTTCGTTTTAAACGAACGCTGATAAACAATCTAATGATCTTACCATAAAGAATTTGTAACGATTTTACCATAAGTAGTTTTTATCTTAACTATTTTGTAGCCGTTTTGGTTTTCTGTAGAACTTATTGCTTTGCTTACATGTTCAATTCCGTCTGTCGTTTTCCTACTCCATTTAATTTCGGCGCCATTGTTGTTGCTTAACAGAACAATTACAGATCATTACTCCTCACAAACTACGCGTTTTGCGATTGGTCAATTAGGTAAAAAGAAGGCTTTTCATTGGCTTATCGCCGAAGGTTTCTATCCGCAATTATATACTCCCACAATAGTCAATGAAATTTAAGGATTTGTGATAGAGACTTAAGGTGGCTCGATAGGAAAAACCTATACACCATCAGATGTTTCCTTCTAAAACGTTTCACGATGTAGATTCATGCTTGTTCTAGTTCCTTGCACAGCCCTAGTGTTACTCTCGAGTATTGAAAAGTATTAGACAGTCCACGATTTTCAGGATTTTCTGGTAAGTTCAGAAATCCTAATTTGCATTAAATTTGCATATTACAATAAATGTGATTTAATGTCCAGATACACAAATGCTGCCTGTAAAACTTTTCAATTATCAGCACTGAAACTAGGTCTATGCAAGGAACTAGGAAGCACTATAATGTTTTCTGCAAAACATTAATTTATTCCTATCAAGCCACCTTAATCTTGTGGATAATCATGTTGGCATTGTTGTTGTTTTCGTAGAGCTTCTGGTTCAAACTCCGTGGGATGTCTCCTTGTTCGATTTCAAATATCCGCTTTGATCTGGAAATACCTATGGCAGACAATGTCCAGGTAATGAAGTGACATCCATGATATTGCATGAATTTCGTTATAAATGAATTTCGTTAGACCTAAAGTTAGAACTAATTATGGAATTCATACATTCCAATTTATTTCATCTCTTCTAGCCGGCCAAATATAAATATAAATAGGTTATATACCATTAATGTATATATAATTTCTTAGCTTAGCCTCCTTTTAATTTATCATTCAATGTCGCAGTGGTCAACTCGAAAGCTACGGCTACTCTGACCTCTGCTCACATTTAAAATATGTTCTTTTATGTTTTTGTATTGTAATTTATGTAAATAGTGTAATAAAATGAAGTTAAAGAAGTTGCAGAAGTAGCACTATATACTTCCTGTATCATAAGCAGTATTTGTTAGGCTTGCGATGCTAGCAGTACGAATACAATAGGACGTCGCCACTAACAGTAGCGCTATAGCAGCAGTAGCACTAGGTATAGGCAGCAGGAGTAGCGGTAATAAAAGCGGCAGCAGCAGTAGCATCAGCAGTAGAAGTAGCTGTAGCAGCAGTAGTAGCAATAGCAATATAAGTAGCAGCAGCAGTAGTAGAAGTAGCTGTAGCAGCAGTAGTAGCAATAGCAATATAAGTAGCAGCAGCAGCAGCAGCAGCAGGACCAATAAAAGCAGTTGTGGTAGTAGTAGCCGCAGAACAGCTGCATTAGCAACAGCAGTAGCAGCACTGATCTCTTATATACTGGATAGTGCAATGTCCAGCAGTCAAAATTTTGAAGCCAGATCCGCCATCTTACTACTCCATGTCCAGTACTCTTTGCGGGCTTAAGAGTAGTAAGAGTTTACCAGGGGAGTCGGAAAAGCCGTAAAACAATTCTCAGATGCCAATTTACCGTTACTTCTAGAAAACAGAAGGAAAGTAAAAACAAATGCAGTCAGAAATTGTCAACTACATATTTCAAGGCTTTGTAAAGACATGTTTTACTATTAAAGGTCTATAGATAGTTTCATGATGAAGTTATTGACTATTTTCGTTGTTTTTTTACGAGTTTTGTGATGTACAGGTAGGCAAGCTTATCGATTACCGGGTAGAGTAAAAAACTACGAAATAACACGTTTTTCTCCTTAATGATACCAACAAATGCAAAACTAAGCTTCTAAACATTGTACAATGTTCTTTGTTTGATACCAATAGCAGAAATTTCCTTAATGTGTCTCTTGTCTTTCGTGCTACGAAAACATACAACTGAAATTTCCGTGTCGGCCATCTTGGCAGTACTCCAAATTCTTCACCTCCGGTGACTTCATTTTTGGAACCGGATGAGCAATCCAGTTATATAGCGATCACTAAGTCACAGCAGCAGCAATAGCAGTGACATTCACACTTTTTGAAGAACAATTTTTAGTCGTGTGTTATGGTTACTGCGCTCGGCAGTGACTGTCGTCTTAGAGTCACAGCTCAATGAAGCAATCAAAATTCATAAATCTTTAAGTTATATCTTTATCTTTATATTAAATACTAATACCCAATAATGATAAAATGGTTGTCCGGAATTCACGTTGTTGCGTGGTTTTTGTCTAGGTTGCTGTAAATGCCTACGTAGTTGCTTTACAAAGACAACAAACCCCGTGTTTACTGCATCAAGTAAATCGTTTTGATTTAAAAGAGAACAAGAAGGCGCCAGGTAAGTAATTCCATAGTAGAGTTAGAATGCGTTACGCGGTCATCACCCTTTCCTCCCAAATAAATGGGCGCACGGAAGAGCTATAGAAGGCACGAAAAGTGAGAACAAAGCGAGGCCGCTGACAGATTCTTATCCCCTTCACAGGCGTTTCCGGGCTGATGTCGAGCAGGCGGTAAATGCGTGCGGGCATGAAAAAAGATCTGGAGAGAAACGCCTGCTGAATAATTGTTGGGAACATAAGGGCCGTTTGTATGGCAGTAAATAAGCCGCATATAATACAAGACGCGGCTTAAGTCGCGAACAGGTTGTATAAACGGTCAATTCATCAATAACTCGATCGCGACTAAAATAAGCCCAGGGTTGAAGCTAGTCCAAAATAAGCCTCGGCTTATATAATTGACAGTTTATACGAGCGGTTTCAAACGGCTCACTTATGTTATTTCTGGTCCTATTTGGTTAGTAATTTTTTAGAAAAGAGCGATGAATATCGTCCCAAAAATCCGATGTTCTGGCAGGAACAGCGGTAGTGATAAAATTACTTATATTATCGATCAGTTGATTTCGGGCTCTTCTTCGATGAATAATGCATCTATCCAATATGTATTTTTTATCGTTATTCAAGAGAAATTTATTAAGTCTTTTATGACGCGAGTGCAACATTGATTAACCATCTTATCTCATGATTCTTCTGCCATGAAATAATTTCTTTTTATACAATTTGTATAGGAAATAACACTGTTCGAGAAGAATTAATGACAAATCGTACGCGGCGTGTTTGGCAAAATATTCATAATATCACGAGTGCGAAGCACGAGTGGTATTACGATTATTTTGCCAAACACAAGTGTGATTTTTCATTAATTCTTCGAGAACAAGTATTATTTCCTTTTAATAACATTTCAATCAATTTTACCTTTTTCCAAAATAATATAAAATTTGTAGTTTCTTGACGAAACAACGAAACTAACATGAAACTCAGTATATAAAAAAAACGTCGAGTTCTTCCACTGTGTGACGTTGATAACAGCATCTTTGAGTAATGTCTCCATTTAATCTTTAAACTGTTTTAAGTAAAGTTTACTTAACTTAAAGTTTACTTAACTTTCTTCGTGGCTAACTTCGTGAGCGTTCAGAAACAGCAAATGAACCAGGACTCACGACGAACTGACTTGTTTACTGTCAGTAATTGTTTCCATCTGCCAAACTGACATGACGTCACTTTATTCGTATCAATTGTTACCGCTTCACGTCTGTTTGGCTGATGGTAACGAGTATTTACTGCAAACACCCGGATGTATGGTACTGTATTTAAAAAAAATACCACATGTGATATTTTTCTTAAATACCCCAAGTCAAAGAATTTAAATTTAATACTGACGTGATTAGCCAATCAGGAATGAGGAAAATTGATTGAAATGTTATTAACTGAGAAAGAAACTTCAAGAGTTAGATATGTAAAATATCCATATAGACGGCCGGCTAACCTCAATAAAAGTGCCTGGAAAACACCTTTGATGGCATTTCGTGTTACAAGCAGGCAACCACCACAGAAATGTAGCTTAGACTTCGAGAAAGACGACTAGGCCGGTTGCCATCCGAGTTTCGGGATTTTTATGTGAAAATTTTGAGGTTTTCTACAGCTATTTCACGCGCTACGAGCTGGATTGAAAATTCCAATTTGGGTTTCCCTAGCAACAATTTCGTTCGGGTACTTTCTTGTGATTGGCCAGGTTATAATTACATAGCCAATGAGAACACGCGAATCAAAACAAGCCCCCCGGCACATAGATACCGGCGCATTTCATGCAAATTTAATATTCGATCTCACGTTTTTATATTGAGCGAAATCAGGTTATTATTTTATTGCAAGAAGGCAAAAGTACAACAACTGAAAGTTTGTATAAGATTGTAGATATATTCAAGCGTTTATTGTTATAAAATATTATTACAATATCGTAATTTTATTGGGTGTTGACATCTATCTTGTCGGGGTGTTGAGAGGTGCAGATTTGACTTTGTCAATTTGACATCGTTTAGCGTTTTTATTTAAAAAGTTTACTGTTTTATACTCGTGTACAACAAAGCGACTAAATAAATAAATGTTAAACAATGGCTTCAACATCGGGTTCGAAACGTAAACTGCCGAATATAATCCCCGGTACGGTTTTAAAAAAGAAGAAGGAAGAATCGGAGTATTCTCTAGATGCTTGTTTGTTTTGTCAAAAACCCAGTGACCTGTGTTGTTTCTCTGCAGATGGAAGAGAGTTGTACAATCTGCAATAGAAAGAAGGGAATTAAACGACGTTACATAAGTAACATAATTGATAGGGTACTTCACATCATTGGCAATAACCAAAATTGTTCCGATGTAAAATGGCATCATGCATATTAAAGTCGAGCTAAGCAGTCATCTCTATTCCCTTGTCCATCTATTATTTTAACCTTACTTAGCTTTCTTTGAAACTGTACCCAGCACTTCAAATCATACTTACTGTACCCTCTGCTACTACTAATGTTTGCCAGTCTGACATGCATGGTAGAATCTAATTCTGCCCAAGATCTATTATTTTTTGGGAGAGCTCCATTCTTGCACTTGGCAAAACATACACACCTTCCAGTCAATAGCTTTTTTCCCTGTTACTATGTGTAGAAGGCTGCTTAGTACTTAGACCTTTTGTACAATTCAAGTCTGCTTCGTCTAAAACTGCTTCATGTTTTTTTCGTAGCCTAGTTAGCTTTCCCTGGTGCATAAAGTTACTATGTGCAGAAATAATTACAGGGTTAGGGTTTATAGGCCATGTGTATGATATGGGAAAGGTCTGGCTTTACATGTACTACACCAAAATGTGTCAAAAAGAAAATGTTGAACTTCCACAATGGTATACTACACGGTGAAGTTCTTTTTACAACGATGTTAAACAACTACTAGGTGAAAAGGCTGGTTTTGTTCGACCGATTGATGCAAGATCACACCTCCTCATATACCCCAGTGATAAGTCTAATTTTGTTATTGCTGAACATTTGACTACTGAACAGGTTACAGTAGACGATGAGTTGGTTGCTGATGACAACTCTGATGAAGTTGTTCCTCTGCAAAATAACATGTTAATAGATTTGATCCATACTGCCCTACACATCCAAAATGATTTGGAAAAAATGCCAGGTATAATGCTGGATGGACTGGCATTGACCAAGAGCATGTCACCAGAGTTATACCAGATAGCTTGTACCTTTTCATTCAATTGCTTTTGGTGCAAATGAATGAAGATTGTTTCCAGATAATTTATGATTCATTCTTCAATTGTGTTTGGCAACCGAAGACGATTTGGTGCGACTATTTCAGCAGCAATTAATAAGGTGCTATTTGATAGAGATAAGAGAGTGAGATTTCAGCCATGGGATATTCTTCTCAGTCTTTGGAAGCCCAAACCAAACTCTTGACAGCAGTGTATACTTTCAACACTTGGCTATACAGACAGACAAGAATCTCTAATTTCATGGACTATCTGAATAACTAACTCTGGCTTTCAACCAAAACACTGGGGAAAATTGGCCAAATGTCTGGAAGAGAACATCTCGGTTGTTGTTCAAATGGTCGCTGTGAAAAGTCTTCTGCTGCCAAATACATCTGGGCAACGGACCACAAAATTATTTGGAAAGAAGCTTCTCTCATCTGTACTGAAGATAACTACTTCTCTGCTTGGATTAGGAAATCAACAAGAATTCACAAGCATCAAACTATTTCTCAAGAAGGCCAACCTCTCAACGATAATAGGACAGCACTTTTCAAAATAATTATAAGCTTACCATAAGCTTTAGCGAGCACAAATACGGTAAACTAATATTGTTAAACGAAATCAGAATAAAATATAAAACTTAAAGACAGTACACACATTTACCAGATCCAAGGTTAATATTTATGTTTAAGTCATAAGTCATAACAAACAACAACTCAGTTTGGTTCGCTAGCTCTGGGACGACTGCTTTGCTTTAAAAGGAAATATATTATGGTTGTATCTGCAAATTACCAAAACCAACTGTAGCCCATAATATAAAGGGCTTTACCGTAGCTACCAGATCCAAAAAAATTATAAAACTTTACAAATTTACCTTACTTGTCGCCTTTCTTCGAGGTGGTGTGTTCAAATTTAGGTGTATCCACGCCATGTTTCTTGTTTGTTTGTCATTGTGGCTGATGCGAATTATAACATCCGAAACTTTACGCGCGCTGATTGGATGACAGAAAACATTAGCCAATCATCGTAAAAAACATTATTTCATTATTTTCAAAATTTTCGTCAACGCGGAACATCAAAGCCGTAGTGTGCTTTCAAAAAACTCCAAATTTTTATATTGAAATCCCAAATTACGGATGGCAACCCCCCAATCCTTCAAAGTAAACACTATTCGATGCGATCTAGCGTGGTTGCCTGCTTGTAACAAAGAATGCCATCAACAGTAATATTTTGGATCCTTGGCCGGCCGTCTAATAAGTATGCGATAAACGCGGTATGATAAGTGGTTATCACACATTCACACTCTTTTCCATTGAAAAGAGTGTAAGTGTAGTAACCATTTATCACACTGTATGCATACCAGTCAGTGGAATAAATTATTTAACCGGTCTGTTAGAACAATGAAATGTGGGTGTGTCATGAGATATACGTCATGTGTTTGTAATCAGGTGTTTGTAAATCGAATACAAATTTCCCTGGATTTACATGAACGTTCCGATCGACACAGTGTGGTGGCACAGTTATTAGCGCACCTGCATGGCTTTCATCTCGGCGACCCGGGTTCGATACCTGCTCAGTTCGGTTATCTGATTAAAATTTTACCTTGGCTGCATGTGAGAAGAGGCTCCCAATTTGACTGTACCAAACATCGCAGGTTTCCTCCTGGTACTCCGGTTTCCTCTTGTAGTAACACTGGACCAATAAACGATGGCCCTTACTGGACTTCTTGGGAGAACAGTTAGCTATAACCGATAGAGCAATCCAGTGAAATCAGCGAGAAACATCGAAAACCCTGAAACCCAGTTCTAAGACTTTAGATCTTAGCACTGCATGTGACAACCTGCGCATGTATATGATTGCAAAACACCTTCACCTAACACCGCGGAAAAACGTCTGCGCATGCGCGTGTACTAGAAAAAATGGCGGGGAATTTAAATCCCATCTTCGTAAACAAAAACATGGCTTTTAATTATTCAAGGTAAGTGAAACAAACAAAAAAATACACTAGACGGGTAGTTTGGACATTAATAAAAAGTTTTCTAACATTTAAAATCTAAAAAGAAACAGAATTTAAATTAAAAATTGTCGTTTTAGACCGGGAGGCGTGCGAACATTTCTTGAAAAATTGTCGAATACCGAACTTAAGACACAAGAGTTAAGCAAACTATCAAAGAGTTAAGCATTTGCACACGCTTAAATTGTAGAGTAAATCATTACCCTTAAATATAGTCAACGCAAAAATTATGCATGCTACGCAAAAAAAGTTATCCAACAAAACACAAGGCAAACGCTTGCATAGTCAAAACGTTTGTATCAAAACATTTCGTAAAACATAAAAGAACACACACTGGAGCAACTGTTTCGATGGCACCCAAGCAGAATCTGGAAAATCTTCTTGCTTGGATAAAGGCTCGAATAAGCCAGACAATAAATTTGTGTACAGTCACCTTTGTGAAGTATCTTCCTTGAATTGAAAGTGATGAATGATTCTATTAAATTCAAAATGTAAATATATGTAAATATGTAAAGTATAATATTGAAGAAAATCGTTATTAAATATCAATCCTAAAAGGTTTGGAATACAAACCTACCTCTTTAGAATCAATGCAAACCTTTTTTGTCCTCCGATCGCAAAAAATTGTGCTTTAAACTTTCCCAAATTCACACACAAACCGAGTAAACTTCCTCAACCGCCATCTTTGAGAACAAATTTGACGCGTGCAATGTGCTCGAATCACGCGCATGCGCAGACGTTTTTCCGCGGTGTTCCTTCACCTACTATATATAGCACTGTGATTTTGCAGTAGCCCGAGTGAACGCCTGACCAGGCGTCTTGTTTTGTATAATTTTGATCCTGGTCGGGAATATCTAGTCTTCAGGGGAGCAGAAAACAATGGTCTCATTACCTGAAACAATATGAAAACGCTAGGAAAACGTATACGTGTGGATGGGGTCTTATACAATATTCCAACGTCGTTTCCTCTGACCTTTTTGAATTTGGCGGACGGGGAAAGGTCCTGCATGGCATCGGTTGGTCACAGCACCCAGAAATACTGCATGGGTGTAATAAATTAGCAATTTAGTTTAGTTGCAAATCATTCTGAGTAATGACAGTCCGGTGTGAGAAGTTCATTGTAATGGTGGTCCCAGCCATTGGTCCCGTTGGTGCACAAAACTATGCATAAATATGTTTCATGAGGAATGTTTATAAAGTGCCAATGAAACGAAAATTAAGTTTGCCGTATTTGAAAGAACTCTTAAAATGACAATATAACATCTTTTACAGACTTTGGTTTCCTCGCTTCGTTATTGAGATATTTCAGTTTGTTTGATATGAAAATTTGACTTATAAGATAACTTTACGTCACAATGTGCATAATGACGTATCTCAAAGTGTTCTATATCTTTCTTATTATCGAACAAAAGCACTAGGAACCATGTGCGAGTGTTTCTTCTACAACAAAGTGTATAAATTTTAAAGGTTTCTGTTTGACAATAACAAAGATATATAATCTTTTGCGGTAAGTCATTATGCAAAGAGTGACGAAAAATTATCTTAGGGGCTGTTTATATGGAGGCGAGCCAGCCCGCTTACCGGGATAGCCCGGTAAGCGGGATGATTTCTGGCTCGCGTTTATATGAACCAATTTCATCCCGCCTACCGGGATGATTTTACAACAACGACAATAGATGGCGTTGGCATCCCTTTGAAAAATCATCCCGGTAAGCGGGCCAGCCCAGTTAGCGATTGTTTACATGGGAAAATTTTCATCCCGCTTACCGAGATCTCGCCTCTTTCAAGTGAGATCTCGCTAACCGGGATAGCCCGCTTGGCCATATAAACGCAGAGGAATTTTTAACAGGAAAATAACTACAGAGTGATATCTCGCTTACCAGGCTATCCCGCTTACCGGCTGTCTCGCCTCTCATATAAACAGCTCCTTATAAGTAAATTTACATATCAAACAAACTGAAATATCTCGAAAACGAAGCAAGGAAACCAAAAACTGCCAAATATGTTACTTTGTTATTTTAAGTATTCTTTTAAATAAGACAAACTTAATTTTCGTTTCATAGGCACTTTAAGAATAGCAATCAACCATTGAAAATACAGAGTCCGCCAGCCTTTTCCTGCCCTACCAATGTTAAAAAGGCCCTGGGAACGAGATTGACAATATTCGCTTCCGTACTGTATATAATTTAGAAGACTCGTTTTTGGCTCGCGTTGTAAATGCATACGTTATTTACTGGTTGGGAGGTCCGTACTTCTCAAAAGCTGCCCAGAGCCTTGAACAGACCGCGTAGAAGACTGGAACTATACATACTTCAGGCCTACATGCCCGGCACGTTGTCCGCCACAAAGATATCAATCAATCAATCAATCAATCAATCAATCAATCAATCAATCAAACTTTATTTATACACGTAAAAAATCCCTCAGGTAAAATAACAAATTATAGTCCTACATTAATTCTAAATAGTATATATAACATATATGTACAAATTTAACCTATTATTCTACATTAACTTACTGCTATAGTAAAATAAAAATAAAAATCCTGTTTTACAAGGATGCCGTGTTAAAATCAATCAGCGATGGCGCTTGCCTTTTTTGCACAGGTAGATTATTCCAGAAGCTCTTTTTGCCATAGTTAGTATGGGGCAACGGGAGTATAACCTTATTTTCAGAATTCCTTAGGCTATACCTCAAATTATTATTCCACTCAAATTTAGAGCTAAGATAATTTGGGGTTTCGTTGTGCAAAGTTTTATACATCATAATTGACTTTATGACATAATTGACGATATGAATTGTCCCACTCGATGGTTTGGAAAACATCGTCCGCGTGACTGTCATAGGCAGAAAAAGTTATGATACGTGCAGCGCGATTTTGGAGCTTTTGGAGTTTTTCAGAAAGGCCTTTACTGCAATCTCACTGCAGTAATCGAAGTGTGGTTGAACTAAGCCTCTGTATACAGTGAGTAGCGTTTCACGTGGGACAAAATCACGTATTCGTTTAATTGCGCTGATTCCAGCAGCAATTTTATGTGAGATATTTTGAATATGACTCTCCCAGTTAAGATTCTGATCTATAATAACGCCAAGGGACTTCGTGGATGACACCAGTTTAATAGGGTCGTCACCGATATGAAAACTCGGATCTCCATCTAAATGAGATAGCCTCAGAGCCAATAAGTAAAAATTCCGTTTTTGTCATATTCAACGTTAGCTTATTGGCTGCTAACCAGACATTAATTCTATCTAGATCTTCATTCGTACACCTATTTATGACGTTCATGTCATTACTGGCAAAAGTTGAACTGTGTCATCCGCGTACATCCTCGGTTCTGAATGTAATAGGCAACCGCGGGCAAGTCATTTATGTAAAGCAAAAACAATAGTGGGCCCAGTATGGTCCCCTGTAGAACGCCACTCCTTACAAAGGCTTGAGATGAATTTATATATAAGCATTTACTTGACACGTTTGAGTTCGATCTATTAAATAGGATCTAAACCACTGCAGTGTTGAGCCACGGACACCGAAATATCTTACCTTAGAAGAATGTCTAGATCTACGGTATCGAACGCCTTTTTCAAATCTAAGAAAACAACAGCATTAATTATGCAACCGCGATCGATATTCAAAGACCAGGTATCCGTGGCTTCTAAGGGCCTGCTTACATGGAGCCGAGTTACCCGGCTAACGGAGTTACTCGGCAAACCGAGTTACCCACCATGTATAGAAATTCAATGCTATCCCGGCAGAGTGTATATATGAGACAGGCGGGTAACTCGGCTAGCCGAGGGCCCGAGGTCCTGGCAAAACGGCCGAGATCTCGGCATGCCGGGATGAAAATATTCCCATATAAACACTCTCTTGCCGGGTAACTGCATGGCTAGCCGAGTTGAATTCGTCACAACAGCGCACGCGCCACTGATGAAGACAATCGGAAACTACTCATGGAATGTGAAACCATTATAATGCGTGGGCGGCTTTGCCAAGTAACTCGTCTCATATAAACACTCATCTTTTTTAAACTCGGCTTGCCAGATAACTCGCCTAGCCGTGTAACTCGGCTCATATAAACAGGCCCTTATAGAGCAGTGACAGTCGAATGCAATGAGCGAAAACCTGACTGACTGGATGAAATTAAATTATTATCAACAAGATAATTATAGAATTGATTGTAAATTATGCGCTCAAAGATTTTCGCAATCGCTGGGATGATTGAAATAGGACGATAATTAGTTAGTTCCGTCCTCTTCCCTGCATTCTTATACAAGGGGGTTATCCTAGCATTCTTCCAATCTGCTGAAAAAATGCCAGTAACAATAGATTGATTAAAAATGCAAGTTAGCGAGTCAGAAATTAAGTCAGGACATTCTCTCAAAAGCTTTGCTGAAATATTATCCAGCCCAGTTGCTTTGGTCTTACAAAGTTTAGATAGCAATGAAAAAACTTGAGATGATGTAGTTTCCTTAAAGAAAAGCGACTCTCAGATTCTGTAAGATACTCTTCGTAAGAGACATCTACATCCTTGACGCTTCTTGCAAGTTCCGTACCTACCTGTATTTCTGTAAAATAATTATTGAAAACTTCAGCAACTTGGGTAGGATTTTTGACTGACCTGCCTTCAGAATCAACGCTATTTATCGCTGTTTTATTAGTTTTACGTAAGTTCGTTAATTGTTTGCCATGTTTTGCGTGAATTCCCCTCATGATTATTAAAAGAGGTGTTATAATGGAGTCTTTTAGCGTCCTTTATGTTTTGATTTACATAATTGCGACATTTCTTATAAGTGCTCCAATCAGCTGTGTCGTTAGACCGAATACCTTTAATCTTTAAACGATTTCTTTGAATTATTAATTCCTTCAACTCACAGCTAATCCATGGACTTCTAAACACACGAGCGCGTTTTGTTCGAATGAGAGCATGTTTGACACAAACATTCAAGAACAAAGACTTCCATTTACACCACATTTCATTAGGGTTAAGAATTTCACGACTGGCAAATTTAATACATCACTCCGAAATTTATCTCTATTGAAATGCTTAAAATCTCTAAAGACAACATGGTTAACACCTTTCGAGGGAGGGGGTATTCCTATTTTTCGATAAACATAGACTAGACGACTATGATCACTTATATCGATATGTGATACCCCACTACAGGTAACATTATCTGGATGACTAGAAAAAATTAAGTCAATCGTACTACTACTAGAAGGTGTTATACGTGTTGGCTCCTTGATTAATTGCCTCAAGTTATAAACATCCGCAATATTCAATAGAGCACCGGTAGTAACATCGGTAGGTGAAGTCCAGTTCCAATTCGTGTCACCCAAAATTACGTGCTCAAGACAACTGGAATCCACTTTCCCAATAATTGATTCAAAATGGAAGAATAAATCAAGAGGAGAATTTGGAGGTCGGTACCATGTTGTTATTACAAATGCTTTTGATCTAGGTTTCCTAATATCAACTGCGATAAATTCTCGAGTTTTTCCGAGTGTAGATCGGTCCGGACAAAATAATTAATACTCGAACGATTATAAAAGCAAACTCCCCCTCCATGTCTCCCATTGATAGCTCTATCGCGCCGCACAATATCATAACCATTAATATGTAGAGTTATATATAGAGCTTACTGGTACGGACCGACCAAAAACGATAAATAACATATTAATTTTTTTATCATATTTATCTTGCGTAACTAATAGGAAGTTGCGTAATCAAAAACAAGATCTTTACGTGATATTATTCCAATCTAAAGTTAATTGATTTATGAACTTCGAATTTATGAAAGTCGCTCGTTTATGATTTTTCTTCCTAACAGTTTTCCTGTTTTTTCCCCCCACAAATTTATTGTTTTCACAGTTGTCATAAATAGAATAATAGATAAAAAAAACACATTCATATCGTAATACCTATACCTTTTCTCTTAATATATTTTCACCAGTGTCAAGCGAAATAGTTAGGAAAATCGATATTAGTAAAATTATTTTGTTTTTAAACTAGTCTTTTCAATCCGCGAGCGGTCCGGTTGCGAGGTCCGGATAGGAAAATACGGATCGCTCGCTAGCCAATCAGAACACGCGATTCCGTTGGATACCAGACCGGGGAAAAATAAATATTACTTATTGTCTCGTTCGTAAACTGACATGTTTCTATTCTGTGCTAGAAAGATTTCAGCCAAATTAATGTCGGTGATTCTTGGGGTTTTCTTTGATCTGAATTATTTTCAGCCCTCATTTATTCTACTGGACGGAACTGAACTGACACCTTCTTTGTCGGAGTGCATATTCTTACCAGTAATGATAATTCAATAATACTGCAGGATATCTATTAAATAAAGATATTTTATACGAATAAAAAAATAATACTGTGGGTCACCATTTATATGGCTCAAGTTGCTCAACCTAACGAAAATAGTCAGAGCGTACAAGTAACTTCAAGTACGTTAAAGACGATAGCGGAGAAATCACTAAAGAAATACAGTTATACTTGGAGGATTCGTAGGTTTGGATGAGAAATGAATTTTGTCGAAGACGATTGGGAAGCTCTGGAGCATTAACGACTTTCCCTATCCAGTTGGTAAGATTATCAAGACATTATCTTTTAAAAGAAGGCTCTTTACCATTTCTTCTTGAAATTCTGTAATATTCTATTGAATATCGATTTAATTTTGCCTTTTGCTTTTGAATAAAGCCCCTCGTCAGTACGAACATTCGCTATTTTTTGGAACATTGAACATGTGACCGCCTTAACCAATCACCACGTTACCTACGAAATCTTGCAGGCTACATTTCTATTGGTCGGAACTAACAATCGTGTCGACCATTGATCCAGCCGGTGTGTGGGGCGCAGGAACGCGGGCTCACAACGGTTGGAATCGATCCTAAATACAGAACGGCCACTCATTTTGTAAATAGTACTTAAAATTGTTAACAATTAAAAAAAAAAAAGTTTTAGTATTTGCGTTTAGTCCAATTTACACGCGTGTAGAAAAAGTGAGGGAGACGAAATCTGGGAAATAATTTATATATATATATATTGGTACGGTGTCACGCGGTAAGAATAGTTGGACACTGGTAACTAGGACGAAGAAAACTATAAACTCTCAAACAAATGGTATTTTCCTTTCGTTTATTTAAACGAAACGAAATGGAGCACGAAGAAAAGAAGGATACAAACAACCCGTTTAATATATATCTCTTGAAGAGAAACCAGAGAACTTGAAGAAACCAAATGCCGTATGGTAAACAAAAACTCGATATGAATTGCAGTGTTTGTAGTCACTCCGTGGTCAAATCATTTTAAAGTTAATGGAAGGATTCTTGTTGTTTTCAAGTTTTCGCTTAACCTAAACAATATACAGCTTCACGTTTTCGTGCTTTCCTTTTGCTCGTCCAAACCATAAATCAGCTTAACTAAAGCTAACTTAAAACACTACCTTTATAAGCTTATGTAGACGTGATGTTTTTCATTGGCACCTTTAACCTTTTATTATTAAATACTCATGGACTTTGGCGATTCTTTTGGCTGTATTTCCAAATTTTTGACTGAAACGTTGTCTGTTTAATACTTCTTTCTAGAATCCGATTCTACCGAATTGTTTTTATCTCGGACTCTATTATAAATGTAATTTTTGAGATGTTGACTTTTAATTCTGCCTTTGCAAAACATGTATGCATAGGGAAGCTTAAAGCTTGTCAAAAATAATCCCTTTTGAAACATCCTAAAAACATATTTTGTACAACCAGAATTTAATAATGAAATCTAAGGTTTGCTTTGATATGTTAAATCAGTTTACTCATCTTATCGATATTAAAATTATAAAATTATCTTGAGGATTATCATTTTGTTTTTATATCTGTTTATATTGGCTGTATATCAGGAGTGCTTATTTTAATCAGGGCGGGTGGGTGAGTGGGTGGGTGGGGGTGTTTCAAAAAAGTATTTAATAAAAGCGGGCGGGGGGTTGATGCATTCATGTATTTCTAGTTAGTTAAAAAAAAGGAAATATTTAACCAATATCTGAAATTGGCACGAGAATCGTTCTAATTTACATAAACTTTTCTTTTGATTTTCTCAGGTAAAACAGTTTGTATTTAAAAAAATAACTGTGCGTCACTTTCTTAACTACGATATTCGTCATGCGTCTGTGCAGTATATCAGATAAAGATCAGATGCGAATGTTTTGTATATTACATTATGTTAGGTTATTTTAAGCTATTGTAGCTTAGCTATATAATAGGGACGGTAAAAGGGATTTTGCGTTAAAAATTGTAACGAGACGTTCTTTAATTTTAGTTTTAAAAGTTCTTTGTTAAGAAGTTGTATTTTTAATAAATTTAGGTCTTCTTACCATTGGCAAAGCTGGGGCTATCTCCTCAGATTGTGAAGATCTCCAGTTTCAAATCGACGAGGTGTCAGTGCGGAAACCTCAAGAATCTCCTGGCAATACAGGTAGTTTGCGCAACTGTACTATAGTATTAATCTTAATGCAAATGTTGTGATCCGATTCGCGGTATTACTCGCCAACTCATGATCAGCTAATACCGAATACTAGACCACGCATTCCATATCAAGTATCTCCTGTTTGCCATCCATAGCTTTTTCCTAACCCTACATGGGGAAAGAAGTTTTCGCGAAAGCTCTATGTTTGCATGAATATACAACAGCGACCCAAAGGTGCAAATGCTAATATTCAGTCGAAATATTCCACGAGCCAAACAAATAGACATCTGTCTCTACATCAAGGAATCTCATGCAGGGCAGTCGTTGGAGGATTTGTGACGACAAACTTCCATAATTTAAAACTGCGCGTGGCACTGGTTGTGCAGCGGCAACACCGCGGTACGTAGAGTCAAACCATCTAAGAAGAAAGATTTCTTTATTTGCAACATTTATATTCTTGGCTTCAAGCAAGTAGACGTTTGAACATGAAGAATGAGCAAGAGAGTCCTTCAACAATTTCAATTGATTAAACTGTTCAAGAAACTTAGAAGAACTTCAAACCTCTGTGTATACTTATTACAATAACCACTTAACTAGGTCGGCTAAAATACATGCATGTAATGAACAGTAAGTTAGATTCGTCGTCAGCGACGCCCAGTTTATTTTCTTTAGTTTACTCTACTCTACTCTACTCTACTCTACTCTACTCTACTCTACTCTACTCTACTCTACTCTACTCTACTCTACTCTACTCTACTCTACTCTACTCTACTCTACTCTACTCTACTCTACTCTACTCTACTCTACTCTACTCCACTCTACTCCACTCTACTCCACTCTACTCCACTCCACTCTACTCCACTCCACTCCACTCCACTCCACTCCACTCCACTCCACTCCACTCCACTCCACTCCACTCCACTCCACTCCACTCCACTCCACTCCACTCCACTCCACTCCACTCCAAGTAGTGATACACCCCCACTATAGGAATGAAAGGGATGCCGCCTCATTAAATATTCAACTTATTATTTATTCAGGCTCCTGTGGGACCTCCTAACCCTAATCTCATTATTTATGCATACGTCATTATGTCTCAGGCTCCTTTAGGACGTTGTAACCCTAACTTCCCCCCTAAACCCCAGCTTTCATCCAACCCCCTGTGCGAATACGTCATTCCCGATTGGTCGCCGACTGATTTCCGAAATTCTGGGTTACGTCATTATCAAAAGGCACTTATAAGTAATAGTAATTACATTTTCATTTATACACTTTACCCTACTGACAGTCGACAGTTGTGGGACACGTAGACGTACAGAGCATGGGTACAGTAAACTTTAACATAATAGACATTCTTTACAAGGAACTAAAGGCAACTTGATAGAGGCACTTCATATTTTTTATCTGAAACCTTGTTTGGAGGAATATAGCGGGTTTTGAACAGTCTAAATGACTGAATCTGCTGAGATTACTTAACTTGAATATTATATGAATAAGCTATGAATACTATATTAGAACCTAACAGAATAGATCATCCTAGAATCATTCCTAAATAAACCCTCGCTTATAAGTGAAGGCAGATAGAATGAGGAATCACTTCGAGAAGTCATGAAAAGAACGATTTTAAATGTCGAAATATGAACTAAAAGCAAAGCGATTTATTACTTTGAAAGCGTTGCTACGCTTTCTGTTACTAAGTGTGATATTTGCATATTTATCATCAGTGCACGTGCATGAGACAAAAGAGAAACTCATTAGGGGTCATTAAGAGGATTAAGCGCTTCAGCAAGTCTAGGCGAGAAGGTCATTAGCAGTGTTACCATAGCGAAACCGCGTCGCGGCCTTCATTCGTCTCAGGCTCCTTTGAGACCTCCTAACCCTAACCGATAGCTCTCTGACTAATTCCCGAAGATCGTCATTATCAAAAGATGCTATATATATCTATATATATATATATAAAACACAGACACGCGTACATGTAATACAGAATTTAAAATATTTTATTGAGAGATATATCTTTACACAAAAAACTCTTGATTATTTAGTGATCTATCGGTAACACTAGCATATGGGCATACAGTACATCTTATAATCCGAAGGCATGGATCATGAGCCTTGAATTCTGTACCACAAACATTACATATCAGATTTCGATTAACGCATTTGTTAAAATATTTCCACAAACACTTAGGACACTCAGTTACATGTGTAAAATTAACTGCATTCTGACAACGTTCGCAATCAACAGGTTCGTCAATTATACAATTTTCAATTTTCTGATTCTATTTCGGTGTACTCCATATCGTTTTCTGAATCTTCTTCGGAGGAAGTTTCTTCGTTTTCGCTCTCTGATTCTGTTTCTTCTTCTGCCTGCGCCAACATTATTAGCACTCGAACATTTTCGATAAGGTTTTTGTCAATGTTAATGTCGGCGAGTCCTTTTACAAATACGTTTAGACCAGCTGGTTTGGTTAAGTTGACATAGGATGCGAGTAAACTATTCAGCAAAGAGGACGCTTGCGCTTCAACGACTCCGTAGTCAATGCGTGACAGTATTTCTTTAACACGAAAATCATCATGTAACCTTTCTCCCATAGTGTTCAGGGTTCGAATGATGGTCTTTAAAAAATATCGTTCTTTTTATATTAGTTCTGCGAGTCCTTCTAAAACTGGGCCAAGTAGGAGATCAAGAAATCCTTCACCTTTTTGAACCAGTGTCTCTTTTTTCCTCATAAAACTACTTCGGAGACTAGCCAAAGTTTATATGTCGTCGCTATAAGGCCTAACGACTTGTGATAATTGATATTGCGTTGACCAAAAGTTCAACATACAATCATAAATGCATCTAATTTGCTCAGGGCTAGCAGTCTCCAACGGAGCTCGTTGTTGAATAGGTTCACTTGTACATAAAAGTTCAAGAAACGGTTTGTGCTTTTTGATCAACATCTCTATTTGACAATCAGTGTCTAAATGAGGAAAACGCTACCAAAACACATATTTTAAGAGGGGGGAGGAGGAGGAGGAGAAAGAGCAGGAGGAGGAGGAGGAGAAAGAGGAGGAGGAGGAGAAAGATAAATATATAATACGAAATTCTCTAGAAATATTTATTCTGCGCATGCTCTTCAACGAGTGAACATATCTTATGTCTGCAGCACTTGTGGAAAAACGTTTTCTACACTATTCAACATGCAACGTCATATAAAAAATTCCCTTAAAAACAGTACTTATTCAAGACCAGCACATCTTCTCACTGACGCAACAGCCATGCAGCATCCGTTCACATGCATTGTTGCAGGGTGTACTCAGAGCGGCAAAACAGTATGGGTGAAGACACTTCTGGAAAACGCCAAAACTACGATTAATCCTCCTCCCGAACGTATCATTTCGTGTTATGGATAGTGGCAGCCCATGTATTTCGAAATGATCAAGACAATACCAGGCATTGAGCTTAACGAAGGCATACCCTCTGATATAGACGCTGATAATTTTCTTGATGTTTCTAAGCGAAACCTTATTGTTCTTGACGATCTTATGGATCAGTCAGGAAGAGATAAATGTATTGCTAGCTTATTTACTAAGGGAAGTCATCACCGGAATCTCTCCGTGATCTATATTGTTCAGAACATATTTCACCAAGGAAAGGAAACCAGAAACATCAGCCTCAACGCACACTATATCGTACTATTCAAGTCTCCGAGGGATAAACAGCAAATTTCTGTCTTGGCTCGGCAGGTGAACCCAGGTCATGTCCATGAATTTATGAAGAGTTACGAGGAAGCCACAAGTCGCCCTCATGGTTATTTAATGCTTGATCTAAAGCCGACAACAGATGATGATCATCGCCTCAAGACCAATGTTCTACCTGGAGAAAATAGCTCCAGCATGCAGCAACAGCTGGGTAGTTTCATACAGAAGCAATCCTATCAATTACCTCCGATCGTTAATGCCATGTACAATACAGAACAAAAAATGCAAGATATTGTACAAGCGCCATAGTTAATAACAGAAGAAAAAAGCATTCTCTATTCCAATCAGCTAGGACGTTTTCTGACGTTTCAAAACCAACTGCAGAATCAGTCTTAACCTCTGACTAATCTTCAAACTCAGCCTCCAAAAACGTGAAAAAATTTGACACGAGAGATAAAGCAAGAAACTGATGATCTTCCGTGGAGTTTACCTGCAACATGAAACCTATTTTGTAACACCGCCTCCAAAAGTTGAACAACCTACGCTTAAACATAATTTCTTTCATAACTTGGAAAGCTCTTCGGATTGGAAAGAAAGCGACTTGGCAAAGATGACCCCAGATGATAGAGAAGAGTATGAACATCATCTATTGATGACTAGATCAAAATATTTTCCAATTACAAAAGAAGATGTATCACAATTATCACCAGAAGACAAGAAAGACTATCACGCTACTTTTAAAATAAAAACGCCTAAATATAATCTAAGAAGCAGACCTTACTAAAACTTTCTATTTGTATATGTTCGAACGGAAACCGAAATAAATATTTTAAGCTAAATGCTTTTTTGTGTGTGTATGTTTATTTGGTCCTCCTCCTCCTCCTCTTTCTCCTCCTCCTCCTCTTTCTCCTCCTCCTCCTCCTCCTACCTCCTCTTAAAATATGTGTTTTGGTAGCGTTTTCCTCATTTAGACACTGATTGTCAAATAGAGATGTTGATCAAAAAGCACAAACCGTTTCTTGAACTTTTATGTACAAGTGAACCTATTCAACAACGAGCTCTGTTGGAGACTGCTAGCCCTGAGCAAATTAGATGCATTTGTGATTGTATGTTGAACTTTTGGTCAACGCAATATCAATTATCACCTGCTTTGCTTGAAGTCGTTAGGCCTTATAGTGACGACATATCAACTTTGGCTAGTCTCCGAAGTAGTTTACGAGAAAAAAAGAGACACTGGTTCAAAAAGGTGAAGGATTTCTTGATCTCCTACTTGGCCAGTTTTAGAAGGACTCGCAGAACTAATATAAAAAGAACGATATTTTTTAAAGACCATCATTCGAACCCTGAACACTATGGGAGAAAGGTTACATGACGATTTTCGTTTTAAAGAAATACTGTCACACTTTGACTACGGAGTCGTTGAAGCGAAAGCGTCCTCTTTGCTGAATAGTTTACTCACATCCTATGTCAACTTAACATGGAATCCCAAAGGAGAAATTGTGTATCAAGGAAGAACTATACCAAACACAAAAATAGCCAAATTGGTAGAATACTGTGTATCACCTTACTTCTCAGGAATTCCCAAACCAGCTGGTCTAAACGTATTTGTAAAAGGACTCGCCGACATTAACATTGACAAAAACCTTATCGAAAATGTTCGAGTGCTAATAATGTTGGCGCAGGCAGAAGAAGAAACAGAATCAGAGAGCGAAAACGAAGAAACTTCCTCCGAAGAAGATTCAGAAAACGATAAGGATTACACCGAAATAGAATCAGAAAATTGTATAATTGACGAACCTGTTGATTGCGAACGTTGTCAGAATCCAGTTAATTTTACACATGTAATTGAGTGTCCTAAGTGTTTGTGGAAATATTTTAACAAATGCGTTAATCGAAATCTGATATGTAATGTTTGTGGTACAGAATTCAAGGCTCATGATCCATGCCTTCGGATTATAAGATGTACTGTATGCCCATATGCTAGTGTCACCGATAGATCACTAAATAATCAAGAGTTTTTTGTGTAAAGATATATTTCTCAATAAAATATTTTAAATTCTGTATTACATGTACGCGTGTCTGTGTTTTATATATAGCATCTTTTGATAATGACGATCTTCGGGAATTAGTCGCAGAGCTATCGGTTAGGGTTAGGAGGTCTCAAAGGAGCCTGAGACGAATGAAGGCCGCGACGCGGTTTCGCATGGTAATACTGTTAATGACCTTCTCGCCTAGACTTGGCCAAGCGCTTAATCCTCTTAATGACCCCTAATGAGTTTCTCTTTTGTCTTCTGCAAGTGCACTGAGGATAAATATGCAAATATCACACTTAGTAACAGAAAGCGTAGCAACGCTTTCAAAGTAATAAATCGCTTTGCCTTTAGTTTATATTTCGAACACTTAAAATCGTTCTTACGAATTTTCGAAGTGATTCTTCATTCTATCTTCCTATGGTTTCCTCGCTTATAAACGAGGGTTTAGTTAGCAATGGATCTAGGATGACTTAATCTGTTTGAACATTTAGTTTCTAAACTTAATATAATATTCATGATATGCTATTAATCCAAGTATATATGTTATCTCTGCCAACTCAGACACTTAGGTTGTTCAAAACTCTATATATTCCCCCAGACAAGGTTTCAGATAAAAAATATAGAGTGTCTCTATCAATTTCTCTTTAGTTCCTTGGAAACAACGTCTATTTTGTTAAAGTTTACTGTACGCATGCTCTGTACACCTACAGGTCCCACAACTGTTTGACTATCAGTAGGGTAAAGGGAGTTTAGTTTGGAGGGTCCCAAAGGAGCCTGAGAAATAATGACGTATGCATAAATAATGAGATTAGGGTTAGGAGGTCCCGAAGGAGCCTGAGAATGAATAAATAATAAGTTGAATATTTAATGAGGCGGCATCCCTTTGGTCCCTATAGTGGGGGGGTATCACTACTACTCTACTCTACTCTACTCTACTCTACTCTACTCTACTCTACTCTACTCTACTCTACTCTACTCTACTCTACTCTACTGTACTCTACTCTACTCTACTCTACTCTACTCTACTCTACTCTACTCTACTCTACTCTACTCTACTCTACTCTACTCTACTCTACTCTACTCTACTCTACTCTACTCTACTCTACTCTACTCTACTCTACTCTACTCTACTCTACTCTACTCTACTCTACTCTACTCCACCGCACTCCACTCCACTCCACTCCACTCCACTCCACTCCACTCCACTCCACTCCACTCCACTCCACTCCACTCCACTCCACTCCACTCCACTCCACTCTACTCTACTCTACTCTACTCTACTCTACTCTACTCTACTCTACTCTACTCTACTCTACTCTACTCTACTCTACTCTACTCTACTTTAAAATAATACTTTTCTAGGTTCTTATCAACTGCTACTAGAAAACAGAATTAAATTAAAGGTAAGAAGGAAAACATCTAAGAAAACTTAATCAGAATTGGAATTTTTTATGCATCTATATTATTTTTTTTTAATCTCAACCACTAAATGCACCATGTACCATTCATTCAAAGTTTTATGTTTAACATTATTTCTGTGTTTTTATTATTCTTGATTTTGCCATCAGTTTTTATCGTTTCTCTCGTAGCTTCCTCAATTGCCATTCCGTCCTAAAGTCGAAATCACCCCAATGTTCAGCGTGCCTGGTGGTTGCATAGAACGCTATTTGGGAAATATTAATTTGTTTCTTATTCGGGAAAGTCTTTCGATACGGGAGGTGAGGGAATTCATTTGTTCATTTCCTTTCCTCTCTCTATTTCTCCCTTTATTTCTCACGCACAAATCATTCCTCCATTGAGCCAGTGCGCCACCTAGTCATTCATTTATTCATTTATCCAGTTGGTCGGTCAATTGGTTGGACCGTGTGTTAGTTAGCCAGTCGATTGGTCAGTCTGTTGGTCAATCAGTTGGCCATCTGTTAGTGAGTTGGTTAGTTGGTCAGTCAGTTGTCAGTCGGTCGCTTAGTTGGTCGGTCGGTTGGTTGGTCAGTCGGTTGGTTGGCCAGTTGGTTGTTCAGTCGTTGCATTCATATTCATTCATTGCGAAAATACTGAGACTTACCGGAGTTTGACAGCATGTTTGGGAAAACATATTTGACAAGGAAGAAGGAGGGTCTTTTTGCCGACGACCTTAATAGTGAAACGTGGTTTCTGCTCTGGTCTTACGATATGAAATCCGACACTGAGGCCAGATAATATTTATGTATTTGTATAGATAGTAGTATGGTTTGAAATAAAAAAAAACACTATGCCATGACTTATTAAAGTGCCTATATGACACGAAAATTAAGTTTGTCTTATTTGAAAGAACACTTCAAATGACAAAGTAACATTTTTGCAGTTTTTCGTGTCTTGGTTTCGTTTTTTGATATTTCAGTTTGTTTGATATGTAAATGTCACATAGTATGACGTACACATGCATGCATAATGACTTATTGGAGAAAGTTATATGTCTTTGTCATTAATAAACTAAACTTAATTCGAAGGAAGCACGCGGTTGTGTCCCTCCTACAATACCAAAAATTCAAGTGATATCGTTTGATAATACAAATATTAATATTTTTTTCCCGATAAGTCATTATGCACGTGTACGTCACAACATGTGACATTTACATATCAAACAAACTGAAATATCCCAAAAACGAAGCAAGGAAAGCAAAAACTGCAAAAGATGTTACTTTGTCGTTTTAAGTGTTCTTTCAAATAAAATAAACTTAAGCTTCGTGTCATAGGCACCTTAATAATACACATCCACTTCTTGCATATTGGGTTGTTTATATTTATGCTTCGCTTCTTTCACTACTACTTAAAAAAGTTTACCCAAAGCACTAGAAATCTTCTAGTCTTTTTGCAGGCAATTTACTTGAAAATTTTATAGAAAAATTAGCTTCAAATTTGAACGTATTGTCCTCCACTACTCTGAACATTTGCCGCCATATTTAGGAAAATAGACCACTTTCATTAAGGCCTTCACTCAACCTCGTCCCCAGGGCCATTTGTGGGGGCTGGGCCAAGATGGCGGCCAAGAACAAATGGCCCTGGCACAGGCTGAGCTATCACCACATCTGATTGGTCGAGATGGCATTGGATGTTTTAGGTATTCTGATTGCTGGAAACAAGGCGGGCGGCAGGCTAGCTAGCGGGCATTTGTTTATAGGGCTCAAATTATATTAAATAAGTGATACCAGAATTGCCGGCTGTTAAAAACAACTTCAAAATGAATGAAAAGTTGGCGAAACACCCGTAAAAACGTCGGAAGAATATGTAATGATGGGTCGTGTCGTCTCTGTGCCCTGGCTGCCATACAACGAAGTCCATGGGACGGCAATTTAGAGTGTTTTCTAAATCGGGCGAACAAAAGACTTGGTGAACAAAGTCAAAATGTATTTTGGCTGCGAAAAGAAAGTACACCACAGGGCAGAATTTACGTGTTTGGCCATTGAGAAGCAGGCTTTTTTCAAACAAGAATTCTCGACAAAACGAAGCCTAAATGTTTATCAAAACGCTGAATTGAATCCACCGAAAACTCACGAAAACAAGGCGGCCCAGCCAGACAACGGCAATCCAGTTTCTTGCGAATGTGGTACAACGGTGAAGCAAATGATAAATAATAAGCATTTACAGATATTTATTAAAAGTCTATTTATTTTAATAATTCGACAATGTATTTGGAAATTAATGTTTTGATTGTTTTCAGTTTGGGTCAGTCAAGCTGAACTAAATATTCAGAAAAAAATTAGCCTAACTATGCGCGATAAACTAGTGAAGACTGGGTCCGAGTCAAAAATGAGTCGAAATATGACTCATTTTTTTGCAGCCTGTGCCAGGGCCATTTGTTCCCGCCATTTTGTTTTTGGCCGCCATCTTGGCCCAGCCCCCACAAATGGCCCTGGGGATGAGGTTGGGCCTTCACTTTAAATATTCTTTTATGTGCATTATGAACCCTTCTAGCCTCGTTATGAAGCAATTTGTTTTTAATTACAGACAAACAAACGAGGCAAGAAAGGCTTATTAAGATGCACATAAAGGAATATTCAAATTAATCCCCATTATGAAAGTGGTGTCACTTTCAAAATCAGTTGTAGAATGTGACTGCCTCTTTACAGTTTTTTTATTGGTTCTAAATATTTGCAATGTATTTTCCTAAAACTGCACTGAAATGTAGTCTCAACGCTAATATTTATTTATTTATTTATTTTTATGTATTAAGTTTTGCCACAAGTTTCAACAAGAGTAGTAATTAATTAAAATTAAAAAAACAACTACTTAATTACTCACAGTGAAAGTTAAGTTACAAGGTAAAATATAAATTAATGTGGCAGGGTTGCCGCGATGGCCAATTACTGCGGTCCCGAGCAAAAAGAAAAGGCCATATATATTAATGATTTTGGTTGTGTTAATTGTTATTTTATATTGGTTCAAGTTCAACACTTCTTTATTTGTTTTTATTTTTCTGTCGCTTTGTATGTTCTCAACTTAGTATTTTCTCAGTTTTTGATTGGTCTATATTTGCAATTAGAATTCCGTTTATATACCCTGTAACACTAATATTGAACTATCTCAGAAGATGTGACATAAACAGCGGAATGTCAGACTCAATATTATGTTTTTACATCTTTGTGTTCGATGGCTTTTGTTCGTGTTTTGTGCTGGGCACTATTATTTACAAAAAAATCTAAATTAGGAATTTTTTTATATATATTGTTTGGCGGAAAATGCCACACATAAAATTGATGTTCGTTTACTCGCTGATTTATGTTGTTTTTCTTCTTTTTTAAGAACGGCGGATTGAACTATTTTATACAAGTATTTATTGGCGAGGTACATGCAGTGTTGAGAGCCCACGTCTTAGCCCTTGGAGGCAATGCTTTGATATCATTTCGAATGAACAAGATGATGTTGTTGGACAGCCCACATAAGAACCAGGTAAGCGTGGAAGGTAGATTATTAAAGACTAATTAACTAAGTGTAAGGTTTGTACGGAAAAGTATTTGCCTGAGGTTTCCGTACACAACAAGCGACGAAAGAGCGAGGTTTGTTCGGTAAATAATTATTTATACACTAGCATGGCTTCTTTGTGTATTTTTATTAGTTGCCCGTGATTTATTAGAGGACACATAGATGATGTCGAATTCACGTCAGATTACATGACCAGACTTGTTTTGTCCTTATCCTTGCCTCCCAAGTTCTGCAAGATTTTCAATAAACCATTTGAATTTTTTAAAACAAATAGATTACATATGTTCGCGCGTGTACTGTAATAGACGACCTCACAGCGTATAAAGAACAACAATCACGCGACTCGATTCGTCCGTCTCGTACTTTTTGCTCTTTACACGTTGTGATGTGTTCTGTGATCTACACATATATATCCGTCCACACATATATACAAATAAATAAATAAATAAATATTCAGATTACAGAAATTCGTTCGCATATCACGTTTGTCCACGCGTGTAAAACGACTCCGCGCGTGTCGAGATTAGCACCCTCACCGGGCTCCGGGCCTTCGGCCCCACGCCCGTGCTCGGAGATTAAAGTGCCTATCTCAGGGTTGGGGATTTTACATATTTAGGATATTTTGAACATTTTAAGAAGATTTGTAATATATCTTCTTTTCCTAAAATTTCATCTTCATGGACTTCTTTGCTGTTAAATTTGGCGATTTTGACGATGGCCGTGAAAACGTTTTACTGGGTTCTAGTCGCCGGAAGTGACGTAGAGCAGGGAGGCCCTCTCAGACAGTAACAGTGTTTACATCGGGAGTTTACGGTTCACCTTGGATTTTTTTGGCTTTATTCAGGTTATTTTGTCCGAAATTCTTTTAAAAAATTATGCCAAACAGGTGCGTAGTGTTTTTACTCTCGAATGAACCCAATTGGTATGCTAGAATAGCGCTATATGCCATTTCTTTTTTTGCGACAATAACGATGTACAATCCCGACTCACGGGAGGCGAATAATATTTGCAATTGGCCATATTTGCTAAAACAAAATTGTATGCTGTCAAAGCCAAATGATTCGCATGTTTATAATTATTTGTTATATATCTGGTCACTGCGTCTAGCGGGCCGCAAATATCGAAGAATTGACGAGGCAAAGTATAAAATAGAAGATACAGAAAGCAGGTAGATACTGTCAGTATTGATTAATAGAATACCCGTTCGCTTTCCGATTTCCACTTGCGAATAAGCCAGCTGCGCACAATTCACCTTGGCTAATAGAATCGCTTCGTTCTTCAAAATTGCCACAATTCAGTGCTCGTCCAATTCGATAAACAACAACAAATGTGCGATTTCATCTTCAAACTTGAAGAAATTGACTCTGTATGTATACTGTCGCCTGCAAGTTCAAATTTCAGAAGTGGATGCAAGCATTCCGTTGTTGCAATAGATATACCAGGCGGGAAACGTAATTTGAAAATGAAAATAAGTGCCCAGCAAATAACTCTTAGACAAGACATAACATCAAAGATAACATTTTAAATAGCTGACGTTACGTTGCTTAAAGCGCAACATCATCAGAGCAGTTTGAAATCTTAAGGATAATTAAGTATTTATATATACATGGTTCAAATATTATATTACAAATGGTCAAAATAGTACAATAACAAATTCAAAAATTTAAAGAAACAAATGAACGTAACAATTTTAAGATTATAGTAACAAAAAGTAAATAAGATATCATGTTTCAGATAGTCAGTTAAAGGGTATGATTATAACAATTAGATTAGTCATACGCTAGAACAAAGAAAGAGGTACTGAACTTATGTTTGCGTTAAGAACGGGGTTAAGTTTAGAAATTAGAAGACTTTCCCTCAGTAAGAGTTCAAATTTAGAAGTGGAAGATGCCGTAAGTATTTTAAAATCAGAGGGAGTAACAGGATGATCAGTTTTGAGCTTGTGAGAAAGAACAAGTATTCCATTAATCTATAATCAACAGACAGTTCCTACCTGTTTTCTGTACTGATCTTTTATTTGATACTTTATCTTGTCAATTTTTCGATGTAAGTGTCCCGCTAGACGCAGTGACCAGATTTCCAGGCAAACAAATGTAAATAACTTAGCTTGATCACTGTCATTAACCGTTTCAATGCAAGCTTGGATTTACTGACATTGATTTACGGGATTTACTGAAGCAGTTCAGTGTCAGAGTAATATCGAATATAATTAAACAAGCGAATCATTTGGCTTTGACAGCATACAATTTTGTTTTAGCAAATGCGTGTATACAACACTGCAGATATAACGTAAACATAACTTCCCTGATAAAAGCAACTTTCAATTAAACTTACCAATCATTTACCTTATCGTGCCCCTCAAAAGCGAATTTGTAGCCGTCGTACTAAAGATCTTTTTCAAATCGCATTTGCTCATTATGATTTACGATCCAAATTTCATCGGCAACCGACTCGTCTTCATACGCCTTGACAATGCATTCAGATGATTCGTCTTCAGGTATGGCCATACTGGAAGACAGTTTTACTTCGTCTTCGATCTCGATTACGTATCCCGGAATAATGTTTACATCCTAGTCTAGTCATTTTAGCTATCAGTGTTAGAAGCAGAGGTAGACGACATTACCAAGTCAAGTATATTTCAATATATTCTTGATCAAAGCTCGAACGCAAACAATATTTCGATAAAAAGAAATATGAGACTGATGACATGCACAAGTTCTTGTCACTTTACGGAAAAACACGCTCTATTGTTGTCGTTTTGTAATCGCCACACCGACGGGTTTTCCTCGTGATAAACTGCTGTGAATCGTCTTACTAACAAATATTCCCGTTGAAACTACTTCGAACAACGAGCACGTCACAGAAGTAGATGTCGGCGTTCATTTCACACCTTTATCCTTGACAAATCGGCGTTCCTTTCACCGAAGCTATCCTTCTTTTATTCGCCTCCCGTGAGTCGGGATTGTACATCGTTATTGTCGAAAAAAAAAAGAAAAAAAGAATGGCATACAGCGCTATTCTAGCATATCAATTGGGTTCATTCGAGAGTAAAAACACTACGCACCTGTTTGGCATAGTTTTTAAAAGAATTTCCGACAAAATAACCTGAATAAAGCCAAGAAAATCCAAGATGAACCGTAAACTCCCGATGTAAACACTTACTGTCTGAGAGGGTCTCCCTGCTTCTACGTCACTTCCGGCGACTAGAACCCAGTAAAAAATTTAAGGAAAAGAAGGTATGTTATAAATCTTCTTAAAATGTTCAAAATATCCTAAAGATGTAAAATCCCCAACCCTGAGATAGGCACTTTAATCCCCGAGCCCGGGCGTGGGGCCGAAGGCCCGGAGCCCGGTGAGGGTGCTAATCTCGACACGCGCGGAGTCGTTTTACACGCGTGGACAAACGTGATATGCGAACGAATTTCTGTGATCTGAATATTTATTTATTTATTTATTTCTATATATGTGTGGACGGACCATGCGCGGTTAAGATTGTGGGGCACCGGGGACAATATAGTTCTTGACAAAAAGACTTGAACTAACAACATAATTTATTCTTGACAAAAAGACTTTTGGGAAACGTATATCACTTTTGAAAGAACCGAAACAAATCAACGTCTACGTATAAAGCAAAACAACGTCTTGAGTAGAAGGAAACCCGTCAAACCGAAACTCGCGATCGAAAGGAGGAGAAAGCAAGAGTGAAACTTGAAAACCGACGAAGAAATAAAGGCCGGCAAAACGGTTTAAGTTTACGGTAAAAATATAGAGCCGTCCGCTCTCAGTAATCACGAACATTCAGTAGTAAAACTGTTCGAGTTTCCGTAACTGTTCCGTTTTCTCTTTTGTGTGTCCCTAAAGTATTTTAAACTTATGCATTGCATGTTAGTTTGCTTGCCTGTTGTATTTTTTATATGTGGCTGCTTTTACAAATAGTTTTCTTATTGTAAAAGCACTTGTGACTAACGTAACTTGTCCATAATTGGCAAAAAAATCGGAAAAGGAGCAATTTTTCTTTTGTAAAACGTACAAATGCTGTTGAAATATTTATTAACATGTAGGTGAAAACAATTTCAGCACATTGAAATGTCATAAATGAATACTGCCGTGACAGCCTGCCAGGTAGTTGAGTGATAGTTTTCAACCAATTCAGACTATTCAGTGCCTTTGAAAAATGTTTTCAGATGCTGTAGCGATGTTTTTTGTAAACATGGAAAGAAAGAAGTGTAAAATATAACCCTAATATTTTGACAAAATTTTTCCGCCTGCCTCGGTAGTCTGGTGGTTAAGATGGTCGGCTTGCACGGTAACATGGTCGGGTTCAAACCGTGGATGCGACTTGCAATTTTCTTCATCTCAATATTTTTCACGAAATATCATCCTTAAATTTTTCTTTGTTCCTCGTTACCTTTTTCTTCAAAAAATAGAGTTATTAAAACTGCAGTTTTTTTATTTCAAATATTCTACTAGAATTAAAACTATATTTTGATCAACAGGAGTGCCTATTTCCAGGCCCCCATGCAATAAAAAATAGCGCAAGTGTTTCTAATCAGAAGGAATATCAGGGGGTATTTACAAAAATTCATGCAAAAGCGGGCGAGGGGTTATTGCGTTCATGTATTTCTAGTATGTTTGTTAAAGAGATACCTAAGCGTGGGCTTTTCATAGATCACCTTTGCAATTTGGGGGGTTATATAAAGCGTTGTCACAAGTATTCTGTCCTTTTATTTAATCTTAGGGTCAAATTCTACTAAATGTTTGTGGTGATGTGGTAGAAGTTGCTTACAAAGAAGATAATTTGTCATCTTTTGAAAATCGTCCGGCCAATTTCAATAGGAGCACTTCTTGCTGCGAGGAGACGGTCAGTAAAAAGCAAGTGCACAGGCGCTCCGCCTCCATAAACGACCCCACACTTTGAAATTTAGTTGTGAAAGCGAGTGCTGGCGCACAACTGACGTTGTTTTGACTATGGGGTGGCGTAGCTATACTCGGTCACTGGCTAAGGCAATTGGAAACGTAGGCGTTGTTGAATTGACAACGGCGAAAGAAAAGAACAACATCACTAGCAACAGGAATAACAACATCACTAGCAACAGGAATAACAACAACAACAACAACAACAACAACAACAACAACAACAACAACGACGACAACAACAATGACAACAACAACAACAACAACAAAAACAGGAACAAAAAACAACAACAACAGCACTAGCACCAGGAACAACAAACAAACAAACAAACAAACAAACAAACAAACAAACAAACAAACAAACAAACAAACAAATAGCATTAACAACAGTAATTATTTATTTGTACCTATAATTACAGAAGAAGAAATACATATTTGTGTAATGTAAATTAAGTGAGAACTACCTGCAACGAGACCCTGTTCTACTGGGTGGTGCCGTGGCTTTTATTTTGGCACGAACTGACTAACTAACGAACGAACTCACAGGCATAATGTAAAGCGCTGCTTACAACACCGTAATGTAATACACTGCTAACGGCACCGCGATAACCTGCAAATAGTGTGGAAACACTCGTTCTGCGAGCTCGTGTTTCCACTGTAAGTTCTCGTTTTCCCACTCGTGTTTCTATAACTTTTTGGAAACATGGAAATGCTTTCTATCTTTTGCGTGAGGACTAAGATTAGAGACCCTGAAAAGGACCTGATAAATATATACGTGAAGCTCGGTCTCGTTCTGCGAGCTCGTGTTTCCACTGCAAGTTCTCGTTTTCCTTCTCGTGTTTCTATAACTTTTTGGAAACATGGAAATACTTTCTATCTTTTGAGTGAGAACTAAGATTAGAGCCCCTGAAAAGGACCTGATAAATATTTACGTGAAGCTCGGTCTAGAATGACGTATCTATAAATAATAAGGGTTAAGGGTGTTTGGAACAGAGCTAGCGTTTGGGGCGTAGAAATAATAGACCTAGAATACGACGCTGTCACGTGAAAGGGGTCCAGTTCGTGGTTTTCATCTCACGTCACGGAGGCCATATCACATTTAACGCAAATAATTAAAAATTTAGAGTTGAGCAATGTAAGCATTTCCTCTAAGCGCGCAGAAAAACAGATACTTCCGTTATAGGCCAGGTTAGCAAGGCTGTACGTGATCCCAAAACATTTTTCTGCTGGCCGCCATTTCATTGTTCTGTGCACCAGAGGAAAATGCTTACATTGCTCAACTCTAAATTTTTAATTATTTGCGTTAAATTTGATATCGCACTCCTTGCAGCCTGACTATATCGTTTCTCCTAGGTTCTTCAAAGTTTACCCTTTATAGATCTGCCATTTTAGATTTTGCAAGGATTAGGATGAGGGTCACGTCTGCGCAGCTAATTGTCCTCTCTACAATATTTTATCTATTGTGCACTCCACATTGTCACCAACTGCCGCCGTGTTAAAAACTATACTTTTGCCCTTATAAATCGTCCATTTTGACTCCCTATAAGTCTGTTACACGATGTTGCGTGCGCGTCATTTTGGCGGGCCATGTATGACCAAAACTAAACACAATTAAACTGTTTTTAAAAATATTAACTCCAAAGTCTAAATAAATAAGTTTTCAAGTCATTTCCTCAAAAACTGTGGAGTTCATTTATTTACGCCACATTTTTATGCATGTGGCCCGCAAAATAATTCACGTCGCCGGCCAGAACGGTGCGTGCGCACGATCGCGCAACTCGTCTTTAGTGCAGTCACTTTTTTGACTGATTAATAATAATAATAATAATAATTATTATTATTTCTATGGTTAGGGGTCCTGAATAATATATACCATTATTTAGGGTTTGTCAATGAGGCATAGGGTTAGAAAGGTTTGAAAGGAACAGGGGCATGATGACGTTGCATAAAAAATATAATAAATAATTAATTAGGCGGCATCTCTTTGGTCTCCATATGGTGGGCGCAGGGGAATGGTATATTACTACTCATATATAATAATAGGGAGGTTAAAGGGGATTGGCATTAAAAATTGAGTTTGTCTAATTTGAAAGAACTCATAAAATTGTAATAGAAGATCCTTTACAACTTTTTCGTACCTTTCTGCGTTTTCAAGATATTTCAATGTGTTTGATATGTAAATGATGGTCTCTGACGTCAGGAGTGGGGTAAAATATTTTCATACAGAGCAAAATCACTTACATATCTAACATGAAATGTTCAGTGTCGCAAGGAGTTTTTATGTGCACAGTTTCAAATGATTTCGCTGAACAAACTTAGAGATATAACTGGTTTTGCTACATGTGAAAGTATTTTACCCCACACCCGACGTCAGAGACAACCTCATTTACATATCAAACAAATTGAAATATCTTGAAAACGAAGAGAGATACGAAAAAGTTGTAAAGGATGTTCTATTACAATTTTTATTCATTACGTGGCTACGTGGCTACTGGCTATACGTGGCTACATCGCTATGTGGCTACATGGCTACTGGCTACTGGTTACGTGGCTACATGGCTACGTGGCTACTGGCTACGTGGCTACATGGCTACTGGTTACGTGGCTACATGGCTACTGCCTACTCCGGGTACGTGGCTATGTGGCTACATGGCTACGTGGCTACATGGTTATGTCGCTACGTGGCTACTGGCTACGTTGCGTACTCAATAATTGCTACGTGGTTACATTTAACCTTGGAGTCGTTAAAGCCTCCCCAATGAAATGGCAGAAATATGGGTCCTTGCGAATTGTTTATTTGAAAAATTATAATATTATACCGTGCTGTCCAGATCTTGAACAATACAGATATGACAAAATTTGAATATGTGTTCCACTCTTTAATTAGTACATGTTTAATTTAGACAACTTCATGCAAAATGCAACCACAGTAATATAGTAAGTTCAAACATAGAGTTAACCAGTTACGAAAAAATTCTCACACACAAACTTTCTCAGAATGAGGTATGTTTTCAAACTCTGACAAATACCAGAGTTACATGGCAGTTTGAACTTTCGCTCATACTCTTCCCCTTCAATAAAAGAAAGATTCTTTATGCTGACCCCCATACATGGAACCATGAACCCTAACCCTAATCGCAAATCGGGGAAGTTTGTGGTATGGAACATTACGACTACCTTACCCCCACACAATGGGACGATGAACCCTAACCCTAATCACAAATCGAGGAAGTTTATGGTATGGAAAATTACGATTATCTGACCCCCATACAGTGGAACGATGAACCCTAGCCCTAATCACAAATCGGGGAAATTTGTGGTATGGAAAATTTAGATTATCTGCCCACCATACAATGGAACCATGAACCCTAACCCTAATCACAAATCGGGGAAGTTTGTGGTATGGAAAATTACGATTACCTCACTCCCATACAATGGAACCATGAACCCTAACCCTAATCACAAATCGGGGAAGTTTGTGGTATGGAAAATTACGATTATCTGACCCCCATACAGTGGAACGATGAACCCTAACCCTAATCACAAATCGGGGAAGTTTGTGGTATGGAAAAATACGATTACCTGCCTCCCCCCCCCCCCCCCCCCCCCCCCAATGGAACCATAAACCCTAACGTTAATCACAAATGCGAAACATTAGTGGTATCGAAAATTAACACCCCCCACAATGGAACCATTATAAACCTATGGAACCATAAGAATCCTGATCCTAATCCTAACATTAATTCATCGGCTGTGGTTAAAAGGAGAGAAAACATACTCACATCCGTAACCAACTGTTTTTGAGACTCAGCAAAGTCCACAAACGCTTGCGCCTTTTTAAGCGTTTCGATTGTAACTTCAGTTGATGCCGATCGAGGTTTTCGTCCTTTTATAAGGCTTGCTGTAATGTGGTTGAATACACGCACGGAAACAGCAAGTCTTTGGATTAAATCAACTTTTTTCGATATTTGGAGTTGGAACACCTTTCAACAGACTTTCGTTGAGTTCCTCAATTAAATCTTCTTGAATGGAAAGCAAGTATGCTTCAGCGGCTGCAGTAAAACTATAACACTTCCTCACGCGATGAGACATTTCTACAAATACATCAGTAAAAGATTTTAATGTAGCAGAAGCCAGATAACTCTTCGCCTCTTCTGATTCTTGCGGAGATGGACGAAGACAACGAGGAAATAAGAAGCAGAAGCGATCCAAAAGGCCATGTCCTTGATCTAATCTACATAATAATTTCACTGACAGTGGCACTTGAGTAAAGCCAAGCATGCAGAAGGGCAAATTCGCTGGAATTTCACTTATGCATTCGGTTGCATATCGATACGATGTTCGTTGACCTGAGAATAGTTCGCAGAGTAGTTGAACTAATTCTCCTGAGGCATTCTCGTCGTCGCTTTTCAACAGTTTATTTAAGAAGTCATAGACTTCGGGCGATGCAACAAATGCCTTCTTTTGCTCGCAGATGCATTTGACCGTACCAGCTGCGGTACTGCGTTCTAACAAGAAATTGCCCATGTCATTGTCGTTTCTCACGGCAAGCAAAGGATTCATACAACACTCACTCATAGCTGCAGATTTTCCTGTCGTCGGTGGTCCTACCACTATACTGTAAACATGTTTAAAGGCATCGTTTGACCCTTGTTTACCACAACGCTGTTCATTCCAGCAACAAATGATGTTGTTATCAATGGAGGAATAAAATACCCTTCGCAAGAACTAAGAGACTGAGCCATTTTCCTGATAAATTCACTGACAGAAGCTGAAAAATATTCGCCATAGCTAAACTCCATTGATAAGAGCATCTGATGGAGTTCCGTCCACGTTCTTTCATGCTGCCTACTTATCTTTTGCAGCTTACCCGAACTCATGGTTGGTGTAACTCAAACGCAAGAATAAATAAGGCACTAACGCAATATATTTTATCAATCTTGTAGTTTTGCATATTGAATTTTACTTCTATACTGATTGGTTGAAAAGAGAACCCCAGGGATTAAGATAACATTTATATGATAATATCTGGAACATTTTAAACGATCAGAACTTTCTCTTTTAATAAATAATGCGTGGTAAAATAGAACCTCTAACTTTCTTATGTACACCGTAGTAAGAAAACGAACGATCGGTGTTCAAGTTGGATATGACCAAGAAGTCGTTACAAAGAAATAAAAAGCTTCTCAGTGTTCTTCTGATAACATAAGTACTTATAATCGTGATTTGAAAATTGGCAAACGCCTTAACTACGATGAACTCGTAAACGACTACCTTGTAAATAAAGATTATTTCCTCGAGTGGCTTAAACAGGAAAATCTTATCGCTTCTTCAAAAACATGCCCCCAATGCAATGGCTCAATGAAATCGACTGAAACCGACGATCGATATGATGGTTACAAATGGGAATGTCGGCAACAAAGTCCTGCATGGTTTCAGCAAAGTAATCTTTCACTCCAGGAAATAGTCAAGTTGACATATTGGTGGTGCTGTGGTTTGAGTGAAAACCAAATAATGCATCAATTTCGAATAAGCTCTGCTACTGTAGTTGACTGGGCAAACGTTTGTAGAGAGGTATGTGAAGTGGTAATCTTAGAGAAGAGCAAGCCCATTGGAGGGAAAGATGTTCGAGTTCAGATCGATGAATCTAAAATTGGTAAACGTAAATATCATCGGGGTCATCTCGAAGAATACTCAAGAAAATGCTTTATAGTCCCAGTTGAAGATAGATCCGAGGCAACTTTGCTTCCCTTAATTAAGAAATGGATTAAGCCGCAGTCAACCATAATCTCAGATTGCTGGAAAGGTTATATTAACTTTTTTGCAGGATGTAAAATATATTTACAACCCAAACGAATAAGACAAAACACAATAGTCAAAACAATATAGCAATGCTTTACCTATGCTAATTTGTTTAAATATACAGCAACCGCAGTAATGTGTAGCCTGTAGTCAGTAGCCAGTAGCCATATGCTTTATCTATTAAATCCTGTGGCCGGGAATTCTAAAGTTGTACCCATGGCGGGTAATATAAACCTCGAAGACGTCTTACTTCTGGAGGCATATGATGATGATATTATAGACGAGGAAGAGCTTCTTCTCGCCCTAGAGCTAAGAAAATTAGAGCGACCAGATCCCATATTTGCTCTACATCATCCCATCAAACTAACTACCGAAATTCAGCCTACTTCGGAAGTGTTGACTACCGAAATCCCATACGCCGTCATTAAATGATCTACGTACTGCGCATGCTTAAAACCGTATTTAGCCTAGTATTGGTACTCACATCGGAAGTCGAACTTAACCTCGCTAATGTGACCTTCAGCTGCCAACTTGACCTGTAGCTCAGTTGATAGAGCATCGCGGGTTCGAATCCCATCCGGGCCAAGTAGGGTTTTCATCTACTCGTTCGTTCACCCGAGTTCACTGTCCTACTCGGGTATCTTTCAGAGTTTAGACAGTTTTTAACTCACTAATTCCTTTCCGAAGGTTTCTCCAGAGGTGAATAGAATTGTCTGGCGTTAGCCCGAATAAGGTACAAAAAAGCAATTCGAGGAATTGGCGTTGGCTCGGGTAGTTTGGCAATTAATTGCCAGAAATTTGGGACAAGATGGTGGCGCGCGTGCGCATTAACGACCATAATAATGGAGATTCTCAACAGTAAATAATAAGGAGAGCACACAATTCAAATTTTGCTTAAACGGTGATATATTTCTTCTTTCTCCGGATCCATCTGAATTCAGGATGGACTAAGCAACAGTTGTAACTAACAAACATTTTCTTAGCTCGACGACAAAGTACTTCCCTAGCTCGTCTTATTTTTGCACTAAAAGCGCCACTGTCCATAGTGTTAGCCATAGTAATCTGTGTAAACAGGTGCTATATAGAAATTGGCCAAAATGACCAACAACGTTACGGACGATGCGAAGTCTCCAGATCGCAATGCATTCGGCATGAGTCAGTCTACTTCCTGAGCCAGTCTACTTCGAGCACATAAAAATCCTGATTTGTCCCTAGCATAGTACTTCCAAAAGCGTTTGAACTTACTTGATTTCACAGTTCTTATAGCCGTTTTCAGGTTGTTTACATATACATACATGCACGATTTAGGCGAATTCTAAAGAACTCAATGACCTGAATAATGAGAATACACTAGCATACAATAGAATCAAACGCATTAGAACACATAATTATATTATTAGACGACAGAGGGCAGCGGGACAAATGACAAACATTTCTGGTGATGTTTTGAGTCGACTAATATAGTGTAGAACAAGCGCTTTTACAACCTGCAAATCGACCAACATACAGGTAAAAACTAACACAGTGTCAAACTGATCTAACTGTTTTATTATCATGCACTTGATAAGAAACTAATGTTTTGAACAAAAATTTCAGCATCTGTACAGGTGCAATTTAACAATTCATTATAGAGGTTTGTTTTATACATGCATATAAGAAGTTACAGGCATATATTTTCAGGCGGCTTTGCCGGAGAAAGTAGAGCTGGTGGTCTCGGAGGAGATAGAGGTGGAGCTGGCGGTGGAGATATTGGTGGTGGCGGCGGTGGTGGTGATATCTGTGTAGCATACGAATAAGGAGGAGGGGGAGGAGGAGGTACCACCGCTTGCTTTAGGCGTATTCCAGATCGCGTGCGTGACTAGTGATTGAGCTCTGTCACGAGATTTAGCACGTTGCCTTCGTCGTCGATGGGCTCAATGGTACATTGCTGTAAAATTTTATTAAAGCTCTAGATTTGTCAAAACGTATTAAGCACTTGGAATTGCATTGACAGTCTTGGCACAGCATTAGAGCAAGAGGCATGATTATTTAATTTATGCTTCCCCCTGGCTATTGAATAAATTATATAAAGGGTGCTGCTTTTTCAGATGCTCGTTTACTGGACCCACAACAATAACAAAACAGATTCCAGTATGGAGTAATTGGCTATGGACAAGAACCCATAGCCGCTTTAATCAATTATCAATTTGTCAATCAAATCTGATATTTACAGTATTCAACAAATTTTTCTGGCCCAGTAAAGGTGAGGGCTACAAAAAACGCCAACATTTTTAACAAAAATTGTCACAACATCCAGGCAATGCGAGGAGGACACAGGGGAGGAGGTGGGAGGTAACCCTTACAAAAAAAAACAGAGTGAACACACCGTGAACACATTGTCAAACACGGTGTGTACACGGTGTGTACACCCCGTGTACATGGGGTGTACACGGGGTGTACACGGGGTGTACACTCAGTTCAAACCGTCCCAATTCCACATAGTCACTCCGTGTTAACACAGTGAACACACAGTGAACACACAGTGGTTACCACACTGTGTACACCGGGTGTTCACGGTGTGAACACTGTGTGTTCACTGAGTGTTATCTGTGTGTACACTGAGTTCAAACCGTCCCAATTCCACATAGTCACTCCGTGTTAACACAGTGAACACACAGTGAAACACACAGTGGTTACCACACTGTGTACACCGGGTGTTCACGGTGTGAACACTGTGTGTTCACTGAGTGTTATCTGTGTGTACACTGAGTTCAAACCGTCCCAATTCCACATAGTCACTCCGTGTTAACATAGTGAACACACAGTGAAACACAGTGTGAACACACAGTGAAACACAGTGTGAACACACCGTGTACACACCGTGTACACACCGTGTACACACCGTGTACACACCGTGTACACACCGTGTACACACCGTGTACACACCGTGTACACCCCCGTGTACACTAACTTCAAACCGTCATAATTCTAATGTACATAGTCACTCCGTGTTAACACAGTGGAAACTGTGAACACAGTGGAAACTATGAACACAGTGGAAACTGTGTGTGGAACACAGTGTGTACACCAGCTGTTTCATGCTGTGAACACTGTGTTTACTGGATGTTATCTGGGCGTTATCTGGGACACACATAATACCGCGGGTATATTATTTCAATTTTAGAGACTGAAACAATGAGAATAGGGAACGAATGTTGTTTTATTACTCATTTATAGGCATGAAAAGTAGTCTGAAATGCACTCTGATTTTACTGTTATTGAATAAAAAAAACCTAACCCTAAACACTAACCCTAATCTCAGAAGCAATAACTAATTAGCCTACTATATAGTCACCCTACAGAAACTCCCATTTCTCGTCGAGTGTCTACGCAACTACGGGAAATAGCTTGCCATACTACACGGTAGGCTAATGTGAAAACAGCTTCTTAACCGCTTCTTGTATAATATTTAGCGTATAAATTTATGTAAGTTTACACAATACTTGTGTAACGCTTATCTCGCTGTAAGAACGGTTATCTCGCTGTAAGAACGGTACATGTGTTTACAAGTGTTAAAGTCAATTTCCCTTCAAACGTGTTTCAAAGCTCTTTAACTTTTCTTTCTCAAGAAGGCGTAGTTTAGCATGCCTGGTGTCTTTACATTTTCCCGGCATCTTGGCCCTTATGACGGAAGATTGTGTGCCAGGGTAACAACTTTGGACACATTCTAAAAATATAGAAATATAGGATCGAAATATGTTATCACGTTAGGTTCGATCTTCTCGCTCAATGCTGTATCAATTTTTATATCAAATGTATTTCTAATAAAATATTTGTAAAACGATATTCAATTTGCAAATTTGTAACTTCAAAACAAAATGAACAGATGGTGCTTTTTGGACAATAATACACTAAGAAAAGTAACAATAAACGGGAACTTACCGACAATATGGCAAGAATTTTATCCTGGTCTAAGAGCTCCTTCTCTTTATCCTCCACTTTTATTCTTTTGCCTGTAACTAGGCAATGCTCCATCTCATCAACAGTAAAGATGGCAGTCATAAGATTGCATATCATCTTGTTAAAATTAGTAGATCTTTTAATTTGAAGGATAGTCCCCTCAGATAAGTATTTGTTAATTTCACACTGAAATAAAAAAAACCTGCATTAACAACTTACAAGTGATCAATGATTAGTAGTATACGATAGGTAATCATTATTAGTATACTGTACAATAGGTTATCATTAATCAGAATACAATTTAGGATTTACAGCAAGGGATTTACGTACAGCCTTCGATAGCATACACACGGAGTCCCTGATCTACTTGTTAACGTGATCAGCAAGTTATACGAGAACACCCGTGCAAAAGTGCTAACACCAGACGGTGAAACTGACCTGTTTGAAATTTTCGCAGGAATCTTACAAGGTGACACCCTGGCGCCGTTCATATTTGCAATAGTACTCGACTACGCCATGCGCCAAGCGATAGGTGACCATAAACTCGAACTTGGTTTTGAACTGGAGAGAAGGAAGAGTAGACGTCACCCTCCAGTTGTCATCAGTGACCTGGATTTTGCTGACGACATTGCTTTGCTGGCAGAGGAAATTAGGCAAGCTCAAGACCTTCTGTCACGTGTGGAAAGTGAAGCTGCCAAGGTTGGACTGCAATTGAATGCAAAGAAACTGACCTGATGACGTTTAACCAGGTGACACCGGTTAACATCACAACTCAAAGCGGCAAAATCATTAAAGTGGTTGAAAATTTCAAATACCTTGGCTCTTGGACACAGAGCACTGAAAAGGACTTCAACGTTCGTAAAGCTTTAGCTTGGAGTGCCTGCCACAAGCTACAAAAGATCTGGAATTCTAATCTTTTACGCAAGATCAAAATGAGATTGTTCATTGCTACTGTAGAATCTGTTCTACTGTATGCATGGGAGTGAGACATGGACACTAACAAAATCTCTCGAGAAACAACTTAACGGGTGTTACACACGAATGCTTACTAATGGGCAGTTGTATCAAGATCTCCCTCCAGTGGCAAATAAAGTTGTAGAAAGGAGAATGAAGTTAGCCGGGCACTGCATCGGACATCCAGAGGTTATAGCATCATCGCTCGTACTATGGCAGCCAACAAAGGGCAGAGTAAGGAGAGGTAGACCAACCATTAACTACATCGACAATTTTAGAAAGGACACATATCTGGAAGAGGTGGCAGAAATACGAACAGCAATGCAAGACAGGGTGCTATGGAGTAAGTGTGCAAGTGAAGTGAAGAGTGATACAGTATCTGAAAATTGTATCAAAATTTGGCACAATTTTCAAATATGACAAGTAAATTACAATCTAAATTGGGGGGAGGGGGGTGCACAAGTAAAAACATACAGTATAATTACTTGTTTATTGTATGCCTTGAAAAAATGGTAATCATTAATTGTATTTCAAAATTAGTTCGATTAAATTTTAATATAATAATATAACAAGGTTTGGTATATCAATCGAATTAGGCCCTTCGTACAGAGCGAAACGTGATAATACCATGATCGCCTCGGTTTCTTTTGTTCTCCGAGGGGATTTAAACAACGAATTTCTATCATTACTCGTGCGAGAGGGAAATTTTCCTTTGTCTACTAAATTTCCCGTGTATATTGATGAGGGAAAATTAGAAGACAAAGAAATCCTTTGTCTTCTTCTAAATTTTCCGCTTGCATATATTATGAAAGCGGGAAATTTAGAAGAAGACAAAGGATTTCTTTGTCTCTTAAATTTCCCTCATGTTATTCATATTATTCAAAGTGGAAAAGCGGTTCACTCGTCCGTAATAAATCAAGCAGTTCAATTTCCCTTGTGCAGATTCAACGTTTTCCTCGGCGATCGTACACTGTAATAACAAACTGATATCATGATATCACAAACCTACCCTCGGCTGCGGGAAATTTAATCCCTAATTTCCCTCAAGTTATTACTTATAAAAATTGTACTTCTCTCAACCAGTCAGAATGCAGTAATTTTGTCATGCATACTATACTGTACATGTATAAGATAGGAATTATAATTACATTAAAAGCAGTACACTAGTACTGCAGTACACTAGTACTGCAGTACACTAGTACTGTACATACAGTACTTGGTGTAAATGTAGAAGTTATTATTTTTGCACATTACCAGACAATGTACACACATATTTTGCACATATATCAGGATTTTGGCACTGTTTCAAAATTGTAATACACCTACAGTAAGGAGATCGCAGTTAAGTTTAACATTAGGCCATGGCAAATTATAAATGATGTCTAACCTTATTGCTTGATCCCTCTATGTTTGTGGTACATGTTCCAGAGGATTGTGGGGTAAACTTGTTTGGAATAGATGTGCATTCATCTGGTACTACAGGTAATTTACTAGCAGCTGTTGCTGGACATTTGTCTGGTGTTTCAGATGTTCTTTTTTCTGCGGATCCTCCACATTTTATTTTAATACCTCCAATGGTTTTAACTATTGTTGAGGTAACATTTTCCAGCATATCTATAATTTAACAGTAACAAATTCATCAAGTTTATAAGTCACGGATGGAAGCAAGAGCAGGGATGTGGTGAAAAAATTGTGGGCCAAGTACATTACAACTACAATATGGTGTACCGGTTATACAAGATCAAATGATGAAATAGTGAGATATACAACCTTATGTCTCTAATGAAATATGTTTTGTACTGACTGACTGACTGACTGACTGACTGACTGACTGACTGACTGACTGACTGACTGACTGACTGACTGACTGACTGACTGACTGACTGACTGACTGACTGACTGACTGACTGACTGACTGACTGACTGACTGACTGTCTGTCTGTCTGTCTGTCTGTCTGTCTGTCTGTCTGTCTGTCTGTCTGTCTGTCTGTCTGTCTGTCTGCTGTATGATGAAGGGCCTTCGCAAAAAATGTCAGGAAAAACATTTATCACCATTTCATGATTTGATCTTGTATTTCACATTGCCTATGCAGCACGTCTAAAACTTTTCGATTTTGGATTCTGAAATTTTTATTTAACCCATTCTTGCCTGCGCCAGCCAAAAAGGCCCCTTTATTAATTTACTCTGTCTAACACCATATTATTTTACTCTCAGCCAGCCTAGGAAGCAATTCGATTAATGCCGGGCAAAAGAGTACTGTACTGTAATCAATAATTTAGTTCTTTGATTTGTAAGTTTGCTGTTTTCAAACAAATTGGAACAGTAATTAGTAAACAGTAAACTTAAAAAGCACTTTAGTTCGATGAATCGCGAAGCATACATCTAGATTTATAAGGCAGTTTACATTTTCCAAACAAGGGCACATGGCCATAACTCGGCCTATTATAAGCCGTCAATCCTGAAATTACAGTACATGATGATTATAATTAGGGTGTCAAGAAAAAATAACACACATTGTTACCCTTGGCTTGACATTTATGGGTTAATATATACCTACAAGTATTGTTATTTTTTAATTACTGAATGTGGATCAGAGGCATCAGATATTCATATTTTGCAACTTGTGGTTCTCAGGTGAGTCTAAAAGGTTAACTGTAACCCATTGATACCTGAAACATCCTTTTTACATTTTCGTTTAACACCAGAACTTTTTTATATATTTGGCAAAGGGAGTCACTGACCACCACCAGGGGAAGGTTCATTTTCGAAATTGTTTAAATTCATCAATCCCTCTCCGCAATTTTTACGCTTTCTAGAATGTGATTGGGATATTCTTCAAAGAAGTTGGATTATTTTCTACATGTATGGTATATCATGCAATGAGACTGTACTGTACATGTATCAGTTTATTGCACAAACCTTTCCGAAATTCCATCAACTCTTTTTGTGACTACCGCTGACCTGTCAGCGGGAGCCACAATGTCGGCGTGATCTTGCTTGATTGATTGATTGATTGATTGATTGATTGATTGATTGATTGATTGAGTGAGTGAGTGAGTGAGTGAGTGCTTGTCCTGGACCACACTTACGTCATACTCGACAGCTATCGTCGGATGTCGACAAGATCGCCAGGTATTCGAGAAGTGATCGCGTTATTCGTGGGGGGCCAGCAGAAGTGAAACCGGTTCGGTCCGGTTGAGCCTCGTGTTTGGCCCTGACTGCATGCTATTGCTATATTAATAGTGCTCTTGTCGTATCCTCAACGCTACCTTTAAACCTTTCCTTTTCGGAAAGGTTTCTGTCTATTAATTACAAGGCAAGAAGTAGTGTCAAAACTCTGACGTTTCCTATCTTCCATAAATCTATCTCAATAGATCTGAAACAAATCTCCAACTCCAAGACTCCAACTGAGCTACTTCGCTCCTGTGACATCGATTTGACTAGGTGTTTTGTTTGCTTTTTTATGTGTTTTTCAACATCTTGTTTTATTTTATTTTGTTAAAGAAACGAAAGTTTGCGCAGACCCAAACAAGCGGTCTGACTGAGCGTCAAGGTTACGCTATCGAGACTTTCTATAGAACGAAAGTTTTGGGCAGACCCAAGCCAGCGGTCTGACTGAGCGTCAAGGTTACGCTCTGTTGAGAAACTATTGAGATATTATTGAGAAACTATTGAGATATTATTGGATACTATTGAGATATTATTGAGAACTATTGAGCTATTATTGGGAAACTGAAAGAAGTGCTCGTCGTTCGTTCGTCAAACCCACGCGAGAAACGCGCGGTTTTTTGTTATTGCAAATTTTCAAGTGTGACGTCATCTAAACTGCTGCAAATACTTCAAAATGGGCATAACATTAGAACAATATCGATCGAGAATCGGCTGTCACAGCATATTTATGGCAGGTAAAGATAATGAACGTCGTTTAAAAGGGTCGTTTTGGAATACAATGCTAATGATGTTTTATTTACACGTGTTTTACTTGCCAACATTAAAACGTGTTGTTGAGCAATATCAAAGATCGAGTGAAGTTATGTCTTGGTTCCATCAAATGATGTGCTATCATGTATATATACCATTGCTTCTAAGGCTGTCAAATGATATAGAAGAAAACCCAGGTCCTACTGTGTATGAAATAATTAATGTACTCGAAAGTCTCCGTGCTAATTTTAGTCAAGGAGATCAGTCGAAGTTCGGTGATAATGCAGGTAAACAATGCGTTACGATGTCATTAACTGCTATAATATTCAGATACATTAAACCACATATTGACACCTGGGAGTCTCCTGATTTAAATAATATTTTGTATCATGGTAACTGTCTATATGATTGTATTAAATGTTCTGTTAAAAAAGACTTCTTGTTGTTGACTGATGTTCCTGCTATGGTATCACTAAATGAGAAAACATATAATTTAACCTATAGTGGGGAATCGTTAAGTGGTGAGTTATTTATGACAGATAATAATGGGCCTTATATCTCCTTAAAAAATGCATTTACAGAGATATTTTTTTGAGGAGAAACAAATTATGAGTGTTGCTTATTAACTATTGATTGTAACACAGTTGCAGTGTTTAACATGTTGAACAACAGTTATAGAATCTTTGATTCTCACTCAAGGGATATGTGGGGAATGCCAAGTTTTTCTGGAGCATGCGTCTTGCTCATTGTTGATGGCCTTGAAAACTTAGTGGCATTTTTTCAGGCTACTTCTTATCGAGGAACATGTGTGCCTTTTGAAATGAAAGGTGTTTTGGTCAATGAGGCATGTATTGGTCATAATCAAAACTTTTGAAATGAAAGGTGTTTGGTCAATGAGGCATGTATTGGTCATAATCAAAACTTTGAGCAATTAGTAAATCAGAATCCTCAAGGTAACTGCTACAAAAAAAGAAAGTGTGTTAATGAAAGTAATGAGAAATATGAGATAGTGGGTATGATATGGATATGTGGGGAATGCCAAGTTTTTCTGGAACATGCGTCTTGCTCATTGTTGATGGCCTTGAAAACTTAGTGACATTTTTTCAGGCTACTTCCTATCGAGGAACATGTGTGCCTTTTGAAATGAAAGGTGTTTTGGTCAATGAGGCATGTATTGGTCATAATCAAAACTTTTGAAATGAAAGGTGTTTTGGTCAATGAGGCATGTATTGGTCATAATCAAAACTTTGAGCAATTAGTAAATCAGAATCCTCAAGGTAACTGCTACAAAAAAAGAAAGTGTGTTAATGAAAGTAATGAGAAATATGATCAGATAGTGGGTATGATATGGATATGTGGGGAATGCCAAGTTTTTCTGGAACATGCGTCTTGCTCATTGTTGATGGCCTTCAAAACTTAGTGGCATTTTTTCAGGCTACTTCCTATCGAGGAACATGTGTGCCTTTTGAAATGAAAGGTGTTTTGGTCAATGAGGCATGTATTGGTCATAATCAAAACTTTTGAAATGAAAGGTGTTTTGGTCAATGAGGCATGTATTGGTCATAATCAAAACTTTGAGCAATTAGTAAATCAGAATCCTCAAGGTAACTGCTACAAAAAAAGAAAGTGTGCTAATGAAAGTAATGAGAAATATGAGATAGGAAAGATTGATGAGTGGGAAAGCAAGAGAAAAAAACTAAAAACTGAAGATCCAGAAACCAGAAATAAGCGATTGCAAGCTAGGTGCATGAATTATTTAAAACGAAAAAATGCAGAAAGTGCTTTAATGAAAGAAAAGAGGCTACAAAAGTGTCGGGAGTATAAACAGCAAAAGAGAGCAAATGAATCTGATGAGCACAGACAGAATCGAATGCTGGCACAGCAAGCAAATTATATAAATAGGAGAGCAAATGAATCTGATGAGCACAGACAGAATCGATTGCAGGCAAAGCAAGCAAACAATATAAATAGGAGAGCAAATGAATCAGATGAGCACAAACAGAACCGATTGCATGTGCAGCAAGCAAATAATACAAATAGGAGAGCAAATGAATCTGGTGAGCAGAGACAGAATCGATTGCTGGCAAAGCAAGCAAATAATATAAATAGGAGAGCAAATGAATCAGATGAGCACAGACAGAATCGATTGCAGGTGCAACAAGCAAATAATATAAATAGAGCAAATGAATCTGATGAGCAGAGACAGAGTCGATTGCAGGCACAGCAAGTAAATGATATTAATAAGAGAACAAATGAATCTGATGAACACAAACAGAATAAACTCTCAAAACAACAAGAATGTGATCGAAGAAGGAAAAACTGTGATGTTACTTCAATTTCAGATCTTATTGATAGGTTTCACACAGCAGTATCAAAAGGCCCGGTGTATATTTGTACTTGTTGTGACCAGTTGTGGTATAGACATAGTGTTAATTCTGCTGAAAAACTAAAGTTGTCAAATCCCACAATGTTGCAACACTTGTTGAATAAACTATCTGTTGATAATATTGAGTGGATCTGCAGAACATGTGAAAAACATTTGAAAAAGAATAAAATACCTCCTTTTGCTGTAAAAAATGGGATGGTATTTCCAGAAAAGCCAGAAAGTTTTGATTTAAATCAGTTAGAGTGGAGACTTGTTGCACCAAGATTAGCCTTTCTGAAGCTTATGCAAGCACCAAGGGGTAAGCAATTTAAGATAAATGGCAATGTTGTCAATGTGCCTGCTGATGTTGTCAACACTGTAAATACATTACCAAGACTACCACATGAAACAGGAACAATCAAAGTTGAGTTAAAACGGCGACTGCAGTATAAAAGTTCTGCAATGTCTTTAAATATAAGGCCACATAAAGTCTTTCAGCTAGCATCTTGGCTAACTATGAATAGTGAACTTTATCGTGAACAAGGCATTGTTTTTAATGAGCACTGGCACAAAAACTTTCAGGAAAATTTTTATATGTCTGATAATAGAATGGGACATGAAAAAGACAATTTAGATGATGCTAAAAATAGAGATAACAATAATTCAAATGTTACCAAAAATCATGAAAATTACCAGAATGATGATTGGAGTGAAGATGAGACTGAAATTCCTGCTGGGGTAACTGACAGTATGTTGACTCCTACAGATTTCCTTGAAGATAGTGAAAGAGAAATAATACATAACATAGCACCAGGAGAAGGTAACAGACCTCAGAGTATATTTCGAGATAAGTATTCTGAAGAACTAGCTTACCCTGGGATATTTCTTGGGCAAAAAAGGCCAGAAAATAAAGAAAGATCAGTCAAAGTATTTTATAGTGACATTTGTAAATCAGAATTAAGAAGGTCTGACAGAAGAGCTGCAATGTGTGTAGAGAATATATTCTTTAAGACTAAAAAGCTACAGATGAAAATACTTTTAGGCAAATCCCAAATTGAATTAAGGAAATCTAAGAGAAGTAACATAGGCTTAACAGCTGGACAGTTAAAGCAACAAGGTAGTTTGGAAAGAATTGTTCATCACGATGAAGGTTTCAAATTTTTAAGAGCACTAAGAGGATCACCCCCGTATTTCGAAAAGGCTAAAAAAGATCTTTTTGCAATGATAAGACAATTGGGTCCTGCAACTTTATTTTGTAGCTTTTCCTCAGCTGAAACAAAATGGTTGCATCTCCTTAAAATATTAGGGCAACTTGTTGATCATAAAGATTATCCTGACAATGAACTGGAGGAATTAAATTGCGAAGAAAAGTGCAGACTTATCCAAAGTGACCCAGTGACTTGTCCAAGACATTTTGATTACCAATTTAATAAATTTTTGAGAGACTTTTTGATGAGCAACATTGCCCCTTTGGGAAATATTAAAGACTGGTTCTATAGAGTTGAATATCAACAAAGAGGTTCACCACACATTCATATGTTAATATGGCTACAAAATGCTCCAGTATTTGGTGTTGCTAAAGATGATGATGCCACATCTTTTATTGATCAGATAATTACTTGCCATCTACCATTGAATAATGAGCCTGACCTAATAAATCTTGTTAATCGGCAAACACACAGACACTCCCATACCTGTCGTAAAAGGTCAAAAAAGGAATGCAGATTCAATTATCCTCAACCACTAGATGATAGTATTTCTCAAAGTGATGTTAGAAAACTAAAAGATAAGTGCAGTCGTCTTTTCGTCAGCTCCATATTGTTTCAGCTTCGGTACAATTAAATTGTGCGGCAATGTGGCGAAGGCTTTTGTAAGCCCCATCGACACAAGTCCGATAACTTTATGGTTTTCCAGTTCTTTTTTCCATTGTTCTGTCAAGCTAAGGAGTGCGGTGTCGCAACCGTGATGGTTCCTGATGTTTTCTGTTCTGTGTCCTGAAGTTATTTGTCTGTTTTTATGGTCCAAAACGCTTAACCTCGCTGTCATAGGCGGCGGAACTGGGGAGCTGGGGGGGGGGGGGGGGGGGGGGGGCGGTGAAAATATCACATTTGATCAATTATTAGCTAACCTGAATGTCTCTGAACATGATTATATGCTCGCGATTAGATCATCTCTCAGCTGTCCCACAATCTTTTTAAAAAGGAATCCCAATGAACTCAGAATAAACAATTATAACTCTGCATGTCTGAGTGCCTGGAGAGCAAACATGGACATTCAATTTGTTCTTGATGTCTATGCATGTGCAATGTATATTGTTTCATATATATCCAAAGCACAAAAAGGAATGAGTGAACTGCTTCGTACTGCATGTGCCGAAGCAAGAGAAGGAAATGCTAGTATTAAGCAGCAAGTGAGAGATATTGGTAATACATTTTTAAACAGTGTTGAAATAAGTGCCCAAGAAGCTGTGTATATAATTCTGCAATTACCAATGAGAAAATCCTCAAGAGAAGTTGTTTAATTACCAACCTCACCACCTAATGAAAGAGTTCAGTTGTTAAAACCACTAAGTGAAATTGAAAAAACGCCAGATGAATGTGAAGAAATACATTTTGGTGGACTTTTAAAGAGATACACTGAACGACCTGCTAGTCTTGAGAATGCAACCTTAGCAGACTGGGCAGCATGATATGATAGTGTTAATATAAACAAATCTTACCAAAAGAAAACAACAAAACCAGACATTGATGATCTGCCACTTGAAACATCAGATAATGATGACAATAATGATGATGAACTTTGTGATGACACCAACACAGTTACATGTAATAAGTCCAAATATGCAATAAAAATAGTGAACCAAAAAAGCGAAGAAAAGCCAGAATCATAAGGTGTGTCTGGTTTAATAAAGAAGCCTACCCAGAGAAGCACTATCGGGAATTAATTATGCTTTTTACACCATGGAGGAATGAGGAAAGTGATTTAATTGGCAGTTATTCATCTTGTGAAGAACATTATTTAACTTTACAAGACTCAATAAAAGACCAAATGATCCTCTATGCAGTTTGTAATGAAGAATTAAATAATGCCCAGGAACAATTAAATTCAGCTTTTGACAATGATGAAGATCAATTTGATTTAATTGCACCAGTAACTCAAGATGCTGAACATCAAGATGAAGATGAAGGGGCTATAGATTTACATCCTGACTTGAATGAAAACTATGATCTGTCACATGACATTGGGATTCCTTCTGCATCATCAAATAATGAACCACTTATTCTAAATGAAATGCCAGATGATGAATATAGAGAAATGGTGCAAATGTTAAATAAAGAACAAAAGGAATTTTTCTATCATACTCTTCACCTAATAAAGACATAAGACAAACCATTTTACTCATTTCTTAGTGGAGGTGCAGGTGTTGGTAAATCACATCTTACAAAATCAATCTATCAAGCAGCATTGAAATACTACAATACAAGAGCTGGTGATGACTTCAGTCAAGTTAATGTTTTACTTCAGCTCCTACGGGAAAAGCTGCATTTATCATTCGAGGCAATACAATACACAGTGCTCTTGCAGTACCTGCATGTCAGTCATTAAGAAATTATAAACCACTAGATTCTAACAGATTAAACACTTTAAGGTGTCAACTAGGAAGTGTAAAACTGATATTACTAGATGAGATATCTATGGTTGGAAACAGTATGTTTAATGTTCAAATAAATAATCGATTAAAAGACATTAAAGGTAGCAAGGAAGCTTTTGGAGGTGTAAACATAATTGCAATTGGTGAATTGTTTCAATTAAAACCAGTCATGGATGGTTTTATATTCAAAGATTTTGATAACTCAGAATATGGTGTTCTTACTCCAAATTTATGGAAACAACACTTTCAAATGTTTGAACTACATGAAATAATGCGACAAAGAGAGAGTAAGGCATTTGCAGAAATTTTGAATAGATTAAGAGAAGGAAAACATACTGAAAATGATATTTTAAAGATTAAAGAAAGAATAGTTTCAGAACAAAACTGTCCAAAATAAGCACCTCATTTATTTATACAAAACTTGAATGTTGATGAATTTAACAACCAAGTTTATAAAACAGCGACAGGGGAAAAATACACAATAAAAGCTCATGACAGTGTCATAGGTGCTAATTCTGCAGAACTTAGAGACAAAATAATGAAGCAAATTCCAAATGAGCCACGAAAAACTATACAGCTTGCTTCAAAGCTGCAGATTGCTGAAGGTGAAAGAACTGAAATTGCCATAAATGTAAGAACTGATGATGGTCTAACAAATGGTGCCAGTAATATTGTTAAATTAGTACAGTTACATCAACCTGGAAAACCATCAGGTATAATATGGGTAGAGTTTGATCAACAAGAAATTGGTAAGAAAACAAGACATGAAAACAGACAGCTTTATCGACAAAATAATATTCACAGTACATGGACGCCAATTAAACCAGTCACAACACAATTCGCTGTTGGGAGAAATAGAACAGCTCAAGTTGTCAGAAAGCAATTTCCACTGCGACTAGCTGCTGCTAAGACTGTACATAGATCTCAAGGTGATACTCAAACTGAAATTGTTGTTAACCTTAACACTCGAAGAGCAATTCCCCACATACATTATGTTGCATTGAGCCGAGTAACTACGATTGAAGGATTGTATGTCACTGACCTTTGTGAAGACAAAATTTCTGTTGATTCTAAAGTTGTAAGTGAAATGGAAGAGTTGAGAACAGAAAGAAGCCTCCAACTTTGTATCTCTCCATTGTATAAAATAAATGATGATTCAGTTTTGAAATTGTGTTATTTAAATGCGCGTTCACTCCGTAAACACATTGAAGATGTTCGTAACGATTTTAATTATCTCTCTAGCGATATAACAGTATTTACAGAGACAAGATTCAATCCAATAGAGCCAAATGAAATGTACACCATTGATGGTTTTGAGTTATTTCGTAATGACAGTCACTCTTGTGTAAACAATGGACGACCCTATTGTGGTACAGCGGCATACAGCAGAGTGCCATTAGTTGCTGGTTATCCTTACAGCCACAACATTAATTCTGTAGAATTCACGATTATCAAAGTAACAAGTCATCCAAACTTGACAATCGTTGCCGTATATCGTTCACCAAAAGTTCCTATTAGTCAACTGTGTTCAGCATTGAGAGAAATTGTCCTTGAAATTGCTGATGAGGAAAGTGCAATAATTGGAGATTTCAATGTAAACTGGCTCAGTGAAACAGATAGAAGGCCTCTCTACAATGTAATGGTCAGGGACAATAGCTATGTACAATTAATATCAGACTACACAACAGATAATAAAACTCTTATCGATCATATATTCTGTAAAACCACTTCTCAAACTGTAAATTCAGGGATTTTAGAAACCTATTTTAGTGATCATAAAACAATTTGGGTATCATTCAAATGAAGAGTAGACAAATAATGTTGCTATCTATATAATGTATGTAGAGACACAAATGTAAATAAACTATGTGTTATAAATAACCTTTTATATAATGATCATGAATACTAAATATTGGAGAAATCATAGCAAAAACTAAGCGCAGAATTTTCTAAAAAGAAACACTTTAAACATAAATATGCAATTGGTGAAATATTGTTCCTATGCAATGGGAACAACTTTGCATGAAGTAATTTTATTACTTCAACAAAAGACTGTAGCATGGGAAAACAGACCCATGCAGACTGGACATACGAAATAGCAGGTAAGTTCTTTTCTAATTTACTCTAACTACTACATGTACTACTCAAGAATACTTATTATGTTGAGAATATATACTGTAATATATATTCAAACTGTTAATTGAAGGCTTTCTTTTTTCATTTTTTTTTATAGAAAATGACCAGTGTACAATATCTAAAATGTGTACAAGCCTCAAATTGTCAACTGGTAAAAACACTTTGTAGTCCACAGAAGTATACTCCTTCTAAATTCTACACCAAGTTTTCACCATGCAAGTCCACTGAAGTCTGCCTACTGTGAAAGATGTTATGATACAAAATCAGAATATTTCAACACTTCTACAAGAGACATTATTTGAAGACAGGACTTTCTCACTTTATATTAATTCTGCAGAATTATATACATCGTGTTGGGATATGGGTAATCATAAAGAAACAGTGTTTAATGAGGATGCCACCATGTAATTTTCCTGTTATGGAACAAGAACTTCTCAAACTGAATACACAAGAAGATGCATACATAGTGTACCATCCTGACAAATACTTATTGATATACTATGATTGTACACTTTTAATGCCTCAAATTGCTAAAAAATGCAAAAATTAAATAGCTGGTGGAAATTTTATTATCAACAAATATTCTCCATTAATTGTTATTTACTCTCAATGCAAAATATGGATTTTATATGTTGTACACCGATATGTATTCAATGCACACAGTATGTGTTATCTTGAAATGAACAATATAAAAAAAACACATTTGTAAATTTAAAAAATTATTAATTGATTTGTGTGTCTGTTTGCTTTTCACTTATTTTCATGCTTTTCTTGTCCTTAGCTATTCTCTATATCTGTCAGAAAATGTGCAAGTGATCTGATCAGTCAGTTTTTTCAGTCTGTTTCACGTCATTATTTCGGGAAAAACCCAGAAATTATAATATACTAGCACAAACCTCTGGACAGGTTTAGTTCCTTGTGCATGGCAAAATGTACTGATTCAGTAATGTTTTTCTTCAAGCTCTAGTCAGCAAAAGCAGACTGCCTCTGCCCTCTAGCCTACATATGCGCCTTCCAGTCCCATAGTTCTGATGTTTCCTGACGTGCACAGTCAAAAACTATGGACAGTGCAACGAAAACTTTTACCAAACTTTGGAACCTCACCTGTACAGTAGCTCTACCTAGCAGTTTTCCCAATCCTTCAGCATTTAAGAAGTTTTTGAAAAAGACATTTTTAACTTTGGTCAACTCAACTTTTGACATTGACAAGCCATGTACATGTACTAGTCTTGTACACAATTGTCCCTACGACAGGAGAAAGATATAATCAAGCACTTATAAATTTACCTTTATTTTCCAAAGCAGATATTTTACAAACTATTCTCCCCCCTTTCTTTTTTTTTTTTTTTTTAATTTTAATTTAGTAGGGAGGTGCCTCGTATGGGTTATATATGAGCCCGTTCGCACCTTCCCTTTTGGGCCGCTTTTAAATGTTCTTAATATCTATAGTAACAACTCACAACGGAAAGCACCTGGCTACCGGTACTTGCAAAAAAACAAAAAACAAACAAAGAATATAACATGAATCAAGTTTTATTCAAAGATAAAAAGCAATCTTAACATATACATAACACAACATATGATCTAATAAACTGTCAACAGGTCATGGTTTGAAACGGGCCAAATGCTCATGAGATAATAGTTATATCAGTATCAGTATCAGTATCAAAACCCGATAATCTACAGCATGAAGTACGAAAAACAGGTCATGATTTTTAATACACCAAGTTCAATTCTAAACCGTGGGATCATGTACTGTAGGTCCAATCATATTTCACTAATCCCACGCGTACAATTTCCTTAAGAAAACTGAGTGCATTATAAGTTGAAGGGTTCGTTTGCGTAAATCATGACATGCTTGTCTCGCTCTATGCTATGCACATTTTCGAAACACTTTTCACTGTGCAGTTTATACAACGAAAACAATGTCAACAGTAATAAAACAACTGCACTATGCCCGCTTGTGTCCAAGGAGATACTTCGCTATCTGACAAATAGTGGAGTCACCTGGAAGTTCATAGTAGAGAAAGCCCCATGGTGGGGTGGGTTTTGGGAACGACTAATACAGAGCGTTAAACGATGTCTAAAGAAGTGTATTGGACGAACAACGTTAAACTTCGACGAGCTGAACACACTTCTTATCGAAGTAGAAACCGTTGTTAATTCCAGACCTTTAACGTATGTTGAAGATGATCAAGATGGCGTAACCTTCACTCTTTGTCCTTCCCACCTGATAAATGGACGGCGAATAACAAGTACTCCTAATGGTGGACACTTTGAAATCATAAGTACCAATGCCTCACTGGCCCGTAGAGTCAAACATCACCGACACCTTCTCCGACAATTCACTAGCCAGTGGAGAAAGTCTTACCTTTTGAACTTGCGAGAAAAGCACGCTTTCAATTTAAGAAAGAATTCAAGAAGCAGTCGACCTGAAATAGCTGTTGGCGATGTGGTTATTGTGAAGAGTGATTCAACCAACCGAATGTATTGGAACGTTGCTACTGTAGAACAACTATTACCTGGCAAAGATGGCATGGTTAGAGCTGCAATGGTCAAAGTTTCGAAGGGAGAAAGAAAACCAATTCTTCTGAGACGAAGCGTAAAACACTTATTCCCAATAGAAATTAATTCTGTTGATTGACAAACGTCGTTTGATGTTTCTAATAAAACGCAGTATATATGCAGTCACGCGTAACAGAAAACTGAGGTTGCTGTATTTCTTACACTGTATAATCTCGCACATGTTGATTGAAGGAGGGGCTTCTTCCGTAGATGCTAGCACATGGGTAACTTCGGGAGGATTCTTCGTGAGTTCGGTTAGGGCGTCTTCATTTTTCTCGGCTACGTTGTTGGGCCATTCTTTTTCTTGCAATTGTAGGAAGGCAGGGCCGTACCACCAAACTTTGTTGTTAACCATCTCTTCACCAGTGATTCCACGCGAGGGCAAATCAGCAGGATTCAATACTCCTGGGCAGAACTTCCAAGCTTTCTTACTGGTCAATCGTCGAATTTCGTCTACTCGATGTTTCACATACTGTTTCCAAGGCTTTTCATTGACAATCCAACACAATGTTGTCTTGGAGTCAGTCCAAAAGAAGGTCTCAATTTCGTGTGAAAGCGAATTTTGAACAGTGTTCATCAATCGGGCTAGAATGGTTGCACCAAGTAATTCTAGACGTGGTATCGATTGCCTTTTCAATGGGGAAACTCTTGTTTTCGATGAAACTAATCTGACAGATACATGTCCGTCTTCGTATGATGATCTCAGGTAAACTGCGGCTGCGTAGGCTTGTTTCGACGCATCACTGAATCCGTGCAATTGGATAGAACTTGGTTTGGAGTTGATCTTAAAGTAGTATCTTGGTATCTTCACTTGTTCCAATGATTCCAATTCTGCTAGCAACGAATTCCACTTGTTCAAGGTCGTTCCACAGAGATCCTGATCCCAATCGATGTTTTGAGTGCACAGCTCTTGAAAGAGAATCTTTATCTGAATGACAAAGGGGGACAGAAGACCAAGTGGATCGAAAATCTTTGCGCTCAGTTTCAGAACGGAACGTTTTCTAACAGGAAGTGAATGGGCGAGGTTAATCAGTTCTGTGAAGTTGAAGAGGAACTCATCTGATACAGTGTTCCAATTAATGCCAAGGACCTTGACACAGCTGCTGTCCTGTTGCTTGCTTGACCCCAAAGTAGCTTTGACATACGATTCATCTTCTTGTGTAATTTCGGCTTGATTCGAAGTCGAAGGTTTGGTATGGGTCTTCTCTGCAGAATCAATTTTGTCGATTAATGCTTTGCTGTTTGAATTCCACTTTCGTAGATTAAACCCACCTCGGGACATTATCTCCTTCGACTTGGTGTAGATTTCTTCACCTTTCTCAACAGTATCAGTTCCTGTCAGGAAGTCATCAACGTATAAGTTCTCTTCAACAACTTTACTACCGTGCGCAGCTCGGCGTTCAGGTCTTCGCAATAATCTAGATGATGACGAATCGTAGAACCAAGAATGGATGGTGAGGGTCGTAGACCAAAGACCAGCCTGCGAAATCTTAGTTGTGTAATCTTCGGGTGGAGATCATTCGCATTTCTGAACCATAAGAATCGTAACATGTCCTTGCTCGCATCATTCATTGAAATCATTAGAAAAGCCTTCTCAATGTCAGCTGTTAAAGCGATTGAGTTCCATCTAAACCTTACAAGGACGTCAAACAGTTGAGGTATCAAATTCGGACCCACTTGTAAACAGTCATTTGAGGAATGATCGTTTCCAGGGGACTGTCCTGAGCCATCGTAAACTATCCGCACTTTGGTCGTTTCTCGGTCTCGGCGTAGGACGGCATGGTGTGGCAAATAGTGAACATCGTTGCTAAACTTGTTGGTTGCTTCATCTGGGCTAACTTCTTCGATTATTCCCATCTCTAACTGTTCTTTTACTATGTTATCGTATTCGCGAAGTAAAGGAGGATCTTTCCTTAACTTGTGATGCAAGGATTGCAAACGGTTGTAGCATAATCGATATTCACTTGGTATTGACTCCCTTTCTTCTTTCCATGGTAGACCGACTGATTAGTGATTTCCATCATAATTCAGATCTTTAAGAAATACATCTCCAAGCGATTCTTTGCATGTTGATTGTGATTTGATACCAATAGCTTCGGTTTCCCAAAATTCTTTGAGGGTGTTCACTAGTTCATCGTGTTCATTTTTGTCATTGAAATTGCATTCTCCAGCGATAATTAAATGTGACACAGTAGTATTGGTTGTAGAAGTTTCTCCACAAGGACCAGACAAAAGCCATCCTAACTTGCTACTGATCGCAGTTGGCCCAGAATCACCATGCACAATTTCGCCTGTCACAATGTTCCAGTATTGATCAGAACCGATAAGAATATCGATTGAATCACTATTCTCCTCTGTGACGTCATCGGCCAACTCCAAGCATTTGAGATGGGGAAATTGACAAACTTCGATCTTGCTTGGTAGGGATGAACATATTGCAGGAAAGCTCAACGCAGATACTTCGACTTCTTCACAACCAGGTTTACTTGAACGAATCTTAACCACATCACAGTTTTGTTTACGATACTTTTGTTCTCCAAAAGTGTTCAAATGCAGTGTCTCAGTTTTACAGGGCTTCAGCTTTAAACGCGAATTCAATGAATTGGTAACGTAAGAACGTTGACTGCCATTATCGAAAAGAATGCGCACATTCGTTGATCTTGTTCCATCTTCATTAGTGGCAACAGCTTTCGCGGTTTGTAGAAGCACGGTTCCTTTTCCTTTAAATGTCGTCGAGGCCGCAGTTGTTGATTTGGTATCTTCGGTTTTGCTTTCGGTGGTCGGAGTAGCTTCTTCTTTTTCGTTTTCTCGATTAACCTTTTGATCACACTTTCGATCACAAATTGACTGGTGATGACCTTTTATACCACATTGTCGACATGGCTTTGTTGTCTTGCATTCAAACGAACGATGTCCACTTCTCAAGCACTGGAAACATCGGTTTTTCTTGCGCAGAATATCCTTTCGCTTTTCTTGATCGACAAGTTTGGTGCACGAAGCCGAAAAATGGCGTTCTTCACAAAAAACACAACGCGGGATGTAATCATGCTCGTTCTGATGAGATAAAAATGCAGATGAAGTCGAAGGGCCATTGTTCTTATTAGGTGTGTTGTTGTTTGGCAGAGATTTTCGAGTAAAATCACTCGCCTTAATACCTTCACTTGCTTCTCTTGCCTCCAATTCGGTTTTGATGCTTTCCAAAAGCTCTTCAATCTTCGAGACTTCGTTGGTTGACTTTCGGGCTATTTGGAGTCGGATTTCAGCGGGCAATTTGGACATTATAACCGGAATCAACAAGCTTCCGTATTCTTTCGAAGAAATTCCCATTGATGATAAACGTCTTGTATGAACGCTGATCTTGTCGTAAACCATTCTCAGGGTTTGTAACTTGTCGTTAGTACAACTCGGTATTTTAAGAAGCTCGTCCATATGAGCGCTGATCATCTGTTGCGGTTTACCAAATCTGTCTTGAAGCAAAGTTATGGCGGAGTCGTAATTCGTTGTTGTCAAGTTCAAACCTTGAATCACACGCGCCGCTTGTCCGTCAAGCAATGACTTCAAGTAGTTGAATTTATCTATTTTTGAAATAGATTGGTTCGAGTGGATCGCTGAATCAAACGAATCCCAAAAGGTATTCCAACTAGTAACATCACCTCGAAATCGTGGTAGCGTTAGTTTCGGGGGTCTTGGTTTCACAGCTGTATTCGTCAAATTCGAAGGTGAAGTTGTTCGGCCATCGTTTACATGATGCGTGTTCGTGTTCGAGTTGTCTGAGTTCTTTTGCTTGAATCTACTGATTACTGTCCGACATTCCAATATTCCCGACGTTATGAGATCAGACTCCTCGATTTCCCCGTCTAGATCGTCTAGTTCACATACCTCCAATATTTTCTTATCGAGTCCATTAAGCGTGGTCGTTTTTCCGTCTAGTTGTCGGTCGATTACTTCGATTCGATTTTCATCGATGTCTGTCGTTTCGTCTTTGAATATTTCGTCTATCTCTTTCACCAATTTCGTCACTGCGCCGCGATGTCCGCCACGGATGGCACGAAGTCGACTTAAAGCTTCTTTCTGCTCGGCACTCATGATCGTTTCGTATTATTGATCGTGTTCGAAGAGCCCCACGTTGGGCGCCATTTCAGTTATTTTACGTTCGAGGCTAACAGATTTATTTATTTATTTAGTGCTTTCAACAACCAAATTTAAATTTTATCCACTGAAAAGTGACTTATGTATCTGATAGTGCTGCTCAGTGGATAAAAGTTAAATTGGGTTGTTCACAGCACCACTTGAGTGGTTCTCTAGCTATAACTTATCCACCAGATAAGCTATCTGGGCTTTGTACAATCAGACCCAGATGTTTTATTTAGATGTGCAAAAATCTCAATTTTACAAGGTCACTTCAAGTAAACTTGGCGGCATGTTTGTGATGCTATGTTTTGGAAGCAGCCACTAAAGATGATGCCATGTTCAAATTGGCAATACACGCATACGATGATTTGAAATAACTATCAATTCCTTTGTGTGTCTGTGCTTTTCACACATTCTCATGCGTTCCTTCGTTCTTAAGTCTCTCTCTCTCTTTAACACCGGTAGTCACATGTACGCATTGCGTACCTATTTTTTGAATTTGAGCTGGTTTTCGAGCTGTTTAACCCTAGCAATAAGGTCTGAGCGAGTCATGTTCCCCAGACTTTCCTCATCAGATGATGATTGAAAGGCCTCCTTGCTTTTCTGAATTAGCATCTCCATTGATGTTTCTTCCGCTTTATTTTTCTTCTTCTGAATTTACAATACAGTACAAATCAGGTATTTATACCTTACCTTTACAAAGGTTTTGTTTAGTCAAGGACAACATTTCCTAGTATGGATTGACTGAGTTAATATTTGGTAAATAACTTAAAAAGCCATTACATGTATATCACCCTGCTCATTATTATGACTGTGAGCAATTAAGAGAGTGGACTCCAAGTGATTCCCTTACGAAAAAATTGAATAGGAAAATTTAAGGGATGAAATGTTGTACTTCTGGACATACAGTACTTTAAAACTGAATTTTCTTTCAAATTAATTTGAGCAATTTTTGGAACTAGCTAGTTCATTTAATTACTTCATTGGTGTCCTTGTGTATGAAAGTCAAATGTTGTACCGGTAACAGTTTTAATGATGGCATCTGTCAGGATACTACATTTTGTTAGAGTCCCCATAACTCCATGTCGATGATGCAGACCATGCTTATAAGTGCATCCATTCAATTGATATTCACAAGTTGTGTCGATCTGCATGCAGCTTAATGAAAGAAGAATCTGCCACTGAGGAAGTTGGTGCATAGCAGTTGCAGACCGCTCTACTAATAGTGACTAACATGAATGCATTGATGATCAGATTCTTTTTGACAATGCTTCTGAATTTTGCCTCAGACAAATTTGCCAGACATTTGCAAATTTGGATGGAGAAACAGTGATTAATTACAGTAGTTCAAAATTGTCCGATGTCTGACCATTAATTATATTTTCATGTCCTGACACAATTATCAATATAATATACTGTTCAAATTTGCTGCAATGCAAGATCAAAACGACGACTTTCATAGCTCAGTGCACTAGAAATTATAATATAGATAAAATACACACTATACAAAGTATATTTTTGTAAATAAAGTATTGCCATACCTTAACTCAAAAATATAATATGAATACGTGTATATGAAAAATTGCACTTATTGATTTCAAATTTTCATTATTTTTATATAAACCAGTACATTAAGCATCCATACAAAATGTTCAATCTATAGAATCCTAAAGAATATTCTATTGGAATTTGGGACTCTATTAAATATTATATAGAAGTTCTAAATCCAACATAATATTCTATAGAATATTCTGCGGCATTTTGAATACTCTAACTATAGAATCCAATAGAATATTCTATAGAATCTGTCCCAATTTCGTATTACATGAACATTCTATAGAATATTTTTATTTATTGAATAATTAAATTTCATTATATATATAATTGGACATTTGGGTTTAAGAAAAATCTCACCTCCTTTTTCTTTCGCTTTGGATTTGGATCGCCTTTCTCCACTGACTCCTCATCAGATGAACTTATACTTTGCCTTTGGGTTTTCCTTGGATTCCTTGAATGCATACCTACCTCATGATCTGAAGAAACCTCCCCCTCTCGTAACTTTGCAATGAAAAGTTTCTCCTGCTTTACTAAATCAGCTTTTTTATCTTAACATCAACGATATAAAGAATGGTTAGTACTGTAAAATATAAATATATTAATTAAAATGCAGATTTTATTGCTGTATAGTGTTTACAATAGTCTAAATAAGCAATGTGTTTTTTTTTAAAACATACAAAAATGTTTATTTCAATTGTAATTGCTACCACTTAGTACTGTTAAATATTGCTAATAAAGGCACACATATTATAATTAAGAGAGATTTTTAACCTATTTCAAACATATTAACATATATGTCATTTAGGCAAAGGTCATATCCCTTGACTATTGCTATAAATAAGTTCAACAATCATTGCGGATTTTCGATATACTGTATTGTACCCAGCCGTGGGCAAAGTTATAAATTATTACTGACCAGACAAAATTGTTTCAGTTATTGTATTTGTGTTTACATGTAAATCAGTATTTTAATATGTTTAGGGGCTGTTTACATGAGCCGGGCTAGCCCGGTTAACCGGGCTGACTCGTGTCACGAAATTCTTTCCTCGGCCACAAAAAGAGATTTTAATCAACGTTAGGGTTAGTTTACATCTATACTAAACCAATTCTTGTTTGTACATTTAGTTTAGGCGAGTTTCAAATCCACAGTGAGATCCTAATCAATCGCGTGAGCCCAGTTAACCGGGCTAGCCCGGCTCATGTAAACAGCCCCTAAAACGCCTAACCTGGTCTAGTAAATTTTCAAAAAAAAATTAATATTGAAATGAAAACAAAGAGTGAAATAGTGATAAACTGCCAATCTTGCCGACGTTTTGCCTTCATTGACTTCATTGAATCATGACTTCATCAGAGTTTTTGCTCTGATGAAACTAGGGTCTACGCTCGAAACGTCAGCAAAAAAACATTATCACGATTGTCAGTTTATCACTATTTCATAATTTGATCCAGTAAATTTTATATGGTAACTTAACTTCTATCACAAAATTTTCAATCAAGGAGTCTGCATCTTCATACATCGGTACGAATCTATTTATTAATGCTTGTGGGGACAATTGGGGACAGGAGGGATCCGTGCCAAACACCCCAAGGAGAAAAGGGCGGGAATATTTCAAGGCCCGGATGAGAAACTGTGAAAAAGACTTCAGATTTTCGACCTTTATCGTCAAAAAATATGTTAAATCCTATTTAAATTAAGGCAATAAATAGAAAGAATAAAAAAAACTGTAAAACTATTAAACCTCACCACTTTTTGCAACAACTTTGCCCAAGTAGGCTTTCCAGCGATGTTTTGGCGTTTTGATTTCTGGGTCTCCATACTTCACCATGCCAAGTTTGTTTTTATCTTCCAACATCGTCTTGTCGTGGACCATTTCGTGTGTCAGAATACTCGTTTCGTTTGTTTTAACCCAATGCACAAGCACCCACATATTATTTGATGAAATAAATTGGTGTTTTGAAGGACAGTTTTAGTTGCTCCAGAGCGAGCTCCCGAGGTAAACCAAAACGGAAAAATAAGTTAAGACTCAAAGTTGTGACGTATGGCCCTCGTTCCTGTGCTCGTTCCAGTCTTTCTGGAGTACTTTCGTTGCATTCGAGAATTTTGAGGGGAAAATGGCCACAAATCTATGTGAAACCGACTCAGATTCTGATGTTGCTCATGGAAATATTGAATCGAATGATATTTCAACAACTACTCGGAGTCGAGGTCCATATCGTCGTTATTTACACGAAGGTATTGGCACAGGTGCAATACCTCGACAGACACGAATGCGATGGCGACAGGTAAATCAACGACAAAGTCAAAGACAAGAGGAGTTTGATGTAGAAAGATCATTCAACCAGGTAATAATAGGCTATGCAAACACTTTCTTTTGTGAGGTCAGTTATATATCATGATTATATAACATGGTGCACACATAAAAGTATACTTTAATATGCAAACCATTGCGGTTTGCCTGCAACTAGGTTTTTTCACAAAAACTTTCAAATTCTACCAAACACTCTCGTATTTGCATCAAGGCCTATCAGGCTATATAAACACGGGTGGCCATTTTCTATTTCTTAAATACATCAGTTTTCGGAGTTTTGTTCAATCGTTTCTTAGTTTATATAGCCTTTAGACTTTAGACTTCAGTGCATGGGGGAGCTGTCCACTTCACTTTTTTTGGCAGGAATATTTTCCGGTGATAGCTCTAGTCTAGGTCACATACCTAGATCTTCGATCTTGATTATGTATATCACATTTTTACCTTTCAAAAGTCGGTAAGATAATATGTAAGAATGCAAGAAATTTTTTAAAAACAATTTTATCAAAAAAATGGGGTCACCACACAAAAATTAGGGTTAACGTTGAACAGTAATTAGCGACCATTTTCAAACGTCACGTTGCTATAGCAACCGTTGGCGCGCCTAGTTACTGAATTGTTTTAATGCCCGGTATATCTTTGCAGCCACAATTATTGTCGTCACTCATTCCTCCCCTTTGCCAAGCACAACATTCCTTTCCCTTTGTGTAGAAGAACCAATGAAATTGGAGCTTTGATCGCTACTAATTGCGAAATATAAACGCCTGGCTCAGCGGAGCGAGCGTTGTTGTGTAAAAGCTAATATTTCGAAAAGTTTGGCTTAAAACTTAACAACATTTACAAAGAATAGTCTATTGGCTTGAAAATCAATGTGAAGCGTGTGAGCATCGGAGAAATACTGTTGGCACACAGTGTGCTCAAATTACATTTCTATAGGTTTAAAAATTGTCTGGGCTCTTCACGGCACTTATCACAAATATTTCGAAAAGTATAGCTTTGAACTACACCGAATTTATGAAGAGTGATATTTCGATTATTTTCTTTCATTATATGCATATCAACGTGCGTAGAAGTTAGTTTAAAGTGTATACGCATGAAGCATCAGCGCGATAAAAACAATTGTAAACAAACTCGTCGACGGAAATAGGGTGAAGAGCTAGAGAGTGTCTACATGTGTTCACTCGAGACTGGTTAATATTTCGAGTACTTTAGTTTAGAAATTTACGAAGTTTACGAAGAATGGTATATTAATTATGTTCTTGACACTTATACAAATAAATCTGTGTGAAAGCTTTTGAAAAGGCTTACAAGTGTCGGCGGAATGTACTAGGATAATACATTTTACGGGCCATATATGCTTGTGTATGAGCCAAGGCGCGACTGTTTTATGTAATATTTCAAACGCTGCTGCTTATAATTTGGTACAAATATTGCGTCAATTAATGTCATTAATAAAATGATATTGTGCTGTTGATCACAACCTGAATGAATGTACATGAAATAATTAAAGGTGATGTACAGTCCGTTCTGCGCATGTACGAAACTAATGTTTACATCTTTATTTACAAAAATAATACTAATACCTTATTCAAGATTGTAGACTTTTCTTGGTTCCCATTCATTACTTGTACCCAAAACAAAACATTTTCAAGAGAAATAGAAGAAATCCGAGGAGATATCCGCGCGGAATCGCTTGGTTTTATGCCATGTTGTTCCTAACGGTTTACATTTTGCTGAGTACTTCATGTAATTATCTACGAATGTCATGTTTTGGGGACCACATTGCGGTCATGCGCAGAACGGACTGTACGTCAACCTTTAAAGCTGTGAAGTAAGCAAATATTCAAAGTTAAAAACGGCTGCGGTCAGTTCCGGTCCAGTTCCCAGTTTTTAGGAGCCAAGCTGTGATTGGCCAATCGTCGCGAAAGGAATTTTGTGCTCGGGTAAGCAGCCGCTTGTGAGGAGGAATGAGTGACGACACTAAAAGCGGCTGCGCGAGGGAGACTAGGTATATATTTTCCTATGTATTACATTCAGTTTTATTCCACTGATTAATTATTTAAGCATTTGATTCTGAATTTCAAATTAATACAATCCTTTCAAGAAACGTACGGCGGGGAGACACCTAATTTCTGTAAATCAAATTTTGAAGACAGGTTTGGTGCAACACACATTCTGATGGCTACTGAGCGTGCTCACGCAATGACCAACAAGTTGTCTACGTCGAGGCGCTAGAGTAAAAATTAGCGTGCCTGAGCTAATTGAGACTCCGTAGCCCTTTTTATCTCTTTATTTTATACTATTCAAAACATTATTTCGGTAAATAAAAAAGAATACTTTGTCACAGAGTTAGCGTAAATTTGTTTACAGTGTTTCGGAAGTTACAAGACGACTCGCAGAGCTGGTGAAACACTCGGCTATCGCTTCGTGATGTTCAGGCATATCTCGTGTTTCTTAAAGTGCCTATCTCAGGGTTGGGGATTTTACATATTTAGGATATTTTGAACATTTTAAGAAAATTTGTAATATATCTTCTTTTCCTAATATTTCATCTTCATGGACTTTTTTGCTGTTAAAGTTGGCGATTTTGACGATGGCCGTGAAAATTTTTTACTGGGTTCTAGTCGTCGGAAGTGACGTAGAAGCAGGGAGACCTTCTCAGACAGTAACAGTGTTTACATCGGGAGTTTACGGGTCACCTTGGATTTTCTTGGCTTTATTCAGGTTATTTTGTCGGAAATTCTTTTAAAAATTATGCCAAACAGGTGCGTAGTGTTTTTACTCTCGAATGAACCCAATTGATATGCTAGAATAGCGCTGTATGCCATTTCCTTTTTTGCGACAATAACGATGTACAATCCCGATTCCCGACTCACTGGAGGCGAATAAAAGGATAGCTTCGGGAAACGCCGATTTGTCAAGGATAAAGGTGTGAAATGAACGCCGTCATCTACTTCTATGACCTGTTCGCTGTTCGTAGTATTTTGGTATTAAGACGATTCACAGCAGTTTATCACGAGGAAAACCCGTCGGTGTGGCGAATACAAGACGACAACAATGGAGCGTGTTTTTCCGGAAAGTGACAAGAACTTGTGCATCTCATCAGTCTCATATTTCTTTTTATCGAATTCGATCTTCGCTCAAGAATATATCGAAATATACTTGACTTGGCAATGTCGTCTACCTCTGGTTCTAATGCTGATAGCCAAAATGACTAGACTAGGAGGTAAACATTCCGGGATACGTAATCGAGATCGAAGAAGAAGTAAAACTGTCTAGGCCATTTATACCTGAAGACGAATCATCAGAATGCATTGTCAAGCCGTATGAAGACGAGCTTAGGATCAAATGCGACTTGAAAAATATCTTCTACGATGGCTATAAATTCGCTTTGCGGGGCACAATAAGGTGAACGATTTGTAAGTTATGAAAGTTTGCTTTATCAGTGAATTTATGTTTACGTTTTATCGAATGTTGTATACTGGCATGCCATATTTGCAATTGGCCATATTTGCTAAAACAAAATTGTATGCTGTCAAAGCCAAATGATTCGCATGTTTATATTTGTTATATATCTTGTCACTGCGTCTAGCGGGCTGCAAATATCGAAGAATTGACGACGCAAAGTATAAAATAGAAGATGTAGAAAGGAGGTAGATACTGTCAGTATTGATTAATAGAATATGCGTTCGCTTTCCACTTGCGAATAAGCCAGCTGCGCACAATTCACCTAGGCTAATAGAATTGCTTCGTTCTTCAAAATTGCCACAATTCAGTGCTCGTCCAATTCGATAAACAACAACAATTGTGCGATTTCATCTTCAAACTTGAAGAAATTGACTCTGTATGTTACTCTCGCCTGCTAGTTCAAATTTCAAAAGTGGATATGCAAGTATTCCATTAATCTATAATCAACAGACAATTCCTACCTGTTTTCTGCACTGATCTTTTATTTGATACTTTATCTTGTCAATTTTTCGATGTAAGTGTCCCGCTAGACGCAGTGACCACATTTCCAGGCTAACAAGTGTAAAGAACTTGATCACTGTTATTATAAACCATTTCAATGCAAGGCTTTGATTTACTGACATTCCTTCGCATTCGCATTAAGCAGTTCAGTGTCAGAGTAATATCGAATAGAATTAAACATGCGAATCATTTGGCTTTGACAGCATACAATTTTGTTTTAGCAAATGCGTGAAAACAACATTGCAGATAAAACGTAAACATAAATTCACTGATAAAAGCAACTTTCAATTAAACTTACCAATCATTTACCTTATCGTGCCCCTCAAAAGCGAATTTGTAGCCGTCGTACTAAAGACCTTTTTCAGGTCGCATTTGCTCATTATGATTTACGATCCAAATTTCATCTGCAACCGACTCGTCTTCATACGGCTTGACAATGCATTCAGATGATTCGTCTTCAGGTATGGCCGCCCTGCACTGGAAGACAGTTTTACTTCGTCTTCGATCTCGATTACGTATCCCGGAATGTTTACATCCTAGTCTAGTCATTTTAGCTATCAGTGTTAGAACCAGGGGTAGACGACATTACCAAGTCAAGTATATTTCGATATATTCTTGATCAAAGATCGAACGCAAACAATACTTCGATAAAAAGAAATATGAGACTGATGACATGCACAAGTTCTTGTCACTTTCCCACGCTCTATTGTTGTCGTTTTGTAATCGCCACACCGATGGGTTTTCCTCGTGATAAACTGCTGTGAATCGTCTTAGTACCAAATATTCCCGTTGAAACTACTTCGAACGACGAACAGGTCACAGAAGTAGATGTCGGCGTTAATTTCACACCTTTATCCTTGACAATTCGGCGTTCCTTTCACCCGAAGCTATCCTTCTTTTATTCGCCTCCCGTGAGTCGGGATTGTACATCGTTATTGTCGCAAAAAAAAGAATGGCATATCAATTGGGTTCATTCGAGAGTAAAAACACTACGCACTTGTTTGGCATAGTTTTTAAAAGAATTTCCGACAAAATAACCTGAATAAAGCCAAGAAAATCCAAGATGAACCGTAAACTCCCGATGTAAACACTGTTACTGTCTGAGAGGGTCTCCCTGCTTCTATGTCACTTCCGGCGACTAGAACCCAGTAAAAAAATTTCACGGCCATCGTCAAAATCGCCAACTTAAACAGCAAAAAAGTCCATGAAGATGAAATTTTAGGAAAAGACGATATATTACAAATCTTCTTAAAATGTTCAAAATATCCTAAATATGTAAAATCCCCAACCCTGAGATAGGCACTTTAACTTCGTTGCCAATGTAACGTCGCGCATGCGCGACAGGAAAAGTGTCGGATGTTTGCAGAGGTTTCTTACCTCTAGAGACCACTGCCAGCAGGAAAGATAGGTACAGACCTTATGGGCTATTTTTCTAACGTAGTCCACTTTTATTTCAATACTAATACACGTTAGTATAATTTCATACTGGAAAAGAGGCTTTCCAGCTTTCTGATTGGTCCGCTCAGCGGTGAATCTGAGGTGATAGTCACCGCCTAGCGCGGTGACTATCGCATCACAAGAAATTGTTCTTCAAAAGTAGTTTTGGAAAAGAGACTGGTACTTATTCAACACTGCACTGACTTTACTCGTTTCAGTCTCCCCCTCGGAGATTTTAGAATTTGTTGGTCCATTGAACTGTTGATTATTTTTTTTCAAAATGGGGTCTGTAGTTTTTGAGACAAACAAAAGAGCATAATACTGAAAACATTTATCACTGAGATGTTGTACATATCAAATATCGTGAAAACAAAACTTTATAAAGGTAAGGAAGTATATTTTCTATAATTCTTCGTATTTTTTGTATGTTTTGGCTAGGTTTTGGTCGTAGCGATGTGGCGAAAACTTCGTCATGAGTGAAGAACATAAGATTGAACATGAATTAAGTGCAAAAAAGCCATAACACAGGATCCAAAACACCAGAATAAAAGTCTTTTTAGCATATATTTGAATGTATGTACAAGTTCAATTCCAAAGTAGGATGTTGTTTACTCTTTTTTTGAAATTATTTACTGACAAAGACTGTGGCTTGCTAGCATCGTCTGTGAATAAACAGAATCACCACTGTTAAAATGAAAGCAGTTGTTTAAAAGTTTTTGTTTCAACGTGATTGGTTTTTTATCAACCTCTGAAATTATACTAAAACAATTAGTCACCTCAGTCTCGGTGACTATCGGTGTATTTACCTCGCCGCTTCGCGGCTCGGTAAATATTCACCGATAGTCACCTCGACTTCGGTGACTAATTGTTAAATAGTCCTTTAACGAAACGTTTTAGAAATTCGATTTGGAAATTCAAATCTTAAGAAAATCGATTTTCCAAAAAACTCGAAATTGAAGAAGTTACGTATAACTATAACATCAGTGGCGAAAATTAACTTTTTCAGGTCGGGTGGCAATCGTCGAATCTGATAAATATCCGACAAATGCCCAAAAGCGTTGGATTTTGACTGTATTTTTTTGTCGAATATTTTGCGGAGATGGGCGGGCGGCTCCCCTCATAACCCACCTCAATTTCCGTGACTGTATAACATCTAATGTATAATTACTTCTCGATCATATTTAGAACACTGAACCTGTAATAGCTGCAGCAGATGGTTTACCAAACATTGCGCCGCCATTATTAGAAGACTACAATGACATGGAGATCCAAGGAGACGTATTGGACAGTGACACCGACAGCATAAATGGTGATTGTCCCAGTAAATTAATTTTTCTGATCAAATAATATGTACAGTAATGTGAAACCAGGGGCGGATCCAGGAATTTTCATACGTTAGTCAAAATTTTAGTTGTCAACACTCAGGGGGGGGGGGGGAATTTTTTTGGGGGGTTGTATGAGTCATCATAATAACGGTTATACGTCCATGTCCTATTTACACGAATTGCCATCCTTAGGTTAGGTTGTGTGTTGGGGTATGGCTTTCATGAAGTACTTGGGTTATGTAGGACATGGAATTATTACCATAATAACGCCCCCCCCCCCCCCCCCCCCCCCCCCCCCCAAAAAAAAGCGGCTGTTTCGCCCCATATCAGGGCTCATCAGCATGTCTAGGAACACATAGCTAATACCATAATATATGACAAACTCGTGATTCTGATCTATAAGAACAGACCAGGTATTCAGTATTAAATTAAAAATTAACTGGCTTAAAGCAGGAGTTTACAGTTTATTTCACATGATCGTATTACACCACACCATGCTGTCCGCTCAATTGATAGCCTAACATTAGCAACAAAATAGACTATAAAATACAATGCCACATATTTAGTTCGGTGAATAAATATATAGAATAATAGATAATAATATATTTATGACACTAGTCAATGACTCAATATGCCCATCATTCTCCTGCAAAGCCAAAGGCAATTTTGGCAGCCTGGCAGGTTATGATCGTATTACACCAGACCATGCTGTCGGTCTATTGATAGCCTAACAAAATAGACTAAATACAAATATACAATGCCACTTATTTTGTTCGGTCACTTCGGTGAATAAATATATAGAATAATCGATACCTAAGTCGAAATCTTTAGCTGATATTAATTGATATAATACTGCTTTTATAATGTATTTATATGATTTAGATATTAATAACCTTTTGACCGCAAAAATATGCTAATTTGGGTAAATTCCATCGAGATTATCATATACAAGCCTAAATATTAAAATCGGCGCACAGCTTGTTCTGTTAATAGACATTCTAAAACAAGACAAAATATGTTTAATTTACCTTATAGCAGTACAGGACTTGTTCTTTTGATCTCGAACACACTTCGGGATTAAACTCTCGGCACCAAAATTTCTACTGAGGCAGAAGTTCGTGCTGTTTATCGCACTCAAAAGCTCTTCAACAGAACTCTTCGGCGAAGCGTCGATTCGCTTCATCAGATCAGCATAAATTTGTTGTAGACATTTTTGATCGTTCCCCGCAAACGCAGACTGAACAGTATTGTAAATACTACAAGACATTGCTGTTTAAATTCTTTCTACTCTAATGGATTTGTCAGCCCTTGAGTGTATACGGTGTATACAGCAAGATCATATCCCACGCTGCGAATCGGTCAAGATCGGTCAAAAAATGTGACCAATAAGAATACGAATATTTTTTTAATTAGCCAATCAGATAGCTTGTATACGAGCCCCTGATTCCTAAATCGGTCAGAACTCCCCACAGATCGGTCAAAATTGCTGATCTCCATGGAGATGAGCATATTGACCAATCAGATGGCTAGAATCTGACTCAGATCGGTCAAAACTCACGCGTAAGTCCGCTGTTCGTTGACTTGATAATATTACTTTACAGAAACTCAGCCGCAGCATGAAACTTGATAACTGGACTACAATGGTGCCGCTGCTTGAAATTTGAAAATAGATGACTCATCATAACTGGACTATCATTCGAATTTTAATTAATTAACTATTTAACTCCGCAATTTTTACGTTAGTCGCGTGACTGGTTTGACGACCCCTAGATCCGCCCCTGTGTGAAACGTTTTTGATATGTTTTTTTTTAGAAATTGTATTACAACAAGAAAACGATTGTGATGCTGATCTCAATACATATGCAAGCGACGCAGAAAGAGAGCAGACTGACGTAAGCTGATCTTAATAATTTCCTCATAAACTATATTTAGTGCAACATTTTTGAGCTGAATGTTCTAAATTTGTTTTTGATAAACTTGATATGACAAAAATAATCATTCATAAATAATATGTCAATTATTAGAAAAAACTTTTTAATTATTATTAATTAATGCTAATTCCCATTCCCACTTTAGGATGACGATCTTCAGAGACCTTTATACGATGGGGAACTCTTGGGCTCACAGTTATTTCTGTTATATGTCATTTGTACTTAACCATGGTTTGACATCGGCTACCTTGATTGATCTTTTGAGCTTACTCAATCTTCTTTTACCTATTGAGTCTATACTACCACAAACAAAATATCTTTTTACTAAGTTTGTAAACCACCACAGCAATGAAATTGAATTCCACTTGCTCTGTCCAGATTGCAACGCCTTATTAGGTACGGGCGACTCACTTCACTGTATGATATGCGACAACGATTTAAGTAAGAAGGAATTAATTAATAAAGGTTCGTTTTTTATTTACATGAATATTAAAAATCAAATTGAAGATAAACTCGCTGATGATGATATAAGTAAATGTCTCTTATCTGAAAAAAATGAAGATAGTTTTATTAAGGACATACAAGATGGGAAAATGTATAAAACATTTTTGGGAGGAGAATTGTGCAATGGTTACAAAAATTTAAGTCTAAGTATGAATTTCGATGGTGCGCCCGTGTTTGAATCATCTTCTTTTTCTATATGGCCTATGCAATTAATGATAAACGAACTTCCTCCTGAGATACGTCGAAAAAACATGATGATAGCAGGGTTATGGTTTGGAACAGGAAAGCCACCTTGTCTTTCTATTTTTGAACCATTTACTACAGAGCTAGATTCTTTGGCTCAGGATGGAGTAAAGTGGTTTAACGGTAATGAGGTAATCATGTCTAAGGTCTATTTAGCCGTGTGTCCGGTCGACAGTGTGTGTCGTTGTGTGCTTCAAAACATGAAGCAGTTTAACGGAGAATACGGTTGTCCGTGGTGTTTAAACAAAGGCGAAATGGTAGTGAAAGGTGGTGGGTACGTTAGGGTGTACAAATACAATGATGTCGAAGCCGATAAAAGAACGATGACAGAAAATCTGCAACATGCTGCTCAGGCCTTAGAATCATCTACGCCTGTTTATGGTGTTAAAGGTCCTTCCCCGTTAATGAATGTTAAAGGTTTTGACATTATCCACGGAATACCGCCAGATTGTCTACACGCCGTTTTTCTTGGCGTTACCAGACAAATGACTGGTCTCTGGGTTGATTCGCGCAATCACGACCAAAACTTTTACATTGGAGGGCATATCAGCACAGTTGATTGTAGATTGGAAGCAATAAGGCCTACGTCAGAGCTTACTAGATTGCCACGGTCCTTAGCGCAACGAGCGTATTGGAAGGGCTCTGAATGGCGATCGTGGTTACTATTTTATAGTCTGGTGGTTCTCCGTGGAATTCTTCCAGATCGTTACTTGCGGCACTTGATGCTTCTCGTTGACGCAGTTTTCAGGTTGTCAAAAGACAAAATTGACAGCGCTGACATGAAAACTGCCAACGCATCTTTGACAAAGTTTGTCATACTGTTCAAAGATTTATATGGCGAAGAAAATTTGTTTTTTAACGTTCACCAACTTCTCCATCTTACTCCTGCGGTGAAAAACTGGGGACCACTTTGGAGTTTTTCTTCAATGTGGTTTGAAGGTTATATTGGCACTATGGTACTCAAGCAGTGTCAATGCAGATAGCCCGATCGTTTCAAATTCTACAGGGGATTAAAAGCACTGCCAAATCAGTGATTAGGGACGCCCGCGTCCAAGTGCCCCCTGATGTAGAGTCATTTCTTAACAAGCTTTTGCATGGCCAAGTCAATGTTAAAAAGTGCGCCTATGTTGGTGATATTCACATGGTTGGTATAGGCCTGGTGAGACAGTTTACAATTGAAGAGAAATATGCTGTGGAGATATTTCTTGGTAAATCTGTATCAGGTACTGGCAATTTCTATAAAAAGTGCATTTTAAATGGAATAATGTTGCAGAGCAGGTTGTATCGGGAAACCAAACGAGTAAATTATATCGTCGGTTTGGAGAATGGTGAGGCAGCTATAATTGAAAACCTAGTAATGGTCCCTATTCCTTCTTCAACTGACAGGCCCGTTGCGATTGTTCATTTCCTGGACATTTCCCCTACTCTGATAGCCGGCAAAGACTCGCATACTGGTGCTTCCGCGAAACACATAAAACATGTTTCTGAGGTTGATGACATGATAAGAGTTGTTGACATCAGTGCGATTAATTGTAAATTCGTTTGTATCACACAAGCCAGCGATGTTAATTCCCAAATTATCAGTGCTTTACCAAATCTTATTGAGAGGGACTAGTAGCTATATTGTTAAATCATTGTTCAACTGCTTGTTTAACAAGTTAAAGATGTAAACTAACTATTAAATATAGTGGTAACAAGAACTATTAATGACAGCTTATCACTTCTCACTGTTAAGCGATTATCATATTAGTTATCAGATATCATGTAAATAAAGCAGGCGTTTCTTCTTCTTAATTATGATGTCATCTGCATATTTCTTGTATATATAGGTATATGTTTATGTTAAATCACTTGGTATGACGATGATTTTGAAATATAATCGAAATATTACCATTTCACTTTTGTCTCGTCTTCTATAGCTCGAATATTGGGTTTAAAAGATGACAATTCGTTTCGGAATTTGTATATATATATATATATATATAAGTGAGTTTTGGTTCACGAAATGTTAGAGAGTGCTCAATACCATATATAGATAGAGCAAAGTATGAAGTATAGTTTTACCTTAAAGTCTTCGCTACCAGAGGTTTCACCCTAAACGGGATCATCAGGCGACTGAAAAATATCGGTTAGTGGGCTGCTTAAAAATGCGTTAGTTGGGGCGTGGGTGTGGGCGTCGAAACGTCCGGCGCATTCATTTGGAGCGTGGGTGTGGGCGTCGAAACGTTGCGCGCATTCCTTTGATTGTTTAGGTTGATGATCCGAAATCTATTTTTGTGCCGACACGTCGAAACTATTTCTGATCTTTTGTTTAGTAAGAGTTGTTTGTCTGCCTTCATGATGAAAAGTTTTTCGTCCAAACATAAATTGCATCTTTTTGATCCTCCCGTGTAAGAAATTGAGTGTTTTAGTATAGACCAGGTTATGTCGAAACTTTGTTTTTTTTCTTTTAGATTCCAAATGTATTTCGAAAGTTCCGTCTCATTTGAATACTTTTTATTCTGGAAAGATTTAGTATGGTTACGATATCGCTCTTTAAATGTGCTTGCTGTCATGCCAATGTATTGCTTAGTGATGTTCGTGTTGCTTATGGAAATAGATGCCTTGTATACTATGTTGTTTGTCATGCATTGCCCACGTAGGGGGCAATTGTCCTTAATCCTGCAATTGCAACTGCTTGTAACTATGCTTCGTGGCTTGCTTTTCCTGATTGTGCGTGAATTATGTTTCGTGATAATAGACTTGACGCTGTTCATGCAACTATAGCTAATCTTGACTGTGTTTCTGTTAAAAAGTTTGTGAAGCTTGTGTCCTGGTGGAAAGTGCTTGTCAATAAGGCTAAGAAAGTTGCGTCCTATGTTTGTTTTGACATTCTTGTTAAATGGAGGGTTAAACCAGATGATAAAAAAACCAAAGTTTCGACATAACCTGGTATATACTAAAACACTCAATTTCTTACACGGGAGGATAAAAAAAGATGCAATTTATGTTTGGACGAAAAACTTTTCATCATGAAGGCAGACAAACAACTCTTACTAAACAAAAGATCAGAAATAGTTTCGACGTGTCGGCACAAAAATAGATTTCGGATCATCAACCTAAACAATCAAAGGAATGCGCGCAACGTTTCGACGCCCACACCCACGCTCCAAATGAATGCGCCGGACGTTTCGACGCCCACACCCACGCCCCAACTAACGAATTTTTAAGCAGCCCACTAACCGATATTTTTCAGTCGCCTGATGATCCCGTTTAGGGTGAAACCTCTGGTAGCGAAGACTTTAAGGTAAAACTATACTTCATACTTTGTATATATATATATATATACAAGAATTTTTTAAGTCGGATGAAGTTTTTAACAAAAGGTTAAATGAATATATATATATATATATAAATATATATAAATATATATATATATATATATATATATATATATAGTTCAATCTACAGACACGGTGTTTCGCTGTACAACAGCTCATCTGCAGTGTAGCTTGGAACAATCTGAATGAATTTCATCAATTACTTATACACATGCGATCGTCGGTGACAACCGCATGTGGGACAGCATCGTTGAAATACATTCAGATAGCGTGAAGTGCGCATGGGCCCAGAGTGCTCAAACTTCCACAAGGGTAGTGAGCGTTGCATTATCGCTAATAGGTACCCACGGCAACTTCGCAGAGTGCTCAACAACACCGAAGTGAAGGAGCGTACATAGTTCAATCTACAGACACGGTGTTTCGCTGTACAACAGCTCATCAGTGTAGCTTGGAACAATCTGAATGAATTTCATCAATTACTTATACACATACGATCGTCGGTGACAACCGCATGTGGGACAGCATCGGTGAAATACATTCAGATAGCGTGAAGTGCGCATGGGCCCAGAGTGCTCAAACTTCCACAAGGGTAGTGAGCGTTGCATTATCGCTAATAGGTACCCACGGCAACTTCGCAGAGTGCTCAACAACACCGAAGTGAAGGAGCGTACATAGTTCAATCTACAGACACGGTGTTTCGCTGTACAACAGCTCATCAGTGTAGCTTGGAACAATCTGAATGAATTTCATCAATTACTTATACACATGCGATCGTCGGTGACAACCGCATGTGGGACAGCATCGGTGAAATACATTCAGATAGCGTGAAGTGCGCATGGGCCCAGAGTGCTCAAACTTCCACAAGGGTAGTGAGCGTTGCATTATCGCTAATAGGTACCCACGGCAACTTCGCAGAGTGCTCAACAACACCGAAGTGAAGGAGCGTACATAGTTCAATCTACAGACACGGTGTTTCGCTGTACAACAGCTCATCAGTGTAGCTTGGAACAATCTGAATGAATTTCATCAATTACTTATACACATGCGATCGTCGGTGACAACCGCATGTGGGACAGCATCGGTGAAATACATTCAGATAGCGTGAAGTGCGCATGGGCCCAGAGTGCTCAAACTTCCACAAGGGTAGTGAGCGTTGCATTATCGCTAATAGGTACCCACGGCAACTTCGCAGAGTGCTCAACAACACCGAAGTGAAGGAGCGTACATAGTTCAATCTACAGACACGGTGTTTCGCTGTACAACAGCTCATCAGTGTAGCTTGGATTATATATATATATATATATATATATATTAAATACTGTAGTTTCAATTAGATTAGATACTATAGATTCAAGTAATACCGCAGTCTACACCCGAGTGTACACTGAATTACTCAGTGTAATAACTGAGTGACTACACTGTGGAATCTCCACTGCGAAAAATGGGTGTCACTGAGTGTACACGGAGTGAAAATTTTTAACCACTCAGTGAACCACTGAGTGACCACAGTGTGGAATATCCACTGTGTTAAAAATGGCTGTCACTGAGTGTACACCGAGTGAAAATTTGGAATCACTCAGTGACGCCACTGAGTGACCACACTGTGAAATATCCACTGTGTGATCACTATGTGGAAAATCGTGTTCACGGTGTGACCACCGGGTGAACACAGAGTAAACATTGCGTCAACACACGCGCTTCAAGCACTTACATGACTTGTGATCTTGGAGGGAGTACTCCCAATTGCCTTTCCTTGACCCCCCTCCTACAGTGCCCGGATGCTGTAACGTCACAATTACACAAACAATCAGCCAGGGAGGAAACATAAAAATTCTATTCGCGTGCAAATATTTCATTTATGCTTCCCCCTGGCTATTGAATAAATTATATAAAGGGTGCTGCTTTTTCCGATGCTCGTTTACTGGGCCCACAACAATAATGTTTTGTTATACTGGAATCTGTTTTGGATTCCAGTATGGAGTAATTGGCTATGGACAATAACCCATAGCCGCTTTAATCAATTATCAATTTGTCAATCAAATCTGATATTTACAGTATTCAACAAATTTTTCTGGCCCAGTAAAGGTGAGGGCTACAAAAAACGCCAAAAGCAACATAATTTTAGAAATTATGGTGCTCACCCCACCCATAGGAGAAGCAGCACAACCATTGCCTTTGCCAATCAGTTTGTATTGTTGCAATGCTCGAAGAAAAGCATGAGACTGTTGCCCTTGCTAACTAGCCTCACGCTTTCCCCACTAAATAATTAACTTGAGTCCGATAACATTGCAATGGAAATCAAGCGAGCCACAGCCCTTGCATGCAGTAAACTAGACCCCACCATGAAAGTAATATTATATTAACAAACTAGCCATCAGACTCTGAATAAGAGAGGACTGTTGCCCTTGCTAACTAGCCCCACAAACGCCAAAGATACACGGTGACACAAGCTGTCTAAATTGTCCAGTAGTCACAATAGCGTCTAGCGTTTATAATACAAAACTGTCAAACTATCTCTCCATTGTAATCACGATTTCTGGCACTAACCAGCCTTGTAAAGCATTTCCACTGATACGGAGACACGAGGTTAGTGCAATTCCCGTTGCAATAATGAAAATATCTTCGTGCTATTAATTTTTAGATGAAATTACGGTAACCCAATATGCAACCATGCTATAACGCATCAGCGAACATGAAAGATTGCAATTGTCGTCAAACGAAAATTCTTGTATTAAAATACTAAACCTGAACAGATCTGTGACACTTCAATCAGACAGCCTTGTCAGCTTGGCTTAGCCTAGCTTCTGCCCTTGCTAGACAATCCCATTCTCCAGTGAACACAACCTGAGAACTTTCAATAACAATGATCAAGCTAATTGTTTCATGGATTTGGAAAGACTGCTGCCCTTGCTAGACAGTCTCCTAATTTACTCAGATGCACCGCGACGGCTGGTGTACCCTTTATGACTGACTAGCTAATGGTTACGAGTATGCCAGGACATGTATTTATATACACCCTCTTGCTCCCTACGTCAAAACGGTGGATCTGGAGGACAACTTCAGAGTTCCAACTTCAATCGAGAAATTAATCAATGAAGATTCTATAGTTTGTAGTTGTCATCCACCAAATAAATAAATGCAAGTGGTGTATACAAGCTGGTAAATCAGGGAAGCCAGGAAAAAACCTGCTGCTGGTAAAAACCCTTTGGGAAAAGCCAGTGACAGGAAAACCTGAGTGGGGACAAGATAAAACCAGCAAGCTTCCCCACAAAGCATTAATAAATTAGAGTCCTTAGGTGTGAAAATTGTTAAATACTATATATAAATAAGATTCTAAATGTAAGGCTAAATTTATAAAGCTTGCTAAATATGCATAACGTTGGTTGTTCTGATTGTGTCTCCATCGTCAGTGACACGCTATTATGTATATACTTGAAATCTGGTCTCCCAAGTGCTGAATCAACCACTTAGATCAACCAATGTAGGCAATCGGAAGCATTGGTAATCAAGCTCTGGGTGATTTGCATGTGGAAGATGAGTACTGAATTCTGTAAGGCAAAAGAAAACAAAACGGCAGAATCTAATCCAAGGTACAGGATATTCACATAATGCATTGAGATGGTTCACTACCAAAAAACTAACTTTACAGCCTCAAATGCAAAGATAAAACTGAGGGTGCCAATATATTTTAGTGTAGAGAAAATATTAAAATACCATAAAATTTCCATGATCAGGGTCAAGCCCTGGAGTTCAAAATTTAATAAGACAAAATAACAACACCCAACACATGTTGAGAGACAAGTGCAACTCAAGTGAGGACCAAACTCTAAATAAATGCTACCAAATTGCTTAACTGTAAGGTTAAAACACGTCAGCCAATAATAATTAATAATAATCTTTAATCCCAACATATGTTGATGGGAGAATACAGCAACTCAAGTGAGGACCAAACTCTAAATAAATGGATACCAAATTGCTTAACTATAAGGTTAAAACACATCAGCCAATAATAATAATAACAACAACAATAGTAAAGCAAAACGTTGAGTAGATTTAGAAAAACGCTTAAGATAAAAATAATAATCTTTATTTATACAGGTTAACTCTGTCAGCTGCCATAGGCATAGCTGTTATAAATCAAGGACTTGTGATTATAAAGTTTTTTGCAAGGACAAGCATGGCAGACAGTTTAATGTTGCTGCATCACTAGCCTTTGATGGCCAAAATCTATTAATAAATAAACCTCACATGAGGAATAAACTCCAAATACATGGAGAACAATTGCTTAACCATAAGGTTGAAAGAATACCTCAGCCACTTGAGGTGAGGAACGAACCCCACAAAAGTTAAGACAAAACCAATAAAGGTTGCGGCTTGTATGCCACAAAACAAAATTGTGAGGACGAAGCCCCAACAAAACATGCAGAAGCAATTAGCTCGATATACCCAGCTGTGAGAACAAAGTCACAATAGAAAAAGCGAGGACGAAGCCTTGAAATGCATGCTTTTCTATAATTAATCCCGTGAGAGCAAAGTCATCACAGCAAAGCGAGGACAAAGCCTTAGTCAAAACATGCAATGAAGCCTCAATTATAACATGCTAGCTTCATGAAAACATGTAATTATGCCTCAGTCGTTGAATGGGCAAAGACAAAAGATATGTAGTTACGTTTACGGTAATAGTAAATGATAATAATGATAATAATAATAATAACAATAATAAAATAAAACAACAATAACAATAACAATAATAATAATGATAATAATAATAAATGAATGATAGTAGTCATAATAATAGTAGTCATAATAATAGTATTAAAGCAAAACTTTTAGTAGATTGAGGGAAATGTGAAGGATTATAAAGTTTTTTGCAGAGACAAGCATGGCAGACAGGTTAATTTTGCGACGTCACCCTCCTTGGCCTTCGATCAGGTGGCCAAAATCTATTAATAATTAAACCTCACATGAGGACAAGCTCCAAATACATGCAGAACAAATGACTTACATGTACCCATAAAGTTAAAATAATACTTCAGCCAATTAAGGTGAGGAACAAATCCAATGGATCAGCTGGAACTGGTGCCTGATTACCCTATGGTGCCTTATTATGGCCCTTGGTCGCTTTCCACCCTTCGTTGCTGAGGCAGCAGCAGCCACTGCTATAAACGCCGAAGGGGGGTGGGAATGAACAGAACGTTTTGGTGGCATAATAACTGTAAAAGGAAAGAAAGACCAGGCAGAACCAAATTCTAAGTGCAACAAGAACATCTAGCTTAAATATTGAACTGATAACCAGCCATGGGAAAAATTAAATTATGGCAGGAGAAGTCTGTCAGACATAAAGTCGACGCAAAACTCCCCTTTAAATGCCAAATTAATAAATCACTAAGAGGTTAAACCTCAAAGGCAACAGTGGACGAATCCCCTGTCGATCACTGAGGACGAATCCTCAACACATTATAAGGATAAAACCTTGATAATAACAATGGACGAATCCACACTTAAAACAAAAGAGGACGAATCCCCAATAATAAATAAGTGGACTAAGCCACATATAAACTGCCTGTGATACACACACAGGAACAAAACAAAAATTTGCTGATGACCGGTACCGACAAACTAAAGAAAGGACAAGCCTTTGAAAACGGCGCCCCTATAACTGCGATGCAACTGGTACTGACCAGAAGGGTTCAAATGTACGCCATCCGCCAAGTAAATATTCTTGGCGTAATGTGCAAAAGCCTTATGGCGCCAACAAAAAACATTCGGAAGATGTTCTAAGACGACAATAACATACTGATTTAAGACTTGTGCGTGCTGAGCCAAACGAACTAAAAAGCTATCCCAAAGCAACCGTACTAACTCCTCGATGGCTGAACCAACCACTTCAGGGGGCATGACCGCAAGGTCATTGGTACCAATCTCCAAAATAACAACATCAGAAGCGATCCTCTCGACCACATGTAGGTCAACAGACCGAAACTTTTCGACGGTACGATCACCAATGCCGTGTATTAAAATGAACCACAGCGGTGCCCTTAAGTTTATAGTTTGCATCTACTATAACGTCAAAATTAGACCGCATGTACCGCTGTAATCTTTTCACAAAGGAATGCCCTAAAAATTTTAATGAGGACGTCGGGAACCTTACCCGCCATGAAATGCTACAACAAACAAGCGAAGGCGATCAGAGCGAAGGAAAAATTTCGCAAAATGCTCGGTCTCAACGTAACAATTTCGTTAAACAAAACTTAAGGAATTAACTAACGCTCTTCCTGGCCAAAGGCCCGACCAATACAAGGAACAGGAATCTTACGTTGTGATTAGTCGACAGAGAAAAGGTAAGAACGTCTTGATTCACCGAGAAACTGAAGTGAATGCCCGCGCTTCAAGCACTCACATGACTTGTGATCTTGGAGGGAGTACTCCCAATTGCCTTTCCTTGACCCCCTCCTACAGTGCCCGGATTACACAAACAATCAGCCAGGGAGGAAACATAAAAATTATATTCGCGTGCAAATATTTCATATTTGTATATTATAAATTATGTGTACATCCTGTCAAAACCCTTGCCATATCATGTCAAGTGATAAGTTATGCTAACTTGTAGTTCTCAATTTTATAATTAAAAAATATAGAAGAAATGTGCACATACTCTGTCTATTGTAATAAAAATTAAATTTTTGGACTTTCCAACCTCCTTCGCAAGCAACTCTGTGGGCTCTTATGGTGAAGAGGTGAGAAAAACTTGGGTGGAGTGGGCAAACTTGGGTGGAGTGGGCAACATGGGTGGAGTGAGCAATCTTGGGTGGAGTGGGCAATCTCGGGTGGAGTGAGCAATCTTGGGTGGAGTGAGCAATCTTGGGTGGAGTGGGCAAGGCGGTGTCACATTAGCCACGAAGTGCACAGAGTTGCCTGTGGAGTAGGCTAAAAGATGTTGTCCCATTTGAGGCAGCACTTCACTTGCGATAGTAACTTCTAGTAAGTATAGAATATTTTCACCCTTTGACGTCTCATTTTCTTTTGAATTCTTTTCAATTTAGTTTATTGTCTTAACTCTTGTATATTTTCAATATAATTCAAAATTCTGAAAATGACGTCAAAGGCGGAAAATGACGTTCTCTGCACTTATTAAAAGGGTCTATAGGTTAGTTACCGAGACGATGGTAGCTAAGCTAATTCATTCTTTGAAAGTTTGCATGGTGACAAATAGTAATACAAGCGAGAATTTGTGGTAATGTTACCCTCACGGTATGTTATTGTTTAAAAGAACAATAAAACCACACACATAACGAACAATCTCTTTATTTAACAGATATCCTTGAACTTTTGCCTCGCTTGTTTTTCCGTTGCCTAGCGAGACCACTGTCAGTACTTTTCCGTACTATGTTTACGTCACTTATCACGCACGCTACACGTGAACAGTCACCCGCGTGTTGACACGCTTGATACACAAGATCTAAATATCTAGGTATCCTACATACACCCCTCCTACAATATGTGTCGTCCCCGACACTATATGGTCCAACGTTTCACTATAGTCCGTTCACTGTTCGCATTTCTGTTCTGGTTGTTTGTGCATGGGTTGGGCAGGTCCACAAATTGCCTAAGATATGCTACTGACTTAAATAACTGTTACAAGTAATCGCTCGATTATCTACTGCAGCTTCACCATCGATTTCGTTGGTCAAGGAGTTTCCTTGGTTTTCTACTGAAGTAGTGTTTCTTAGTTTTCATGTATAACAGTTTGTTTTGTTGTTTTTTTGCGATGGCATATAGTTAAAGGTTTTTCTATTGCTAAGACTGTTTGTTTCTTTGTTTGTTTTTTGGGTGTTTTTTTTTTGGTGTTTCTTCTTTTAAAATTTAACAAAAAGTTACCGAAAAGGATTCCAATATGGAATCATTGGTCCAAATCCGAGCCATATCCAGTAAACTTGGAACAACGGGATTGGTGGTGGTTGTCCATGTATGTAGAGCGCACTGACTCTTGCTGAACACCCCGCAGGTTGACAAAGGTTGTCGTATCTCAGTCTGGTCGGTTGTCATCGAACTCGGTGTGAATTATTTTCTGTGTTTACATCTTCCTCTGCTTGCGTGTGTGTTTGGTCAGATGTACCAGATGATTTTTCGTGAGAGGATTCCGATTCTGTCGCACCACTCGTTGTACCATGGTCCTCTACTTCCACTTGTGTTTGGTCTGGTTCTGTTTTTTCCAGGACCCCCTCTTTCTTTCAGGTTCCAAACGAGAACGCGATCACCAGGCTGGAGAACGATACTCTTTGCTTTCTTGTCATATTGGACCTTGCCTTTTGCCGCTTGGTTTCCTGCTCGCGCAGATGCAATTTCATAAGCTTCGGACATTGCTCGTCTCCAGGTCTTTGCATATTCGGGATATGTACTGTAACCAGGTGGAGGTTTCAAGCCATACATCAGATATATTGGTAATCGCGGTGGTCTTCCAAAGAGCAGAAGGAATGGAGAATATCCAGTAGCATCGTGTCTCGTGCAAATATATGCGTGCACAACTTTCAGAAGGTGGTCGCACCAGCGGGACTTGTTCTTTTCTGGCAAGGACCGGAGGATCGATAACAGTGTTCGGTTAAATCTCTCGACTTGGCCGTTACCTTCCGGATGATACGGGGTCGTTCTGGAATGTTTTATTCCGCTTAGTTTTTCCAAAGTGTAAAATAGTTTGTTCTCAAACTAGCCACCTTGGTCGTGGTGTAAGGTCTCGGAAAATCCAAATCGCAGAATGAAATCATTGTAGATCTTGTCCGCAGAGGTCTTCGTTGATTTGTCCCGAGTTGCATAAGCCTGGGCGTATCTTGTGAAGTGGTCCATGACCACGAGGATATACTGATACCCTCCTACGCTTGTTTCAAGATGAAGGTAGTCAATCGAAATCAACTGGAACGGCGCTGTTGTGGTAATAGGACACAGAGGTTCTCGAGGTTGTTTCGAAGGCTGTTTGCTTTTGAAGCAATGGCAAACTTTGGTGACTTAATGAATGATGTCTTGCTTCATATGGGGCAAAAAAAAAAACGTTCGCGGACGAGATCGATGACTCGTTCTGAACCAAGATGGCCCATATCTTCGTGGAGCTCTCGATATACTTGTTGTCGTAATCGGGCCGGTAAAACTACTTGACGAGCGAGTGACGATGACCGATAAAGCACACCATCTGTCCCCAACTGAAGTTTGCTCCATTCGCGCAAAAGTTGTTGTACGTTGATGTCTTCTTGTTTCCTTTGAAGATGAGATAGGAATGTGTTAGCTAGTTTTAGTGTAATCACACGGCTGTTCGTTGGATCGTCGTTTTGCGCGCGGTCTTTAAATCGACAGTCGCTAGATGGGTCGCTACTTCTGCGTCGAGGACATCAGGAGGGTCAAACAAGGTCCGTGGAATTTCCTTCAGGACTTGTACGTTAACGGCCGAAGCGGTGGCTTGGAAGACGTCTCGGCTGACTTCTGCGCTGCATTCTGTTATGTACTCATCAACGTTCATTGCCATTCGAGATAAGGCGTCAGCATTCTCCGTTGAGATTTCCTGGACGATATCGAATAGCGAAATTGAAGTCCGATAGTTCTCCAATCCAACGAAGACTGGTAGCGTTGAGTCGAGCAGTCGTTAACACATAAGTCAATAGGTTATTATCGGTGAGTACTGTAAACTCTGGAGCGTAGTATAGATAATCGCGAAATTGATCTGTGACGGCCCACTTGAGTGCGAGGAATTCTAACTTTCCGGCATTAAGATGATAGTTCTTTTCTGTGGTCGTCAGTGTTCGCGAGGCATATGGAATGACTCTCGTTTGTTCTCCTTGCTTCTGGTATAATACTGCGCCGAGTCCGTCCTTTGATGCGTCGGTGTGGACTATGTATGGTTTCTTATATTCGGGGTAAGCCATCACTAGAGGAGTCACGAGGTGTTGAATTAGGTTTTCCAATATGTCGCGATGCTTGTCAGTCCATTGTATCTTCGAAGAGGATGGTAGGTGCCCGTTCTTCTTGGTGCACTTAGTTCTTCCCTGTTGGTTTTGACTCTTATCTGTGGGTTCCATTCGCGATAGTAGGTCGTATGTTGGTTTTGCTTTCTGTGCAAAATTCGGTACATATCGACGGTAATAACTCAGCAACCCGAGTAGTTTTCGGACGTCTCCGATCGTTCTTGGGGTGGTCTTTTTTAAGTTCGTTACCGCCTTGATATTTTCGGGGTGCGTCCTGTAGCCTTCCTTGGAAACCACTCTTCCCAGAAATGATACTTTGCGCTTGAACAACTTGCATTTCTTTTGCTTCAATTTCACCCCATTTTCTCGAAGGCGACGTAGCACTGTTCGAACATGTTCTACGTGTTCTTGGAAGGTCTGACTAAAAATGATAACATCATGTAAGTATGGAATGCGAATCACGTCACGCAGTTCTCCTAAACAATGTTCCATGAACCTCTGAAAGCTTGCAGGTGCGTTCATAAGGCCAAACGGTACCCTTACATAAAGACCCTATGGGGCGTAACGAAAGCTGTAATCGGTTGGTTCGATGATTTTATAATTAACCCCTGGTGATAAGCCTTCCCCTGATCGAGTACACTAAACCACGCATTGCCATCCTTCTTGCGAACACAAACAACAGGAGAAGAATTGGCCGATCTTGATTCTCTAATAATCCCTTATTTAACAAGTCTTCTATATACTGTTTCACCTCAGGATACAAGGGTCTTGGTACTGAGATATAATTATTTTGCATTGGCTCACTGGTTGTCAAGTTAATTCCAAGTTCTAATTCTTCAATGCAGCCAACATCGTCGTCAGTTCTTGCAAACGAATGCCATTCTTCTCTTAACATCTTGGATGTAATTTGGCGTTGTTCCTCTGATAAGCCGCTAAGGTCAATCGTGGTAAGTGGTAAGAACCACTCTTCATCTGTTCTAGTGTATCCTCACAAAATGTCGCGGTGGCTTTGCCACCTTGCATAGTTAATTGACAGCACGTACAATACTAATACCACGTACAGTATTTGAATTATACCTTGTCCCAATCTAGGTTGTCCATGCATGTAAAAGTAATAAAAAAATTAAAAAATCCCCTTTGCAAAATAAGCTAATCCCAACATTCTAACATGCCCATTTTCGCAGGCAAAATACGCTGATGCACAAATGCGCGATCGCGCGGCATGGGATGCCCAATAATTAACATAGCCCGAGTTAATGCCTAGCGGGCGTCTTGTTCTGTTTTAATTTGTAAGTTTCCAAAATAAGTGATGACCACGCGCTGTGGCGCACCATGGGGGTCGGTCACAATGGTTAATATTAAAAAATCAACATAATATTTGCGTTTTATTGTATTGCTTTAATTTTTTCAATTTGAATTGGTGAAATGTTGCTTTTCATTTTACTTCTACAAAGTTTGTTGGTAAAGTAATTTATTGTTTAAATATTTAACATTTTGTTATAGATTATAATAATATTTTTAATAATAATTAGCATAAATTAGTGTTGGGAATTCAAGGCTCAACTTTACAAAGACAGTTACAAACACATTTACTAACATTACTGTTTCCACACAAACTTCACTCGTGGTCGAAGGAACTCGTGCCAGCTTCCTCTCAC